>CM022955.1:36264185-36859803 GCA_012931725.1 Litsea cubeba | reverse complement strand
GTGGACGTAGCCTTTCTGTGAACCACGTTAAATCTGGTGTCATTGTGTGGTTTGACTTGTTTTGTTGTTGAATTGGACCTGTTTTTAGAAATCACTGATTCACCCCCCTCTCAGTGATCGCGATATCCAACAGACATCGCCCCACACTGACATCTTTTGAGTGAAATGTCGGAGATGCGCTACCGGATCTGAGG
Source organism: Litsea cubeba (assembly GCA_012931725.1). Taxonomy (NCBI): domain Eukaryota; kingdom Viridiplantae; phylum Streptophyta; class Magnoliopsida; order Laurales; family Lauraceae; genus Litsea; species Litsea cubeba. Next base: position 36,859,609 of record CM022955.1, on the reverse strand, counting down.
TGCCGTCATAATGGATGAACCTTGGGATGCTGAATCTCTTGGGCAGGAGGAAATCCTTGACTTCCCGAGATAAAGGAGAAGAGCCGGCGTCGCCGGAGTCGTACGAATCCAGAGGATTGCGAGAAAGAACTTCCATATTGTGCCGGATAGCCTGCCTGACGAGCTTGTCAAGCCGCGCTTCTTCGTCTTCTTTGTCCTCGAAGAGGGGCTTTGACCTTCTCTTAGAGTGACTGTTGCTGAAGCCCTCGTCCTGAGCCCGGCGCTGCCTCTTGTGCTCGAGGTGTTGCCTGAGGTCGATCTCAGATCGATGCCAGGGGTTGATCTCGTATCGATGGGTCGGCATACTTTTGGAAGGTTGGGGGCCGACCTTTGCCTCGTTGTCACTTTGCCTCTTCAAGATCCAAAGAGCTACATGAAGTTGCAACCTGCCATAAATAAGCAATGCTACTTCCAAAAAATCAAATCTTGTCAGAATCAAACAAAAACTGCAAGATCCTTCAAGACAGCCAAAAGAGGAGTGCACAAGAAGCTTCAGGCCATTTCAAAATCATTTAGCCTAACTTCGTTTTTCCGACAGCTGAAAAGGAGCTCCCGGCGGCGAAAGCATCGGAGACATCAAATCTTCGATCAGAGCCGATGGATGGTCTCAAAATACATCCAAAAGGCTCCACGTCGAGTTTCGAGTCAAACCGACAATGTTTGACCCTCCATCAACCCTCAAACAGCTAAATCAAGCCTCTCGGCGGCAAGAACCACCGAGACCATCACTCATCAGATAGAGCACATGGACGGCTTCAAAATGCTTACAAAGGGCTACACGTCAAATTTCAGGTCATTTCGACAACATTTGACCATAGTTTGACGCTCGGAAGCCAAATCAGGCCTATCGGCGGCAAAGCTCCCCGGGACCATGGTTTCCAAGATAGAGCCTATGGATCATCTTAAAATGACTCCACTAGGTTCCTTGTCAAATTTCAAGTCAATCGGACATCGGTTGACCGCCAATCAAACCGCGACATCTTCATCGCGACAAAAGCAAGTCTACCGGTGATAGGACCCCAAACGGCTTCAAAACTCAAACAGAAGCCTATGGTTGGTCTTATTTGTTGCTCAGGAGGCTTCACCTCAAATTTCAGGTCATTCCGACATCGTTTGACCCAGTTTCAGCTTCTGACGAAAAATCAGCAGCTCTGCGCAACAAAGTCTTCGGTTTTCTCGGATAATTGGAAACTTTGCAAAATAAAATGCAAGGATTCTCATCAGGTTTTCTACAGGGAAATCAAGCCAATAAATGATCAAAAATGTCAAGGAAAAATACAGAAGAAAAAGAATAAAAAAACAGTAAAAACGGACACAAAACGGACAAAGGGAAAAAAAAAATTCCTAGGGGTGCTAGGCCCGCGACCCTGTGGCCCGGGATCGGTCCCAGCGGGCCCCGGAAACCCCCTTTTTGCCATTTTTTTTCGCGATTCGAGCGTCCGCCTCTGGTATTGTTCAAAATTCATACTTTTGAGACACCAAATCCTCTGACATCCGTCAAAAACATGGGTTTACTATCATCAAGAGTATCGAAACAACATTGATCGCCACCCGGTTCAACCAAAAAAAGTGTGCTTTCTACCCGACCGATCGAGAAATCGACAGGACAGATGGTACCGACCCGCTGTTGGCAACCACACATTGAAGTTACATGGCCATCCGATGTCGATCTACATGAAGATTCATCGATAATCATCGCCAGAAGAATCCCAAAAGACGCGGCACGGCCCGCAACTCTTCAACTGCTCGGCGACCACTTAATGCGATTAATTGATTAGCTTTATTACAGTCATTAATCCATTTTTTTGGACGGCCCAATCAGAAGCAAGTATCCGGGAGTTACAAGTCAAGATATTCATGGCATTTAACCCATGAAACTCCTCCCATCATAGCGATTAAATGCCCACAATCTCCTCCGGCCAATCAGAAGCCAAGAAAAAGGAGTTACAAAATAAAGAATTCAATCTTGTAATTCCTCCCTTTATGTAGCTTTATGACAATTAAGGCTCATAAACCCTCCTAAATGGCTACCTAAAGCCTATAAATAGGGAGAGCTCTCCAAGAAGAAAAAAAATCACAAACACACAGACAACAGACTGCAGAAAATCCGGAAACTCAGACAGAAAAAGGCATCAGAAATCTAAGAGAGAAAACTCTGCGGAAGTTCTAACACCGACCACCGCTACAAGGTGACAAAAGTCCCTTGGGGGGTACCCCCCCCCAAGGTCCTTGCCTTCTCCTTCTGCCTTCAAATGGCTTAGACGTGGCTTTTCAGCCCGTCTACTCGGCTTTTTATTGGACATAGGACCTCCTTTTGGTCTTTGTTCTCTAAAAACCTGAGGTTATAGTCAAGTCAAGCGAATCAATAGCATCCTCTGTTCTCATCTGCATAGATGATGGCGAAGTCCACATATGGCTTGCGACCGTCAATCTGAACGGGTCCCCCACAATCTCCTGAGAAGTTAGATCCTCCTTTTCTTGCTTTTCATTGTAGTTTGTATTTTTTTAAAAGAGACAAAAATCACAACTCTTGTCTTTCATTATTGATAGGATTGTAAAACGGCTATAAACGCCAAAAATCGGCTATAAACGCCAAAATCGGTTATAAATGCCAAAAAAATCGCCTTTCAACGGCAAATCAAGAAAATGTCTCTTTTCTAAATATATGTGCAATGGAAAACTTGAAAGAAAGTGATTTCCTTTTACTTGCGAAAGTTGATCTCCGGATCAATGCTTGCATTCAAAGTAAAATAGAAATCTGGCACACCCACACAAAGAAATGTTAATACACGCCCTTGCCCCCCGGTCACGAAAGGGTCGGACCCAACAGACTCCCACGTCCGCCGACCTCGGTAGGACCAGGCGCCAGGAGCGCGGTCCATCAAGCTGGCACACCAGGTGGGACCCGTTCATTTGAGAACACGATGCTAAAAATGAAATATTTGCATATCATATCTATTGCTCTATGCTTATACTTCTTTTCTTGATTCTTTGGCTACTTGTTGATTGGTAGCCATGTTGGATTCCGCATCTAAAAAAAATGAGATGAGATTTTTTGGAAATTTCTAATTCTTTGAATTTATTTCCACTTTTTCTCTTTTCAAAAAAAAAAAAACAAAAAAAAGATTAGATTTCTCAGTATGGATTCAAAATTGAGAAACCTTGATCCGTTCCTATCGTTCATCGCGCTTGCAGAAATGTTGAGCCTGTTCGACTAAGGTTTTGGGCCATCGTTTCTCTTCGATGAGTTCGCTAAAAATAAAATATATATATATAAAATAAAAAAAACAAAAAAAAATTAGATTTTTTATTTTGGATTCAAAATTGAGAAACCTTGATCCGTTCCTATCGTTCATCGCGCTTGCAGAAATGTTGAGCCTGTTCGACTAAGGTTTTGGGCCATCGTTTCTCTTCGATGAGTTCGTTAAAAATCAAAAAAATAAAAAAAAATATATATATAAATAAAAAGAAATTAGATTTTTCATTTTGGATTCAAAATTGAGAAACCTTGATCCGTTCCTATCGTTCATCGCGCTTGCAGAAATGTTGAGCCTGTTTCGACTAAGGGTTTGGGGCCATCGTTCTCTCTCGATGAGTTCGTAAAAATAAAAAAAATAAAATATATATATAAAAAATAAAATAAAATAAAAAAAATTAGATTTTTCATTTTGGATTCAAAATTGAGAAACATTGATCCGTTCCTATCGTTCATCACGCTTGCAGAAATGTTGAGCCTGTTCGACTAAGGTTTTGGGCCATCGTTTCTCTTTGATGAGTTCGTTAAAAATAAAAAAAATAAAAAATATATATATAAAAAAAATAAAAAAAATTAGATTTTTCATTTTGGATTCAAAATTGAGAAACCTTGATCCGTTCCTATCGTTCATCGAGCTTGCAGAAATGTTGAGCCTGTTCGACTAAGGTTTTAGGCCATCGTTTCTCTTCGATGAGTTCGTTAAAAAAAAAAAAAAATATATAAAAACAAAATAAAAAAAAAAACAAAAAAAAAATCAGATTTTTCATTTTGGATTCAAAATTGAGAACCTTGATCCGTTCCTATCGTTCATCTCGCGCTTGCAGAAATGTTGAGCCTGTTCGACTAAGGTTGTGGGGCCATCGTTTCTCTTCGATGAGTTCATTAAAAATAAAAAAAATAAAAAATATATATAAAGAAAAAAACAAAAAAAAGACATAGACCACTAAGGTTAAACCAACTGTGTTCTTTGATCATGTTGATTCAAGAAAAGCCTTGTCCAGAGTGTGGAGACAGCTTGACTGTTCTAGGCAAGGGTCCTCCAAACGGGTTCATTAAGTAATCCTACCCTTACCTGGGGGCAATTCTATCAATCAAGATTTCATAAGACCGGGTTAGGAGGCCTATGTGTCTCTCGTCTTTTAAAATAAAATTTTTTAAAAAATAAAAATTTTAAAAATAAAAATTCTAAAATAAAAAATAAAAAAAAAATTTCAAAAAAAATCTAAAAAAAAAATTAAAAAAGTAAATAAAAAAAATTTTTTTTTAAAAAAAATCTTCAAAAAAAAAACTTCCGTCATTTTGGGTTTAGATTGGAGAAATCTTGGTCTTCTCCTTTCTGAGCACTAGCGCTCGCGGAAATCGCTGAGCCCGTGTTCAGATTGGAGTGCCTTTTACTCTCTTTGATGAACCCGATATTGGCCTTTCAAAAAAAAAAACTCGTCATTTTTGGATTCAGATCCGAGAAATTATAATTCATTTCTTTCTGAGCACTGGCGCTCGCGGAAATCGCTGAGCTCGTGTTCAGATCGGAATACCATCTGCTCTCTTTGATGAATCCAATCTTGACCTTTCAAAACAGAGAATCTCATCTCATGGATGCGGTCTCAAAACATTTGTGTCTAGCGGTACTAGTACGCCCTTTCAGGGTCTACTGTATTGCGACCGGCACATTTGTAACTCCAACTTTATATTCTTCTTACCTCGAGCAAGCTCTGCTTCTCGATAAGTTGAATTTAAGTTCACAATTGCTTCTAGTAGTCAATGGGACGCTCATTCTGGGCTTACCATACCTGCGATCAGAACAATTGTACCCTCTATGGCGTTTTGCCTTCTTCATATTGCTTGGGTCATCTTCCTCGAGCAATTTGAAAAGTCAAAACCATAGAACTTCCCATTTATGATCATTATATTCTTGTGATTACTAATGGATGTGGTCTTGTTTCAGAAATTTTTTCGAAAAAACTAACAATGGCAGCATCGCTTACCATTACTTTCGATGAGAACAAGCACCAAGTCATGCTTCAACAGAAGCAAACTACGCGCATCTACAAGCGCCCCATCAGCTGCCGAAGCGTCAACTCCCTCGGCAACTCTCTGAGCTCCGGGTCGACCTCGACTCCCCGGACTATCATCTTTGGGACGCTGGGACCATTCCCACTTCCTGAGGAACAAACTGCTCCTTCCAAGAAGCAGAAACTCGCCTCTCAACGTGTCACTACTGTGACACCAAAGGTGAGCACCAGAAGGCCCGAAGCCCGTGGCAGCCCCACGAAGACTCGACCAGCAAACGACCAGGTCTATTCAAGACTTGGTCCCAAGACCTTCACCAAAACAGAGAAGGTCCCAAACATCTACCAAGCCAGCATTCTGGCCCCACTCAAGGAGAACCAGTTCTACCCTCTTGCTTACATGAAAGAGGAGAGACCCATCTCCAACCTGACTCCCAAGTCAAACCAGCATGAGCCGGCTTGTTCTTACAAGCCCAAAATCAGATCATGCATCACAAGGCCTCTGCAAGCACCTGCTAAGGCCTATAAACCTGCAGTTCGACCCTTCATCTCTACAGGGGCCGAACTCTAAAAATTCAAAGCTTCGCTGCAACAGGCGAAGGACAGGGTTCGCCTCCTGTCCTTGCCCAGCTGCAAAGAAGACAGGCTCGGCTGCTGCGCCCAAGGGAGCACATCCTTCATCGTCAAAGCCCAGCCAGAGCTGACCGAAGCTCAAATTGCTCGTCGTATACGCCGCCGCGTGTCATATTCGGCAAAAGAGACTAGAGAAGCAAAGGACCCAGCCTCCTACACTTCAAGTCTCTCCCAATGGGTCGAAAAGATAGACCCAACCAAGTTGTTGCCGTCCATATGGTTGGAAAAAACCAGAAGGCGCCAAAAGTCAGCAACAAAAATCCATGTCCGACGTCCGATGACCCGCAGCGTCTCCAGGACAAGAAGACATTCAGAAGAATCCCCTACTCCTTCAAGCAAAGGATGGCAGAGTGATCCTTCCTCAAGCTCTTCTTCAAAAAGAATGGGCCCCAGCTCAGTCATCAGGACCGTTTCTTCATTCGAATCACGAAGGACGAATGTCTTGGCTACAAATTCTGAGCCACCACCCCGCAATCCACCTCTAGATGATGCGACCACCTGCGTCCAACAGTTGGAACAAGGCCAACAGAGGATTGAAACTCTGATGGAAAACCTTCTCCTCGCCTTCCAAAATCAGGTGAACAATGAACCTCCTCCGAATCATCTAGACGATGAGGTAAATGGAGAAGAAAATGAGTCACGCGTCCTTACCAAAAAGGACGTAGACAGTATCCTCGCCAAAGCAAAAGAAGAGGATATACTCAAGGAGCATGGGATCAAGCCACCATATCCCTTATGGATGGACTCGGTCCCGTTCCCCACCAAGTTCAAGCATCCTACTCTCCAAACATATGCGGGGAAAGGGTCAGCCAGACAGCACGTCATCCACTTCAAGATCCTGACGGGAGCTATCACGGATCAAGATGCACTCAAGATCCGCCTCTTTGCAAGTACCTTAAAAGGTACGGCCTTCGATTGGTACTCCACTCTGCCGGAGGACTCTATCCAAAACTGGGCCATGCTAGAGACACGCTTCCTGACTCACTTCAAAGGTGAGGATCATCCCGCTACTATGGCTCAGCTGTTGCAGCCTAAAACAGGGGGAGAATGAGTCAACATATGACTTCATTCACAAGTGGAAAGCAATGGCGTACAAATGTTCTGATGTACTGCCACAAGCGTCGCTAGTCGACATCTGCCGAAACAACATGAGAGCCAGAATCCACTCCATGATCATCGGCAACAAATCAAAGAACCTGGGAGAACTCCTGGAAGCTTCCATGGAAGCTGAAACCGTGATTAAAGACATCAACAGTCAGAAATCATCAAGAAAAGAGCCAACCGCCATTGCAACCTCTAAACCAAAGAAGAAAGAGGTCCTCAATGTGCAGACCAAGGCAGCTCCTCAGCCACCAAAGAAAGCTGAAAATAAAGCTGCTGGTAAGAGACATGAACTCTCTGATGCCTTCAAAGAACGAGTAGAGAAGAAATACCCGTTTGATGAAGATGTTGATGAAATCTTCGGAGCTCTTGTGGCAAACGGCAAGCTCACCTTGCCTGAACCAAAAAGACCGGGTGATGTTGGCAAAACCAACGATCCTCGGTACTGTCCATACCACCAGATGATCTCGCATCCTCTCAATCAATGCTTTGTTGTGAGGGAGAAAATAAACGAGATGTGGAAAAACGAAGTCATCATCTTTGACAAAAACTATGGGTCTGCCTCCGTCAACATGGTGACATGTGGACAAACATCAAAATCACCGAAGAAGAAGATCACTACTTCCTTCAAGGTTATAAACTCAATCCAAGCGTCCGAGGATCTGGTTCCTTACCCGACGCCAGACGGACAACCCATATGGGTACATCCTGATCTCCTGGAAGATGAAAATTGGGAGGTCGTGAAAACAAAGCCTACAGCTCAACAGTGAAGGCAGGCTAGGAAATATCTCCTCAAGCTCAAACGGCAAGAGAAGACCCAGCCAAAATAAGAGGTCAAAGAAAAGGCAGAGGCTTCCTCTACCGCTTCACTGGAGGCAACAAAAACATCCCTTCCAGAGACTTCAAAGGGGGTAAGAAAATTCACTCTCAGTGATTTCATACCACCTCAATTCAAAGAAGCCATGCAGGAGGCATTATACTCTTACAATTCGGTAGTTGGATTCTCCATTGATGGATACGAGTCCAGCGACACCGATGATGGATTCGAATCCAACTACACAGATGAGTGGGAGGAGTCCCTTGAAACAGGAGAATACCTCTCCGATGAAGAATGGGTTCCTGAGTCTCATCTTATGCCAGTAATCTGGTATAACCCTCTACAGCCACAAGGATCCTGGTCTGATGATGAAGAAGACCAAGAGGCTGCACAAGAAAATGCTGCTGACCCAGCACCTCTCATTACTCCAGTGGAAATCAACCATGTTGAGCCACAAAGAGTTGATGAAGAAGAAGATTTGGCTCCCATGCCTGATCTTGAAGAATATGCAAGGATCTTGCAGCGTCTCGCTCTAGAACAAGAGCAAGACCGCGTCAACGAGCCTCCTCGCAATCCAGAGCTTGAAGTCCCTGAAGACCATCAGGTACATCCTCCCTTAACTCCTAAAAATGGAGAAAATTGCTGGATAGACGATCCTCTTACATCCGAGGATGAGTCTGACTCCGATCAGATAACGTCTCCCGTCAGAGCTTCCTGCAATGTGATAATTCGCGATTATAGCTCTTCCGAAGCATCGTCTGATGAGAGCACTTACACTCCGGCGACGCCTAGCAATGTATCTTCTGAAGCCACCTCGTCTCACGTGACTTTCACTGAGATGACACCCTCTCAGGTTTCTTCTCCTGAGACTGTGACTTCAAAGTTCACACCCTTCCTAATTGAAGAATTCCCAGCTATTGATGCTTGGGACGATGAATTAGTCAACGAAGAAGAAAGGTTGCTGGATGCTGTTCAGGACTTGTTCCCGGAAAATGCTCTGTGCAACACAATTACTGAGGATGGCAACTCCGCTGCTGATACATCCTCAGCAAATGAAAAACGACAGCCTCTTGATCCTAAAGACAATCTTCCAAACGAAGACCCTTCTCAAGAAGCTCTCGAAGTTGGTAGAGGCACCCACTCTGGCCGGGACTACCACAAAAATTACAACCAATCTTCCTTTACATATGTAAATCCTTCGGGAAAAGATGTTGTAAGCGCCCCTAGTGGCAACAATGATGAACATGCAGGCCCTAAGGAGGCTTTCAAGTATGACTTGATTGAACACTTCAAGCACATACCAGCACGTCTGCACATCCTAGATTTGTTGCGAATGTCTCCGCACACTCGTGATAATCTCATCTCAGAATTACAAAAGCTGAATGAGGATGTCGACAACATGCCCCGCAAGTCCTCCAAATTGAAATGGATTACCGGCTCAAAAACTCAGAAGCCTCCTCAAAGGGAGAAAAGAAGAAAACTGAGGGATCATGCATTGAATGCCTCTCGGTTAAAAAACCAGCCAGTGCAACCATCGCCTTCACAAAGGACGACCTCCTACTTGGCGAAACCAGGCAGAACCGACCCATGTACTTCATAGGGTACATCAAGGAAATGCCTATGTACAGAGTTCAGATCGACCCAGGTTCTGCACTCAACCTCATCTCCACATCGGCTCTTGAAGAGTTGGGCATCCCACCCAGCAAGCTGAGCCACACATCTGTATCTATCTTTGGATACGATGGGAGTACTCAAAGGCCTATTAGCAAAATCAGATTCAAGTTGCAGAACGGTGATCTTATTTCTGAGGTCACTGTGTATGCAATAAAAACCCCTTCATGCTACAACATCCTTCTCGGACGCCCTTGGATCCACGAGAATGGTGTTGTCCCTTCAACTCTGCATCAATGCATCAAGTTTGTTGGCGACGACGGCATGATACATCGAGTCTTTGCGGACAGAAAACCCTTCAAAGGTAAAGAAGTCCACTTCGTAGACTCACAGATGTATGAAGGTGAAAAAGAAGAAGAGGATAAGTACACAGCATCCTTTGCCGAAAATCTTCAGAAAGATAAAGGCAAGGCTCCTCAACAATCACCGGAAGAAAACAAACCATCCGGTAAATCCGAAGAGAGCATTCAAGCTCCCTTCATCATCTCCCTCAAATCTTCAAAGCCTTTGGTCATCACAACAAAAGTGAAGAAGGCGAAGCAAAAGCCTGGGGGCAAATTTGTTGCCTCTTTCGTGTCTATCATGCAAGACACGGACTCGGATTCAGAGACAGAAGACGACACATCGTCAAGCCAAGCTGACACTCAGCAAGTTCAGCCTGCTCTCACTCCAATGGAGACAACTCCTGACATAGAAGATCCTACGTCAGCTTCTTTCGTTGTTCCAGCAACTTCAGCAAAGGAAAAGCCGATCCTCTTCCATAGATCGGATGCTTCTTCATCAAACTCTATGCTTGAACTCTATGATATAAAGGATGTGAGTTGCCCGAGTATATCACCTTTCTTCGCGAGTTCGTTGATTGCTTTGCTTGGTCTTACGCTGAAATGCCTGGCTTAGACCCCAAAATAGCGGTTCATAAGCTCAATCTTCAAGAAGACATCAAGCCTCTCAAGCAAGGCCAAAGAAGATTCCGTCTAGATGTGATGGATAAAATTGAACAAGAAGTTCAAAAACTCAAAAGCGTCGGCTTCATCCGTGAGGAACAACATCCTGAATGGTTGGCCAACATTGTCCCCATGACAAAGAAAAATGGGCAGATCAGGGTCTGTATTGACTATAGAGACCTGAATGGCGCATGCCCAAACGATGAATTTCTGCTCCCCATACCAGAGGTAATGATTGATAATACCTGTGGATTCGAGCGAATGACATTCATGGATGGTTTCTCTGGCTACAATCAGATAAAGATGCATCCTGAAGATGAAAAACATATATCTTTTCGGACCCCATTTGGCGTGTATTGTTACACTGTCATGCCATTTGGTCTGAAAAATGCTGGTGCCACATATCAGAGGGCTTTGATGAAAATATTCCAAGATATGCAGCACAAGACAGTTGAATGTTACGTTGATGACCTCGCCGTCAAAAGCAAAAGAAAAGAAGATCATCTCGAAGACCTTCGAGAAGTCTTCCTCTGGCTTCGCAATCACAAACTGCGAATGAATCCTTTGAAATGCTTCTTCGGCGTCTCGTCGGGTAAGTTCCTCGGATTCTTAGTTCGGAAAGCTGGAATAGAGCTTGACCCCATAAAAGTCAAAGCCATTCTAGAAATGCCCTCTCTAAGAACCTTGAGAGAACTCAAAGGGCTTCAAGGGAGATTGGCCTACATCAGACGGTTCATCTCTAATCTTTCGGGGAAATGCCGTCCATTCTCCCGGTTGATGAAAAAAGGTGTACACTTTGTCTGGGATGCTGACTGTGAAACTGCTTTCCAAGATATCAAGTCATACCTGACAAAACCTCCAGTGTTAGCTGCTCCTACCACTGGAAAACCATTCATCTTGTACACAAGAGCCCTTGATCACTCTTTGGGAGCTCTGCTTGCGCAAGAAAACGATCAAAGAAAGAAAGCTGTTCTATATTACCTCAGCCGCATGCTAGTAGGTGCAGAGCATCGCTACTCTCCAGTCGAAAAAGAATGTCTTGCAGTGATGTTCGCCATACAAAAGCTGCGTCACTACTTGCTTTCCAACACAGTATACCTGGTCTCGAGGGTCAACCTCTTGAAGGTCCTTGTCACAAATGCAGGTACTCTCAATCCTCGACTGGCAAAATGGTCCATCCTTCTGTCACAATTTGATATTAGGTATGTACCACAAAAGGCAATCAAAGGGCAAGCTCTAGCGGACTTCCTCACAGAGCATCCATTGCCTAAAGATTTTCCACTCAGAGATGATCTCCCAGACGAACCAGTCTACAATGTGGAGACTTTCTCGCAAAGTGCCTCCGGGGACATGTACTTTGACGGTGTAACCAGGACAAATGAAAAAAGACAGCTGATCTCGGGAGTTGGCATCCTCTTTGTTAGCCCCGACAAATACATGATTCCACACGCTTTCTCCCTACTGGAACCATGCAGAAACAATGCAGCTGAATATCAAGCTCTGATCCTAGGATTGGAACTCACCATCGAATCCGGTATCACCATGCTGGAAGTCTTTGGAGACTCTCAACTGTCGTCAACCAGATGAATCAGAAATTTGAAGTCAGGAATCCAGATTTACTGCCTTACTACAACAAGGCACAATCAATTCTGCAAAAGTTTGACATCTGTCACATCACCCACATTCGTAGAGGTGAAAACATACGTGTAGATGCCCTAGCTGGACTTGCCACATCCATGGCAATCCAGGAAGGGGAAAACATGCAAATCACAGTGTGTGAAAGAAGAATCCTTCCTCCTCTTAACACACACCAAGCTGTTGCTGAATGCCACCAAGTGGTTGGAAGTCGGATTTCAATCCTTCAAACTTCAATCGGCGACTGGAGGGATCCATTCATTGATTACATTATGTTCGGAATCCTACCTGAAGATCCAATGGCACATATGCACTCCTAAACATGGAAGGTGACAGATGTATGATGCCCATCAACGGCAAGTTCTTAAAGCGGTACTACCCTTGAAGACTTACCCAACTGGGTAAGAGCAATACCTGTATGGCGAAAACCAGTTTCCAGGTACACGCTCGCTAAACCCACCTTTTTTAGAATTTTCATATCAAATGTTGAAATTTCTAGAAATTTAAACAATGCTTACTTTCATCGTTTCATTGTTCAAAAAAAAAACCCAAGTTTCGGAACCTTTCCCTAACTTTTCAACCCTTGAACCCAAAATTCATGGTTTGAAACAAAATCCGGATTCAGGGATTTCCACCCTTGTCTACCCTACCTTTTACCGCCTAAATGGTTTTAGGTCAAAACTTATGACCCTCGTGTCTTTAAACAAAAAAAAAATGTTTTTTCAAAAAGCCGCGGGGAAGCGACGTTTAGTCGATACTCGCACAAATCGGACGCATACGAACCACGTTCGACACTTCCAAAATTGCAAGGAAGCGACATTTCACCGATACTTGCAAAATCAAAAACCGTGGAGATGCAACATTTCAGTTGATATCCACAACCCAAATTTCAAAGGTTCGAAAAAACCTAAAAAACCGTGGAAACGCAACATTTCAGTTGATATCCACAACCCAAATTTCAAAGGTTAAAAAAAAACCTAAAAAACCGTGGAAACGCAACATTTCAGTTGATATCCACAACCCAAATCTCAAAGGTTCGAAAAACCTAAAAAACCATGTAGACGCAACATTTCAGTTGATATCCATAACCCAAAGGTTCGAGAAAACCACAAATTTTAAAAATCGTGGGGAAACGACATCAAGTCAGTACCCGCAAAACTAAAATTTTTGAAAAGCAAGGATGCGACATTCCATCGATACTTGCACCCAAATCCGCGAGGAAGCGACATTCTATCGATACTCGCAACCGAATGAGTAAGGATGCGACATTCCATCGATACTTGCAAGAACATTCAGCAGGGAGGCGACTTTTAGTCGATACTTGCATTTTTGAAAACCAAACCGGCTATAAATGCCACCAAAACAGGCTATAAATGCCACAAACCGGCTATCAATGCCACAAAACAAAACCGGCTATCAATGCCACAAAAAAAAAATTGGCTTTCAAAAAACCAAGCTATAAATGCCACAAACCGGCTATAGATGCCACCAAAACAAATCGGCTATAGATGCCACCAAAACAAACCGGCTATCAATGCCACCAAAAACCGGCTATAGATGCCACAAAAAAAAAACTCGGCTATCAATGCCACAAAAAAGCTGGCTCTCATGCCAAAATCGGCTTCCATGCCACAAACATAAATCTGGCTCCCATCCCAAAACAATCATTTGACAAAATATTTTCACAAAATGACAAGCTTTTGATCAAATCCCATTTATCAATTACTTTTATCACAAAAAGATTTAAGTAAGCACAAGGAAAACAAAAAAAAAGGCATCCCATTTAGCAATTACTTTTATCACAAAAAGATTCAAGTGAGCGAAGGGATAACAAAAAAAAAACAAAAAAATAGAGTACCAAAAAAATACATGTGGTACCAAAAAAAAGGAAGTGTTCACAAGGAAAACAAAAAAAAGTACCAAAAAATACATGTGGTACCAAAAAAAAAAGAAAGTGTTCACAAGCACTACAAAAAAAAAGAAAAGTACCAAAAAAATACAAGTGGTACTTAAAAAAGAAAGAGAGAAGGATGGTTTCTATTTTTAAAAAAAAAAAAATAGGAGCTCAATCAAAAATGGTCTCCAGCCAAGAGTTCAGCTCCTTAAGCAAACTTTTGGCCTCAGCCGTCTGGGATTCCAAGGCACGCTTCTTCAGGAACTTGCCATGAGATGCTGGGGTGGGCTGTAACCCTTCTTTCGCACCGGGAAGCTTATCTCGAGCAGTTCGCCATTGTTTGTTCTCGTCAGACTTCCTTTTAAGAACTCGATTGGCATCTGCAACCCGGCGAATCAGAGCACTCTCCCTGTCACGAGCCTCTGTTATTGCAGTCCACTTGGCAGCGACTTGTGCCTGCAAATGCTCAAGACGTTTCCTGGCCTCATCGACCTCCCTATCAAGGATGTTAAGGTCATGTGTCAGCCAAATGATGTTTAGCTCTTCTAAGTTCATCTCTCCGACTACCTGCTTCCTGCTTTCTGTAGCCTCATCCAGGTTAGACTGAGCCTTATTCGTAGGGTCCAGGAACATCTCCTTGAAGAACTGGTCATCAGGAAAACCCATGGTCTCAAACCACCTGTCACCCAGCTCAATGATCCTATCAACGATCGCCCTGGCACTTGTGACATCTAGACCAGCCTCTTCAGCATCACCGAGAATCTCACGCACATGCTGGATCATCCCAAATTTGGCATCCAAGCGCCCAGAAAGCAGAGTCTCAATCCAAGAGCTCAGAACTCGCACCACCACCTTCTTCGCAAAAAGAAGAGATGGCCCCGCTGAAGATTCGCCCAACTCCGTTGGCTGGCTGCTCATGTCATCACCTGTTGGAAGAGTAACAAAAGAACTCTTTCCAGTTGAAGCTGCTCCTGCTCGGGAAGGAATCTCAGCACGAGGTATCTCCTTAACATTGTCAGAACTAGTCCCAGGAGTCTCTACCTCTAGATCAACCTCTGGCATCCCTTGCTCTGGAAGCGACGAATCCTCCTCTGTCACTTCAAAACCTGCCAAAGAAACACAAAAAGGTATGAATATGATCCTGTTTGAAAATCATTATCAAGGGTTATTACTATAAAATACCTTCTTCGACGACTGGCAGAAGACTCTCGTCCTCCATGAACTCATCGGAAGCATCATCAACATTTGCGTCCATCGATGGTTCAAAGTCATCGGAATCCTGTGGCAAGTCAGCTGGCAAGAAAAATGTGTTAGCAAACCAAGTCACGGACACAAAAGAAAAAGAAAAGCAAAAGAAGTTATACCAATTGGAGATTCTGGATTCACTCTAGAGTCCCTCGGTTCTTCTTCTGGTGCCCCGACAGGATCCGTCACCACCTCATCGGTTGGAACCTCAGGCATCACCAAGTCTACCTCTGCTAAAAAAAGAAAAGAAAAGCAGAAACAAGAAGCAAATCAAAACATGGAAAAATCCCATGAAAAGAAATGGAAAGAGAAAATGGAAGAATCGGTCTCTTCTTCTCGGCTTCTCTTCTCTGGAGGCTCGTCAGCATCCACTGGCACATCCTCATTGATAGTAAGAGGAACTTCCAAGTCAGGAGAGTCCTCATGCTGCCCCTTGCTGCGATGATGACTCCTCCTCCTCTTACTCCTGCGGGCTCGCTTCATAGAGGAACCTGCCCCGCTGTCAGAGTCAGGTTTCCCACTTGACTCCTCACTGGATGGTCTACCCTTGCCAGTAGACTCCATGGAAGCTTGCCTCTGTGCCGCTTGCATCCAAGCACCAAGTTCAGCTTCCTCCTGTTCTAGCTGCTCTAAAGCCTCATCAGCTATTTCTCGAACAGCTTCAGAACCAATGATGCCCTGGTCACCGAGAAAGCCTATCTTGTGCTTCTCTCCAGAAATGAAGGCCCAAACTTCCTCTCACCGGACGCCATCCGACTTTCCATGGCCCTTTCCAGATGCTAGCTTCACATCAAGCTCCTTCTTGGAAAGCCCCCGATATGCCGAAAAGCTCTCCGCGAACCACTTCGCAAAGCCGGCAGTCCGGGAAGTTAACAACACAGGATAAGAGATCATGGCTGTAGTGTCTTCAGCACTATAGAAAGCCCATGCATTTCTCCCGTCCTGTAAACCTCCAAAGTGCTTCACCATGCTTGAAGGCGCACCAACAACGCCATGAGAAAAGCCCAGCTGTAAAGCAAAGCGAGAGGGTACATACGGTTGGATGTCAACGAAAAGATGTCTACGGTACACCATCGTGCTGACACGTATGCTGAAAAGCCACTCTCTCTCTGCATTCGTCAAGGAGTAATGCCTTCCCGACCCCGCCCTGGTAGAGTCTCGGGAGACACCAAAATCAAAAGCCTTCTTCCGCAACTCCGGAGAAAGCTTCACTGAAGACTGCCCCATCTCGACGTCCCTGAACCGTTGGATCTTCATGCGGGCAAACAAAAGTGATTCGGACACGGCTTTGCCCTTAGCCAGTCGAATCATCAGAGGATCATCATCTTGTACAGCACCCAGCCGGTGGAAGCCAGGACAGTCGTACACGTACCACGAATAAAAGATGTGGGCTGAAAATACCCTATTTATGGGAAGCCCAAGCCGAACAAAAAAAGCAGCAGCCTGCAGTTCGGTACACAGGTAGGAGTAAAGAGCTGACACCAAAGCAAGCTGCTCTCCAAACGCCATCTGACAAGCCGAAAAAATTCAATGCGGCCTGATGTGCGTTCCATCTCCTCCAGCAAAAATAGCCTCACCAAGCCAATAAGTGAGGTAAACAGCGAGATCTCTCCGTAGTGCAATGTCAGGACAAATGGCGTTTGTGCTCGCACAGAAATCTCTCAACTCTTCTTGCATAGCTAAGATCTTCTTCGAACTTGGATCCTGAGCCCTGGCCTCCTGGGTCACACTATCAGAAGACTCCCTGCTATCAATAAAGTTGGGGAACGAAGAGCTATAACTCTTCCAACTGCTGGATCTAACTTTCAAACCCTCCTTCTCCTTAAAAAAATCATAGAAGGCGACGAGCTGAAAGTACAGAAGCCTGAACTCCTCAGACTGCCCCTTAAGGACGCTGTCAATCGGCATAAACTCCTCATAGAGTTTGCCAAGGATGGGCAATCCAGTAATGGCACTCAGCTCCTTCAAAGAGAAACCAATCTCACCATTCGTCACAACGAAGGTATTGGTTTGTGGGAGGAATGACTCCAGCATTGCCATGAAGGCCTCGTCGGAAAAGATCACTGTCTCCCTAAAGGCACGGACCGCATCAAAAATTCCGGCTTCCTTCAAAATGGCGCCACCAATCAGCAGGACGCGATCAGTCCATGACTTCCACTCGGAGTCAGCATTGAAACGGCCACGAAGTTGAAAAGGCTTTATCCAATTGCTGCCGTCACCGCTGAAAATACCAAGGCCCACCGGTCTCAAATCGACCGACGGATAATCAGAACCCTGGTAGCCGCTGGATGGCATCAACAGGTCCATGTCAACAGGCGACCTCTCCGTATATCCAGGAGAACCGCCAATAAAAACCCCAGTCTTGATTACATTTATCCTTCTCACCCAGCTTGGAGGATCTTCCCTTTTAGAGCACGTGGGGGCAAGGCTCATGATCGAGACGGTACGATCAAACATCGACCGGGTAGCAACAGTCTTCTTCTCACCATCTGCTGTGAAAGAGAACTGAAAACATCTCCTCTGGTATGTCATGTCATCAGGGACTGCATCACCAAAGAAGAAGGTAGGCTTGGGCAAAACCCTCTGATCTTCCATCACACATGGACGACTGCTTACCATGATCTTATAGAATTCCTCTCCCTTGAGAGTGATCAATCGCTGCCTCATCTCATCTTTGTTGAGGGAGTCGCATTCTTCCAGATTTCTCTCAACATACTGGACCTTCTCAAAGGCCTGCTGAACGGCCGGATTAGAAGATCTAGTAGATCGACGAGGTGCGCTTGTAGTAGGCTCTTTACCCTTGTTCGTTCTGGAAGAACCACCTGCAAAGGATGGAAAATAAAAAGATCAAACATCAAAATGACAGAATCTCGCTAAAAAAAAATCTGGCGAAATTTTGACATGACTCCGTGGCAATTCCGAAGAAAATGAACTATCCCGAAAGAAATAGAAAGCTTGAAGATGGGCTCAACATTGCTGCGAGCTCCGAAACTCCAAACTTTCGAAACCTCAAAGTCTCCGCAAAATCAGGAAGGGCTCAACATCGCTGCGAGCTCCAAATTCCCAAATTTGCGAAAACTTTCAGGTATACTATCACATCATGCTACAAATTTAATTTACAATAGATTGCATGCATGAGCATCTAGGTTTGCCAAAAAAAGGGGCATTATCATGATGAGCAAAAGAAAAAAAAAGAAGAAAAAGAAAACTTTCTCAAAAAAAAAAGAGGGAGAAAGAAAACAAAAAAAAAAGAAAAGAAACTTTCTCAAAAAAAAAGGGGCAAAGAAAACAAAAAAAAAGGAAAAGAAAAAAAAGGGATGGCCCATAGGCAACGTGGCCGTACGGCCAGATCCGTACGGATATGTCCGTACGGCCCACAAAAAAAAAAAGAGTGCAAAAAAAAAGAGAGAAAGCACGAAAAAAAAAAGAGGGAAAACACGTGTAAAAAAAGTAAAAAAAACAACAAAACACGTGGAAAAAAAGAAGAAGAAGAAAAGAAAGAAACAAAACAAAAAAGAACTTTTTATTTTTCCTACAATGGAGTTTTCTTGAAAAAGGGAACTTACTTGAAGCCATTGATGGAGAAGAAGAAGAAAAGTCTTGAAGATCTTGAAGAAGAAGAAGAACTCTTGGTCTTGAAGCCCTCTTGGGATTGTTGCAAAAGAAAGTAATAAGAGCAAGAGATCCAACCTCCTCCTTGCTTTTATAGAAGAGAGCAAACCAAAGAAGGAAAGAAGAAAGAGGTAAGTGTTACTAATTAGTAACATTACCAAAAGAAAGAGATTAGAAAGATTCTTTCCCAAAAGAAAGTATCTTGAGGGATTCTCTCCCAAAATGAAATCAATGAGAGATTTTCTCCCAAAAGATAGGATCAATAGAAGATTCTTTCCCAAAGGAGGATATCTTGAGATATTCTCTCCCAAAATAAAGGGAACATGAGAGATTCTCTCCAAGTAAAGATTTTCTTAGATATTCTCTATCCAAATGAGATATTTTTGAATATTCTTTACAAAAATGACACCATATGAGATCTAAGCCATTTCAAAAGCTTAAGGTCCCATGGGTTAGCCCATATGAGCCAGGTTTGACCACCTAGGCACTTAAAAAAAAATCGGGCTTTTAGTCAAAGAGAAATTCCTCTTACCAAGAGTATACAAAAATGGTTCCATGCCTCTTTTGAGTTGATTGGACCATACAAAAAGAATTCCAAGCCCCATGAGCTTCCAAAAATCAAACCATCCAGCCTCATCTACCAAATTGAGCCAAAATCTTGAAATTGACATTCCGTAAAAAACCAAAAATCAAAACCTGATCCCCTAACTTGCCACATACAGCCTGTTAGGTGACAAGATCAAAAGTAAAATTGATCCCCCAACATTCCACATACAGCTTGTTGGGTCACACGGTCAAAACCAAACCCGACCCCCTAACCTGCCACATACAGCCTATTAGGTCACAAGGTAAAAACCCAAATTCACATCCCTGATGTCATCTTCAAAACTTTGCCTTGAGATGGTACGTGATCCCTTTCACTACCATAAAATTACACTGGAAGCTCAAAAGGCTACAAATACCAAAAAGAAAGACTGCTCAAAGACTCTTGGTCAAGTCACAGGCTCTCATTCACAAATCTCTTCGAGGCACATCGATTACAAATGATAAGCAACTCGTCGCTGTACATCGAGGGGGCATTTGTTGACACCAAAAATGTCACTTTGCCTCTTCAAGATCCAAAGAGCTACATGAAGTCGCAACCTGCCATAAATAGGCAATGCTACTTCCAAAAAACCAAATCTTGTCAGAATCAAACAAAAACTGCAAGATCCTTCAAGATGGCCAAAAGAGGAGTACACAAGAAGTTTCGGGCCATTTCAAAATCATTTGGCCTAACTTCGCTTCTCCGGCAGCTGAAAAGGAGCTCCCGGCGACGAAAGCATCGGAGACACTAAATCTTTGATCAGAGCCGATGGATGGTCTCAAAATACATCCAAAAGGCTCCACGTCAAGTTCCGAGTCAAACCGACAACGTTTGACCCTACAACAACCCTCGAACAGCTAAATCAAGCCTCTCGGCAACGAGAACCACTGAGGCCATCACTCATCAGATAGAGCACATGGACAGCTTCAAAATGCTTACAAAGGGCTACACGTCAAATTTCAGGTCATTTCGAACATTTGGCCATGGACAGCTTCAAAATGCTTACAAAGGGCTACACGTCAAATTTCAGGTCATTTCGAACATTTGACCATAGTTTACGCTCGGAAGCCAACACAGGCCTCTCGGCGGAGAAGCTCCCCGGGACCATGGTTTCCAAGACAGAGCCTATGGATCGTCTTAAAATGACTCCAATAGGTTCCCTGTCAAATTTCAAATCAATCGGACATCGGTTGACCGCACATCAAACCGCGACATCTTCATCGCGACAAAAGCAAGTCTACTGGTGATAGGACCCCAAACGGCTTCAAAACTCAAACAGAAGCCTATGCTTGGTCTTATTTATTGCTCAGGAGGCTTCACCTCAAATTTCAGGTCATTCCGACATCGTTTGACCCAGTTTCAGCTTCTGACGGAAAATCAGCAGCTCTGCGCAACAAAGTCTTCGGCTTTCTTGGAAAATTGGAAACTTTGCAAAATAAAATGCAAGGATTCTCATCAGGTTTTCTACAGGGAAATCAAGCCAATAAATGATCAAAAATGTCAAGGAAAAATACAGAAGAAAAAGAATAAAAAAACAACAAAAACGAACACAAAACGGGACAAAAGGGGAAAAAAAAACCCCAGGGTCGCAGACCCCTGTGACCCTGGGGCCCGGGATCGCCCGGTGGGCCTCGGAAACCCCGTTTTTCGCCGTTTTTTCCAATTCGAAACGTCCGGCCTCTGATATTTTCCAAAATTCATACTTTTGAGACACCAAATCCTCTGACATCCATCAAAAACATGGGTTAATCATCAAGAGTATCGAAAACAACATTGATCGCCACCCGGTCAACCAAAAAAAAGTGTGCTTTCTACCCGACCGATCGAGAAATCGACAGGACAGATGGTACTGACCCGCTGTTGGCAACCAACACCTGAAGTTACATGGTCATCCGATGTCGATCTACATGAAGATCCATCGATAATCATCGCCAGAAGAATCCTAAAAGACGCGGCACGGCCCGCGAATGTTCAACTGCTCGGCGACCACTTAATGCGATTAATTGACTAGCTTTATTACAGTCAGTAATCCATTTCTTTAGACGGCCCAATCAGAAGCAAGCATCTGGGAGTTACAAGTCAAGAGATTCATGGCATTTAACCCATGAAACTCCTCCCATCATGGCGATTAAAGGCGATTAAATGCCCTCAATCTCCTCCAACCAATCAGAAGCCAAGAAAAAGGAGTTACAAAATAAAGAATTCAATCTTGTAACTCCTCCCTTTATGTAGCTTTATGACAATTTAGGCTCATAAACCCTCCTAAATGGCTACCTAAAAGCCTATAAATAGGAGAGCTCTCCAAGAAGAAAAAAAATCACAAACACACAGACAACAGACTGCAGAAAATCCAGAAACTCAGATAGAAAAAGGCATCAGAAATCTAAGAGATAAAACTCTGCGGAAGTTCTACACCGACCACCGCTACAAGGTGACAAAAGTCCCTTGGGGGGGGTACCCCCCCAAGGTCCTTGCCTTCTCCTTTTGCCTTCAAATGGCTTAGACGTGGCTTTTCAGCCCGTCTACTCGGCTTTTTATTGGACATAGGACCTCCTTTTGGTCTTTGTTCTCTAAAAACCTGAGGTTATAGCCAAGCCAAGCGAATCAATAGCATCCTCTGTTCTCATCTGCTTGGATGATGGCGAAGTCCACATATGGCTTGCGACCGTCAATCTGAACGGGTCCCCCACAATCTCCTGAGAAGTTAGATCCTCCTTTTCTTGCTTTTCATTGTAGTTTGTATTTTTTTAAAAGAGACAAAAATCACAACTCTTGTCTTTCATTATTGATAAGGATTGTAAAACGGCTATAAACGCCAAAAATCGACTATAAACGCCAAAATCGGCTATAAATGCCAAAAAAATTGCCTTTCACGGCAAATCAAGAACATGTCTTTTTTCTTAAATATATGTGCAATGGAAAACTTGAAAGAAGTTGATTTCCTTTTTACTTGCGAAAGTTGATCTCCGGATCAACACTTGCAATTCAAAGTAGAAATAGAAAATCTGGCACACCCACACAAAGAAATGTTGATGCACGCCCTTGCCCCCCGGTCACGAAAGTGTCGGACCCAATGGACTCCCACGTCCACCGACCTCGGTAGGACCAGGCGCCAGGAGCGCGGTCCATCACTCGTGCTCAGGTTGCTGCCGAATCCACTGTTGGAGCTGCCGAATCAACTTTTCTTTTTCTTGGATGAGGATGTTTTGGGCCGCGACATCCCCATCACCAGCAAAGTGAAGGGAATGATGGGACTTACTGACTGCTACAGATTTGTCCCTTTGAGGAAGCTCCTGTTGCTATTCATCTCGCCGGGGGGGGGGGGGGCATAACCTCCTCCTCCGGGGATGAATCCTCGATTCGCTTCGGGAATGGGATCTGAACGAAGAGGTGTGCGTCAGGGCGTTCCTCGACTACAACTGCTCCAGACCATGCCTCGGATCGCCTTTGAGGAGGAACGACTGGCGACAGGCCCGGGGGTGGCGGCAGCTGGATTATCGCCCTCAAGGAGTCTCTGCCTTTCGCCTTTGAGGATTCTACGCCTTTCTTAGCTTTGGGAGGCATGGTGTTTGGGAAGATCGGGTTAATGCTTTCCCACAGACGGCACCAACTGTATGTGCCTAAATATTACGGACTTTGCAATGGGGGTTATGTCGAGTCTGATGCTCCTTCGAAGATGGTGAGTGGCATGGAAACCTGAAAGGGGGGAAGATGCGGAAGTCAAAGGACCCTGGCTGTGGGCAGCAGAAGGCTCTCCGATGCCTAAGTCAGTATGGGATATGAGCAATACGATAGAGATGAGAGAGAAGAGAGATAGAGTAGCAGCTCTCAGGTTGTGACTGTCCGTTCCTAGGATGGAGATCATTCCTCTATTTATAGAGGAGGAAGCTAGCGTTGCATGGTGGGACTCATGATGACGTCTTAGCACTCCCAGGGGTGCCGTCACGTCAGCCCACTATACATTAAATGGCAGTCCGATCAGCCCATAATGCATTAAATGCTGGTCTAATCGGGCCTTAACCTATCTGACTTTTGGGCCTAGTCCCATCGGGCCTGGCCTGGAGCCATGCCCTGATGGGACGTAGCCGCTGGATGCCACTCTATCAGGGGTGGGGGGCGGCTAAGATGGCTTTGTCAGACTCAGCTGGATATCCGTGAAAGTACAGCCGTCAGCATTCATCTCGGCTAGCAGTCTGGCTCTGGTGCCGAGCTGAGTGGTCGAGGTGAAGACTTTGTGCCGAGGTCGGGGGCGTCTGAGACCAGAAACGGTCTCGGTCTCGGATGGCGCATTGGTAAAGTTCGCTAAGGTCAAGGCGTGATTAGCCGACACTAACACCGAAATTAATATAATCCCAATACTTTGGGAGACATCCCCACGCAGAACCAAACCAAACCAAACCAAGCCTTTTCCCACTAGGTGGGGTCGGCTATATGGATTTGACGACGCCAATCAAATCTGTTTAGGGCCATATCCTCCGTTAGATCCATGTAGGCAAGGTCATGTTTAATAATTTCTTTCCAACTTCTCTTGCGTCTCCCTCTCCCTCTCTACTCCTGACAATCTCCATGCTTTCACACCTTTTAACAGGTGCCTCTGTTGGATGCCTTCTAACATGGCCAAACCATCTCAGTCGATTTTCTCTCATTATATGTCCAATCGGTGCTATTCCTACTTTGCCCCTAATCTCCTCATTCCTAATTGTTGACACCAAAAATGTCACTTTGTCTCTTCAAGATCCCAAGAGCTACATGAAGTCGCAACCTGCCATAAATAGGCAATGCTACTTCCAAAAAATATAATCTTGTCAGAATCAAACAAAAACTACGAGATCCTTCAAGACAGCCAAAATAGGAGTACACAACAAGTTTCGGGCCATTTCAAAATCATTTGGCCTAACTTCGCTTCTCCGGCAGCTGAAAAGGAGCTCCCGGCGACGAAAGCATCGGAGACACTAAATCTTCGATCAGAGCCGATGGATGGTCTCAAAATACATCCAAAAGGCTCCACGTCAAGTTCCGAGTCAAACCGACAACGTTTGACCCTACAACAACCCTCGAACAGCTAAATCAAGCCTCTCGGCAACGAGAACCACCGAGGCCATCACTCATCAGATAGAGCACATGAACGGCTTCAAAATGCTTACAAAGGGCTACACGTCAAATTTCAGGTCATTTCGACAACATTTGACCATACTTTGACGCTCGGAAGCCAAATCAGGCCTCTCGGCGGCGAAGCTCCCTGGGACCATGGTTTCCAAGACAGAGCCTATGGATCATCTTAAAATGACTCCAATAGGTTCCCTGTCAAATTTCAAATCAATCGGACATCGGTTGACCGCACATCAAACCGCGACATCTTCATCGCGACAAAAGCAAGTCTACTGGTGATAGGACCACAAACGGCTTCAAAACTCAAACAAAAGCCTATGGTTGGTCTTATTTATTACTCAACAGGCTTCACCCCAAATTTCAGGTCATTCCGACATCGTTTGACCCAGTTTCAGCTTCTGACGGAAAATCGACAGCTCTGCACAACAAAGTCTTCGGCTTTCTCAGAAAATTGGAAACTTTGCAAAATAAAATGCAAGGATTCTCATCAGGTTTTCTATAGGGAAATCAGGCCAATAAATGATAAAAAAATGTCAAGGAAAAATACAGAAGAAAAAAAGATTCGAAAAAGCAGCAAAAACGGACACAAAACGGGACAAAAGGGGGAAAACCGCCCAGGGTCGCAGGCCCCTGCGACCTTGGCCCAAGGTCGCAGGGCCCAGGATCGCCCGGTGGGCCCCGGAAACCCCTTTTTTCGCCATTTTTTCGCAATTCGAAGCGTCCGGCCTCTGGTATTTTTCAAAATTCATACTTTTGAGACACCAAATCCTCTGACATCCGTCAAAAACATGAGTTAATCATCAAGAGTATAGAAAACTACATTAATCGCCACCCGGTCAACCAAAAAATGTGTACTTTCTACCCGACCGATCGAGAAATCGACAGGACAGATAGCATCGACCCGCTGTTGGCAACCAACACCTGAAGTTACATGGTCATCCGATGTTGATCTACATCAAGTTCCATCGATGATCATCGCCAGAATAATCCCAAAAGACGCGGCACGACCCGCGACTCTTCAACTGCTCGGCGACCACTTAATGCGATTAATTGACTAGCTTTATTACAGTCATTAATCCATTTCTTTGGACGGACCAATCAGAAGCAAGAATCCGGGAGTTACAAGTCAAGAGATTCATGGCATTTAACCCATGAAACTCCTCTCATCATGGCGATTAAAGGCGATTAAATGCCCTCAATCTCCTCCGGCCAATCAGAAGCCAAGAAAAAGGAGTTACAAAATAAAAAATTCAATCTTGTAACTCCTCCCTTTATGTAGCTTTATGACAATTAAGGCTCATAAACCCTCCTAAATGGCTACCTAAAAGCCTATAAATAGGAGAGCTCTCCAAGAAGAAAGAGAGACAGAAAAAAGAGAGAAGACACGGACAAAGCACAGAAATTCAGAGAAGGAAAAGAGAGAAAACTCTGCGGAAGTTCTACACCGACCACCGCTACAAGGTGACAAAAGTCCCTTGGGGGGTACCCCCCCCCCTAAGGTCCTTGCCTTTTCCTTCTGCCTCCAAATGGCTTAGATGTGGCTTTTCAGCCAGTCTACTCGGCTTTTTATTGGACATAGGACCTCCTTTTGGTCTTTGTTCTCTAAAAACCTGAGGTTATAGCCAAGCCAAGCGAATCAATAGCATCCTCTGTTCTCATCTGCATGGATGATGGCGAAGTCCACATATGGCTTGCGACCGTCAATCTGAACGTGTCCCCCACAATCTCCTGAGAAGTTAGATCCTCCTTTTCTTGCTTTTCATTGTAGTTTGTATTTTTTCAAAAGAGACAAAAATCACAACTCTTGTCTTTCATTATTGATAAGAATTGTAAATCGGCTATAAATGCCAAAATCGGCTATAAACGCCAAAAATCGGCTATAAATGCCAAAGTTGGCTATAAATACAAAAAAAAAATCGCCTTTCACGGCAAATCAAGAAAATGTCTCTTTTCTTAAATATATGTGCAATGGGAAACTTGAAAGAAGTTAATTTCCTTTTTACTTGCGAAGGTTGATCTCCGGATCACCACTTGCAATTCCAAGTAAAATAGAAAATCTGGCACACCCACATAAAAGAAATGTTGATGCACGCCCTTGCCCCCTGGTTATGAAAGGGTCGGACCTGACGGACTCCCACGTCCGCCGACCTCGGTAGAACCAGGTAGGAGCGCGGTCCATCAAGCTGGCACACCCGGTGGGACCCGGTCATTTGGGAACACGATGCTAGAAATGAAATATTTGCTTATCATATCTTTTGCTCTATGCTCATATTTCTTTTCTTGATTCCTTAGTTACTTTCTAATTGGTGGCCTATGTTGGATTCCGCATCTAAAAAATTTGAGATGAGATTTTTTGGAAATTTCTAATTCTTTGAATTTATTTCCACTCTTTCTCTTTTCAAAAACAAAAAACAAAAAAAACAAAAAAATAGATTTTTCATTTTGGATTCAAAATTTAGAAACCTTGATCCTTTCCTATCGTTCATCGCGCTTGCAGAAATGTTGAGCCTGTTCGACTAAGGTTTTGGGCCATCATTTCTATTTGATGAGTTCATTAAAGATCTAAAAATATATATATATATAAAATAAAAAAAAATTAGATTTCTCGGTTTGAATTCAAAATTGAGAAACCTTGATCCTTTCCTATCGTTCATTGCGCTTGCAGAAATGTTGAGCCTATTCGACTAAGGTTTTGGGCCATCGTTTCTCTTCGATGAGTTCATTAAAGATCTAAAAAAATATATATATATAAAACAAGAAAAAACAAAAAAAAAAGACATAGACCACTAAGGTTAAACCAACTGCGTTCTTTGATCATGGTTGATTCAAGAAAAGCCTTGTCCAGAGTGTGGAGACAGCTTGACTGCTCTAGGCAAGGGTCCTCCAAACGGGTTCATTAAGTAATCCTACCCTTACCTGGGGGCAATTCTATCAATCGAGATTTCATAAGACCGGGTTAGGAGGCCTATGTGTACTCTCTCGTCTTTTAAATAAATTTTTTTCAAAAATAAAATTTTTAAAAATAAAAATTTTAAAATAAAAAACAAAAATAAAAAAAATTTTCAAAAAAGAAATCTTTAAAAAATTAATAAATAAAAAAAGGGATTTAAAAAAAAAACCTTCAAAAAAAAAACTTCCGTCATTTTGGGTTTAGATTGGAGAAATCTTGGTCTTCTCCTTTCTGAGCACTGGCGCTCGCGGAAATCGCTGAGCCCATGTTCAGATTGGAGTGCCTTTTGCTCTCTTTGATGAACCCGATATTGGCCTTTCAAAAAAAAAAAACTCGTCATTTTTGGATTCAGATCCGAGAAATTATGGTTCATTTCTTTCTGAGCACTGGCGCTCGCGGAAATCGTTGAGCTCGTGTTCAGATCGGAATACCATCTGCTCTCTTTGATGAATCCAATCTTGACCTTTCAAGACAGAGAATCTCATCTCATGGATGCGGTCTCAAAACATTTGTGTCTAGCGATACTAGTACGCCCTTTCAGGGTCTACTGTATTGCGACCGGCACATTTGTAACTCCAACTTTATATTCTTCTTACCTCGAGCAAGCTCTGCTTCTCGATAAGTCGAATTTAAGTTCACAATTGCTTCTAGCAGTCACTGGAATGCTCATTCTGGGCTTACCATACCAATGAGAAGCAATGAGAGCAAGCACCAACTCATGCTTCAACAGAAGCAAACTACACGCACCTACAAGCGCCCCATCAACTGCCGAAGTGTCAACTCCCTCGGCAACTCTCTGAACTCCGGGTCAACCGCGACTCCCCGGACTATCGTCTTTGGGACGCTGGGACCATTCCCACTTCCCGAGGAACAAGCTGCTCCCTCCAAGAAGCAGAAACTCGCCTCTCAACGTGTCACTACCGTGACACCAAAAGCGAGCACCAGAAGGCCCGAAGCCCGTGGCAGCCCCATAGAGCCTCGACCAGCAAACGACCAGGTCTATCCCAAGACTTGGTCCCCAAGACCTTCAAGGTCCCAAACATCCACTAAGCCAGCATTCCTGGCCCCACTCAAGGAGAACCAGTTATACCCTCTTGCTTACATGAAAGAGGAGAGACCCATCTCCAACCTGACTCCCAAGTCAAACCAGCATGAGCCGGCTTGTTCCTACAAGCCCAAAATCAGATCAAGCATCACAAGGCCTCTGCAAGCACCTGCTAAGGCCTACAAACCTGTAGTTCGACCCTTCATCTCTACAGGGGCCGAACTCCAAAAATTCAAAGCTTCGCTGCAATAGGCGAAGGACAGGGTTCGCATCCTATCCTTGCCCAACTACAAAGAAGACTGGCTCGGCTGCTGCGCCCGGGGGAGCACATCCTTTGTAGTCAAAATCCAGCCAGAGCTGACCGAAGCTCAAATTGCTCGTCGTATACGCCGCCGCGTGTCGTATGGGTCAAAAAAGAAAGACCCAACCAAATTGCTGCCGTCCATATGGTTGGAAAAACCAGAAGGCGCCAAAAGTCAGCAACAAAAATTCATGTCCGACATCCGATGACCCGCAGCATCTCCCGGACAAGAAGACATTCAGAAGAATCCCCTGCTCCTTCAAGCAAAGGACGGCAGAGTGATCCTTCCTCAAACTCTTCTTCAAAAAGAATGAGCCCCAGCTCAGTCACCAGGAAAGTTTCTTCATTCGAATCACGAAGGATGAACGTCTTGGCTACAAATTCTGAGCCACCACCCCGCAATCCACCTCAAGATGATGCGATCACCCGCATCCAGCAGTTGGAACAAGGCCAACAGAGGATTGAAACTCTAATGGAAAACCTTCTCCTCGCCTTCCAAAATCAGGCGAACAATGAACCTCCTCCGAATCATCAAGACGATGAGGTAAATGGAGAAGAAAATGAGTCACGCGCCATTACCAAAAAGGACGTAGACAGTATCCTCGCCAAAGCAAAAAAAGAGGATATACTCAAAGAGCATGGGATCAAGCCACCATATCCCTTATGGATGGACTCGGTCTCGTTCCCTACAAAATTCAAGCATCCTACTCTCCAAACATATACGGGGAAAGGATCAGACAGACAGCACGTCATCCACTTCAAGATCCTGACGGGAGCTATCGCGGATCAAGATGCACTCAAGATCCGCCTCTTTGCAAGTACCTTAAAAGGTACGGCCTTCGATTGGTACTCCACTCTGCCGGAGGACTCCATCCAAAACTGGGCCATGCTAGAGACACGCTTCCTGACTCACTTCAAAGGTGAGGATCATCCCGCTACTATGGCTCAGCTGTGCAGCCTAAAACAGCGGGAGAATGAGTCAACATATGACTTCATTCATAAGTGGAAAGCAATGGCGTACAAATGCTCTGATGTATTGCCACAAGCGTCGCTAGTCGACATCTGCCGAAATAACATGAAAGCCAGAATTCGCCCCATGATCATCGGCAACAAATCAAAAAACCTGGGAGAACTCCTAGAAGATTCCATGGAAGCTGAAACGGTGATTAAAGACCTCAACAGTCAGAAATCATCAAGAAAAGAGCCAAACGCCATTGCAACCTGTAAACCAAAGAAGAAAGAGGTCCTCAATGTGCAGACCAAGCCAGCTCCTCAGCCACCAAAGAAAGCTGAAAACAAAGCTATTGGTAAGAGACCTGAACTCTCTGATGCCTTCAAAGAATAAGTAGAGAAGAAATACCCGTTTGATGAAGATGTTGATGAAATCTTCGGGGCTCTTGTGGCAAACGGCAAGCTCACCTTGCTTGAACCAAAAATACCGGGTGATGTTGGCAAAACCAACGATCCTCAGTACTGTCCATACCACCAGATGATCTCGCATCCTCTCAACCAATGCTTTGTTGTGAGAGAGAAAATAAACAAGATGTGGAAAAACGGAGTCATCACCTTTGACGTAAACTATGGGTCTGCCTCCGTCAACATGGTGACATGTGGACAAACATCAAAATCACCGAAAAAGAAGATCACTACTTCCTTCAAGGTGATAAACTCAATCCAAGCGTCCGAGGAACTGGTTCCTTACCCGACACCAGACGGACAACCCATATGGGTACATCCCGATCTCCTGGAAGATGAAAATTAGGAGGTCGTGAAAATAAAGCCTACAGCTCAGCAGGGAAGGCAGGCTAGGAAACATCTCCTCAAGCTCAAACGGGAAGAGAAGACCCAGCCAAAACAAGAAGTCAAAGAAAAGGCAGAGGCTTCCTCTACCGCTTCACTGGAGGCAACAAAAACATCCCTTCCAGAGACTTCAAAGGGGGTAAGAAGATTCACTCTCAGTGATTTCATGCCACCTCAATTCAAAGAAGCCACGCAGGAGGCATCATACTCTTGCAATTCGGTAGTTGGATTCTCCATTAATGGATACGAGTCCAGCGACACCGATGATGGATTCGAATCCAACTACACTGACGAGTGGGAGGAGTCCCTTGAAACAGGAGAATACCTCTCCGATGAAGAATGGGTTCCTGAGACTCATCTTATGCCAGTAATCTGGTATAACCCCCTACAGCCACAAGGATCCTGGTCTGATGATGAAGAAGACCAAGAGGCTGTACAAGAAGGTGTTGCTGACCCAGCACCTCTCATTGCTCCAGTGGAAATCAACCATGTTGAGCCACGAAGAGTTGATGAAGAAGAAGATTTGGCTCCCATGCCTGATCTTGAAGAATATGCAAGGATCTTGCAGCGTCTCGCTCTAGAACAAGAGCAAGACCGTGTCAACGAGCCTCCTCGCAATCCAGAGCCTGAAGTCCCTGAAGACCATCAGGTACATCCTCCCTTAACTCCTGAAAATGGAGAAAGTTACTGGATAGACGATCCTCTTACATCTGAGGATGAGTCTGACTCCGATCAGGCAACGTCTCCCATCAGAGCTTCCTGTAATGTGATAATTCGGGATTATAGCTCTTCCGAAGCATTGTCTGATGAGAGCACTTATACTCCGGCGACGCCTAGCAATGTATCTTCTGGAGCCACCTCGTCTCACGTGACTTTCACTGAGATGACACCCTCTCAGATTTCTTCTCCTGAGACTGTGAGTTCAAAGTTCACACCCTTCCTGACTGAAGAATTCCCAGCTATTGATGCTTGGGACAATGAATTGGTCAACGAAGAAGAAAGGTTGCTGGATGCTGTTCAGGACTTGTTCCTGAAAAATACTCTGTGCAACACAATCACTGAGGATGGCAACTCCGCTGCTGAAACATCCTCAGTAAATGAAAAACGACAGCCTCTTGATCCCGAAGACAATCTTCCAAATGAAGACCCTTCTCAAGAAGCTCTCGAAGTTGGTAGAGGCACCCGCTCTGGTCAGGACTACCACAAAAATTACAACCAATCTTCCTTTACATATGTAAATCCTTCGGGAAAAGATGTTGTAAGTGCCCCTAGTGGCAACAATGATGAACATGCAGGCCCTAAGGAGGCTTTCAAGTATGACTTGATTGAACACTTCAAGCACATACCTGCACGTCTGCACATCCTAGATTTGTTGCGAATGTCTCCGCACACTCGTGATAATCTCATCTCAGAATTACAAAAGCTGAATGAGGATGTCGACAAACATGCTCCGCAAGTCCTCCAAATTGAAATGGATTACCGGCTCAAAAACTCAGAAGCCTCCTCAAAGGGAGAAAAGAAGAAAACTGAGGGATCATGCATTGAATGCCTCTCGGTTAAAAAACCAGCCAGTGCAACCATCGCCTTCACAAAGGACGACCTCCTACTTGGCGAAACCAGGCAGAACCGACCCCTGTACTTCACAGGGTATATCAAGGAAATGCCTATGCACAGAGTTCAGATCGACCCAGGTTCTGCACTCAACCTCATCTCCACATCGGTTCTCGAAGAGTTGGGCATCCCACCCAGCTAGCTGAGCCACACATCTGTATCTATCTTTGGATACGATGGGAGTACTCAAAGGCCTATCGGCAAAATCAGGTTCAAGTTGCAGAGCGGTGATCTCATCTCTGATGTCACTGTGTATGCAATAAAAACCCCTTCATGCTACAACATCCTTCTCGGACGCACTTGGATCCACGAGAATGGTGTTGTCATTTCAACTCTGCATCAATGCATCAAGTTTGTTGGCGACGACGGCATGATACATCGAGTCTTTGTGGACAAAAAACCCTTCAAAGGTAAAGAAGTCCACTTTGCAGACTCACAGATGTATGAAGGTGAAAAAGAAAAAGAGGAGAACCATACAGCATCATTTGCCGAAAATCACCAGAAAGATAAAGGCAAGGCTCCTCAACAATCGCCGGAAGAAAACAAATCATCCGGTAAACCCGAAGAGAACATTCAAACTCACTTCATCATCTCCCTCAAACCTTCAAAACCTTTGCTCATCACAACTAAAGTGAAGAAGGTAAAGCAAAAGCCTGGGGGCAAATTTGTTGTCTCTTTCGTGTCTATCATGCAAGACACGGACTAGGATTTAGAGCCAGAAGACGACACATTGTCAAGCCAAGCTGACACTCAGCAAGTTCAGCCTGCTCTCACTCCAATGGAGACAACTCCTGACATAGAAGATCCTACGTCAGCTTCCTTCGTTGTTCCAGCAACTTCAGCAAAGGAAAAACCGATCTTCTTCCATAGATCGGATGCTTCTTCATCAAACTCCATGCTTGAACCTTTCCAAAATAAAGGTATGCCGTAACTATCCTTATATAGTTTTGTGGCACAAGCTATTATGAAGAAAATGGGCTATGTCGCTCAAAACCCAGTCGGTTTAGGAGAAGAACGCGGTATTCTCACGCCATTGGGGCCCGTCTTGACCAAAAGCCAGCTGGAAGATTGGAGACTCTACGGCTATGTAGAAAAGTCTTCACACGGGTTAGGGTATGATCCTGACACTCCCCTGAGACAGTTGATACAAAGGCTTAAAAGTCAATATACTGACCAAGCCTCAACATCTCAAGTCCATGAAGACATCGATCTCCCTGGATATCTCTTCGATGAGTCACCTGATAAAGATCCAGAAAGCTCACCCAATTGGCACAATTTCTCCGAAAATGAAGAGGAGTTGTCCGATGGCACAGACGTGTGGTCTTCTGACCCAGAAGAACCCTCATTTTCAAAAGAAATAGCCTACTTCGACCCGGTTTCAACAGGCGATTGGGATCATCTCATAGCAAGCCTTGGGAAAATTACCGATCAAGAAGACCCGTGGAAAGGAACAAAACCTTGGCCTGGAAATGCCCTTGAAACCCAGAAGGTTTCATTGAGCTGGAAGCCTCCGAAAATATTATGGAGGAACCACCATCGAATCTTCCAACAGAAGATCCTGTTCAAAAGATAGACTTGCGAAGACCAGATAACCCACGTCCTGTATTCATAAGCAAGAATATAAAGGATGATGAGTTACCCGAGTATATCGTCTTTATTCGTGAGTTCGTTGATTGCTTTGCATGGTCTTACGCTGAAATGCCTGGCTTAGACCCCAAAATAGCAGTTCACAAACTCAATCTTCAAGAAGACATCAAGCCTGTCAAGCAAGGCCAAAGAAGATTCCGTCCGGATGTGATGGATAAAATTGAACAAGAAGTTCAAAATCTCAAAAGCGTCGGCTTCATCCGTGAGGAACAACATCCTGAATGGTTGGCCAACATTGTCCCTGTGACAAAGAAAAACGGGCAGATCAGGGTCTGTATTGACTATAGAGACCTGAATGGCGCATGCCCAAAAGATGAATTTTCGCTACCCATACCAGAGGTAATGATTGATAATACCTGTGGATTTGAGCGAATGACATTCATGGATGGTTTCTCTGGCTACAATCAGATAAAGATACATCCTGAAGATGGAAAACATACATCTTTTCGGACCCCATTTGGCGTCTATTGCTACATTGTCATGCCATTTGGTCTGAAAAATGTTGGTGCCACATATCAGAGGGCTATGATGAAGATATTCCAAGATATGCAGCACAAGACGGTTGAATGTTACGTTGATGACCTCGCCGTCAAAAGCAAAAGAAAAGAAGATCATCTCGAAAACCTTCGAGAAGTCTTCCTCCGGCTTCGCAAACACAAACTGCGAATGAATCCTTTGAAATGCTTCTTCGGCGTCTCATCGGGTAAGTTCCTCGGATTCTTAGTTCGGAAAGCTGGAATAGAGCTTGACCCCATAAAAGTCAAAGCCATTCTAGAAATGCCCTCTCCAAGAACCTTGAGAGAACTCAAAGGGCTTCAAGGGAGATTGGCCTACATCAGACGGTTCATCTCCAATCTTTCGGGGAAATGCCGTCCATTCTCCCGGTTGATGAAAAAAGGTGTAAACTTTGTCTCGGATGCTGACTGTGAAGCTGCATTCCAAGATATCAAGTCATACCTGACAAAACCTCCAGTGTTAGCTGCTCCTACCACTGGAAAACCATTCATCTTGTACACAAGAGCCCTTGATCACTCTTTGGGAGCTCTGCTTGCGCAAGAAAATGATCAAAGAAAAGAAGCTGCTCTATATTACCTCAGCCGCATGCTAGTAGGTGCAGAGCATCGCTACTCTCCAGTCGAAAAAGAATGTCTTGCAGTGATGTTCGCCGTACAAAAGCTGCGTCACTACTTGCTTTCCAACACAGTATACCTGGTCTCGAGGGTCAACCTCTTGAAGGTCCTTGTCACAAAGGCAGGTTCTCTCAATGCTCGACTGGCAAAATGGTCCATCCTTCTGTCACCATTTGATATTAGGTATGTACCACAAACGACAATCAAAGGGCAAGCTCTAGCGGACTTCCTCGCAGAGCATCCATTGCCCAAAGATTCTCCGCTCAGAGATGATCTCCCAGACGAACCAGTCTACAGTGTGGAGACTTTCTCACAAAGTGCCTCCTAGGACATGTACTTTGACGGTGCAACCAGGACAAATGAAAAAAGACAGCTGATCTCGGGAGTTGGCATCCTCTTTGTTAGCCCCGACAAATACATGATTCCACACACATTCTCGCTACTGGAACCATGCACAAACAATGCAGCTGAATATCAAGCTCTGATCCTAGGATTGGAACTCGCCATCGAATCCGGTATCACCATGCTGGAAGTCTTTGGAGACTCTCAACTGATCGTCAACCAGATGAATCATAAATTTGAAGTCAAGAAGCCAGATTTGCTGCCTTACTACAACAAAGCACAATCACTTCTGCAAAAGTCTGACATCTGTCACATCACCCACATTCGTAGAGGTGAAAACATACGTGCAGATGCCCTAGCTGGACTTGCCGCATCCATGGCAATCCAGGAAGGGGAAAACATGCAAATCACAGTGTGCGAAAGAAAAATCCTTCCTCCTCTTAACACACACCAAGCAGTTGCTGAATGCCACCAAGTGGTTGGAAGTCGGATTTCAATCCTTTAAACTTCAATCGGCGACTGGAGGGATTCGTTCATTGATTACATTATGTTCGGAATCCTACCTGAAGATCCAAAAGAACGGGTAAGCATCTGAAGGCGAACCCCAAGCTTTCATTTGGATATTCCTTCAAAAATCCTTTACAGGAAATCCTTCAACGGAGTACTTCTACGCTGCTTGTCACAACAAGAGGCTGAAGAAACACTCAAAGAAGTTCATGCTGGTCTTTGCGGAGCTCATCAGGCTGGCCCCAAGCTCTATGATCAGATAAAAAGGTTAGGTTATTACTGGCCTACCATGGTAGCTGACGCAATGCAATTTGCTAAGCGCTGCCAATAATGCCAAGTTCATGGAGATTACATTCACATGCCTCCAGAATGGCTGCATCCTACAGCGATTTCATGGCCCTTCGAAGCCAGGGGTATGGACATCATAGGTCCTATTTCTCCCCCTTCGAGCAAAGGTCATCGCTTCATCTTCGCCGCTACAGATTATTTCTCCACATGGTCAGAAGCATTTGCGTTCAACGAAATGAAGACCTCATCAGTCCTTCAGTTCCTGCGCACCAACATCATTTGTCGTTTCGGCATACCCAAAAGATTTGTCCATGATAACAGACCACAATTCCGGGATCATCGATTCTACAGGTTCTATGACAAATACAAAATCCAAAGCTGTCCTTCGACTCCATACAATCCGGCAGCAAACGGGTTAGCAGAAGCTTTCAACAAGACACTCTACAAAATCCTCAAAAAAATGGTCTCTAGTCACAAAAGAGACTGGAGCGACAGAATGTCTGAAGCTTTATGGGCCTATCGAACCACCGTTCGAGGACCAACCCATAGCACAATATTCTCCTTGGTCTATGGATGCGAAGCTGTCGTGCCCTTGGAAGTACAAATTTCTTCCTTGAGGGTATCCTTGCAAAATGACATGACTCAAGAAAGCAATGTCAAATTGCGCCTGCATGAGCTGGACAATTTCGATGAGAGACGGCTCGAAGCTCAGCAAAGTATTGAACTTTACCAAGCACGCATGGCAGGATCTTTCGAAAAAAAGGTCACGCAACGCGCCTACAAAAAGGGTAACTTGGTCCTTGCGGTAAAAAGACCAATGGCCTTCGCTCACAAGTCCAAAGGCAAATTTGAGCCAAAATGGGAGGGACCCTACGTCATCGACAAGGTTTTCTCCAACGGCGCATACGCACTCCTAAACATGGAAGGTGACAGATGTATGCTGCCCATCAACGGCAAGTTCTTAAAGCGGTACTACCCTTGAAGACTTACCCAACTGGGTAAGAGCAATGCCTGTACGGCCAAAACCGGTTTTCAAGTACACGCTCGCTAAACCCACCTTTTTTAGAATTTTCATGTCAAATGTTGAAATTTCTAGAAATTTAAACAATGCTTACTTTTATTGTTTCATTGTTCAAAAATCCAAGTTTAGGAACCTTTCCCTAACTTGACCAGAATTTTCAACCCTTGAACCCAAAATTCATGGTTTGAAACAAAATCCGGATTCAGGGATTTCCACCCTATTCCACCTTGCCTTTTACCGCCAAAATGGTTTTAGGTCAAAACTTATGACCCTCGTGTCTTTAAACAAAAAAAAATGGTTTTTCAAAAAGCCGCAGGGAAGCGACATTTCGTCGATACTTGCAAAATCAAAAACCGTGGAGACGCAACATTTCAGTTGATATCCATAACCCAAATTTCAAAGGTTCAAAAAAAAACCAAGAAACCGTGGAGATGCAACATTTCAGTTGATATCCACAACCCAAATTTCAAAGGTTCGAAAAAACCTAAAAAACCATGGAGACGCGACATTTCAGTTGATATCCATGACCCAAAGGTTCGAAAAAACCACAAATTTCAAAAATCGTGGGGAAACGACATTAAGACAGTCCCCGTAAAACCAAAATTTTTGAAAAGCAAGGATGCGACATTCCATCGATACTTGCACCCAAATCCGCGAGGATGCGACATTCCATCGATACTCGCAACCGAATGAGCAAGGATGCGAAATTCCATCGATACTTGCAAGACCATTCAGCAGGGAGGCGACTTTTAGTCGATACTTGTATTTTTGAAAACCAAAACCGGCTATAAATGCCACAAACCGGCTATCTATGCCACAAAACCAAACCGGCTATAAATGCCACAAAACCAAACCAGCTATCAATGCCACAAAACCAAACCGGCTATCAATGCCACAAAAACAAACCGGCTATTAATGCCACAAACTAAAAACTTTGGCTTTCAAAAAACCCAGCTATCAATGCCACAAACTCAGCTATCAATGCCACCAAAATCGGCTATCAATGCCACAAATCGGCTATCAATACCACAAAAAAGCTGGCTCTCATGCCAAAAATCGGCTTCCATGCCACAAATAAAAATCTGGCTTCCATGCCAAAACAATCATTTGACAAAAGATTTTCACAAAATGACAAGCTTTTGATCAAATCCCATTTAGCAATTACTTTTGTCACAAAAAGATTTAAGTGAGCGTAGGGAAAACAAAAAAAAAGGGCATCCCATTTAGCATTTACTTTCATCATAAAAAGATTTAAGTAAGCGTAGGGAAAACCAAAAAAAAAAGTACCAAAAAAATACATGTGGTACCAAAAAAAAAAGGAAAAAAGTTTTCACAAGCACTACAAAAAAAAAAAGAGAAAAGAGTACCAAAAAAAATACATGTGGTACCAAAAAAAAGAAAGTGTTCACAAGCACTACAAAAAAAAGTACCAAGAAAATACAAGTTGTACAAAAAAAAAAGAGAAGGATAGTTTCTGCTACAAAAATCAGGAGCTCAGCCAAAAATGGTCTC
The DNA here is from genome assembly GCA_012931725.1 of Litsea cubeba. NCBI lineage: Eukaryota > Viridiplantae > Streptophyta > Magnoliopsida > Laurales > Lauraceae > Litsea > Litsea cubeba. Next base: position 36,820,904 of record CM022955.1, on the reverse strand, counting down.
CAGCCAAGAGTTCAGCACCTCAAGCAAACTTTTGGCCTCAGCCGTCAGGGATTCCAAGGCACGCTTCTTCAGGAACTTGCCATGAGATGCTGGGGTGGGCTGTAACCCTTCTTTCGCACCGGGAAGCTTATCCTGAGCAGTTTGCCATCGTTCGCTTTCTTGAGATTTCCTTTCAAGAACTCGATTGGCATCTGCAACCCGGCAAATCAAAACACTCTCCCTGTCACGAGCCTCTGTTATTGCAGTCCACTTAGTAGCGACTTGTGCCTGCAGATGCTCAAGACGTTTCCTGGCGTCATCGACCTCCCTATCAAGGATGTTAAGTTCATGTGTCTGCCCAATGATGTTTAGCTCTTCTAAGTTCTTCTCTCGGACTATCTGCTTCCTGCTTTGTGTAGCCTCATCCAGGTTAGACTGAGCCTTATCCGCAGGGTCCAGGAACATCTCCTTGAAGAACTGGTCGTCAGGAAAACCCATGGTCTCAAACCACCTGTCACCCAGCTCAATGATCCTATCAACGATCGCCCTGACACTTGTGACATCCATACCAGCCTCTTCGGCATCACCGAGAATCTCACGCACATGCTGGATCATCCCAAATCTGGCATCTAGGTGCCCAGAAATCAGAGTCTCAATCCAAGAGCTCAGAACCCGCACCACAACCTTCTTTGCAAAAAGAAGAGATGGCCCAGCTGAAGATTCGCCCAACTCCGTTGGTCGACTGCTCATGTCATCACTCATTGGAAGAGTAACAAAAGAACTCTTTCCAGTTGAAGCTGCTCCTGCTCGGGAAGGAATCTCAGCACGAGGTATCTCCTCAACAGTGTCAGAACTGGTCCCAGGAGTCTCTACCTCTGGATCAACCTCTGGCATCCCTTGCTCTAGTTCTGAAGGAAGCGACGGACTTTCCTCTGTCACTTCAAAACCTGCCAAAGAAACACAAAAAGGTATGAATATGATCCGGTTTGAAAATCATTATCGGGGTTATTACTACAAAATACCTTCTTCGACGACCGGCGGAACACTCTCTTCCTCCATGAACTCATCGGAAGCGTCATCAACATTTGCGTCTATCGATGGTTCAAAGTCATCGGAATCCTGTCGCAAGTCAGCTGGCAAGAAAAAATTGTTAGCAAACCAAGTCACATACATAAAAAAAAAGGAAAGCAAAAGAAGTCATACCAATTGGAGATTCTGGATTCACTCCAGAATCCCTCGGTTCTTCTTCAGGTGCCCCGACAAGATCCGTCACCACCTCATCGGTTGGAACCTCAGGCATCACCAAGTCTTCATCTGCTAAAAAAAAAAAGAAAGCAGAAACAAGAAGCAAATCAGAACATGGAAAAACCCCAGTAGACTCTACGGAAGCTTGCCTCTGTGCCGCTTGCATCCAAGCACCAAGTTCGGTTTCCTCCAGTTCTAGCTGCTCTAAAGCCTCATCAGGTATTTCTTGAACAGCTTCAGAACCAATGACGCCCTGGTCACCGAGAAAGCCTATCTTGTGCTTCTCTCCAGAAAGGAAGGCCCAAACTTCCTCTCGCCGGACGCCATCCGACTTTCCAAGGCCCTTTCCAGATGCTAGCTTCACATCAAGCTCCTTCTTGGAAAGCCCCCAATATGCCGAAAAGCTCTCCGCGAACCACTTCGCAAAGCCGGCAGTCCGGGAAGTTAACAACACAGGATAAGAGATCATGGCTGTAGTGTCTTCAGCACTATAGAAAGCCCATGCATTTCTCCCGTCCTGTAAACCTCCAAAGCGCTTCACCACGCTTGAAGGCGCTCCAACAATGCCTTGAGAAAAGCCCAGCTGCAAAGCAAAGCGAGAGGGTACATACGGCTGGATGTCGACGAAAAGATGTCTGTGGTACACCATCGTGCCGACACGTATGCTGAAAAGCCACTCTCTCTCTGCATTCGTCAAGGAGTAATGCCTTCTCGACCCCGCCCTGGTAGAGTCTCGGGAGGCACCAAAATCAAAAGCCTTCTTCTGCAACTCCGGAGAAAGCTTCACTGAAGACTGCCCCATCTCGACGTCCTGAACCGTCGGATCCTCACGCGGGCAAACAAAAGTGATTCGGACACGGCTTTGCTCTTAGCCAGTCGAATCATCAGAGGATCATCATCCTGTGTAGCACCCAGCCGGTGGAAGCCAGGACAGTGGTACACATACCATGAATAAAAGATATGGGCTGAAAATACCCTATCCATGGGAAGCCCAAGCCGAACGAAAAAAGCAGCAGCCTCCAGTTCGGTACAAAGGTAGGAGTAAAAAGATGGCACCAAAGCAAGCTGCTCTCCAAACGCCATCTGACAAGCCGGAAAGATACAATGCGGCCTGATGTGCGTTCCATCTCCTCCAGCAAAAATAGCCTCATCAAGCCAATAAATGAGGTAAACAGCGAGATCTCTCCACAGTGCAATGTCAGGACATATGGCGTTTGTACTCGCACAGAAATCTCTCAACTCTTCTTGCATAGCCAAGATCTTCTTCGAACTTGGATCCTGAGCCCTAGCTTCCTGGGTCACACTATCAGAAGACTCCCTGCTATCAAAAAAGTTGGGGAACGAAGAGCTAGAACTCTTCCAACTGCTGGATCTAACTTTCAAACCCTCATTCTCCTTCAAAAAATCATAGAAGGCGACGAGCTGAAAGTACAGAAGCCTGAACTCCTCAGACTGCCCCTCAAGGACGCTGTCAATCGGCATAAACTCCTCATAGAGTTTGCCAACGATGGGCAATCCAGTAATGGCGCTCAGCTCCTTCAAAGAGAAACCAATCTCACCATTCGTCACAACAAAGGTATTGGTTTATGGGAGGAATGACTCCAGCATAGCCATGAAGGCCTCGTCGGAAAAGATCACGGTCTCCCTAAAAGCACGGACCGCATCAAAAATCCCGGCTTCCTTCAAAACGGCGCCACCAATCAGCAGGACGCGATCAGTCCACGACTTCCACTCGGAGTCAGCATTGAAACGGCCACGAAGTCGAAAAGGCTTTATCCAATTGCTGCCGTCACCGCTGAAAATACCAAGGCCCACCGGTCTCAAATCGACCGACGGATAATCAGAACCCTGGTAGCCGCTGGATGGCATCAACAGGTCCATGTCAACAGGCGACCTCTCCGTATATCCAGGAGAACCACCAATAAAAACCCCGGTCTTGATTACATTTGTCCTTCTCACCCAGCTTGGAGGATCTTCCCTCTTAGAGAATGTAGGGGCAAGGCTCATGATCGAGACGGTGCGATCAAACGTCGACTGGGTAGCAACAGTCTTCTTCTCACCATCTGCTGTGAAAGAGAACTGAAAACATCTCCTCTGGTATGTCATGTCAATAGGGACAGCATCACCAAAGAAGAAGGTAGGCTTGGGTAAAACACTCTGATCTTCCATCACCCATGGACGACTGTTTACCATGATCTTATAGAATTCCTCTCCCTTGAGAGCGATCAGTCGCTGCCTCATCTCATCCCTATTGAGGGAGTCGCATTCTTCCAGATTTCTCTCAACATACTGGACCTTCTCAAAGGCCTGCTGAACGGCTGGATTAGAAGATCTAGCAGATCGACGAGGTACGCTTGTAGCAGGCTCTTTACCCTTGTTCGTTCTGGAGGAACCACCTGCAAAGGATGGAAAAGAAAAAGATCAAACATCAAAATGACAGAATCTCGCAAAAAAAATCTGGTGAAATTTTGACATGATGACGGGGCAATTTCGAAGAAAAGGAACTATCCCGAAAGAAATAGAAAGCTTGAAGATGGGCTCAACACTGCTGCGAGCTCCGAAAATCCAAACTTTCGAAACCTCAAAGTCTCCGCAAAATCAGGAAGGGCTCAACATCGCTGCGAGCTCCAAATTCCCAAATTTGCGAAAACTTTCAGGTATGCTATCCCATCATGCTACAATTCAATTTTCAAAAAAATATATACATGCATTGAACATCTTGGTTTGCGAAAAAAATGCATTATCATGATGAGCAAAAAAAAAGAAACTTTCTCAAAAAAAAAAGGGAGAAAGGAGAAAGATAAAAAAAAAGAAAAGAAAAAAACGGGACTGGCCCACAGGCCACGTGGCCGTACGGCCAGATCCGTACGGATTTGTCCGTACGGCCCAAAAAAAAAAAAACACAGACAAAAAAAAAAAAAAAAAAAAAAAACAAAGAAGAAAGAAAAAAAAAACGTGTGAAAAGAAAAGAAGCAAACACGTGTAAAAAAAAACAGAGAAAACAGGTGGAAAAGAAAAAAAAAGAATAAAAGAAAGAAAAAAAAAAGAACTTTTTATTTTTCCTACAATGGAGTTTTCTTGAAAAAGGGAACTTACTTGAAGCCATTGATGGAGAAGAAGAAGAAAAGTCTTGAAGATCTTGAAGAAGAAGAACTCTTGGTCTTGAAGCCCTCTTGGGATTGTTGCAAAAGAAAGCAATAAGAGCAAGAGATCCAACCTCCTCCTTACTTTTATAGAAGAGAGCAAACCAAAGATGGAAAGAAGAAAGAGGTAAAAGTTACTAATTAGTAACGTTACCAAAAGAAAGAGATTGGAAAGATTCTTTCCCAAAAGAAAGATATCTTGAGGGATTTTCTCCCAAAAAGAAATCAATGAGAGATTTTCTCCCAAAAGATAGGATCTATGAAGGATTCTTTCGTAAAAGAAAGATATCTTGAGATATCCTATCCCAAAATAAAGGGAACATGAGAGATTCTCTCCAAATAAAGATATTCTTAGATATTCTATATCCAAAGGAGATATTTTTGGATATTCTTTAAAAAAATGACACCATATGAGATCTAAGCCATTTCAAAAGCTTAAGGTCCCATGGGTTAGCCCATATGAGCCAGGTTTGACCACCTAGGCACTAAAAAAAAAAAATTTGGGCTTTTAGTCAAAGAGAAGTCCCTCTTACCAAGAGCATACAAAAATGGTTCCATGCCTCTTTTGAGTTGATTCGACCATACAAAAGAGAATTTCAAGCCCCATGAGCTTCCAGAAATCAAACCATCCTACCTCATCTACCAAATTGAGCCAAAATCTTGAAATTAACATTCCACAAAAATCCAAACCAAATCCTGGTCCCCTAACTTGCCACATACAGCTTGTTAGGTCACAAGACCAAAACCAAAAACCAAAACCTGATCCCCTAACTTGCCATATACAGCCTGTTAGGTCACAAGATCAAAACCAAAATTGATCCCCCAACATTCCACATACAGCTTGTTGGGTCACACGATCAAAACCAAACCCGACCCCCTAACCTGCCACATACAGCCTGTTAGGTCACAAGGTCAAAACCCAAATCCACATCCCTGATGTCATCTTCAAAACATTGCCTCGAGATGGTACGTGATCCCTTTCACTACCATAAAATTCCCCTGGAAGCTCAAAGGACTACAAATACCAAAAAGAAAGACTGCTCAAAGACTCTTGGTCCAGTCACAGGCTCTCCTTCACAAATCTCTTTGAGGCACATCGACTACAAACGTTAAGCAACTCGTCGCTGTACCTCGAGGGGGCATTTGTTGACACCAAAAATGTCACTTTGCCTCTTCAAGATCCAAAGAGCTACATGAAGTCGCAACCTGCCATAAATAGGCAATGCTTCTTCAAAAAAATCAAATCTTGTCAGAATCAAACAAAAACTGCAAGATCCTTCAAGACAGCCAAAAGAGGAGTACACAAGAAGTTTCGGGCCATTTCAAAATTATTTGGCCTAACTTCGCTTCTCCGGCAGCTGAAAATGAGCTCCCGACGACGAAAGCATCGGAGACACTAAATCTTCGATCAGAGCCGATGGATGGTCTCAAAATACTTCCAAAAGGCTCCACGTCACGTTCCGAGTCAAACCGACACGTTTGACCCTACAACAACCCTCGAACAGCTGAATCAAGCCTCTCGGCAGCGACCGGTCTCTGGTATTTTCCAAAATTCATACTTTTGAGACACCAAATCCTCTGACAACCGTCAAAAACATTGGTTAATCATCAAGAGTATAGAAAACAACATTGATCGCCACCCGGTCAACCAAAAAATGTGTGCTTTCTACCCGACCGATCGAGAAATCGACAGGACAGATGGCACCGACCCGCTGTTGGCAACCAACACCTGAAGTTACATGGTCATCCAATGTCGATCTACATGAAGATCCATCGATGATCATCGCCAGAAGAATCCCAAAAGACGCGGCACGACCCGCGACTCTTCAACTGCTCAGCGACCACTTAATGCGATTAATTGACTAGCTTTATTACAGTCATTAATCCATTTCTTTGGATGGACCAATCAGAAGCAAGCATCCGGGAGTTGCAAGTCAAGAGATTCATGGCATTTAACCCATGAAACTCCTCCCATCATGGCGATTAAAAGCGATTAAATGCCCTCAATCTCCTCCAGCCAATCAGAAGCCAAGAAAAAGGAGTTACAAAATAAAGAATTCAATCTTGTAACTCCTCCCTTTATGTAGCTTTATGACAATTAAGGCTCATAAACCCTCCTAAATGGCTACCTAAAAGCTTATAAATAGGACAGCTCTCCAAGAAGAAAGAGAGACAGAAAAAAGAGAGGAGACACGGACAAAGCACAGAAATTCAGAGAAGGAAAAGAGAGAAAACTCTGCGGAAGTTCTACACCGACCACTGCTACAAGGTGACAAAAGTCCCTTGGGGGGTACCCCCCCCCCAAGGTCCTTGCCTTCTCCTTCTGCCTCCAAATGGCTTAGACGTGGCTTTTCAGCCCGTCTACTCGGCTTTTTATTGGACATAGGACCTCCTTTTGGTCTTTGTTCTCTAAAAACCTGAGGTTATAGCCAAGCCAAGCGAATCAATAGCATCCTCTGTTCTCATCTGCATGGATGATGGCGAAGTCCACATATGGCTTGCGACCGTCAATCTGAACGGATCCCCCACAATCTCCTGAGAAGTTAGATCCTCCTTTTCTGGCTTTTCATTGTAGTTTGTATTTTTTCAAAAGAGACAAAAATCACAACTCTTGTCTTTCATTATTGATAAGGATTGTAAATCGGCTATAAATGCCAAAATCGGTCATAAACGCCAAAAATCGGCTATAAACGCCAAAATCGGCTATAAATGCCAAAAGAAATCGCCTTTCACGGCAAATCAAGAAAATGTCTCTTTTCTTAAATATATGTGCAATGGGAAACTTGAAAGAAGTTGATTTCCTTTTTACTTGCGAAGGTTGATCTCCGGATCACCACTTGCAATTCCAAGTAAAATAGAAAATATGGCACACCCACACAAAAGAAATGTTGATGCATGCCCTTGCCCCCCGGTTACGAAAGGGTCGGACCCGACGGACTCCCACGTCCGCTGACTTCGGTAGAACCAGGCAGGAGCGCGGTCCATCACTAATCCTATCTCTACTTGTGATCCCGCACATCCATCTTAGCATTCTCATCTCCGCAACTTCCATCTTCTTGACATGATTATGCTTTACTGCCCAACACTCTAATCCATATAACAACGCTGGTCGTACCGCCACCTTATAATACTTTCCTTTAAACTTGAGGGGGACTTTCCGATCACATAAGACCCCCGAAGCACTCCTCCATTTGGTCCACCTGGCCTGAATCCTGTGACTTACATCAGTATCAATCCCTCCATCCTGTTGCACCATAGATCCAAGGTACCTAAAGTTTTCTTTCTCTATAATCTTTTGTGTGCCCAGACTTACTTTTATGTTACCAGGTGTCCTACTTTGACTAAACTTGTATTCCATATATTCCGTTTTGCATCGACTTAGCCTAAACCCTTTTGTCTCTAATGTTTTCCGCCACAATTCTAGTTTAGCATTCACTCCTCTCGTCTCATCCACTAAAACAATGTCATCTACAAATAGCATACACCACGGCACCTCATCCTGGATATGTCTTGTAATTTCATCCATAACTATGACAAACAAGTACGGGCTTAACGCTGAGCCTTGGTGTAGACCAATCGTGATAGGAAACTCCTTAGTTTCGCCGCCAATCGTCCTTATAGATGTCACGACTCTATCATACATATCCTTTATTGCCTCAATATATGCGACACACACTCTTTTCTTTTCCAGAACTCTCCAAAGAATTTTCCTAGGAACCCGGTCATAGGCCTTCTCCAAGTCAATGAACACCATATGTAAATCTCTCTGACCTTCTCTATACCGTTCCATTAACCTCCTCAGGAGAAAGATAGCCTCCATGGTTGATCTTCCAGGCACAAATTGATTCTCTGAAACGTTTGTTGTTCTTCTTAGTCTTCTCTCAATAACTCTCTCCCATAATTTCATTGTATGGCTCATCAATTTAATTCCGCGGCAGTTCACACAGTTCTGAATATCTCCTTTGTTCTTGTATATGGGTAAAAGAATACTTTTCCTCCATGCATTAGGCATCTTCTTGCTCTTTTGGGCCTAGTCCCATCGGGCATGGCCTGGAGCCATGCCCTGATGGGACGTAGCCGCTGGATGCCACTCTGTCAGGGGTGGGGGGCGGCCAAGATGGCTTTGTCAGACTCAGCTGGATATCCGTGAAAGTACAGTCGTCAGCATTCATCTCGGCTAGCAGTCTGGCTCTGGTGCCGAGTTGAGTGGTTGAGGTGAAGACTTCGTGCCGAGGTTGGGGGCGTCTGAGACCAAAAACGGTCTCGATCTCGGATGGTGCATTGGTAACGTTCGCCGAGGTCAAGGCGTGATTAGCCAACACTAACACCGAAATTAATATAATCCCAAAACTTTGGGAGACATCCCCACGCAGAACCAAACCAAACCAAGCCTTTTCCCACTAGGTGGGGTCGGCTATTGGATTTGACGACGCCAATCAAATCTTTTTAGGGCCATGTCCTCCGTTAGATCCATGTAGGTAAGGTCATGTTTAATAGTTTCTTTCCAACTTCTCTTGTGTCTCCCTCTCCCTCTCCTGCTCCTGACAATCTCCATGCTTTCACACCTTTTAACAGGTGCCTCTGTTGGACGCCTTCTAATATGGCCGAACCATCTCAGTCGATTTTCTCTCATTATATGTCCAATCGGTGCTATTCCTACTTTGCCCCTAATCTCCTCATTCCTAATCCTATCTCTACTTGTGATCCCGCACATCCATCTTAACATTCTCATCTCCGCAACTTCCATCTTCTTGACATGATTATGCCTTACTGCCCAACACTCTGATCCATATAACAACGCTGGTCGTACCGCTACCTTATAACACTTTCCTTTAACCTTGAGGGGGACTTTCCGATCACACAAGACCCCCGAAGCACTCCTCCATTTGGTCCACCCGGCCTGAATCCTATGACTTACATCAGTATCAATCCCTCCATCCTGTTGCACTATAGATCCAAGGTACCTAAAGTTTTCTTTCTCTACAATCTTTTGTGTGCCCAGACTTACTTCTATGTTACCAGGTGTCCTACTTTGACTAAACTTGCATTCCATATATTCCGTTTTGCATCGACTTAGCCTAAACCCTTTTGTCTCTAATGTTTTCCGCCACAATTCTAGTTTAGCATTCACTCCTCTCGTCTCATCCACTAAAACAATGTCATCTGCAAATAACATACACCACGGCACTTCATCCTGGATATGTCTTGTAATTTCATCCATAACTAGGGCAAACAAGTACGGGCTTAACGCTGAGCCTTGGTGTAGACCAATCGTGATAGGAAACTCCTTAGTTTCGCCGCCAGTCGTCCTTATAGATGTCACGACTCTATCATACATATCCTTTATTGCCTCAATATATGCGACACACACTCTTTTCTTTTCCAGAACTCTCCAAAGAATTTTCCTAGGAACCCAGTCATAAGCCTTCTCCAAGTCAATGAACACCATATGTAAATCTCTCTGACCTTCTCTATACCGTTCCATTAACCTCCTCAGGAGAAAGATAGCCTCCATGGTTGATCTTCCAGGCATGAAACCAAATTGATTCTCTAAAATGTTTTTGTTCTTATTAGTCTTCTCTCAATAACTCTCTCCCATAATTTCATAGTATGGCTCATCAATTTAATTCCGCGGTAGTTCGCATAGTTCTGAATATCTCCTATGTTTTTGTATATCGGTATAAGAATACTTTTCCTCCATGCATCAGGCATCTTCTTGCTCTTTAACACTACATTAAAAAGCTTTGTCAACCAAATAATGCCATCCTCCCCCAAGCACCTCCAGACCTTAATAGCGATACCATCTGGCCCAACCGCATCCCCATTCTTCATTCTTTAACTCCGCCTATTGATGGAACACCGCTTCTGCTCGGTTCTACAGAGGTCGGCGGACGTGGGAGTCCGTTTGGGTCTGACCCTTTCGTAACCGGGGGGCAGCGGCGTGCATCAACATTTCTTTTGTGTGGGTGTGCTGGATTTTCTATTTTACTTGAAATTGCAAGTGGTGATCCGGAGATCAACCTTCGCAAGTAAAACGAAAATCAACTTCTTTCAAGTTTTCCATTGCACATATATTTAAGAAAAGAGACATTTTTCTTGATTTGCCGTGAAAGGTGTTTTTTTGGCATTTATAGCCGATTTTGGCGTTTATAGCCGATTTTTGGCATTTATAGCCGATTTACAATTCTTATTAATAATGAAAGACAAGAGTTGTGATTTTTATCTCTTTTGGAAAAATAAAAACTACAATAAAAAGCAAGAAAAGGATGATATAACTTCTCAGGAGATTATGGGGGACTCGTTCAGATTGACGGTCGCAAGCCATATGTGGGCTTCGCCATCATCCATGCAGATGAGAACAGAGGATGCTCTTGATTCGCTTGGCTTGGCTATAACCTCAGGTTCTTAGAGGACAAAGACCAAAAGGAGGTCCTATGTCCAATAAAAAACCAAGTAGACGAGCTGAAAAGCCATGTCTAAGCCATTGGAGGCAGGAGGAGAAGGCAAGGAACCCCCCCAAGGGACTTTTGTCACCTTGTAGCGGTGGTCGGTGTAGAACTTCCGCAGAGTTTTCTCTCTTTCTTTCTCTTGATTTCTGTGCTTTTTTCTGATCTGGTATCTATCTTGTTTTTTCCGATCTAGATTCCTTTGGAGTGCTCTCCTATTTATAGGCTCTTGGTAGCCATTTAGGAGAGTTATGGGCTTTTATTGTCATTAAGCCGCATAATGGGAGGAGTTACAGGATTTAATTCCTTTATTTTGTAACTCCTTTTTCTTGGCTTTTGATTGGCCGGAGGAGATTGAGGGCATTTAATCGCCTTTAATCGCCATGATGGGAGGAGTTTCATGTTTTAAATGTAATGAATCTCTTGACTTGTAACTCTCAGATGCTTGCTTCTGATTGGGCCATCCAAAGAAATGGATTAATGACTGTAATAAAGCTAGTCAATTAATCACATTAAGTGGTCGCCGAGCAGTTGAAGAGTCGCGGGCCGTGCCGCGTCTTTTGGGATTCTTCTGGTGATGATCATCGATGGATTTTCATGTAGATTGACATCGGATGACCATGTAACTTCAGATATTGGTTGCCAATAGCGGGTCGGTTCCATCTGTCCTGTCGATTTCTCGATCGGTCGGGTATAAAGCACACTTTTTTTGGTTGACCGGTTGGCGATCAATGTTGATTTTGATACTCTTGATGATTGACCCGTGATTTTGACGGATGTCAAAGGATTTGGTGTCTCAAAAGTATGAATTTTGGAAAATCCCAGGGGTCGGATGCTACGAATCGCGAAAGACGACGAAAAACGGGGTTTCCGGGGCCCTCCCGGCGATCCCGGGCTCCATGGTCGCTGGCGACCCTGTGCCAGGGTTGCAGGGGTCTGCGACCCTGGGGGGTTTTCCCCCCTTTTGTCCCGTTTTGTGCCCGTTTTTTATTCTTTTTTATTCTTTTTTCTTCTGTATTTTTCTTTGACATTTTTATCATTTATTGGCCTGATTTCCCTGTAGAAAACCTGATGTGAATCCTTGCATTTTGGTTTGCAAAGTTTCCTAATTTTTCGGGAAAGCCGAAGACTTTGCCGCGCAGAGCTGCCGATTTTCCGTCAGAAGCTGAAACTGGGTCAAACGATGTCGGAATGACCTGAAATTTGGGGTGAACTCTCCTGAGCAATAAAAAGACCAACCATAGGCTTTTGTTTGAGTTTTGAACCCATTTGGGGTTCTATCACCAGTAGACTTATTTGTATTGCGATAAAGATGTCGCGGCTTGATGTGCGGTCAACCGATGTCCGATTGACTTGAAATTTGACAGGAAACCTATTGGAGTCATTTTAATATGATCCATAGGCTCTGTCTTGGAAACCATGGTCCCGGGGAGCTTCGCCGCCGAGAGGCCTGCTTTGGCTTCCGAGCGTCAAAGTCTGGTCAAATGTTGTCGAAATGACCTGAGATTTGACGTGTAGCCCTTTGTAAGCATTTTGAAGCCGTCCATGTGCTTTATCTGATGAGTGATGGACTCGGTGGTTCTCGCCGCCGAGAGGCTTGATTTAGCTATTCGAGGGTTGATGTAGGGTCAAACGTTGTCGGTTTGACTCGGAACTTGACGTGGAGCCTTTTGGATGTATTTTGAGACCATCTATCGGCTCTGATCAAAGATTTGGTATCTCCGATGCTTTCGCCGCCGGGAGCTCCTTTTCAGCTGTCGGAGAAGCGAGGTTAGGCCAAATGATTTTGAAATGGCCCGAAACTTCTTATGTACTCCTCTTTTGGCTGTCTTGAAGGATCTTGCAGTTTTTGTTTAATTCTAACAAGATTTGATTTTTGGAAGTAGCATTGCTTATTTATGGTAGGCTGCGACTTCATGTAGCTTTCTGGATTTTGAAGAAGCAAAGTGACACATTTTTTTGGTGTCAACACCTATGTTGGGGTATCCTTGACATAGCTGGTCCCAAGCCCTGACAAAGGAGGATGGTTGTGTGTTAAGTAGCCGACAGCCAGCACAATACTCAGTCGGATTTCTTTATTGATTTGAGACCTAATGAAATTTAAAAGAACCAAAAGATTGGAAAATTTCTAATGGCAGCATTGCTTGCTACAAAGCACGAGTTGTTAAGTAGTTTATACAAGTGTAAGGAAATGATTATTTCAAGACATTTGGAATTCAATTCGAGAGTGATTATTATTCAGATTAGTGCCAACTTACAGTGAAAGCTAATTCATAGGGGGTTAGTGAGTGTGGGGAGGTTGGATTGTCATGGGGTGTCCACGCAGTGGTAAAAAGGTTACCCTTTACGCAAATCCATGAGAGGTGCCTCATAGAAGAACATAGCCCTTGCTCCTATCACTTAATTGAATGCCGGTAATATATTCATCACTTAACTGTAGACTGTAGTGTATAAACGAACAAGAAAAATAGAATTTTACCTGTAAAGAATCTGACAACCCCCTGAATAGCTCCAGTTCAGCATTCTAACTATGTGGGGATGTTTCCCAAAGCACTGGGATTATATTAAGTCTCGGTGTAAGTGTTGGCTAGCCATGTCTCGACCGCGGCCATGCGCATGTGATACTACCAAGGCACATCCGACCGAGATCGTTCCCGATCTTAGACACTCCTGACCCCGGCAAAGAGTCCCCTCTTCGGCAGCTCGGCAACAAAGCCGGGCTGCTGGCCTAGATGGATGCTGACAGCTGTACTCTCGTGGATTTCTAGCTAAGTCTGACAAAGCCATCTTGGCCGCCCATCACCCCTGGTAGAACGGCGTTCAGCAGGCTACGTCCCATCAGGGTTTGGCTCCAGGCCAGGCTCGATGGGACTGGGCTCAAAAGTCAAGCAGGGTAAAGCCCGATTAGACCAGTATTTAATGCATAATGGACTGATCGGACCGCCATTTAATCCATGGTGGGCTGACGTGACAGCACCCATGGGAGTGCTAAGACGTCATCATGAGCCCCACCATGCAACACTGTTTCCTCCTCTATAAATAGAGGAGCCATTTCCATCCCAGGTACGCACAATCAGAACCAAAGAACTATTACCCTACCTCTCTTCATCCCCATCTCCATTCTACTGTTTAGTTCTCATACTGACTTAGGCATCGGAGAGCCTTGCGCTGCCCACAGCCAGGGTCCTCTGACTGTTTTATCTTCTTCCCTTTCAGGTTTCTAGGCCACTCTCCATCAATAAAGGCATGTCAACACTACAACAAAATACACCTTTCCCGACACTATTTGCCGACGCGGTGAGAATTTGCGTTGGTAAAAGTCTTATTTCCAGCGCATATTTGGACTGCGTTGGCAAAAGTCACAGAAAATGCTAGTTTTACCGACGCAAGTAAGACCGCGTTGGCAAAAGCTATTGAAACCACATTGGCGCCAACAAAAAATTTCCCAAAAAGAGAGGGAAGGTTTTGCCGACGCGTGTTTTTCTAATGGCGACGTAATAATGCGTTGGCAATTATCATGCCTACTGGCGACGCACAAGTGTGCGTTGGGAAAGGTATGAGTTTTTATTTACACCATTGCCGACGCATGAGTTGCGTCGGCAAAGCCCCATCTTTGACAAACTTACCTTTCCTGACACTATTTTCCGACGCAGTGAAAATTTGCGTTAGCAAAAGTTACAGAAATTGCTACTTTTACCAACGCAAGTAATACCACGTTGGCAAAAGCCGTGGAAGAACTTTCCCGACACTATTTGCCGATGCAGTGCAAATTGGCGTTGGCAAAAATATTATTTTTGATGCATATTTGGACTGCATGGGCAAAAGTCACAGAGAATTGCTACTTTTACCGACACAAGTAAGACCGCACTGGCAATAATTGTCGAAAACATACATTGGCTCCAACAAAGATTTCCCTCAAAAGAGTGTGAAAGTTTTGCCAACCCGTGTTTTCCTGCTGGCGATGCAATAATGTGTTGACAAATATTTTGCCTACTGGCGATGCACAGATCTGCGTCCACAAAGCCCCATTTAGTAAAAATCTTTTTTGCCAAAATAATATGAGCACTTCATTTTAATCGCTTTGATTTATTTTCAACTCTCTGCCTCTTTCATGTTTTTTTATTTTTTTTATTTTTTTTTCTGGGGGGCAACTACAATAGCTTCTAGCAGAGTATGGTGGGAACTTTTTTGGATGGGTCCCACTCGTGCCCATATATGGATAATCAAAGTCGTTCAAAATGAACAAACACATTTAATGATGGGGTATCCCAATTTTTTGTTTAGAATTGAGTTGGAATGACTCTTAAGATTTACCAAACAAAAAACCATGGCTAAAAAAATGTCGTTTTATTATTTTATTTTTTTGTGTGTTCAATCGTACGATGAGATAACTTCCATTCAAAATGAGATTTGACGATACCTTATAAACGTATGGAGTGCTCATTCTGAACAACTTTGATTATTCATCGAGGGTTAGACTCATATATAAGGATAGCCCCCACCCAATTTGAAAAAAAACACATAAGGACTGAATTTTGAGCCCGTAAGCACCACTTAAAAACCTAAAAAAAATCTCAATCCGCCTTTGCTAAAAGTTAATTTTAAGTAACTTTTAGTGGTCTACATATCAGTGGCTGACTGTATAAATCCCACTGTAATGGCGCCAATTTTTGGTGGAAATTTTTTTAGGTTTTAGCGTCTAACTTTTTTCCACGGCCTATACGTTTTAGGCTAAAGATATGTTTTTAGCGGCTACCATTATAATGGGTGAGGTCAAACTTATTTTTATTTGAGCCATAAGAGAAACTTATTTTTATTTGAGCCATAGGAGTCCCCGGTAAGAGTTATGAAATTTATGATTAAATCTCACATTATAAAAGACTCCATTCCCGTAATCTAACTCTTCTTCCAAATCTTCTTCTTGCAACTGCAACAGGCCAGGCCAAGGTATGTTCTCTCTCTCTCTCCATCCCTCTTCCCTCTTCCCCCACCGCCCTTGCTTCCACCCTTTTCCCCCACCCCCCTGCCTCCACCCGCCCAGCAACTCACCCTCCCTCTTCCCCCACCGCCCCTGCCTCCACCCGCCCAGCAACCTAATGCCCTAGCTTCCTCCCTCTTCCCCCACCGCCCCTGCCTCCACCCGCCCAGAAACCCACCCGCCCTAGCCTCCTCCCTCTTCCCCCACCACCCCTGCTTCCACCCGCCCAGCAACTCGCCTGCCCTAGCCTCCTCCCTCTTCTACCACCGCCTAGCAACCCGCCACCCCTACTCAGATGTTACCTGTGGCCCCTTACATGTCTGATTGCCCATGCATGCAACCCCAATCTCATCCGATGCAGTGCCTTTCGTTGCTTCACCGTAATTGTTTGTGAATTCGTCACTGCGTTGTCTAATATTTCTAGGTCTATCTTCACCTCTCCCTTCCCTATCTGATTTGAATCTGATGGTTCAAATCACTGATTGCGTGTTTTTTTTTTTATTTTTTAATAGCTTTATTTTTTTTTAAATTTATGTGGTTAATGGTGATTTCCTGTTGTGGGTTGATTTTGTTGTGGATTGATGATTTTAGTTGTTTAGGCTGTCTTTGGATTGTGTAAAGATCTACTGCAGATTCAATATAGGTTTGGAAACATAGAAATATAGGTTTGGAAACGGAGAATGGGAATTGAGTGGAGAAGTGTCTTTATTGGGGTTTTATTATTGGAGATGGGGATGACTGAAGATGTTGTTGAGTGGAGACGTGCCCTTTGGGGTTTTTTTTTTTGTATGGGGATTTGTTGAGTCAGATGTGCACTTTTTTTATATCATGGATTTGTTTCTGTGATCAATGCAAGACTGAACTAGAAACTCCATATTGGATGAGTTTATTGTTGTGTTACACTAAAACAGCATCTCTTCACTAGAATGAATTCTGCCAAGTTCAAGGTAGGTTAGAGTTGTATATGAAAATCTGATTCTGATAATGGACCTTCTTTGCTTTGCTTTTTAATCATGGATACAATGACACCTCATCCCGTGTCACCAATGATAATAGGTGACAAAAAATGGGCCTTCGGTGACATTTTTTCATGTCACCAATTGTGTTTTTTGTTGTAGTGTTATTTGGTTGTTTGCACTGTATAACCACTCCAATACTATAATTAAAAATAGTAGTAGCTCTGTCACCACAACTAATTAGCTACTTGAGAGAAGCTAGCATTCACAACTTCAGCTCCTTCCTCCTCAAGGACTCTAATAACATCACACAACATGCAATTCCTATTCAACCCACTTATCAGAACCACATCAACTATAAAACCCAAGTCCTTAACTTCAATCACAGGCGTCCTCAACTCTATCATCATCCCATCACTCATATCTTTACTGATTCCGACAATATGTGCTGCTAGAGCCCTTCTCTCCTTCAACCCTTCTACATTCTCCCTCAGCTTCTTGATGTATGCAGCAGCTTGGTTGTGACAGTGCCTCCTGAGACCCAAAAAAAGAATTAATATACCCAACACAACCTGCCAAAAGGGTGTTGTTTTTAATAGTGCACAGCTTGATGTATGTTTATGGAGCTGCTGCTGCTGGTGCAAAAGGAAGAAAAACCCTTGCAGATTTGGAGATAAGGAGAGAGCTTAAACGTCAGCTCGCGGGGGTCCAGGGGGCAGCGCCCCCGGTGGTGGTCGAGCTAAAACTCCTGCTAAAAGTTCCATCATGATAGAAGACTCCTGCTAAAAGTGTATTCCCATTCTTATCTAAACCCTTCCGAATAACATAAAAAAAAACCCTTCTTGCGAATTTATTCTTCTTGCAGTGCCAAACCCTTCTTCCAGATAGATTATTATGAGCCCAGTAAAATGCATCATAAATTAGCATATGGTTTCAAATGGGACTCATCATGTGATGAATGACTAAAAATCACTCCTTTAAGTGTATGACTACCAATCATCAATTAGTACAGTCCTAAACCTAATTGACAATGGGTTGCCAGAACCCATTCCCACTGTGCTTCCCATTCCTTTTTTTTTATTTCTTTTTATGATGAAACTTGGATGTAGGTTACAAACTAGATGGCTATGCAAAACATAAGATCATAGGTAGTGGAACATATTATCACAGTCATCATGTGATTGATTGTATTCCAACTCAAAGCATTCAAGGTCATCATGTGATTGATTGTATTCATAATCATATGCACATGTGTTTGTGTGTTCTCTCTTTAATAATTTGATTAGCTTATTGATTATTCATTTTTAAGATATGGACAAGACTTGGACGACACTGGATAGTCAAGATCGCACGGTGAGAATGGGTCGGGAGTATCGTGACGGGGTGAAGTCATTTATTGAATTTGCAAAGGCGAATGCTGGAGATGCTACTGAGATTTGGTGCCCGTGTAGGACTTGCAAGAACAATCGCCGGTATGACTGCGACACTGTGAACTTTCATATTTACCGTTGGGGTATGCAAGCATCCTACAAGACCTGGATTTACCATGGAGAGATAACACCTCTTGTGGATGACGTTGTCGATTCGGAACATGGGGGTGATAGTGATTATGAGGATCGGGATGAATATCAAGAAATGATGGAAGACCATTACATGGGAACTTACACCAATGCTGAGGCCATCCAAAATAACACAATGCGTCACTTTGAAAGGATGTTGGATGCTTCTCAGCGCCCTCTGTACTCAGGTTGCTCTCCAGACAACACTCTACTGGATTTTGTCATTAAGATGATGGAGCAAAAGGTGGAGGGAAAGTGGAGTAACAAATCGTTCAACAATGTGATGCAGATACAGAAGGCACTCCTGCCAGACGGTAATTTGGTTCCAGATTCAATTTATGCAGCGAAGAAGATACTGCGTGACTTGGGTCTGGGATATGAGCACATTGATGCTTGTCATAATGATTGCACCTTGTTTTGGAAGGAGAACATAGATTTAGAAAAATGCCCGGTATGCGGGGAGTCCAGATACAAGCTAAATGATGGGAAGGGAAAGAAGATCCCGCATAAGGTTTTACGGTACTTCCCATTAATACCAAGGTTGCAGAGACTTTACTTGTCCAGAAAGACTGCCACACACATGAGATGGCACAGTGATAAACGCAAAGATGATGGGATAGGTAGGCATCCGGCAGATTGTGAGGAATGGAAGGGTCTTGATAAGGAACATCCGGATTTTGCAGCGGAGACCCATAATATAAGACTGGGGTTAGCCTCTGATGGGTTCAACCCTTTTGGTGACATGAGCACGTCTTACAGTATGTAGCCTGTCATACTAATGCCGTACAACTTGCCACCATGGATGTGCATGAAGGAGCCATTCTTCATGATGTCATTGCTTATTCCCGGACCACATCAGCCTGGTAATGATATTGATGTTTATCTTCGACCCTTGATTGATGAGTTGAAGGAGTTATGGAGAATGGTGTCGAAACTTATGATGCCTCTAGCAAGGATAGCTTTATAATGCGTGCGGCTTTGCTGTGGACCATAAACGACTTCCCTGCATATGGTAACTTGTCTGGGTGGAGCACCAAAGGGTACAAGGCTTGTCCCATTTGTAATGAAGACCCTTTATCGGTCAGGTTGAGAAGGAAGATTGGTTACACGGGCCATAGATCTTTCTTGCCTAAAAGGCACACTTGGCGACGTAGCAAGGACTTTAATGGGAAGGTGGAGAATCGAGTGAAGTCATTGGAGTTTCCGCCGGTGGAAAAGGTACAAGCACAATTGGATCGGCTTCCATATACAAGGTTTGGGAAGCACTCTAACAATAAAAAAAGACCACGTGACCCTGAAGACTTAAACTGGACAAAGAAAAGCATTTTTTATGAGCTACCGTACTTTAAGAAACTAAAGCTTCGACACAACATTGATGTTATGCACGTGGAGAAGAATATATGTGAAAGTCACCTCTGCACAATGGTGGGCTTAGACAAGAAGAGCAAGGACACAGAGTATGCCCGTCAGGATTTGGAAGATCTGAATATTAGGCCAGAATTGCATCTACGAAAAAGAAGTAATGGAACACAAGAGAAGCCCCGTGCGTCCTACACATTAGGCCCGAAGGAGAAAGATGGTTTTTATCAATATTTAAAATCGATCAAGTACCTAGATGGTTATGCTGCGAACCTCTCGAGGTGTGTGACCTCAAAGAATGGGAGATTAGCGGGCCTGAAAAGTCATTACTGCCATGTTCTACTGCAGCGTCTTTTTCCGATTGGTATGCGTGGGTACGTGAACAAAGAGATATGCACAACACTATTTGAGCTGGGTAGCTTTTTCGAGAACATTTGCTCAAAGACTTTGAAATGGAGTCATATGGAAGAATTGGAACATAAGATTGTCCTCATACTATGTAAGTTGGAAAGGATTTTTCCTCCGGCATTCTTTGATGTGATGGTCCATTTGGCAGTTCATTTACCGCGTGAGGCTATGCTCGCTGGACCGGTGCAATATCGGTGGATGTATCCAATCGAGAGGTGATTCCCTTCGGCATTCTTTAAATTGTTGATTGGTATTGAGAGGTGATTGTGTTTACCATTCTTTAAATGTTTTTATCTTGATATTGATTTATGTGTTTGAAGGTTTCTGGGAACATTGAAGGGCTATGTTACGAATCGAGCTAGGCCAGAAGGTTCGATCGCCGAGGCATATATTGCCAAAGAGAGTGTTAATTTTATGAAGATGTACCTAAAGGGAGAAGTTCCTGAAGAATGGAATGACGATGGGGGTGAACAAGGCCCAGAGTTGGGTGTCTTCGCCCAATGCGTCTGGCCCTTTTCACCTATTATGAGGGCTCCTAATGTGTCTGACAGGGAACGCAACATGGCCCATTGGTTTTTGTTGTATAACACTCCCGATGTCATACCTTATTTTGAGTAAGTGGTTCAATTAAACTAATTATATGCATTACTTGTAAACTTTCTAATATTCCTATATGTCACACTGATTATGCTGAATAGAAAGCACAAGAGGCAAGTGAATGAGCGCGGGGGACGCAACATCACCAATTTACAACGGGAAGAGTTTTCTGGATGGTTCAGAGATCATGTACGTATAACATATGCATAATAAATGTTACAAACTCAAAACATGGAAATCCATTTTGAATTAATTTTAAGAAACTGATGCAGATAAACCAACTTAGATCTCGAGGGTCTCCAGAAGCAACAGATGCATTGTGGGCATTGGCAAATGGTCCTAGTTGTTTGGTGCATCAATACTCAGGTTGTAGGATTAATGGTGTCCGGTTCGTCACCATAGACCGCGACAATCGTCAGAAGAGCCAGAATAGCAGGGTGGTCGTCGAGGGGGACCACAATGAGGAAAGCATTGACTTTTTCGGTTACTTGACCAACATTTATGGATTGTCATACATAAATGGTTCTGAAGTTGTTTTGTTCAAATGCCAATGGTATAATACTGGTCATAAATCTAAAATAAATATCGACCCACATGTCACAAGCATTTACGTTAGGGATCGGTGGTATGAAGATGATCCTTTTGTCTTGCCAAATCAGGTAAATCAAGTGTTCTATGTCAATGACACCAAATTAGGCCCAAATTGGAAAGTCGTGGAACGGGTCAAGCATCGGGGTGTTTGGGATGTGCAAGAGCGAGATGAGGAAAAAGAGCAAAATGTGATGAACGAGCCGTACCAACAGGAAGAAGCCATTGAAACTGTCTCGGTATCTGTTGCCGATGATTTTTCCTTTTGTTACACTAGGGATGACATTGAACCAGATATCATCCCTGAGGATAATGAACCTGTGGCCGATGGTGATGAGCCAATTGCTGATGGTGGTGACGAGGACGAAACATTGGCAGAGTATATAAATGAAGAGGAAACTGATCAATCCGACCCTGATATTGATTCTGATATGGAATTATGATATGTAAAGTTTATTTCTTCATGTGTGTGGACAGGGATTACATGCAATGAAATCATTAATTTTACTTTTATTTGTTTGCCACTATTATGACTTTTTTTAAATTTTTTATGTGTTTGATCCCTTTATATATTTATGATCTCTTTGTCATTTTTTTATCATAGTGGCCCAAAAAATGCCGAAAAAAAGAAAATCGTATGTTGCACCTGGCGCATTGTCTCAAAAGAAGAATGCTTACGAGTTAGCTAGAAATAAGAATATTGTAAGTAACATGGCCCGAATGAGTGAAATTGGCGCACGACAATTGGTACAAGCAATTCAAAATCCATCTTTGCGTCAACTCTCTGTTGAAGACGAGCATGATAACATCGACAAGGAGTATAGACCATCCGGAAGTAGTGAGGAAGAAGATGAGTTAGAAGAAGAGGTTGTTATATCCAATATCAAAATTTAAACACTTGTGATATTTCTTGCATGTATACTAACTTATTGTGTTTTTTTTTTTTTGTAATTCTTGATTTTATCCTAACTTATTGTGTTATTTAGTTCGCACACATGGCCCCAGGAAGACGCAGAAAATGCCAATCACAAGGCACTCAGGTATCGGTCCCAGATCGTACTACCAGTTCGCGTGAGATTAGTGCCACCCAGCCCGATGTATCTAGCCAGCCTACTACGGACAGCAGCGTAGGTAAGAAATATTTGACCCTATTATCTTTTCAAACTTATTAGCCCGATTTCATTTTTTTATGATTAATAATTTGGATTTGTTTATGCTGGTTGTAGCATCATCCTCTCGGCGTGTACGGGGTAGGGTGGTGGGCCATGAGTCAGAGAAGAGGATGAAGATTCTAGGCAGTAGGCTTTCTGTTCCGCTAGGTGCACAATCAGGGGCATTTGAGGGTATAAATGCCTCTACATTTGCAATCGAGCTGGGGAGTCATATTCGCAGGCTTGTACCTTTGAACAAAGAAACATGGGGAGCAATTGATGATGGGTGCAAGGAGGCAATCTTTACTGCAGCTGCGGTAGTAAAACAATCTTATACTTCCTAATCTATATTCATAGGCTTTACTGTTTACTTTTCACACTTGTGGGTTTGAAATGACAGCAAAAGTATGACTTTGGCGACTGGAAGACCGATGCAAGTGTGGCAAATGCAGTCGAGAAACTAGCAATGCATACTTATAGGGAGTTTAGGGCGGAGCTACACAAAAAATATAAGAAGTTGTTGGAAAGTGGCCACGATCCGAAGCAGTTCCCATATGATACGCAGAGGGCGGCCCAGTGGGTCTGGCTGATAGAGAACAAATGGGAGACACCAGAGTGGAAGGTATCTAAATTATATTTCTTGATTTGCTTTCGGTACATGATTTTAATTAGTCTCTACACTATATATTGTTGTTGTTTTAACTATTATTGTTGTTTGAAACTCGGGCCTTTAACCAACCCGGTAACAAAATGTACGATACTCTTCGGTCTGTTGTTGAAAACATTGCTCATGGAAAACTTATTAAGTAGGCCACAACACCATTGCTTGTTGTCAGTGGGACCCAGAACTTTGATTTTAAATGCTTGGATATTTTCTTAGATTAGCTTTATATAGACAGGTGTGTGCATGCTAATATTTACCTTTGATGGGATGATTTGGGATGTTCTCATCATTACTTGTGATAGGCAATGAGATGATTTGGGATGCATATGCACTTGTCATTACTTGTGATAGGGAAGCCTATGGACTTTAATTTCAAATGCTTGATGTTGGCTACTAGGCTTATTCGTTTGGGTTCACTTCTCTTGATGTTTTTTGTTACTGGATAAAGGCAGTTGATGAGATAAGTGGGTTCCACTCATCGATCATCACTTTTGAAATGACAAAAGGTAAGAAGACGAAAATGAATGAGAACTCTGTATCTCAGTTGTTTTGAAACTCTCAATAAGGTTGCAATGTTGATGATCCTCCGTATTAGCAAAGTAGTGGACTGAGGTCAATTACATTGTTGCAGAATCACTTATAAATTTTTATGGCTGTGATTCCTCAAATCTCTTTTAAATAAGCTAACTACATTATCTATTACTTCTAATTTTCAGCATAAGTCACAGAGGAATTCAGAGAGCCGGAGCAAAGTGAAGACGCTTCATACAACTGGGTCTCGATCATTTGCAGCCCAGTTCTCGATCATGCAGGCAGATGAGCAGCAGGCTCCTCCTTCTCAACCTGATTTATATCGTCAGCAACACTATAGCAAGAAGAAGAACAGATGGATCACAGATCATGCTGAGGAGACACATGTGAGTTGTTTCATTAAAAGTATTGTATATTATTGTTTATTTCAGTTGCCTAATATATATTAATTACATGACATATTTGAATGTTTTCATATTGTAGCAAAGAATGGTGGAGGCACTGTCTCAGCCTGAAATTAACTCTCCAGTGGCTGAGCAACAGGTGATCGAGAATCTGCTAGGGAAGAGGGTCGCGAGGAGGTAAGGGTACCGATCGAGGGGCCCATCTTCATCTTCTACTGGTATCTTGATGTCTTCTGAGATGAGCACCCTACGGCAGCAACTAGCTGACTCTTTGAAAGCACAAGAAGAGTTGCGGCGACAGTATGAGGACTCACAGAAACAAATGCAAGATGAGTTGCGGCGACAGTATGAGGACTCGCAGAAACAAATGCAAGATCAGGCAGCTTTGCAGGTTCACATGCAGAGTCAAATTCAGTTGTTGCTTTCTCGGGTCGGTATGGATGGTTCGGGGTCCTCCGAAAGATAAGGATTTTATGGTTTTATGAATTGGCATGGGTCATCCCCTCCTAACTGGTTGTGTTTCATGGTGTACTTTGGATGATTAGATTTTAGTTAGTATTTACTTTATTGAGATATTTGACTTTTTTTGACGTGGGATATTACATTTTATGTGGCATGGACAAGTTTTATGATTGGTTTAAGTTTATTGGTGACTCATTATTTTTTATTGTTTCATGATGAATGTGGGATTATTTGTTGTTTATCAATGCTTATGCTTGTACAATGTTGAAAATATAGATTTGAACATGAAAATACTGTACAGGAATTTTTTTTATTTTTTCAATTATTTTTTAATTGATAAGAAAAGCTATTTCCCAACGCACTCTCTGCGTCGCTAAAAGTAAATTTCTGCCCTCGTTGGAGAAATTTTCCGACACGTCAACACGTCGGGATATGTATTACCGATGTTGTGTATGTGTCGTCAAATATGTATTCCGACACTAGTATGTGCGTTGGCAAATGTATAACCGACGTTATTATGCGTTGGTAGTGAGGTAAATCTATTTTCCGACGCACTTTTTGCATCGCCAAATGTAATTTTCTGCGTCATTGAAGATATTTGCCGACGCTTCAACAAGTCGGGATATGTATTACCGGCGTTGTGTATGCGTCGTCAAATATGTATTCCGACGCTAGTACGTGCGTTGGCAAATGTATAACCGACGTTATTATGCGTTGGCAATGAGGTAAATCTATTTTCCGACGCACTTTTTGCATCGCCAAAAGTGATTTTCTACGTCATTAAAGATATTTGCCGACGCTTCAACAAGTCGGGATATGTATTACCGGCGTTGTATATGCACCGTCAAATATGTATTCCGACGCTAGTATGTGCGTTGGTAAATGTATAACCGACATTGTTATGCGTCGGCAGTGAGGTGAGGTTAACCATTAAGTTCGATTTTTTGCCGACGCTGTTGACATTGCCGACGTTTGGGACGACGCACCATTGCGTCGGTGAATGACCATTTTTAGCCGACGCTAAACATTATTACGTCGGGAATGGTTTTCCAGGCATTAGGTAGCCGACGCGGTGCCGACGCACTGAAATGCGTTGGGAAATCCTTTGCCGACGCAAAACCTACATTCCCAGACGCGGTGACTGCGTTGGCAAAACTGTATTTTGTTGTAGTGCAAGCTCACCTTAATCCTAATCACAAAGTCCGTAATATTTAGGCACTTACACTAACGTTGGAGCTGATCACCTAGTAAAGAGTAAGGCTTCAACAAGACTACAAATTTGTCATTCTCCATTTCATTCTACATGACAATTCATAAATGAGTGGAAAATGCAACTCGGAACTTAGATCAAAATGAAACCTGGGTCCTAGACTACACAGATTTACAAGATTAACCAACCTGGAGCTTTTGCATTTGTTTTGAAAGGATTAGAGTGTCTTCCTGTGCTCCCTCAAGCTCAGAAAGACGGGTGGCTGTCAGCATCTATGCAATTTGTTGGAGAACATAAATAATCAACTAGCAGCAAAAAAAATTTTGTATGGAAATGCATTGCATTTGGACAAAGAAAAGACAACTGCAAATAAACCTTATAGCCTCCTCAACTGACTCCTTCAGTTCCCGAAACCCCATTGTTCTATCAGCAGACTTGTCTAGTGAACTGACACCATTTACGGCACTTAATACTGAAATATGAACATCAGCTGCTCCATCCTTCTGCATTTTCAAATTGACCAACTTCCGCCGACTTTCCTCAAGCTCTGTCATGCTTTCTTCAAGCTCTCCTCAATGGCATAAAAAATAAAAGAAACCATGGCACACCAGCCAGTGAAGTTAAGATTCATGTGAATATAGCATGACTAAAATGACATGCAGGACCTTCTAGACGGTTTAAGATTTGGGTATGGATAAAAGTGTATGTGAATATTTATCCAATTGGAGAGAGAGAGAGAGAGAGAGAGAGAGAGAGAGAGAGAGAGAGAGAGAGTAAATTTTGAGACCTGTATGACATTTAATCTCGGACTGATCTCTTGAATGGCTCTCAAAATACTTCTGCATCTCATCTGCATACTCTTTATGCTTCATGTGAAGAATATCAGTCACCTTATGAAGATTGTTAGCCTCCTCTCTCAACGAATCATCAATCCTACGCAGTTGAAAGGCTGCCTCTGAGACTCAAACAACAAAGTAGTGTCGGAAGAATCAGAACAACCCTCTTTCTGATGCAAATTATAAAATAAAAAAAAGATAAACCTATTAGTGCAGAAGTGGATTAATCCAGACTGGCTCAGATCAATATGATCCCACCCAATATATCTAATGTGATTACCAGGACTAATCAGATGTAGAACCTTGAAGATTTTAACATGCTCAACCATGAATTTTTTTAGCAGTAACAGTAAATTTTATTCTAAATGGAAACACAAGATTCTAAAGGAGGAGACAACAAGAAGAAAAATGGAATAAGAGCACTAAATACATCACATTCTCCAAAAAGCCTACAACCCACCAACAAAACTAGAAACAACACAGTCGGCAACCCAAAACTAACAACAACAAAGATCAACTAAGAGACTCTGAGATTAACGCTCCTTAGCCAAACTATCCGCCATCTCATTTGCCAATCAACGAACATGCTAAACTTCTAATTGGATATGAGATAACAAGGCCTTAATCTCATTGAGGAGTTGAAATTTTCAAGCCCACATGTTTCAGTGGAAACCCCAAGAAACTGCATTAAAAGTTTCACTTTCCACTACAAACGAATCCAGAAAATCTTGTGAGGACATTCTCAAAGCTTCCAGAAAAGCAAAATCTCTACTTCATTGGAATCTTTAATGCCAAGAGAGAGAAAACGAGAGCAAAGTCTGACCTTCCTAGTTGCACAAAACACCACCTATGCCTTGACTCTTATTCAAAATATCTTCAAGCACAAAATGCACAAGTACGTACCAACATATGGTCATATTGAAGACCATCATCATTGTAGGTGCAGAAAAATATGACCCACAATAATCGGGGTGCCTTACAGGACTTATCCAAATGAAGAAGATAACCCGCTGCCTCAAAGCCTGAAAGGGAAGAGCAAACGGTCAGAGGACCCTGGCCTGAGCGGCGCAAGGCTCTCCGATGCCTAAGTCAGTAAGTGAACTGGAACAAAGGAAGGAGAGGAAGAAGAGAGGCAGAGTAATAACTCTCAAGTATGGGTTGATGCGTACCTTGCATGTGAAATGGGGTTCTATTTATAGAGAACTTGGACGATATCTTGGATGATATTTTGGCGTGGGTCCCATGATTTGATTGGGAAGTCATCATCAGCCCACAAAGTAATAAATGCGGTCCATTCCAGCCCACTTTGCATTTAATGCCGGTCGGATCATCCCACATCGCATTAAATACGCGTCATGTTGGGCCAGATCATGTTGGACGCCTTTGGCGATAGAGGTACCATCGGATCCACCCTCGGGCCTTGCCCTGATTTGGCTTCAGCCACTGGATGCCGCCCTGTCAATGATCTGGCGCAGATTGTGGACGGCTGGATGTCGCATCTGTCTTGTTGGCTCGTGCCCCTATTCCTCCACGTGTCCGATGGCATGGCGGGCGAGGGGTGCAAGTGGAGATTTTCGCTTGCTTCAGCTTTCATCCCGGCTCCTTTGGCCGAGGTCAAGCTTTTAGCCGAGGTGGGCACCTGGGTAGCCGAGCTCGGCGCTAGCGGCCAGGACCTGTCTGACTTCGGCTGAGGCCTCTGCCCTGGTAGCCGAAGCGAGTCTGGTGCCACGCGGATGGCACGTGAGGCACGTGAGAATGCTTAGTCCCATCTGATGGCCGTGATTAGCGTAATCTTGGAGCTTTGAAAATCTCCCCACACAATCATCATCATCTCTATCCCAACCATGTTGGAGTCAACTACATGAATTATGTTTCGCCATTCCAATCAATGTTGCACCAAATCCTCGAATAGGTTGCACTTCTTGGATTTTGTTTTTAAAAGGGTTACAAGTAGATTAATGACTCTCTGAAATGAGTTCAAGAAGTCAGCAAGATTACTTGCACCACACTTCTATATCTTAGATGGATTGTAAACAAAGGAGATGGCACCATTTAGTTGGACGGCCACAGCTAAATCATTTAGGCGCACATGCAGTCAAACCCAAGATAAGGTATCAAACCGGTTGAGCGGCTTGCCATGGAAGCATTCCATTCCCAAAATGACCAGATCTGTGAATTTCTGCTGCGAAATAGGCGTACAAATTCAGTACGATGTGACTTGTGAGAACCAATAGAAAATAAATAAGGAGATTAGATTCTACTATAACCTATAGCGATGATCAACCCGTTGCACACCTGCAATGGCTCTTGTAGGTGCAGAAAATAATGACCCACAATAACTGGGGAGCCTTAGAGGACTTATCCGAGATGATGAAGATTAGGTACCGTCCGAAAGCCTGAAAGAGAAGAGCAAACAGTCAGAGGACCCTGGCCTGGGCAGCGCAAGGCTCTCCGATGCCAAAGTCAGTGAGTGAACTGGAACAATGGAAGGAGAGGAAGAAGAGAGGCAGAGTAACGGCTCTGTGGGTTGAATTGTGCGTACCTTGCTGGTGGTATGAGGCTCTATTTATAGAGGCTTGGGTCGTATCTTTTGGATGATATTTTGGTGTGGGTCCCATGATTCGACTGGGAAGTTATGATCAGCCCACAAAGTAATAAATGCGGTCCATTCCAGCCCACTTTGCATTTAATGCCGGTCGGATCAGCCCACATCGCATTAAATGTGCGTCTTGTTGGGCCAGATCGTGTTGGGCGCCTTTGGCGGTAGGAGTACCATCGGATCTGCCCTCGGGCCTCGCCCTGATGTGGCCTCAGCTGCTAGATGCCGCCCTGTCAGTGATTTGGCGAAGATTGTGAACGGCTGGATGTCGCATCTGTCTCACTAGCTCGCGCCCCTATTCCTCCACGTGCCTGATGACGTGGGGGATGAGGGGCGCAAGTGGAGGCTCTTTCCTACTTCGGCTTTCGTCCCGGCTCCTTCGGCCGAGGTGGAGCTTTCTGCCGAGGTGGGCACATGGAGTAGCCGAGCTCGGCGCTAGCGGTTCGGACCTGCTTGACTTCGGCCGGAGCCCCTGTCCTGGTAGCCGGGGTGAATCTGGTGCCACGTGGGCAGCACGCGGATGGCACATGAGAATGCTTAGCTGTGACCTGATGGCTGTGATTAGCGTAATCCTGGAGTTCTGGAAATCTCCCCATACAATTGCCCCCTAGCTTTTGACCTTTTAAGCGTCCTAGCCTTTAGTGGTCGAAAGCTAGAAAATCTGTCTGGGGATGCGGCGATCATTGCCTGGTGTCGTTTCAACTTTTCTGAAGCAATAAATGCTCTGCCCTGTCTGTCCTGGGAAGCGAGTCGACGGCCACACGCGTAGCCTCTTCGCTGATTGCGTTGTCTCATTGATGGGACGGGCACGGGCTGCGAAGTTCGCCTTTTCGAATTCGAAAGCGGTATTCAATCGAGGGTTCCCTTTCCATAAATAGGGTCGTCTTCTTCCTTTCGTGTTTCTGATTTCTTTTTGCCTTTGCCTTCACCTTTGATTTCTGCTCTGCTGCTCAAGATCTCTCTAGCGAGGATGACCGTAGGACGTGCCCGGATCTGTTCCTGATTCGCCTCTTCGTCTCTGTAAGTTGCTTCATGCCTCTGTCTAGTTTTTCTTGGGGTTTCGCGACTTCTAGGGTTTAACTTCGCTGTCATCCTTCTTAGACATGGGCACCCCTAGGTTTGAGTTAGATACTGAAGAGGGCATAGCCAGATTTAGGGCCGCTTTCAATATTCCAGAGGGAGTCCTCCTCAAGCCGGCGGACTCCGTCGATTATGCCACGCTTCGCTGGTCCTGCGACTGGATGCCGTTCCCTCTGATCTCCATGATCGAGGGCGGGGTCAAATTTCCTCTGCACCCCTTGCTTAGGGCCTGCCTTAGTGCCTGGTCTATTACCCCGGGCCAGCTGATGCCCAATGGCTACAAGGTCATCATGGGCACGGCGAAGCTGAATGAGGTTTTGGGGACTAACCTGGGTGTCCATGATATCGAGGATACCTATGATATCTGCAAGGCTGGGGAAGGAAAATACTATCTCCGGGTGAAGCCGCAGCGAAGAGGCTTCGTCCTGGCCTTGGAGGATTCGAGTAAGAATGCCGAGGAAACTTTCTTCTGTGTGTCGGGGGACTGGGAGTTCGGCGCTGGCGAGAGCAGGAGGCTGATGGTCCCTCATCGCCCCGGGACTGTCCCAAGTAAACACCGCTTCTTTTCTCTTATTCGCTTTGCTTGATCTCGATGATGCCGAGCTGACACTCTTACTGTCTGTTGTGCAGACGCGGGCGCGAGGCGACGCCGAGCTACAAGTGAAGGCTGGAGGAGGAACGTCGACGACATCAATAGGGTAGAAAGATATAAGGGGCACGAGACCAGGTCGGCTTGGAAGCTGCTCAGGTATACGCCAAGGTACCGTGGCCACTATATGAGAACCGGAGTAGCCGAGGAGGACGAGGCGCATCCTGATCGTCCTACCGTCTCCGTTGTCATGCCTGCCGGGATCCCTTTGACCGATCCTGCTGCGAGCCGAGATGCATCTTGCGGCGAGGCAGTCCACCTCTAGTTCGGAGTTACCGAACCTGACGCAGATAGTGGACGCTTATTCATCCGATCGGGAAGAAGGTATGGAGGGAAGCTCAAGGGCGCCAGTTGTTAAGGATCTGGCGGCCAAGTTCAGGCGGGGGTCTTCCTCCTCTGCGACGCCATCATCTGCCAGTACCCGCACAGCTTCGGGCTCGGGGGGTACTGGCGCCACTTCTGCTCCTGCCCCTGCTCCGAGCGAGGGAGTGCGGCGACGCTCGCCGGATCGCCCGACGGAGGGGTCCCCGCCCAGGAAGAAGTCCAAGGCGGGGGAGAAGGACTCGGGGGCTGAACAGCCTCCGAAGGGTAAAACTCCTGCGCGGGCCCCCGGAGTCAAGGCTCCAGCTGAGAAGAATGCACCGGCCAGCAAGTCGACTGGCGGGTCGGCCCGCGAGCTCACCATCTCGGTAGGGCAAGGGTCCGGATCGGCTTCCGGACCTCGAACTGCCCCAGCGCCATGGAGACCGAGGATGGAGACGCAACCCGGTAAGCCTTTGAACGTCGAGGACCGGCTGATGGGGAACGCCGACGTCATCGGAGCTCTCGCCAAAGCCTGCGCTCTGCCGCGAGACATGGAAATGCACGAGACGTTCGATAACGAAAGCCTGATGATCTCGGCGATCCAGGCTAATCTTCTGGTAAGTGTTTTCAGCGCTCTTCTTCAATTGGTTTAGCTCGACTGCTCCTGTCTGACTTACTTTTTCCCCTTGCAGAACGTGCAAAGGCTCCTGGCCATGGTGCGGAGGAGTGACAGGAACGCCACGAGGGTCACTCAGCTGGAGTCTGAGAGGGAAAGGCTGAAGAAGGAGCTAGAAGGGCTGAGGAAGGGAATGGAAGGGCTGAAGAAGGCTAGCGCTGAAGAGACTGCTCGGCTGGCGACGGCTCTGGCTGATGTTGTCGAACTCACGTCGAAGGCTAATCAGCAGAAAGGCGAGGTCTGGGCGAAGAACAAGAGGACCGCCGAGCTGGAGTCGGAACTGGCCAGATAGAAGTCTGAATCGGCAGCCGAGGGGACGAGGTTGCGCGGGGAAGTGCTGGCCGGGCGCACTGAAATAGAGAAGTTGAAGATG
This sequence comes from Litsea cubeba, assembly GCA_012931725.1. Classification (NCBI taxonomy): domain Eukaryota; kingdom Viridiplantae; phylum Streptophyta; class Magnoliopsida; order Laurales; family Lauraceae; genus Litsea; species Litsea cubeba. Next base: position 36,788,708 of record CM022955.1, on the reverse strand, counting down.
GCGAACGACGAGCTGGAAAAGGAGAAGGCCTCTCTTCTGTCCGAGGCCCAATCCGCTTTCCAGAATGGGGTGGACCATGCCTCAGAGCTGTATGAGAAGCAGGTGGAGGAAATCACCTCCATTCTGTTCGAGGAAGGATGCTTGGCCGCTAGGGGTGTACACGGATCGGATTGGTGCGGATTGGGCCAAATCCGTCACCAATCCGTTACCAACGGATTGACGGATTGGAATCCGTCAACCAATCCGTTGGTGTAAAATCCGATCCGATCCGATCCGTGGAGGACCGGATCGGATCGGATCGGATCGGATTAATCCGTTCACTCTAATTTTAAAAGAAAATATTAAATATGTTATAAAAAATTACATTTTGACCCCTTAATTTTTTTTCTTATTTTAAATTTAGACATCTTAATTTATATTTAGACCCCTTATATATTTTTATTTATATTTATTACCAACGGATCGGATCGGATTGAATCCGCGGATTGAGGGTGAAATCCGCCACCGATCCGTTGCTAACGGATTACAAAATTTTCAATCCGTCACCAATCCGTTTACCTTCGGATCGGATAAAAATCCACGGACTGGATCGGATCGGATCGGATTTCCGGATCGACGGATTTTTTGTACACCCCTATTGGCCGCACTGAGGCGTGCGGGGGTTCCTGAAGACCACCCTGTCTATCGGGACTTGCCGAAGTATTTGGACCCGGCTCCTGAGCCGAGCCCCACTCCTTTGGCCGAAAGCGCCCCAGTCGAGGCTCCTGCTATCGTTCCCGCTCCGGATGCCGCTCCAGTTGCTGTTGCGCCCGCCAGCGATGCCCCGGTCGAGCCCCTGGAGGGTACTTCTCCTGCCCCATCTGTTGGCGAGGCATCGGTCACTGCCCCTGCTGTCAGCGAGGCATCGGGCACCGCTCCTGCTGGGGCGGCTGGTTCCGCCGGACCAGCTGAGACAGTGATCGACTTGGTGGAGTCGCCGAAGCCGCAGTAGTCTTGCTTCTCTTTACTTCTCTTGTAAATAGCTTCTGGGCCTGTAATACTCTTTGCTATTAATGAAAAACGGGCTTCTTTACTTGTGCATTTTTCTCTGCATTTTTCTCTCTTTCGCTTCTGGATGTGATATTGAATGGTATTGAATGCCTTTAATGTGATGCGTGACCCTAGAGAGAGTCGAACGGTCTTCATAGCTGTCTGTGCCGATTCTCCGTATTCTGGAGACCATAAATAGCAATAAGCATGGTGATAGGGCCGATGAGGGAAACGGGCGAACGTCTCCACGTGGCGCCATAGGGATCGTTGGTCAACAGACAGCAAGACGTGCGCCCCTTGTAACGCAGTGGGAGACTTTGCCCCATAACTTCCTTCGGAGACTGAGCCCTTCTTCTTCCTATAAGTAGAGGTGGTAGGCTCGCCATGAGAGAGGAAAAGAAAAGGAATTAGGATAGTTTAATTCACATAGACGTAGGAGCCATGTTCAGCAGACCTTCGGAAATATTCGATCCGGGGGGAACCCCTGCTCCTGAGGACGGCTCTCTCCGAGGGGGAGGCCCGTCGTGATCTGCGCGCTCTCTGAAGGAATTCCCCATGGACCACGCGCTCTCTGAACGCGGGTCCATGGCCAACCGTCCCTGGTCCGGTTGCAGGGGAGTCTTCTGCAACTGTGGGATGGTGGCACCCTCTGCGTCTGGCGGTCCTGCAGGGTCTTGTGTCGCATCGAGCTCCCTGCGAGCCCCCTGCGCTATATCAGGATCGCCGAGCTAAGGGTGGGATTGAGGCCCCGCTGGACCGAGGGGTTCTTCAAACTTTGGTCTTACCGACCGGAGGGTGTTGAAGAGCTCAGCGAGGTCCAGGGCCTCCGAACTGGAGGGGCTCTGCAACGCTTTGGTCTGACCAACCAAAGCGTATTGTAGAGCTCAGTGAAATTCAGGATCCCTCAGAACCTCCAGGCAACGAACCGGCGTCTTCGAGACTGCAGCCCGAAGAGTCGGTGAAGATCAGAGCCTCCCAGCCTTTGTTTCATTTTCTGTTTTTAGAGGACTGCGAGCCTCCTTTCTGTACTTTGTTTTCTTTTCTGTAACCCTTGTAATGAAGCAATTACAATGAATAAAAAGGAAGAGTTTTGTGATCATTCAACCTGCGTACTGTGTTCTTGCATTCTTTTTTACTTTCCTTGCACTGTTTTGGAACACTTGTATTTTTGTGCTGCTTTTTTGCACTTCAGTGCTTGCACAGCTCTCTCTTTCTTAAAATCTGACCTTGGCCGAAATGGCTAGCATTAGCCGAGACGGACTGCCTTGCGCCAAAGTGGATCCAGAATCCCGCTGGTCTCGGCTGTGCGAGCATGAGTTCGGCAACGGTCTTTGAGGGGGGTATAAACTCGGACTTTAGGAAACGACTGAGTGTTCGAACTCAAAGCCTTTTCCAGGGCGGTAGACCCAGGGCTTTAGGAAACGACTGAGTGTATGAACTCGAAGCCTTTTCCAGGGCGGTAGACCCGGAGCTTTAGGAAACGACTGAGTGTAGGAACTCGAAGCCTTTTCCAGGGCGGTGGACCTAGGGCTTTAGGAAACGACTGAGCGTCCGAGCTCGAAGCCTTTTCCAGGGCGGTAGACCCGGGGCTATAGGAAACGACTGAGTGTAGGAACTCGAAGCCTTTTCCAGGGCGGTAGACCCAGGGCTTTAGGAAACGACTGAGTGTAGGAACTCGAAGCCTTTTCCAGGGCGGTAGACCCAGGGCTTTAGGAAACGACTGAGTGTAGGAACTCGAAGCCTTTTCCAGGGCGGTAGACCCAGGGCTTTAGGAAACGACTGAGTGTAGGAACTCGAAGCCTTTTCCAGGGCGGTAGACCCAGAGCTGCCGGAGTCAGTCAAAGAGAGATGACAGATTGATGACAGGGCGAAAGCTGCTTTCATTGATTCTGAGATTCATTACATCTTTAGAAATAGAACTTCTTTAAGTGGGATGCATTCCACGGCCTCGGCAGTGGCTTGCCCTCCAAGTCTTCGAGCTTGTAGGCTGATTTTCCTGCCAGTGAGACTACCCTAAACGGACCATGCCAGTTCGGGGCCAGCTTCCCTTCGTTTGGTTCTTTGTCAGCTGGCAGGGTCTTTTTTAGAACCAGCTCTCCCACGGAGAATCTTCTTTCTCTGACATTTTGATTATATGCCCTGGCCAGCCGCTGCTGATAGTCGGTCAGTCGCAGGGCTGCTGCTTCTCGGCGCTCGTCTGCCAGCTCCAGCTCCATTGCCAGGTTCGTCTCATTTCGGCCTCGGTCGACCAGCTCTGTCCTCAGGGTGGGAAGGCCGATTTCTAAAGGAATGACCGCCTCCATCCCGTAAGCCAGAGAGAAAGGTGTTGCCGAGGTGGACCTCCTTGGAGTTGTTCTGTATGCCCATAGCACGCTCGGAAGCTCTTCTGCCCATCTTCCCTTTGCCTTGTCCAGTCGCTTCTTCAGGCCGTCCAGGATCACTTTGTTAGAGATTTCGGCCTGGCCATTACTCTGCGGATATGCCGGAGTGGAGTAATGGTTTCTGATACCGTGTTCTTGGCAGAAGTCTTTGAAGGACTTGGAGTCGAACTGGGTCCCGTTGTCCGAAATCAGGGTCCTGGGGATGCCGAACCTCGTTAGGATGTTTTTCCAAACGAAGTTCCTGGAGTCCCTGTCCGTGATGGAGGACAACGGTTCAGCTTCTATCCATTTTGTGAAGTAGTCTGTAGCGACTATCAGCCATCTCTTGTTCCCTGGAGCTCGGTGAAGAGGCCCCACAATGTCCAGGCCCCATTGAGTGAAGGGCCATGGACTAGAGAGGGGACTCAGATCTTGCGCTGGCTGATGGAGAGAGTGGGAGAACTTCTGGCACTTCTCGCATTTCCTGGCGTACACCTGCGCGTCCTTCTGCATGTAGGGCCACCAGTAACCCTGGCTTATTGCTCTGTAGGCCAATGATCGACCTCCTATGTGACTGCCGCAGATTCCTTCGTGGATCTCATACAGGAAGTCGTCCACCTTGCTCGGGTGGACGCATTGGAGGTATGGACCTGTGAAGGACTTCCTGTAGAGTTTGCCTTCGGGAGAGAGCCAGAATCGAGCTGCCTTGAGTCTGATTCGGTGGGCTTCAGTCTTGTCCTCGGGGAGCTGGTCGTCCTTCAAGTAGGCGACGATTGGATCCATCCAGCTCGGGCCGAGATCAGCACAGAGAACTAGTCGAGGTGAGTGGAGCTCTAGGCTTGATCTCGATATCGACCCGACCTCGACAGTCCTTTTCTTCCCTGCTTCGACGGCTGAGGCCAGGTTTGCAAGTGCATCTGCGTGCGTGTTGGTATCTCGGGATATTTGCCTGACCTCCGCTTTCTGGAAATGAGACAGCAGTTTTTTCGCAAAGGCTAAGTAGGCCGCCATCCTGTCGTCCCTGGCCTGGTAGTCTCCAGCGAGCTGGCTAGTTACCAGTTGAGAGTCGCTGAAGATCACCAGGTGCTGGGCTCCGAGGATTTGGGCGCTGTTCAACCCTGCTATCAGTGCTTCATACTCTGCCTCATTGTTTGTTGCTTTGAAGTCCAAGGTGAAAGCCTGCTCTATGACCAGACCCTCTGGCGATTGGAGGACTATGCCGGCGCCAGCTCTCTTGGAGGTGGACGATCCGTCGACAAAGATCTTCCACGCCGAGGCGGGAGACTGTTCGACCTCGGTCACTTTTGGCTCGTGCCCTGTGCCCCCCAGTGCCGTGCCGAGCTGGGTCAGAGCCGGGTTGGGCGAGACAAACTCAACGATGAAGTCTGCCAGGATCTGGGCTTTGATCGCAGTTCGGGGACGGTACTGTATATCATACTGCCCCAGCTCAACTGCCCACTTTGATATTCGCCCTGAAAAGTCAGCCTTCTTGAATATTGAACGGAGTGGATGCTCCGTGATCACCACAATGGTGTGGGATTGGAAATAATGGGAGAGCTTGCGGGAGGCACTGACGAGAGCCAATGCAAGCTTCTCCAATAGAAGGTACCTGGTCTCGGCATCGAGCAGGGTCTTGCTCGTATAATAAATTGGTTTTTGAACTCCCTCGTCCTCCCTGATGAGGACGGAGCTCACTGCGTGATCCGAGACCGCGAGATACAAATACAAAATCTCCCCTCGAGTTGGGGTGGAGAGTAAGGGTGGTGACATCAAATAGGTTTTGAGCGCGGCCAACGCCTGGTCGCACTCAGGAGTCCACTGGAATTTTAAATTTTTCTTTAGAAGCTGAAAGAAAGGCCTGCACTTATCTGATGACCGGCTAATGAAGCGATTGAGTGCTGCAGCCATTCCTGTGAGCTTCTGGACTTCTTTCGTGGTAGAGGGGCTCAGAATGCCCTGGATCGCGGTGATCTGGTCCGGATTGGCCTCTATCCCCCTCCGCGTTACCAAGCTGCCGAGGAACTTGCCAGAGGCTACGCCGAAGGCGCACTTGGAAGCATTTAGCTTGAGCTTGTATGCGCGAAGGATGTCGAAGACTTGGCCGAGATCCGCCAGGTGGTCGCTGGAGTGCACTGATTTGACGACCATGTCGTCGATGTATACTTCCACCGTTCGGCCGAGCTGAGCCTGGAACATCTTTGTCACGAGGCGCTGATACGTCGCCCCCGCGTTCTTTAGCCCGAAGGGCATCACCTTGTAGCAGTAAGTGCCGCGGGGGGTTATGAATGACGTTTTCTCCTCGTTAGGCTTGTGTAGTGGAATCTGGTGGTAGCCTCTGTAGGCGTCAAGGAAGCTCATTCGGTCGTGGCCAGCGGTGGCGTCGATCAGTTGATCAATCTTTGGAAGGGGGAAACTGTCTTTAGGGCGGGCCCTGTTCAAGTCTGTGAAGTCCACGCACACCCTCCATTTACCAGTTTTCTTTTTAACCACCACCGTATTAGCCAGCCAGACCGGGTACTGGACTTCCCGGATGGCTCCTGCCTTCAGCAATTTGTCGACCTCTTCGACGACCGCGTCCGTCTGCTGCAGCCCTGTCCTTCGGGCCCTTTGCACTACTGGCTTGTGGCTGGGGTCCACATTTAACTTGTGGCACATGACCTCGGGGTCGACCCCAGGCATTTCGCTTGGGCTCCAAGCAAAGACATCGACGTTCTGCATCAGGAACCTTGAGAGCTCGGCTCTCTCCTCGTCTGGCAGCTGGGTGCCGATCAGGAAGAACCTATCTGGGTCTGCCGAGTTCAGCCTGACCTCGGCCAGGTCCTCAATGCTTTTCTTCTTGGGATCTCAGCCGATTTCATCTAGGCCTTTCTCGAATTCGGCGAGGTTGACGCGCTCCGGCTCTTTCACTGCTGGGACCGCGGACCAGCATGCACTGCCTAGACTGCTGCTGATCTCCCTCCACCGTGACCACTTCCATTTTGCCCTCCTTGCTCTCGAGGACGAACTTCAGCTTCTGATGGAGGGAAGAAGGGACCGCTTCCAACTTGTGGAGCCACGTTTTGCCCAAAATGACGTTGTAGGGAGAAGGGGCGTCCACGACCAGGAAGTCGGCCAACACGGAAGCTCCGCCGACTCGGGTTTCCAGGGTGATCCTGCCCTTGGGATAGACTGGCGTGGCGGACAACCCTAGCAGGGGTGCATGGACCTCCGTGAGGTCTGCTTTCGTGAGGTTCATTTTCTTGAAGCACTCGTAGTAGAGGACCTCGGAAGAGCTGCCGGAGTCGACGAGGATCCTCTTCACGGTGAAGTCCCTTAGCTTCATTGTGAGGAGCAGGGGGTCATTGTGGGGAAGCTGGATTCCCTCTAGATCCTTATCGGAGAACGAAATCGCGGGTCGGTCGCGGCGGGCTCTTTTGGATGCCGGTGCGAGCTCGGCTTTCATCACCTCCTTCCCGTGCGACGCTCGCCTGGCCTCGGCGCGGGCCCGCGAGCCTCCACTAGACGAGGGAGAGGGAACTGAGGACGCCAGATGGATCACGTTAATGATCTTTTCGAAATCCTCGCTGTCTGGGTCCCGAGCCGCGCTCTGGTGAACTCGGCCCTCGCTGCCGCCGGCATCTTCTGCCTTGATGAACTCTGGAATGTGGCCTTCGCTGGCTAGCTTCTCCAGGTACCACCTCACGGACTTGCAGTCCTCGGTCTTATGCCCGTTACCTTTGTGGTAGGAACAGTAGAGCTTGCTTCGGCTGCCGGAGGTGGGCTCACTCCTCAAGGGCGGAGGCCACTTGAAGAACGGCTTGGTCTTTATCTTGTTCAGGATATGGTATATCGGCTCCTTGAAGACGACGTTGACGCTCTGACCGGCGTTGGTGGGAGGTCTGGGCCTCCAGGTGCCCCAAGATCGGGACGACGTAGGCTTCGCCGAACTAGCGGCCCAGGCCTGCTTGGGCTCCTGCTTCTGAAAGGGCCTCTCGCCTCTCTGCCAAGGCTGGCTGCTCTTCTGCTCGGGCTCCGGTCTTTGGTCCTCTTCCCGGGCCTGGATTTCATCTTCCTCCCGGGCGACAAAGCGCTTTATCCGGGACATTAGCGCTGGCATGGATTCTGGGGTGTCCCCGGCCAAGTCCTTCCGGAGGTCGTGGCCGGGGATCAGGGCACGTTGGAAGGCGAAGATTGATATTTCCTCCCTAGTGCCCTCGACCTGGCTGTAAACCGCCCAGAATCATCGGGCGAACTTGGCGAGGCTCTCGCCCTGCTTCATCCTCAGGGCGAGAAGGTCCCCCTCTGTCTTGGGGACGGCGCTGTAAGCTTGGAGCTTCTTTAGAAAGGAGAGCTGGAGCTCCTTCCAACTCGAAACTGACTTCTCTGGGAGGGCGCAGAACCACTTCAGAGGGAGGTCACCCAAACTGGAGGAGAAGATCTTGTAGTTGAGGTGGCCCTCATTTCCCCAGATGGACATCTTCTGGGAGAAGTGACGGAGGTGAGCGGATGGATCGGACAATTCGTCGTAGGGGACGAACCGCGGGACAGAGAACCTTTTGGGCAAGGGGGTGCGCTCTATGTCCCTCGTGAAGGGTGAGGCCCCCAGATCGGTGTGGCCACAGATCTGTTTCTGGTCCCGCACGTCCAGGTTGTGCTGAAGAGCGAACCTGACGCATTTGTCGAATCGCTCCTGGTCGTCATCCTTCTCCGGAGTCTGCGCTCTTGGCTTTCGCTTGGAGTGGTTCGGGCTGCGATGGCTGTGGGTTCGGCCATCGCGGCTATGATGACTTCGGCTATTGCTTGAGCCTTCATCATGGATCTGGCTTCGCTTGTGGTCCAGATGGTTTCTCAGATCCTCACGAGGAGGCTGGGCTGCCCCGCTCGGGGCGTCCCTCCTCTGTCCCTGAGGATTAGAGACCTGCCTCAACGAGGCAGTTTGCGCTGCTCTCAGTTGCTGCTGGAGCTCGCGGATTAACCGCTCCTGCTTCTGGAGGAGAGCATTTTGAGCTGCGACATCTCCTCCAGCGGCAGGAGGTTGAACGCGGCGCGTCTCTTCTACAGCAACGGCTTTATCTTTGCGGGGACGCTCATGCCGACGCTCGTCGCGTCAGGGCGGCGTGACCTCGTCTGCTGAGAGCGAGGTCTCGAGTCCCTCTTGGAGGGGGACCTCGACGTAGAGCTGCGAGCCTAAGCGGCCCTCGCCTGCAGATGCGCCATGCACCGTTCGGGACCGCCCCTGAGGAGGGACGTCCGTCGACAGTGCTGGCTGGTCGAGCACTGCTCTCGAGGATTCTCCGCCTTTCCTAGCTTTCGGAGGCATGATTTCCGGGAGATTAAAGAGGTTGGGAAGGTTGGGATATTACTTTCCCACAGACGGCGCCAATTGTAGGTGCAGAAAATAATGACCCACAATAACTGGGGAGCCTTAGAGGACTTATCCGAGATGATGAAGATTAGGTACCGTCCGAAAGCCTGAAAGAGAAGAGCAAACAGTCAGAGGACCCTGGCCTGGGCGGCGCAAGGCTCTCCGATGCCAAAGTCAGTGAGTGAACTGGAACAATGGAAGGAGAGGAAGAAGAGAGGCAGAGTAACGGCTCTGTGGGTTGAATTGTGCGTACCTTGCTGGTGGTATGAGGCTCTATTTATAGAGGCTTGGGTCGTATCTTTTGGATGATATTTTGGTGTGGGTCCCATGATTCGACTGGGAAGTCATGATCAGCCCACAAAGTAATAAATGTGGTCCATTCCAGCCCACTTTGCATTTAATGCCAGTCGGATCAGCCCACATCGCATTAAATGTGCGTCTTGTTGGGCCAGATCGTGTTGGGCGCCTTTGGCGGTAGGAGTACCATCGGATCTGCCCTCGGGCCTCGGCCTGATGTGGCCTCAGCCGCTGGATGCCGCCCTGTCAGTGATCTGGCGAAGATTGTGAACGGCTGGATGTCGCATCTGTCTCACTAGCTCGCGCCCATATTCCTCCACGTGCCTGATGACGTGGGGGATGAGGGGCGCAAGTGGAGGCTCTTTCCTGCTTCGGCTTTCGTCCCGGCTCCTTCGGCCGAGGTGGAGCTTTCTGCCGAGGTGGGCACATGGAGTAGCCGAGCTCGGCGCTAGCGGTCCGGACCTGCTTGACTTCGGCCGAAGCCCCTGTCCTGGTAGCCGGGGTGAATCTGGTGCCACGTGGGCGGCACGCGGATGGCACGTGAGAATGCTTATCTGTGATCTGATGGCTGTGATTAGCGTAATCCTGGAGTTCTGAAAATCTTCCCACACAGCTCTCATCCAGGATTCAGGTTGGCACTCGCACAGAAGACGTGCATCAGAGGCCTCATGCCTAAGCTTGCTTTGAACCAAAGGAAAAGATGAAGCTAAGATTCAATTTTGTTTCATTTCCCTCATTCAGCCAAAACAAAGTATTTAGAATTTTTTTCAGTCCTTATCATCATTTTTTTGGCATAAATAAAAAAAATTCTTTCAGCTGAAACAGGCCTTTTTTGCCTGAAATTATGAAAAACACATGCCAAAAGGAACCATTTAGTACTTAGGTTTTTTCCACACCAATAATACCCCTGTTTTGAGGACATCTTAGTCATTTATATAAAAAAAGACCTAGATTAGGATTTTCAAGGGGGATCGACCCATCCACTTTCTCTCGTTCATCTCTGTTCACCTTCGTTGGGGAGAAAGTGAGAAACCCTCTCTTCAAGTCTCGGTGCTCTGAATCTCAAAAGAAAAAATGTGATTGCTCTTCTATGACCTTTATGACTTAGCAGGGCTAGTCAACTTTAACGACAAAGAGTCGTGATGAGGATCAGCTCAGAACTATGGACAATGGCGGACATGATTTGCTTTAATTGGCTCGCTGAAAGGTTTATGCATCAGTTTGAAAGAGCCAAAGGTTTTTCTGTTTTGTTTTGTTTTTTTTCTTTTTCTTTTGTATCGGTAACATTAGCATTTTATTAATAAGGAGAAAACGACAACACAGATAAGACTACATTGAACAAACATAACTCACTGGTGACCCAGTATAACAGATAAATAACAACCACCAACCACTACACTACAAAGGCACTTAGATTACAAGAACGATCTACCCCTTGTTTGGCCAAACAATCTGCAATTCCATTTACAGATCTACACACATACTGAAACAATATTTGCATCCCAGATACTAGAGAGCTAATTTCGTTAAATAAAAATTGCATTTTCCATGGACCTCTAAAAGATTTCATCCAAGCTATGGCATTAGCTGAGTCACTTACTATCCACAAAAAATGATTGGTGATAAGAGGATCGATAAATGCGAAGAGCCTCCAATATCGCCAAAACTTTTGCTTTATTAGAATCTTTGATCCCAACATGTTTAGAAAACATATAGAAAATCTCCCCTTTATGATTTCTTAGAACACCTCCGATGCCAGCCAAATCCGGTTTTCCTTTTGCAGCTCCATCCACATTGAATTTTAGAGTTCCTACCGGTGGAAAGCGTCAATAGATGATTCTTTTCTTCTTAATGACCCCCATCTTCAAACAAGCTTCCCAACTTTGCACGATGTTATCAATCTTAATGTCTGATAATTCCTTTCTAACGCATGCCCATTTGGTGACCCTCAAAATCACAGATGATAGTAGAACCTCCCGAGACGATTCTTTTCTACTAAAAATTTTGTCATTTCTCTCCTTCCAAATTAGCCAAAGAATGGAGAAAGGAATGATCCTCCATAAAAACCTACCATTTCCTGCCAATGGAGATCCATTCCAAGCTTCAAACGGCGAGGCAAGAGATCCTAGAAAACATCAATCCACACCGCATTGTTTGAGAAAGTACATCCAAATAAATGAAGATATATCACAATGAATGAACAAATGATCTATTGACTCGATCTCCCTCCCACAAAGGCAGCACACGTCTGAAATGGACTTTGACACCGCCCCTCCTCTTCTTAACATATCGGTTGTCGATATCTTGCCCGCTACAACCACCCAACAAAGAGCCTCCACTCTCAGGGGAGTTATGATAGTTGCTAGCAAGTAATCCCAAAATCAATTGGTAAAAGCAAACTGCACAAACAACTACTTAACAACCGCCACCACCCCCCGCCCCCGCCCCGCGAACGGGATACCACCCGTATCCGAAGCACACGCCCGCATTAGACTATAATGAGGCATGGTGCCTTCTTGCCCTGTGCACTTATGCCCGCACAAACACACAACGCAGCATGGGGCATTTTTATCCTGCATGGTTTCGAACTCGAGACCTCTGACTCTAATACCATGATAAAGTTGCAAGCCAATAATTTTAAAACTAATTGGTGATAGGAAACTACGCAAACAACTACCAAGCAAAACCCAACCAAACTGATGCACAAGGAGGCTGAACCCATAAATATGTTCCAACTCCCTATAAAAGGACCTTGAGGAGAATGGACCCAATGAATCAAGCTTCCATATACTACAGTGAACTTCATTCATGCATAAAAAAAAGACATTAGCGAGACGACTCAACAAAGACTCAAACTCAACCGACTCCAATTGACGCAAAGCCCTCCTAACGCTAACATCCCAAGATAGAACATCCTCATCCCAGACATAACACTCTTTAACTGAAGACTCTTTGTTAGACACAACTCTAAATACTCTAGGAAACAAAATGCATAAAGGACCCACTCCCACCCAATTATCAAGCCAAAAACGAACACTTGTCCCATCCCTCACAATGAAACCCAACCCCTTATCAATAACCTCCCCCCTAACATTTGATACATCCCCAAACTATAGATGACAGCTCAAAGAACTGACAACCTAAATCTAGGGACTTTTTGGGAACCTAACCCCATGCATCCTCCCCGTATTTAGAAAAAATAACCCTTCTCCACAAAGCCTCGTTCTCATTCCCATATCTCCACCACCATTTAGCTAATAAAGACCAGTTATTCAACACCAAATTCCCCAACCCTAAACCTCCCACCTCGGCTTGATCACCTCACCCACTTCATCAAGTGCATCTTCTCATTCTCTTTATCCCCATCCCATAAAAAATTCTTCCGAATCCGGTCCAACTTCTTAATCACTACTGAAGGCATCCTAAATAGTGACATGTAATAAACCGGGAGATTGGATAAAGAAGATTTTATAAGGGTGATTCTTCCTCCAAAAGAAAGGTATTGTCTCTTCCAAGTGGATAATTTCTTCTCAAACTTTTCCACCACTAAATCCCACACCAAAACTGACCTTCGATTCGCTCCAATAGGTAAACCAAGATATTGAACAGGGAGTGTACCTTTTTTGTAATGCAATCTATCTGCCAATATCTGAATGCTCTCCTCTGAAGCTCCCACCCCTACAAAGGAACTTTTGGATAGATTTATCTACAATCCCGACACCATCTGAAAACATCTTAAAATCTGCTTCAAGTTTGCAACTTCCTCCCACCTTGTAGAAGTAAAAAGAATCGTGTCATCTGCAAACTAAAGATGAGTAACTCCCACCCCCCCATCCCCCCCCCCCCCCCCCCCCCGACCTTCAAAGCCACCAATCAAACCAATGTCTTTTGCTTTGTTAAAAAGAGCTCCCAAAGCTTCTTTCACAATAGTGAATAGGAAGGGGGATAATGGATCACCCTGTCTAAGTCCTCTTGAAGCCCGAAAAACCCGAGTAGGTGAACAATTCACTAGAACTGAGAAGGATGAGGAGGAAATGCACTCTTTGATCCACCGTTTCCACCTATCACCAAATCCAAATATGCCCAACATATAATCAACAAAATTCCAATCCACATGATCGTAAGCCTTCTCCAAATCAATTTTAAAAATGGCTCCTCCCATATTTTCTCTCTTCCTCCAGTCTATGAGTTCATTTGCAATAAGGATGCCATCTAGTATTTACCTATTAAGAATAAAAGCTCCCTAAGCCAGGCTTATGATTTCTCAACCTATTAGCCAAAATTTCAGACAACAATTTGTAGATGCATCCCACCAAGCTAATGGGTCTAAAATCCTTCAATGCCACCGGATTTGGAGCTTCTTATAAGAAGCCATGTACCAACCCAAAAGCTTAAGCTGATAGGTGGAAGGCCCAAACAAGTATATGAAGCTCTGTCCAACTCGGGACTTGGGCAACATAGGATGTGGGACTTCCCAACACTCCCCCACAAGTGCAAGCCCAACGGATTTCGTGAACGGGCAAGCCATGTGGGCTACACAAGAACGACGGGATCGAAACTCACTCCGATACCATGTAAGAAGCCATGTACCAACTCAACAGCTTAAGCTGATAGGTGGAAGGCCCAAACAGGTATATGAAGCCTACCATCTCGGGATTTGGGCGATGTGGGATGTGGGACTTCCCAACACTTTTGGAATAAGGCACAAAAAGGTAGCATTAAGCTCTCTGTTCAGCTTCCCCCTAAGATAAAATTCAGATAACATGCGACAAAAATCCTCTTTAAGACTTATCCCATGCAGCTTTGATAAAAGCAAAATTGAAGCCATGTGGACCTGATGCTTTGTCACCTGCACAATCTGTTAAAGCTTTGCTAATTTCTTCCTCTTCAAAATTCTTTTCCAAACATTCCTTAACGTCCTTCTGAATCATAGGAAAAACAATACCATCCAGAGACGGTCTCACAATGTCTTCCTTCAAATACAGTTTTTTCAAAAAACAGAGTGATTTCCTCCTTAATCTGTGAGGGATCTTGAAGTACTGTGGTATCTCTTCTAATCTTGCCTGTGTAATTGATCCTTCTTCTAGCATTGGCCATTCGATGGAAGAACCTGGTATTCTTGTCCCCTTCCTTTAACCAAATAACTCTATACTTTTGCCTCCAAGAAACCTCCTCCATCCTATTGATCACCCATAACTTCCTCTTAACTTCTCTCCTCGTCTTTATACTTTCTTGATTGAGCAAATTATCCTCTTCTAACATATCCCATTCCTCCAACTCCGATTCCAGAGTATTCCTTCTTTCGTCAAGGCAACCAAATTCTAATTTATTCCAGTCCTTAATTTTAGCTTTGAGACCCCTGTAATTTCTTCAACAAAGAAAAACCTGCGTAACCTTGAATATGCAACTGAAACCACCACTCCCTTACTTTAGTCATGAAGTCTTTGTCTAACAGCCAGCAATTTTCAAACCGAAAAGGTTCGGATCCCCAATTAACTTCATGGGTTGAAAGCTTAATGGGGCAATGGTCCTACACATACGTAAAGTCGATCTTATTGCGCCCGCAAAGTGCTCCTCCCAATCCCTTGATACCAGAAATCTAGCAATCCTGCTCATAGCTGACCTGACTTGATTATTTAACCAAGTGAATTTTCTTCCCACTAATGGCATATCAATCAATTCATTGCTGTTGATAAAATCTGTAAACTTTTCCATACACTGATAGATGCGTCTTCCCCCTTTTTTCTCATGAGGAAATCTTGCAACATTGAAATCCCCAACAATACACAACGGAGCAACCCATTGAGAAAACATACTAGAAAGCAAAAGCCCAAAGATCATCCCTCAAAGATTCATCATTTGGCCCATATACATTAGCACCTATCCAAGAAAAATCCTCCTTGATACAATTGAATTTGATAGCTAGCACCCTTTGAGATTTAAGAACGTCCTCCATCTTTAAAATTCCATACACAAAGATAAGACCCCCTGATGCTCCTTCAGAAGGCACCCACTCCCACTTCAACTCCACAACCCACAAATCTCCTGAATAACACGGTCAATATCCTTAGAAAATTTTGTTTCCTGCAAAAGAATGAGACTCGCCTTATGTTTCCTGACCAACTTTATAACAGCCACCCACTTCTCTGGCTTTACTACCCTCTTACATTCCAATTGATAACTATCATGATGAACTGCTTTTTTTTTAAATAGCCCTCTAGCATTTCCTAATTCATGCATCCCTGTCAGCGGCATCACCTCCCAACATCCTCTCCTCCCCTATCCCTGTCTCCTGTACCATCTCTTTCAATCTGTGCTACATAATAGATCAGCTCAGCTTCGTTAGACCCAAAAGTCACTCCTGTCCTCCTCCCAAGGTGATGTATCCTTTTTAACTTGATCGGATGAAGAGCTCTCATGCTTTTCATAAACTTGCCCTGCAAACTCCTTTGCTATTCTTCATTGAGTCTTGAGTGAATCCGAAGAATGGGTCCTTGCATCTGAATTGGTACTCTTTGTTGTAGACGCACCAGCCCTTCTCCTAAAATAAGAAAAATTCTTCTCCCTCAGGTGCTTACTTCTTAACATTCTCCATTTTGCAGATGTTAAGGTAAAAGAGCTAGCACCCTACTTCTTCCAGCCCCCCCTCCCTTTAGCGAAGATACAGAACCCCTCAAAAAACCAACTTCGGCACCTACCATACCCCTTCGAGATTCTCCTTCGAGCGCTACATCATTCTGACCCATGCTACTCAACTCCATGCTCGTCTGGCGACATATTCTGTTACCATGGGAAGGAGACAAAATTCTAATCATTCATCCCAAATCAGAATGCGCAAATAGCTTTTGTTGTGCAGCTTGGGCCAACCTGGGATCCACCAAAGTGGATGAGTTCAGATTCTTAAATTCTGTTTGGGCCAACCTAGCATTAGATACAGCCTGCTCAACAGGGAAGCCCAAGTACACTACTCCCATTTAAAGCTATCTTGGCAACAAGCTTTCTACCAAGTACACTACTCCCATTTAAAGCTTCAATACATTTCTCAGATAATCTTACCTCTCTGAATCTCACAAAACCAAAACATTTACCTTCTCTCCTACCTGAATCTGAAATGTAAGGGATCAACTACCTTCCCAACCCTGGAGCATGTATTTCTCAATCAGTAAACAGCCGTAAATTTTGGTAAGTTATCCACAAACACCGTAGTTACGTCTCTCAAGGACAGAGATATATGACAAAAGACGTAATTGAATAGTGAATTCATTTATCCTCCTTTGAGGGTCTCGATACTTTAAATTATACATTACCCATTAGGGCTACAATTTCTCTCAATTACAATAATTACATTTATTGCTTTCCTAAGATAATCTCCTAATGTAAGAAGATAATATTCTACATAGTTGTACACGGTTGGGAGATTTTGACCAAGATAATATATGTAAATGGACCTAATTACATGTGGGTTGTGACCCACTTAACAACGTCCTCCCATCCCAACATCTTACTTCTCTTTACCTTCTTGCTCTGCTGTCGAGTCCGACCTCCTCTCTCCGTTTCTCACTTCCGCATAGTTATCATCACAGCCCGGAACAAAGGAAAGGAATGCAAGTGGAATGTCAACTTTGAAAAGAGATCAGGCATATTGTGCTGAACAATGTCCCATCAAAAGCTCTAAGCGAAGGTATTCGAAGGGGCTGGATCAAAATTTTAATGGTTCAGGTCGGAGTGGGAATCCATGGGCAGCCAATATTAAATAAACAGTTTAGAAAATCTCCAGAAAGTCATTGCCTTGGGCCCAGGGCCAAAGGCAGAACTAGTGAGGGCAAGGAGGCGCCATGGTCCCCAAAAAAAAAAAGGATAAATCCCTTTAGATTATGGGAATTTTTATTGGCCTCCCTAAGAATTTTATATTTTTACAGTCCCCCAAAAGGCAAATTTCCATGTTCCAACCTTGCCAAGGGCCTTACTTAACTGAGTATCAATGGGCCCAAAGGCCCCGAACCCATGAGACCCACACAACTAGGGTCACCCAGCACTCCAGTAAGTGATGATGGAGTCCTTTTGACCACATAATGGGCCATGGGGGCCCCAAGTCATGAATCAAAATAGCTACGTAGCTGCCACTATATCGGGCGTAGCGGTGGCATTTAGCGTTGTTCACATCCATAGCAATCGCTACGGTCCGCTACGGCTGCTACAAGTATGAAAATTTCCTACTTTTCAAAAAATTTCAAAATGTATAATAATGCTTATTTCTTTTCTTTCTCTCCAAATAACATTTTTATGCAACTCTTCTACCCTTTTATGTTTAAAATAAAACCAAAAAGCATATGATCTCGCCGAATTACATGGATATGGAGAGTTCTTCTCAAGGTTTCTTCTCTAGGTACATCCTATTAGACACCCCATTTGGTAGATGTATTATTCTTTTCTCTAATTACTCTTAAGTCTTAAGTCTTGACTTCATGACAGTTTTTTTTTATAAGCCTTTCATTAGTTTCTAAATTAGCATAACTAAGCAACATGAATACATGTGAAAAAAATGATCATTACTATTATTTTTTATTTATACCGTGAAACAGGACCTCATACAATGAGGGGACCGCTACGCCCCCTTACCTTAGTTACTTTTGCTAAAAAAAAGCACATTTTCTCTCATTTTCCAATATTCTAGTTTTTCTACAATTTTTCTCAAATTTTTTTGATAATTTTTTCAAATCGCACCGCTATGCCGCTTCAAGTTAGGACTTCCAGATATTAGTACTTCGAGTGTTTTAAGAGTTTGGATCAATGTCATCTAAAGTTTTGGGGTTTTTTATACGCTATATGTATGATGTATGTCCAACAAGAAAGGCACACTGCATTTAGAACTTCGAATAAATTTTATTTTTATATTCTTCTCCAGTGGACTAAATTCATTGCCAACAGATTGATAGTATACAAAGGATTATTCGACAATTTCTTATGTAGCCCGGGAATAGACCAAACCCATAGCGGGGATTTGGCCGAATCTAGATGGATTCGAAGCAACCAGAAGCGGACAATCAAGAAGCCAGCACAATTAAACCAAACCATAAATCTTCAATTCAATAATAATAGAGGTGCCGATCCCTAAAGGAGATTCACATATTTATAATAGCAAACCTCTCTCCTACTAAAATTCTCTTTCTAAAGACTTCTAAAGTTCTAATAAAATAGGGAAACTAAGCAACAATCTGAAACAAATAGGATACTAACTATTAGCTATTATTAGGAATCCTAACTATGATAACTTCCAACTTAGGATAGCTTCCCACAACAATCAACCATTCTCATTAGGATTTGTGGGCTGATCTAATGGGTTGGGTCAGGTGACCCGATAGCTCATGGGTTGGGCCCAGTGGATTTGGGCCTGGCTCAACATGCACCAGTTCTCCCCGCCTTAGAAGAACTTGACTACGGCGAGTGTATACCTTGATAACGCTCATACAGATCTGGATTGATGCACTGGAAATCAGTAACAGTGATCCATGAGGCATCTGAGATGAGACGATCTTTCGGGCAAACTAGAACAAGCACATCCATGATTTGATCGGTTAGAGGAGTAGGCAGTTGAAATAAGATGTTCTCCTCAATGCCTTCATCTGTGTGATGTCCACGGTAGAGAGTTAAGTCCTTCACATTAAAAGTGGAATTAATGCCTAACTCCACAGGCAATTCAAGAACATATGCATTGGAACTTATCTTCTTTAGGACCCGCATTGCGAGGATGCAGCTTCTTGTTTGCTTTTGGAGGAAGGCGCTTGGGACGTATCGACCATGTCACCTTCTGCAAACTCGACAAAACGGAGACGTAAATCAGCATGTTACTTGTATGAATCATTACTAGCGGCGATGTTACGTCGAACCTCATCATGTACAGGCTGCATATGCCAAATAAAATCTTTTGTTTCTCCATTCGGTCGCGATTCTACTAGTAATGGGGCTACATCAGCAGGTGAACACTGCTGTACTCTCATCACAGCTTGAAATGGTGACATCCCAGTAGATTTATTGACTAAATTGTTGTAAACAAATTCAGCTATTGGTAACATCAGATCCCAAGAAGTGATATGATCTCGAACCAAGCATCTCAGCAATTTGCCCAAGTTGCGGTTTACCACTTCTGTTTGGCAGTCAGTTTGTGGATGATAAGCACTAGTAGCTTTGTCCTAGTGGCCAGCCAGAGTGTCTTCCAAAAGTAGTTATAAACTTAGTATCTCAATCGGACACAATTGTCTTTGGGAGCCCATGAAGACGCACCACTTCTCAGAAGAATAATTGTGCTACCTTGGATGCATCAGAAGAATAGGAGCATGGTATGAAATGAGCCATCTTGGAAAACTGATCCACAATGACAAATATAGAATCAACTTTCCATGCTGTCTTCTGTAGACCTAGAACAAAGTCCATGCTGATGTCTTCCCACGGAGCATGTGGGACTCGAAGGGGCTGATAGAGTCTTGTATTCTTTTTATTTCCCTTCCCAAGTTGGTAAACCCTACATAAATCATGGATTTTGATAATATATGATTTCATTTTAGGCCAAAAGTAACCTAACAAGGTCGAGGGTCTTGTCACGGCCTAAGTGTCCGTTACATCCGCCACCATGTAATTCCCACACAATATGTTCACGGATGGAGGTAGCTAGTAGACATAATTTGGTGCCGCGAAACAAAAAGCCATCATCAATACTGAAGTGAGGATGTTGAGCTTGCAAGATACTCTTGATGAATTTCTTCAAATCCAGGAACAGTGATAGACAAGGAAGTCAATAAATGCTTACGGTGGCTCAATGCATCTGCAACTTGATTTTCTTTGCCAACCTTGTGTCGGATGACAAAAGTGAATTCTTGAACATACGAATTCCACCTTGCACGGTTTGCACTCAGTTTTTGCTAAGAATGTAAGTGCTTGAGGGCATCATGATCGGTTAATAGAAAAAACTCTTTTCCGACTAGATAGCATTGCCAATAACGAAGAGTCTGCAACATAGCATAGAGCTCGAGATCATAAGGAGAATATGTCTTTTTGGATTCATTGAGCTTCTCACTGTAGAAGGCAATAGGATGACCTTCTTGACTAAGCACGCCTCCCATACCAACATTAGATCCATCACAATCAACTTCAAAAATCTTATTGAAATTTGGAAGGCGTGTAAGACTGAAGCTCTGTCATCTTGCATTTGATCTGTTCAAATGCACGGGCGGCAGCACTGGTCCATTTGAATGCCCCTTGTTTCATACAGTTAGTGATAGGAGCCATTATGCTACTGGAATTTCTAATAAAACACCTGTAAAATGTTGCAAGCCTATGGAAGCTTCGAACGTCAAATACAGTTGTTGGAGTAGGCCAATCCATAATAGCATTCACTTTGGTGGGGTCCACCTCTACACCTCAAATAGTAATAACATAATCAAGGAAAAGAACATAATCAGTCATGAAAGCACACTTCTTGAGGTTATTGCAAAATTTATCACGGCGTAGGGTTTCGAAAATAAGCCTGAAGTGATTGTTGTGTTCTTTCTTCGACTTACTGTTTATCAAGATGTCATCAAAATAAACAACATCAAACTTGCCAAGAAAGGGGCATAATAGTTGGGTCATCACACGCATAAAAGTGCTTGGTGCATTAAATAGACCAAATGGCATCACTGGCCATTCATAGAGACCATCTTTTGTTTTAAATGTTGTTTTCCATCCGTCATCCGGTCGGATGCGAATCTGGTGGTAGCCGCTTCGCAGATCAATTTTGGAGAAAATAGTGGATCCATGCATCGTTTCTACCATATCGTCTGTCCACAATCCACACACATGCGCCAGCTTCCATCTTTTTGGCGTAAGGAGGGCTGGAATAGTACAAGGACTTAGGTTCTCCTTGATGTACCCCTTTTGCAATAAGTCATCAACTTGTCACTTCAACTCTGCATGTTCGCTTGGGCTATCCAGTACGCAGGGAAATTTGGTAAAGACGCTCCAAGAACTAAATCTAAAGCATATTGTATATCTCGCATTGGAGGTAGCTCTTTTGGTAGTTCTTCAGGAGTCAGATCAGAGAATTCATGAAGAAAGGTGTGAGCCTTAGTAGGAATACCACTCTTAGAAGGCTCCTGCACTTGCTTCACAAATAATGTAAACATTACATTCTGCTCTTTGCTTTCTTCCTCAAATTTACACAAAGTGAGAACATATGGATTGGATGTAGCAGTAGGAGCTGCTGGAGAAAATGCTAATGGTGGCAATGCAATAAGGTCCACCATCTGTCCTTTCCACTTGAAAGAATACATATGCCTCTTCTGATCAATAAATACCTCTCGATCGAAGAGCCATGGCCGACCAAGAAGTATACGAGCAATATTCATAGGAATTATGTCACACCATATTTCATCTTCATAAACGCAATTTTGAAAGGAACCAAACATCGGCGAGTCACAGGAACTGAATGATTATCTACCCATGCAACCTTGTAAGGTTTTGGGTGTTTTTCAGTGTGCAACTTTAATTTATCAATCATTTCATGTGCAACAATATTCATAGCACCTCCGCCATCAATAATTAAATTACTCAGCTTACCTTTGCATCTCACACGCGTCCGAAAGATTTAAGTTCTCCGCCAATCTTCTTCTTCGGTGGTGAGGAATCTACATGTTATACCATTAAAAAAAAAAAGGAGTATGCGTATTATAAGTAAAGAACCGCCTTCCTCTGCAATGGTGTGGGTTTAGGAAGAGGATCTAATTGTACTTCTTGCTGAGTGTCTTGTTGTTCTTCCGTTGGTGGATTCTTAGAGGGTGGTTCCATCTCAATGGGTTCATCATAATGCTCATCATCATAGTAGGCATCTTCTTCACAATAATAAAGATTTTGATCTTGTGGGCAATCATTGGCAAAGTGACCAGGTTGACCGCAATGCCAACAACCGTCATTCCGCCTATCCTGTCTTGGAGGTCCTCCTCCCTGTGGCACTGCACCCCTATGGTTTTGTGCAAAAGGATGTTGATTAGGCGGGTTAGGTTGTTGTCAAGGTGGGGGGCGTTAACCTTGTGGTGGAGCACAATTATTTTGGAATTCTAGAGGTGGGTTAGGCAGTGATGGGATTGGGACTGACGGGATGGGTGGATGATGATGATCGGATGAACTAAAGTGATCGGGGTTCATGGGTTACCTCGAATCGGCGATCGGGATGGTGATCTGAGATCGGATCTTTGCTCTGATACCAATCTGATGCAGCCCGGGAATAGACCAAACCTGTAGCAGGGATTTGGCCGAATCCAGATGGATTTCAAGCAACCAGAAGCGCACAATCAAGAAGCAAGCACAATTAAACCAAACCAGAAATCTTCAATTCAATAATAATAGAGGTGTCAATCCCTAAAAGGGATTCACATATTTATAATAGCAAACCTCTTTCATACTAAAATTCTCTTTCTAAAGACTTCTAATCAAATAGGGAAACTAAGCAACAATTTGAAACAAATAGGAAACCAACTATTAGCTATTATTAGGAATCCTAACTATGATAACTTCTAACTTAGGATAGCTTCCCACAACAGTCGACCATTCCCATTAAGATTTGTGGGTTGAACCAATGGGTTGGGTCAGGAAACCCAATAGCTCATGGGTCGGGGCCAGTGGATTTGGCCCTGGCTCGACCTGCACCGATCTCGCTGTGTAATTCTTCTTTCTCCTTGGTTTTTGATGATGCCAAAATAGGGCTTCGGACACCACCGGTCATGTAATAAATGCGAAATGCAATAATTTATAAAGAGAGAAGGGATTATAGTGGTTCGGTCAAGATGACCTACATCCACTTCATAAAGGCAGAGATTGCCTGTGGTGTTTTACTTCCTCAATGATTATTACAAACTAGAGGAATACTAGCGTCGAAGTGAATAGAGAGAGATCCATCCTTTTTGAGTGCTGGTGGGGCTCCTCGATTTATAGTCCTCCCCTAACAGATGGGGACGACTCTTCAGCAACGTTCGTCCTTGGAGCCCTCGAACTGCCCTCGCGCTGGAGGAGGCAGGTGAGGAACTGCCATCGCGCTGGACGAAGCAGGTGAGGTATTTCTCCGCAGGACCTAGTAGGAGCGGGATTGCTTCCGAAGCAACGTGGCTGCCTTGACTTGGTCTCTTCGTGGGCTTGGACCTGAGCTTCATCCTCATGGGTTGGGTCTTTGGGCCTGACTCATCATTTGCCCCTCAATGCCCCGTGCCCAAATAATTTTTTGAAAGGGGGCATTGATAGATTCAGGTCTCTTCTCCCTCCAAAATATTTTTCCTCTTTTCCGGTTGTAATCCAGGTCTGGGCGAGCATCAGAACCGGAGAAGCCTGGGCGAGCTTCGGAACCGAAGAAGCCTGATGGGCGCCCGGGCGAGATAGCGAGGGCTGGGCGCCCTGACGCCCGGGGGAGTGATGTGCTGGCACCCTGGGCGCCCGAGGGGATTTGGCCTGGGCGCCCGGGGGAGAAGTCCTTGGGCGCCCGGGGACTTGTGCTGGCACCCTGGGCGCCCGAGGGGATTTGGCCTGGGCGCCCGGGGGAGAAGTCCTTAGGTGCCCGGGGCCTTGTGCTGGGCGCCCGGACCTTGGGCGCCGGGGGACTTGGGCTGGGCGCCCGGGAGATAAGTTCCTGGGCGCCCGAGGGGAGAGGCGCCCAGGGGGTGAAGGCCTTGGGCGCCCTGGGCGCTCGGGGGAGAGTGCTTGGGCGCCCTTGGGATTGATGTTTTGGGCGCCCGAGGGACTTGGGCGCCCGGGGAGGTCCTGGGAGTGGAGAGACCCTTGGGCGCCCGAGGGACTTGGGCGCCCGGGGAGTGGAGAGGCCCCATGGGCGCCCGGGGGAGTAGTCCTGGGCGCCCGGGGGATTTTTCCTCGGGGAGAAGGCCTGGTCCCATGGCGGCCGTTACATATTCCCTTTTTTTTTTTTTTCGGGGGCGCTGCCCCCTGGGCCCCCGCGAGCTGACCGGGCAGCTCGACCCCCGCCGGGGGACACCCCCGGACCCCCTCTGCATAGCGCATGATATATCCCTTAGCACATGTAAATTCCAAGACTCTGCCCCTCGATAACTTCTGATGGGTCATCCCAAAAGAAGAAATGAGAGAGCTTCTCAGGCTGAGGAAAGGGCTGCGCCAGCTAGGAGAGGGCTGTGCCAGCTGGAAGAGCTTCCGAGGCTGATCTTTCCGCGGCCCGCGAGAGGGCGACCAGGCTTGAGACTGAATTCTTAGTAGCTTAAGAGA
The DNA here is from genome assembly GCA_012931725.1 of Litsea cubeba. Lineage (NCBI taxonomy): Eukaryota > Viridiplantae > Streptophyta > Magnoliopsida > Laurales > Lauraceae > Litsea > Litsea cubeba. Next base: position 36,764,426 of record CM022955.1, on the reverse strand, counting down.
GGGCCGCCAGGGCAGAGGCTGAGCTTGTGAAGGACCTTGAGAGGGCTTCGCTCAGAGAGGCTGAGCTTCTGAAGACCCTTGAGAGGGCTCACTGAGCTTCTGAAGACCCTTGAGAGGGCTTCGCTCGGTGAGGTGAGCTTCTGAAGACCCTTGAGATGGCTCACTGAGCTTCTGAAGACCCTTGAGAGGTCTCACTGAGCTTCTGAAGACCCGCGAGAGGGCTTCGCTCAATGAGGCTGAGCTTGTGAAGGACCTTGAGAGGGCTTCGCTCAGTGAGGCTGAGCTTCTGAAGACCCGCGAGAGGGCTTCGCTCAGAGAGGCTGCCGCTAAGGCAGAGATGAGGGCAGCACGGGATTGAGCTTCCCAAACTGAGGAGAGGGCTGTCCTGGCTGATAATGACTCATAGGATGGCCTTGCTGATGCTTTTATTGCTGCGGGGCCATTTTGTATCTGGAGCAGAAATGTGCCCAACAACAGCATTGAGAGGATGGGTGCCCTGGGGAACTCCCTGGGCGCCGCCATGAGGATGGGCGCCCAGATGGGGAGCTCCCTGGCGCGCCCAGCTGAGGATGGGCGCCCAGATGGGGAGCTCCCGGGCGTGGAGCGCTTGATGGGGAGCTCCCTGGCGCGCCCAGCTGAGGATGGGCGCCCAGATGGGGAGCTCCCGGGCGTGGAGCTCTTGATGGGGAGCTCCCTGGCGCGCCCAGCTGAGGATGGGCGCCCAGATGGGGAGCTCCCGGGCGTGGAGTGCTTGATGGGGAGCTCCCTGGCGCGCCCAGCTGAGGATGGGCGCCCAGATGGGGAGCTCCCGGGCGTGGAGCTCTTGATGGGGAGCTCCCTGGTGAGCCCAGCTGAGGATGGGCGCCCAGATGGGGAGCTCCCGGGCGTGGAGCTCTTGGAAGTCCCTGGCGTGATGCTCCCTGTGGTACTCCTCCAAATTGTGCTCCATCTTGCCTTACCAGCACGAGTTGTAACATCTGCTGGTTTTGGGCGGCTACCAGCTGTTGCATGGTCTCCAACATCTGCTGAGGAGTGGGAGCAGGAGCATTCGGGGTAGGAGTGATTCGATGGAGGAACATCCTCTCCCCGCCTGGGGGAGTCTGGGCGCCTGGAAGGGCCTAGGCCTGTTGGACGCCCATCTTGAGTGGGATTATCCTCCGGTCATCTTGCTGATCTTGTGGTGATCACCATAATTTCTGAAGAAGATGTGTGAAGTGAGAACTTTAGCTTTGATTTTCGGTCCCCACAGACGGCGCCAAACTGATGATGCCAAAATAGGGCTTCGGACACCACCGGTCATGTAATAAATGCGAAATGCAATAATTTATAAAGAGAGAAGGGATTATAGTGGTTCGGTCAAGATGACCTACATCCACTTCATAAAGGCAGAGATTGCCTGTGGTGTTTTACTTCCTCAATGATTATTACAAACTAGAGGAATACAAGCGTCGAAGTGAATAGAGAGAGATCCATCCTTTTTGAGTGCTGGTGGGGCTCCTCGATTTTTAGTCCTCCCCTAACAGATGGGGACGACTCTTCAGCAACGTTCGTCCTTGGAGCCCTCGAACTGCCCTCGCGCTGGAGGAGGCAGGTGAGGAACTGCCATCGCGCTGGACGAAGCAGGTGACCTGAGCTTCATCCTCATGGGTTGGGTCTTTGGGCCTGACTCATCAGTTTTCAGCATTCATTTCTTGATTTGGATTATGGGCTGAGCTTTTTGGTTTTCCAATCAATTTGGTTCCAATTGGCTGCATCAAATCTGGTATCAAAGCCAAAGTTCCCGCTTCATTGTGTTAGATGCATTCTCAGCTGTCATAATGCCCCTCCACACAGCACGCAATCGAAGGCCTAACATTGAGAAAGAGGGAGAAAACAAGTTGAGAATTTGGAAATCCAAGGCTCAGAAAAGACAAGTTGAGGAACGAATCAAACCCTCGGATCAACAGTTTGATGAGGCAGTGTATGATGGTGATGGTGATAATTTGGTTTAAGATGAGGAATAAGATTATGATAGTTAAGTTGAGGTGCTTCTACAGAGATCAGAGATCTGGCCGATCTTTTTGGTGATTCAAAAGACACTTGTAGGTGCAGAAAATAATGACCCACAATAAGGGGGGAGCCTTAGAGGACTTATCCGATGGAGGTGATGACTGGGAATGACTGGGTACCGTCCGAAAGCCTGAAAGGGAAGAACAAACGATCAAAGGACCCTGGCCTGGGCGGCGCAAGGCTCTCCGATGCCAAAGTCAGTGAATGAACTGGAACAATGGAAGGAGAGGAAGGAGAGAGGCAGAGTAACAGTTCTGTCTTTGAAATTGTGCGTACCTTGTATGGGGAAAATGCAATCCTTTTATAGACGATTTGGAATATATCTTGGACGATATCTTGGCATGGGTCTCATGATTCGACTGGGAAGTCATGATCAGCCCACGTTGCCATTAATGCGGTCCAATCCAGCCCACTCTGCATTAAATGCGCGTCGGATCAGCCCACGTCGCATTTAATGGGCGTCTTGTTGGGCCAGATCGTGTTGGACGCCTTTGGCGGTAGGGGATCGTGGGATCTGCCCTCGGGCCTTGCCCTGATGTGGCCTCAGCCGCTGGATGCCGCCCTGTCAGGATCTGGCGAAGATTGTGAGCGGCTGGATGTCGCGTCTGTCCCACTAGCTCGTGCCCCTATCCCTCCACGTGCCTGGTGACGTGGGGGATGAGGGGCGTGAGTGGAGACTCTTTCTGGCTTCGGCTTCCATCCCGGCTTCTTCAGCCGAGGTGGAGCTTTCCGCCGAGATGGCATCCGGGGTGGCCCAGCCGAGGTGGAGCTCCCTGCCGAGATGGAGCCCGGGGTGGGCCAGTTCGGCGCTAGTGGCCCGGAGCCGCCTGACTTCGGCCGGACCTCCTGCCCCCTGGTGGCCGGGGTGAGCTTGGTGCCACGTGGATAGCACGCGGATGGCACGTGAGAGTGCTTAGTCTCATCTGATGGCTGTGATTAGCGTAATCCTGTGGTTCTGGAAATCTCCCCACACAATTGCCCCCTAGCTTTTGACCTCTTAAGCGCCCTAGCCATTAGTGGTCGAAAGTTAGAAGAATTCGTCTGGGGATGCGGCGATCATCGTCTGGTGTCGCTTCAACTGTTCTGAAGCAATAAATGCTCTGTCCCGTCTGTACTGGGAAGCGAGTCGACGGTTACACGCGTCGCTTCTTCGCTGGTTGCGCTGTCTTATTGATGGAATAGGCGCGGATCGCGAAATCCTTCCTTTCGAATTTCGAAAGCAGCGCGCGCCGAGGGTTTCTTATCCATAAATAGGGTCGTCTTCTTCTCTTCTCGTTTCTGATTTCTTCTCGCCTTCGCCTTCATCTGCGATTTCTGCTCTGCTGCTCAAGATTTCTTTTAGCGAGGACGACCATAGGGCGTGTCTGGATCTGTACTCGAGTCGCCCTTTCTGTCTCTGTAAGTTGCTTCACGCCTCTGTGTAGCTTTTCCCTAGGGTTTAGCAGCCTTTAGGGTTTTTTCTTTCGCTGTATCCTTCTTTCTAGACATGGGCACCCCTAGGTTCAGTTTAGACACCGAAGAGGGCATAGCCAGATTTAGGGCTGCCTTCGATATTCCGGAGCGAGTCCTGCTCAAGCCGGCGGACTCTGTCGACTATGCCACGATGCGCTGGTCCGGCGGCTGGATGCCGTTCCCTCTGATCTCTGTGATCGAGGGCGGGGTCAGATTCCCCCTGCACCCTCTACTTAGGGCTTGCCTCAGTACCTGGTCCCTCACCCCGTGCCAGTTGATGCCCAATGGCTATAAGGTCATCATGGGCACGGCGAAGCTGAACGAGATTCTGGGGATCGACCTAGGTGTCCATGACATCGAGGACACCTACTACATCTGCAAGGCCGGGGAAGGGAAATATTATCTCCGGGTGAAGCCGCAGCGAAGAGGCTTCGTCCTGGCCTTGGAAGACTCAAGTAAGAATGCCGAATTAAGAAGCCTTCTTCTGCGTCTCGGGGGACTGGGAGTTCGGCGCTGGCGAAAGTAGGAGGCTAGCGGTCCCGCGCCGCCCTGGGACAGTCCCAAGTAAACATCGCTCCTTATTACTCATCTTCCTTGCTTGATTTCGGCGATGCCGAGCTGACCCTCCTATTGTTTGTTATGCAGAGGCGGGTGCGAGACGACGCCGAGCTGCGAGTGAGGGCTGGAGGAGGAACCCCGACGACGTCAACAAGGTCGAGAGGTACAAGGGGCACGAGACTAGGTCGGCCTGGAAGCTGCTCGGATACACGCCGAGATACCGCGGCCACTACCAGAGGACCGGGGTACCCGAGGTGGACGAGGTGCATCCTGATCGTCCAACCGTCTCCCTTGCTGTACCTTCCGGGATCCCTTTGAGCGATCCTGCCGCTAGCCGAGCCGCGTCTGGGTCCGAGGCGTCCACTTCCAGTTCGGAGCCGGCGAACTTGAGGTAGATAGTGGACGCTTATTCTTCTGATCAGGAAGAGGATATGGCGGGAAGGTCGAGGGAGCCTGCCGTCAAGGACCTAGCGGCCAAGTTCAGGCGGGGGTCCTCTTCCTCTGCGACGCCATCTCCTGCCAGCACCCGAGCAGCTTCGAGCTCGGGAGGTGCTGGCGACACTTCTGCTCCCGCTCCTGCTCCTTTCGCTCCTGCTCCTGCTCCTGCTCCGAGTGCGGGAGTTCGGCGACGTTCGCCGGAGCGCCCGAGGGAGGGGTCCCCGCCTAGGAAGAAGTCCAAGGCGGGGGAAAAGGATTCGGGGGCCGAACAGCCTCCGAAGAGTAAGACCCCTGCGCGGGCCCCCGGAGCCAAGGCTCCAACGGACAAGAGTGCACCGGCTGAGAAGAGTGCACCAGTTGAGAAGAGCGTGCCGGCGGGCAAGGCGTCAGGCGGGACGACTCGCGAACCGACGATCTTGGTGGGGCAAGGGTCTGGATCGGCCTCCGGACCCCGAAGTGCCCCAGCGCCATGGAGGCCGAGGATGGAGACTCAGCCCGGTAAGCCTCTGAACGTCGAGGACCGGCTGATGGGAAATGCCGAGGTGATCGGGGCTCTCGCCAAGGTCTGTGCTCTGCCACGAGACATGGAGACGCACGAGAGGTTCGACGATGAGAGCCTGATGGTTTCGGCGATCCAGGCCAACCTCTTGGTGAGTGTTTTTAGCGTTTTTCTCTTTAAGTATCCTAGCTTGACTGCCCCGGTTTGACCCACTTTTTTCCATTTGCAGAACGTGCAGAGGCTCCTGACCGTGGTGGGAAGGAGCGACAGGAATGCGACGAGGGTCTCCCAGCTGGAGACCGAGAGAGACAAGCTGAAGAAGGAACTAGAGGAGCTGCAGGCGGGAGTGGAGCGGATGAAGAATGCCAGTGTTGATGAGGCTGCTCGGCTGGCATCGGCTCTGGCTGATGTCGCCGAGCTTACGTCGAAGGCCAATCATCTGAAAGGCGAGGTCTGGGCGAAGAACAAGAAGACCGCCGAGCTGGAGTCGGAATTGGCAAGATTGAAGGCTGAATCGACGGCTGAGGGGACGAGGCTGCGCGGGGAAGTGCTGGCTGGGCGAGCCGAAACAGCGAGGCTGAAGAAGGAGAACGCCGAGCTGGAGAAGGAGAAGGCCTCTCTTCTGTCCGAGGCCCAGTCCGCCTTCCAGGATGGGGTGGATCACGCCACTGAGCTGTATGAGAAGCAGGTGGAGGAGATCACCGCCATCCTGTTCGAGGAAGGATGCCTGGCCGCACTGAGACGTGCGGGGGTCCCCGAAGACCATCCTGTCTATCGGGACCTGCCGAAGTACTCGGACTCGGCTCCTGAGCCGAGCTCCGCTCCTGCAGCCGAAAGTGCCCCAGTTGAAGCTCCTGCAGTCGCTCCTGCTGCTGACGACGCTCCCGTTGCCCTGGTCTCGAGCGATGCCCCGGCCGTGCCTCAAGGTGATGCCTCATCTGCCCCTACTCCGGTTGAGGTACCAGTTGAAGCCCTTCCTGCCAGCGACGTTCCAAGCAAGGACGCGGTTTCGGCCGAAGCTTCTGGTTCGGCTGACATGGTGATTGACCTGGTGGAGTCGCCGAAACCACAGTAGCCGGGCTCCTCTATATTTCTGTCCTCTTTTATGTAAAGTTTTTGCTTCTCAGCTTTTCTGTTTTTAGAGGACTGCGATCCTCCTTTCTGTACTTTGCTTTCTGTTCTGTAACTCTTGTAATAAAGCAGTTTACAATGAATAAAAAAGAGGAATTCTGTGATCACCCAAACTGTGTACAATGCTTTTGAGTTCTTTTTCTCTTTCTTTGCACTGTTCTGGAATGCTTACATTTTTGTGTGTTTGAGTGCTGGCACAGCTCTCTTCCTCTGGAAAGCTGCCCTTGGCCGAAATGGCTGGCTTTGGCCGAGACGAGCTTCCTTGTGCCGTAGTGGAGTCATCATTCCGTTGGTCTCGGCTGTGGAAGCGTGAGCTCGGCAATGATCTTTGAAGGGTGTAAAAACCCTGATTTTAGGAATCCGGCCGAGTGTCCGAACTCGAGGCCTTCTCCAGGGTCCAGGACCCGGAGCTTTAGGAAACGACCGAGTCTGGACTCGAGGCCTTTTCCAGGGCGTTAGACCCGGAGCTTTAGGAAACGACCGAGTATGGACTCGAGGCCTTTTCCAGGGCGGTAGACCCGTGGGTTCAGAACCCGAGGACTATAGGAATTCGGCCGAGTGTAAGAACTCCAGGCTGTATCCAGGGCGTAGACCCATGTGGATGGGTAAAAACCCTGAGTTTAGGAATTGGCCGAGTGTCCGAACTCGAGGCCTTTTCCAGGGCTGTTAACCCTTGGAGATGGGTGAAGACCCTGGGTTTAGGAATTGGCCGAGTGTCCGAACTCGAGGCCTTTTCCAGGGCTGTTAACCCTTGGAGATGGGTGAAGACCCTGAGTTTAGGAATTGGCCGAGTGTCCGAACTCGAGGCCTTTTCCAGGGCTGTTAACCCTTGGAGATGGGTGAAGACCCTGAGTTTAGGAATTGGCCGAGTGTCCGAACTCGAGGCCTTTTCCAGGGCTGTTAACCCTTGGAGATGGGTGAAGACCCTGAGCTTAGGAATTGGCCGAGTGTCCGAACTCGAGGCCTTTTCCAGGGCTGTTAACCCTTGGAGATGGGTGAAGACCCTGAGTTTAGGAATTGGCCGAGTGTCCGAACTCGAGGCCTTTTCCAAGGCTGTTAACCCTTGGAGATGGGTGAAGACCCTGAGTTTAGGAATTGGCCGAGTGTCCGAACTCGAGGCCTTTTCCAGGGCTGTTAACCCTTGGAGATGGGTGAAGACCCTGAGTTTAGGAATTGGCCGAGTGTCCGAACTCGAGGCCTTTTCCAGGGCTGTTAACCCTTGGAGATGGGTGAAGACCCTGAGTTTAGGAATTGGCCGAGTGTCCGAACTCGAGGCCTTTTCCAGGGCTGTTAACCCTTGGAGATGGGTGAAGACCCTGAGTTTAGGAATTGGCCGAGTGTCCGAACTCGAGGCCTTTTCCAGGGCTGTTAACCCTTGGAGATGGGTGAAGACCCTGAGTTTAGGAATTGGCCGAGTGTCCGAACTCGAGGCCTTTTCTAGGGCTGTTAACCCTTGGAGATGGGTGAAGACCCTGAGTTTAGGAATTGGCCGAGTGTCCGAACTCGAGGCCTTTTCCAGGGCTGTTAACCCTTGGAGATGGGTGAAGACCCTGAGTTTAGGAATTGGCCGAGTGTCCGAACTCGAGGCCTTTTCCAGGGCTGTTAACCCTTGGAGATGGGTGAAGACCCTGAGTTTAGGAATTGGCCGAGTGTCCGAACTCGAGGCCTTTTCTAGGGCTGTTAACCCTTGGAGATGGGTGAAGACCCTGAGTTTAGGAATTGGCCGAGTGTCCGAACTCGAGGCCTTTTCCAGGGCTGTTAACCCTTGGAGATGGGTGAAGACCCTGAGTTTAGGAATTGGCCGAGTGTCCGAACTCGAGGCCTTTTCCAGGGCTGTTAACCCTTGGAGATGGGTGAAGACCCTGAGTTTAGGAATTGGCCGAGTGTCCGAACTCGAGGCCTTTTCTAGGGCTGTTAACCCTTGGAGATGGGTGAAGACCCTGAGTTTAGGAATTGGCCGAGTGTCCGAACTCGAGGCCTTTTCCAGGGCTGTTAACCCTTGGAGATGGGTGAAGACCCTAAGTTTAGGAATTGGCCGAGTGTCCGAACTCGAGGCCTTTTCCAGGGCTGTTAACCCTTGGAGATGGGTGAAGACCCTGAGTTTAGGAATTGGCCGAGTGTCCGAACTCGAGGCCTTTTCCAGGGCTGTTAACCCTTGGAGATGGGTGAAGACCCTGAGCTTAGGAATTGGCCGAGTGTCCGAACTCGAGGCCTTTTCCAGGGCTGTTAACCCTTGGAGATGGGTGAAGACCCTGAGTTTAGGAATTGGCCGAGTGTCCGAACTCGAGGCCTTTTCCAAGGCTGTTAACCCTTGGAGATGGGTGAAGACCCTGAGTTTAGGAATTGGCCGAGTGTCCGAACTCGAGGCCTTTTCCAGGGCTGTTAACCCTTGGAGATGGGTGAAGACCCTGAGTTTAGGAATTGGCCGAGTGTCCGAACTCGAGGCCTTTTCCAGGGCTGTTAACCCTTGGAGATGGGTGAAGACCCTGAGTTTAGGAATTGGCCGAGTGTCCGAACTCGAGGCCTTTTCCAGGGCTGTTAACCCTTGGAGATGGGTGAAGACCCTGAGTTTAGGAATTGGCCGAGTGTCCGAACTCGAGGCCTTTTCCAGGGCTGTTAACCCTTGGAGATGGGTGAAGACCCTGAGTTTAGGAATTGGCCGAGTGTCCGAACTCGAGGCCTTTTCTAGGGCTGTTAACCCTTGGAGATGGGTGAAGACCCTGAGTTTAGGAATTGGCCGAGTGTCCGAACTCGAGGCCTTTTCCAGGGCTGTTAACCCTTGGAGATGGGTGAAGACCCTGAGTTTAGGAATTGGCCGAGTGTCCGAACTCGAGGCCTTTTCCAGGGCTGTTAACCCTTGGAGATGGGTGAAGACCCTGAGTTTAGGAATCGGCCGAGTGTCCGAACTCGAGGCCTTTTCCAGGGCTGTTAACCCTTGGAGATGGGTGAATACCCTGAGTTTAGGAATTGGCCGAGTGTCCGAACTCGAGGCCTTTTCCAGGGCTGTTAACCCTTGGAGATGGGTGAAGACCCTGAGTTTAGGAATTGGCCGAGTGTCCGAACTCGAGGACTTTTCCAGGGCTGTTAACCCTTGGAGGTGGGTGAAGACCCTGAGTTTAGGAATTGGCCGAGTGTCCGAACTCGAGGCCTTTTCCAGGGCTGTTAACCCTTGGAGGTGGGTGAAGACCCTGAGTTTAGGAATTGGCCGAGTGTCCGAACTCGAGGCCTTTTCCGGGGCTGTTAACCCTTGTAGCCGAAGTCGATCAAAGAGAGATGACAGATTGATGACGGGGCGAAAGCTATTTCCATTGATTCAGAGATTCATTACATCTTTTAGAAATTGAAGATTGGTGACGGGGCGATGCCAGTTTGGACAGCGGCTTGCCCTCCAAGTCTTCAAGCTTGTAGGCTGGATTTTCCTGCCAGTGAGACTGCTCTGAACGGGCCATGCCAGTTCGGGGCTAACTCCCCCTTGTTTGGCTCTCTGTCAGCGGGCTTTTTTGGACGCTAGCGCGAGTTCGGCCTTCACCACCTCCTTCCCGCGTGATGCCCGCCTGGCATCGGCGCGGGGCTGGGAGCTGCCCCGGGACGAGGAAGCGGGAGCTGAGGACGCCAGCTGGATCACGTAATGATCTTCTCTGAATCCTCACTGTCTGGAACCTGGGCTGCGCTCTGGTGAACTCGGCCCTCGCTGCCGCCAACATCTCCTGCCTCAACGAACTCTGGGATGTGGCCTTCTTTGGCCAACTTCTCCAGATACCACTGCAAGGAGTTGCAGTCCTCGGTCTTGTGGCCGCTACCTTTGTGGTAAGAGCAGTAGAGCTTGCTCTGGCTGCCGGAGGCGGGCTCATTCCTCAAGGGCGGAGGCCACTTGAAGAATGGCTTGGTCTTTGTCTTGGTCAGGATACGGTAGATCGGCTCCTTGAAGACGACGTTGACGCTCTGACTGGCGCTGGTGGGAGGTCTGGGCTGCCAGGTGCCCCCAGACCTGGACGACGCAGGCTTCGCCGAACTGGAGACCCAGGCCTGCTTGGGCTCCTGCTTCTTGGAGGGCCTCCCGCCTCTCTGCCGAGGCTGGCTACTCTTCTACTCGAGCTCCAGATGCCCGTCTTGATCCCGGGCTCGGATCTCGTCTTCCTCCTGGGCGATGAAGCGCTTGACCCGGGACATCAACTCTGGCATGGATTCTGGAGGGTTCCCGGCCAAGTCTTTTCGCAAGTCGTGGCCGGGGATCAGGGCATGCTGGAAGGCGTAGATTGCTATCTCCTCCCTGGTGCCCTCGATCTGGCTGTAGACCGCCCAGAATCGCCGGGCGAAGATGGCGAGGGTTTCACCCTGCTTCATTCTCAGGGCGAGGAGGTCCCCCTCCTTCTTGGGGACGACGGTGTAGGCTTGGAACTTCTTCAGGAAGGAGAGCTGGAGCTCCTTCCAACTGGAAACCGACTGCTCTGGGAGAGAGCAGAACCACTTCAGGGGGAGGTCACCCAAACTGGAGGAGAAGATTTTGCAGTTTAGGTGACCCTCGTTCCCCCAGATGGACATCTTCTGGGAGAAGTGTCGAAGGTGAGCGGATGGGTCGGACAATCCGTCGTAGGGGACGAACCGCGGGACGGAGAACTTTCTCGGCAAGGGGGTGTGCTCGATCTCTTTTGTGAAGGGTGAGCCCCCCAGATCAGTGTGGCCACAGATCTGCTTCTGGTCCCGCACGTCCAGGTTGTGCTGGAGAGCCAATCTGACGCGTTTGTCAAATCGCTCCTACTCATCGTCCTTCTCTGGAATCTGGGCCTTTGGCTTTCGCTTGGAGTGGTTCGGGCTACGACGGCTATGATTTCGGCCATCGCGGCTATGGTGACTTCGGCTGTTGCTCGAGCCTTCGTCACGGATCTGGCTCCGTTTATGGTCCAGATGATTTCTGAGGTCCTCGCGGGGAGGCTGGGCTGCCCTGCTGGGGGCGTCCCTCTTTTTCCCTTGAGGCTCGGAGACCTGCCTCAAGGAGGCAGTTTGCGCTGCCCTCAGCTGCTGCTGGAGCTCGCGAATCAACTGCTCTTTCCTCTGGAGGAGAGCATTTTGGGCTTCGAGAACCCCTCCAGTAGCAGGGGGTTGAACGTGGCGCGTCTCTCTTACGGCCACGGCTTTGTCCTTCCGAGGACGCTCATGCCGACGCTCATCGCGTCTGGGTGGCATGACTTCTTCTGCTGAGATCGAGGCCTCGAGTCCCTCTTGGAGTGGGAACTCGACAAAGAGCTGAGAGCCTAAGCGGCCCTCGCCTGCAGACGTGCCATGCATCGTGCGGGAGCGCCCTTGAGGAGGGACGTCCGTTGACGGTGGTGGCAGCTCGAGCGCTGCTCTTGAGGACTCTACGCCCTTCCAAGCTTTCGGAGGCATGGCTTCTGAGAGATTGAGGTTAAGAAGGTTGGGAAGGTTGGGAAGATTGGGATATTACTTCCCCACAGACGGCGCCAATTATAGGTGCAGAAAATAATGACCCACAATAAGGGGGGAGCCTTAGAGGACTTATCCGATGGAGGTGATGACTGGGAATGACTGGGTACCGTCCGAAAGCCTGAAAGGGAAGAACAAACGATCAAAGGACCCTGGCCTGGGCGGCGCAAGGCTCTCCGATGCCAAAGTCAGTGAATGAACTGGAACAATGGAAGGAGAGGAAGGAGAGAGGCAGAGTAACAGTTCTGTCTCTGAAATTGTGCGTACCTTGTATGTGGAAAATGCAATCCTTTTATAGACGATTTGGAAGATATCTTGGACGATTTCTTGGCATGGGTCTCATGATTCGACTGGGAAGTCATGATCAGCCCACGTTGCCATTAATGCGGTCCAATCCAGCCCACTCTGCATTAAATGCGCGTCGGATCAGCCCACGTCACATTTAATGCGCGTCTTGTTGGGCCAGATCGTGTTGGACGCCTTTGGCGGTAGGGGATCGTGGGATCTGCCCTCGGGCCTTGCCCTGATGTGGCCTCAGCCGCTGGATGCCGCCCTGTCAGGATCTGGTGAAGATTGTGAGCGGCTGGATGTCGCGTCTGTCCCACTAGCTCGTGCCCCTATCCCTCCACGTGCCTGGTGACGTGGGGGATGAGGGGCGTGAGTGGAGACTCTTTCTGGCTTCGGCTTCCATCCCGGCTTCTTCAGCCGAGGTGGAGCTTTCCGCCGAGATGGCATCCGGGGTGGCCCAGCCGAGGTGGAGCTCCCTGCCGAGATGGAGCCCGGGGTGGGCCAGTTCGGCGCTAGTGGCCCGGAGCCGCCTGACTTCGGCCGGACCTCCTGCCCCCTGGTGGCCGGGGTGAGCTTGGTGCCACGTGGATAGCACGCGGATGGCACGTGAGAGTGCTTAGTCTCATCTGATGGCTGTGATTAGCGTAATCCTGTGGTTCTGGAAATCTCCCCACACAACACTAATTAAGAAAGTACCAGAGAAAGAAAATCAGTCCAAGCCACCAATATTCAGGAAGCACTCAAATGATGAGCGCAACCCATCTACTTGTAACAAATACACAAAGAGTCATGACATAAGCAAGGAATCAGTGTTAGATAAACTCGGTGAGGACCCTAATGTTGTTGACGGTCCAATCTTTCATAAAATCTAAAATGACTGTCATTGATTGCCCAGTCTTCAATGACCTGTGAAGCAGGGACACATGAAAAAGGGGCCCTGAATCCGTATCCCGAGCATATTGGATACGGATACACCCGGATACACCTTAAATTCATCCGGGATACGCATGGAGCGTATCTGATTTTTAAAAAAAAAGTTATCCGCGTACACGTGTGGGACACGTGCGCGACAAGCACGGGACACGTTAAGTGAAAAAATAAAAAGAAAGGGGTAGAGGAGAAAGAGGGAAAAAAAAAGAAGAAGGGAAAGCAAAGAAGCTAGGGCTTGCACCTCGCCATCGCCTCGCTCCTCCTACCATCGCCATCGCCTCGCTGCTCACTCCTCAGACCACACCATCGCCTCGCTCCTCCGGCCAGCACCTCCACATCGTTAGCAGTCCTAGGCTCCAAGCAGAAAAGGAGAACCAGTGCCTGTCAGGTTCTTTTCTCCCTCTTTCTTTTCCTTTTCTTTTTTCCCCTTTTTTCTCTACTGCTTCATCCAGCAAATCAAAGAAAAAAAGACAGAGATAGCAGAACCAGATGCAACAGTAGCACTGATGGAGCAAGTCGTCCAGGTTTGTCAGTGGAAAATCCTCCACGTGGGCCCTACTTAATGATCTTTGGATAGATCAGAAGTAAGGGATGATAGGGAATATAAATTCCGTAACTGATGGAAGAAGAATTCCTCAAAAAGGATCAAAATCAGAGATTTTAGAAGGGCTGAGATTGAATCTTGTGGATAAAATTGAATAACCCTAGAAATTAGCAGATGGCCTACCTTTGATGATCAAAAACTCCTGGAAAAATCACCAGAATCTTGATAATTCCAGTCGACCAGGAGGGGCTGATGAAAATCTGATGTGGGCCACGTCTAATTTGAGATGATCTGTGATGATCGGGGATGATCAATGATGATCTGAAGTAACTCTGAGGGCTTCCAGACCTTGGAAGATGTTGAGGATGATCTTACAGATCATTGGATGTGAAAGAAAAGAAAACCCTAGGCTCTGATACCATATCAGATGCACACATATGAAGGAAAACAAAGTTGTTGGAGGGAAATCGTGTGTTTTCTTTAGGGTATCCTCGCTTCTTATTATATAGCCTTTATCAACAAAGTTCTAATGCAAAACAAGTCCTAAATAATAGCTACCTAATTGTACAAGAGTTCTAATTTAGACTAATTCTATTTGTACTAAAAGATAATAGGTAATTATAATAGGGTAATATTCAAGTGAGAACTAGTTCTCACCTATTACATGAGAACTTTTTTGCGGGGCCCAACTAGCGACCCATCCAACCCTAGCAACCAATAGGGAACCCTTTGATAGTCACTAATCCTAAGGATCGGCACACATCCGATTGGATTGAACCGTTTGATCAAGGGTTTAATATTTTTTAAATATGAAGCCATTAAACTTATGGGCCACGGATGAAGGGGTGAGGGGCATGGGTTGGGGGTCAAACTTGATACTTGGGGTGGTCTCCCATAGATCTTTCCATCCCCCTGGTCCCATCCCCAAATGGGGCTCACAATTGGGCCCCACAAAAAAAGTTCTCATATAATATGTGAGAACTAGTTCTCACCTCAATATTAACCATTATAATATAAGTACAATTTATGGGATTGACACATCAGTTGTGTGACTTGTGTCCGAGATGATAGTTTTTTTTTTCTGTTTTCAGAAAGGTATATATAATTTTTGAAAGGGTTTTTAGGGGTTTTTTCTGTTTTCAGAAAGGTATATAGAATGGAATGATATGAAATACTGATTTTTTGGTAAGTTTTGTTGTGTTGTTTAGATTGGAATTTGTGTGTTTTGATGTTCTGCTAAGCTACATCCTTTCTGGTATGTTTTCATTGGAGCCCCTTTACTAGCAAATGAATGAGTTCATTCCTTTGAATGACATCAATGATATTATGGCTATTTTGATTCAAATAATGTTAGATTTTTATTATATAATCATATAAAAAATATTTAAAAAAAAATTTCAACGTATTCCCAATATATCGTATCCTACTTTTTTGAGAAATGGCGTATTTGCGTGTCCATATCGTATCGTATCCATATCCGTGTCCGTGTCCGTGCTTCATAGACAATGACTACAAAAATAATGACACACTAATAATACACCAACCTTTGACACGCATTCTAATCACAAAGACTTCGATGTGTACTCCAATGTCATGCCTAACTGTACCAAGTCTTGAACTGAACACTAAATGAATCATGGAAGACTTTGATTTCCCATTCAACAATGATGGATACATCGAGATCCACCATTCTGAAGATCCATTTCATGAGGTCCTTTCATGCAAATCTCACTATAATTCATGAATGATTTGATCATGTGTCATAGATCAAGACACATTGGGCAAATTGTATGGAGGTCGCAGATGAATTTTACAAGTATACTTACATAGCCAAGGAAATGATCTCCCGATTTTTGTGAACCCAGAACCCCTAATCTTCAATCAACAGAAAATCAAGTGATAAACAAGGAAGAAACAAGGAATTCACTTACGAACGATTGTGAAATCTAGGGAATATTATCTTCGATCCTAGGGAAAAGCGCTCAACCAAGGAGAAGGAAGAAAATTGCATGAACTAGCAACTTCGTTCAATATAATGATGTCCCTATAACAGTGTATAAATACAGCCTTGAGAGTTTTAAAACCCTCAAATAAACCTAATCCATTCATCTTATCTCTAACAAATAGAAAACGTAATCTTTAAGAATCATAAACTAACGTGATCAAATAAGGAAAGAAACCACGTAGAACAACTAGGTAAGGAAAGATCTGCTTGCTGGTCGACTTGATAATGATTTTCCTAGGGTTGTAGGGCTCTCTTGCTGTCCTTGCGAAACTTTCAGAGGCTTTGGACCCCACATGATTGCTCGGTAGAGCCTGCCAACTGGACCCCTTAGGTCGGCAGGACTGGAAAACCATTCTGGTAGGCATCCCCAAGGATTAGGTCCAGTTTTAGGCTAGTTCAATTGGGTCAACGACCAACAGGTGGCTGTCTAAACGTTTTTAACAGCTAGGCTTATATGGGCTTGTTTTGGCTATTTGGACTGCTCCAAATGGACCATTGATAATCTGATTTGAATCCCAATTAATTCCATCGCCTTCACAATTAATTTTGGGTTTATTATGGGCCTATCTTGACTGCTCGATTTCTTATTTGGGCCTTTCCAATTGATCTGGCCCTTATGTAAACTAATCAAGACCCCATTTGATAGATCAAACTGATTTGAATATATGAGGGCATGATCTAATATATACATAATTTTCATTGATTGGGTCATTTGCTCCTGCATCATATATACCCCCCAACAGAAACTTTAAAGGCAGATATCTCCAACAAAATTCATAAAAGCACAGTTGGATCTTCTCCAAAGTCGATGTGGTATCCAAATTCAAGGATCAAATCCTCTCCAATCAGAAGAGGATGATGCCAGTCAGCTCATATCTATGGATGATTGCCATTGATTACATCAATTGGCTCTCTGAAAGGTTTATGAATCAATTTGAGAGCACTAAAGCATTAAGAATGGGCCTTAATGAGCAGTCCAAACCCATGACAGCCTCACACTGCTGGATTTCCGTCCGACCAGATGGTGGGCCACATTTGCCCCAAATTTCTTCTCTACAAGCAGTTCTGGACATTCCCAAAATAAAGTTTTCTGTTGTTAACTATTTTAAGGTTATTTAAAGCTATTTGAAGTAAGTTAGAAGTATTAAATCCTATGGATTTTAGTGTTTAAGAGTTTAGATTGATGGTGCGATGTAATTTAAAGATGAGTCCTGCTACATAGACTAACTCATGAACAGAACCATGGACTAACTCCATGGTTCCCATCCAAATATTGGATGTTCTCTTCCAATATTTGGATGAGAATCATGGGGTTAGTCCATGGACTAACTCCATGAGTTAGTTCATGTAGACTTTTTGTTTAAAGATTTAGGGTTTTTTTATGCACTATATGGATGCTGTATGTTGGACAACCAAGGCATAGTGCTTTCAGGACTTTGAATAAATTTTTTTTTATATTCTTATCCATTGGAATGATCTTATCTCCATCAGATTGAGGATCTACAGCAGATTATTGACTATTTGGCTGACTAAACCTTCTTTCTTCTTGATTTTCAGCATTTATTTCGAGTTGATTTGGGTTTAGGGTTGCATTTTGTGGTTTTCCAATCAATTAGGTTTCACTTAACTGAATCAAGTTGCCAGATTCAAGACTCAGAGAAGTCTCTTAAGTCCTCTAGATCCATTAGCGGGGCACTTCCTTTGGAGTCCAAACTGATTAAATCAAAATTTCATTCCAACCAGAGCTATTGCAACAGTCAAATTGATCATCACCAAAAGAAGAAAAAAAAAAGGTCATTTTACTCCATTGATAAAAAAAAGAGGAATTTTTTTTTTAATGAAAAAAAAATCCTAAGGAATGAAATATGGTGAGACAGTGATGCTGAGTGGTCTGGACGTTCGCATGATTTCAAATCTGTGCACCCACTAAAGGATATATGGAGCTGGAGTCAGAGGATACAGACTGTGTGGGGAGATTTCCGGAAACACAGGATTACGCTAATCACAGCCATCAGATGAGACTAAGCACTCTCACGTGCCCTCCGCGTGCCACCCACGTGGCATCAGTTTCACCTCGGCTGTCAGGGCAGGGTCTTCGGCCGAAGTCAAGCATGTCTGAACCGCTATAGCCGAGCTCGGCTGTTTCATGTGCCCACCTCGGTAGAGAGCACCGCCTCGGCTGAAGGAGTCTAGACGAAAGCCGAGGTAAGAAAGAACCTTCACTCACACCCCTCATTCCCCACGATGTCAGACACGTGGAGGAATAGGGGCGCGAGCCAATAAGACAGATGTGACATCCAGCCGTCCACTATCTTCACCAGATCGCTGACATGGCGACATCCAGCGGCTGAGGCCACATCAGGGCAAGGCCCGAGGGCAGATCCGATGGTACCCCAACCGCCAAAGGCGCCCAACACAATCTGGCCCAATAAGACGTACATTTAATGCAATGTGGGCTGATCCGACTAGCATTAAATGCAAAGTGGGCCGGATTAGACTGCATTTATTACTTTGTGGGCTGATCATGACTTCCCAGTCAAATCATGGGACCCACACCAAGATATCCTCTGAAAGATACGATCCAAACCTCTACAAATAGAACTCCATGCACCATGCAAGGTATGCATATATTCCATTCACAGAGCCCTTACTCTGCCTCTCTTCTCTCCCTCCTTCCATTGTTCCAGTTCCTACACTGACTTTGGCATCGGAGAGCCTTGCGCCGCCCAGGCCAGGGTCCTCTGACCGTTTGCTATTCCCTTTCAGGCTTCCGGACGGCATCCAGTCACATACAGTCATCACCATCTTCTCGGATAAGTCCTTTAAGGCACCACCTTATTGTGGGTCATTATTTTCTGCACTTACAATTGGCGCCGTCTGTGGGAAAGTAATATCCCAACCTCTCAAAACCTTCCCAACCTTCTTAACCTCAACCTCTCAGAAGCCATGCCTCCGAAAGCTAAGAAGGGCGTAGAATCCTCAAGAGCAGCGCTCGAGCTGTCACCACCGCCAACGGGCGTCCCTCCTCAAGGACGCTCCCGTACGGTGCATGGCACGACTGCAGGCGGGGGCCGCTTAGGCTCTCAGCTCTTTATCGAGTTCCCAATCCAAGAGGGACTCGAGGCCTCGACCTCGTCAGAAGAAGTCGCGCCACCCAGACGCAATGAGCGTCAGCATGAGCGTCCCCGGAAGGACAAAGCCGTGGCCGTAGGAGAGACGCGCCACATCCAACCCCCTGTCACTGGAGAGGTTCCCGAAGCTGCTCTCCTCCAGAAGCAACTCCCGAAGCAAGAGCGGCTGATTCGCGAGCTCCAGCAGCAGTTGAGGGCAGTGCAAACTGCCTCCTTGAGGCAGGTCTCTGAGCCTCAAGGGAAAAAGAAGGACGCTCCCAGCAGGGCAGCCCAGCCTCCTCGTGAGGACCTCAGACATCATCTGGACCAGAAACGGAGCCAGATCCGTGACGAAGGCTCGAGCAACAGCCGAAGTCACCATAGTCGCGATGGCCGAACTCATAGCCATCTTAGCCCGAGCCATCCCGAGCGAAAGCCCCGAGCTCAGACTCCAGAGAAGGACGACGAGCAAGAGCGATTTGACAAACGTGTCAGATTGGCTCTCCAGCACAACTTGGACATGCGGGACCAGAAGCAGATCTGTGGTCACATTGATCTGGGGGGCTCGCCCTTCACAAAAGAGATCGAGCGCACCCCCTTGCCCAGGAAGTTCTCCGTCCCGCGGTTCATCCCCTATGACGGACTGTCCGACCCATCCGCACACCTCTGACACTTCTCCCAGAAGATGTCCATCTGGGGAAACGAGGGTCACCTAAACTGCAAAATCTTCTCCTCCAGTTTGGGTGACCTCCCCCTGAAGTGGTTCTGCTCTCTCCCGGAGCAGTCGGTTTCCAGTTGGAAGGAGCTCCAGCTCTCCTTCCTGAAGAAGTTCCAAGCCTACACCGTCGTCCCCAAGAAGGAAGGGGACCTCATCGCCCTGAGAATGAAGCAGGGCGAAACTCTCGCCAAGTTCACCCACCGATTCTGGGCGGTCTACAGCCAGATCGAGGGCGCGAGGGAGGGGATAGCCATCTACGCCTTCCAGCATGCCCTGATCCCCGGCATCGACTTGCGAAAGGACTTGGCCGGGGACACCCCAGAATCCATGTCAGAATTGATGTCCCGGGTGAAGCGCTTCATCGCCCGGGAGGAAGACGAGATCCGAGCTAAGGATCAAGACGGGTATCCAGAGCTCGAGCAGAAGAATAGCCAGCCTCGGCAGAAAGGCGAGAGGCCCTCCCAGGAGCAGGAGCCCAAGCAGGCTTGGGTCTCCAGTTCGGCGAAGCCTGCGTCGTCCAGGTCTGGGGGCACCTTGCAGCCCGGACCTCCCACCAGCGCCAGTCAGGGCGTCAACGTCGTCTTCAAGGAGCCGATCTACCGTATCCTGACCAAGATAAAGACCAAGCCATTCTTTAAGTGGCCTCCGCCCTTGAGGAATGAGCCCACCTCCGGCAGCCAGAGCAAGCTCTACTGCTCTTACCACAAGGGTAACGGGCACAAGACCGTGGACTGCAACTCTTTGCAGAGGTATCTGGAGAAGCTGGCCGAAGAGGGCCACATTCCAGAGTTCGTTGAGGCAGGAGATGCTGGCGGCAGCGAGGGCCGAGTTCACCAGAGCGCAGCCCAGGTTCCAGACAGTGAGGATTCGGAGAAGATCATTACGTGATCCATCTGGCGTCCTCTGTATCCACCTGTATCCCAAGAAATTCAATTTCTAAAAGATGTAATGAATCTATGAATCAATGGAAATAGCTTTCGCCCCGTCATCAATCTGTCATCTCTTTGATCGACTTCGGCTACAAGGGTTAATAGCCCTGGAAAAGGCCTCGAGTTCGGACACTCGGCCAATTCCTAAACTCAGGGTCTTCACCCATCTCCAAGGGTTAACAGCCTTGGAAAAGGCCTCGAGTTCGGACACTCGGCCAATTCCTAAACTCAGGGTCTTCACCCATCTCCAAGGGTTAATAGCCCTGGAAAAGGCCTCGAGTTCGGGCACTCGGCCAATTCCTAAACTCAGGGTCTTCACCCATCTCCAAGGGTTAATAGCCCTGGAAAAGGCCTCGAGTTCGGACACTCGGCCAATTCCTAAACTCAGGGTCTTCACCCATCTCCAAGGGTTAATAGCCCGGGAAAAGGCCTCGAGTTCGGACACTCGGCCAATTCCTAAACTCAGGGTCTTCACCCATCTCCAAGGGTTAACAGCCTTGGAAAAGGCCTCGAGTTCGGACACTCGGCCAATTCCTAAACTCAGGGTCTTCACCCATCTCCAAGGGTTAATAGCCCTGGAAAAGGCCTCGAGTTCGGGCACTCGGCCAATTCCTAAACTCAGGGTCTTCACCCATCTCCAGGGGTTAACAGCCTTGGAAAAGGCCTCGAGTTCGGACACTCGGCCAATTCCTAAACTCAGGGTCTTCACCCATCTCCAAGGGTTAATAGCCCTGGAAAAGGCCTCGAGTTCGGACACTCGGCCAATTCCTAAACTCAGGGTCTTTACCCATCCACCCCGGGTACATACGCCCTGGAAATGGCCTGGAGTTCCTACACTCAGCCTTTCCAAAAGCCCCGTGTCTTGGACACACTTCAGGCTCTACGCCTTGGGAATGGTCTAGAGTTCCTACACTCAGCCGTTTCCTGAAGTCCGGGTTCATAAACCCCTCACACGTCGGCTCAAGGCAGTTCGGCCAAGGTCAGTTTCCTGAAGTCCGGGTTCATACACCCCTCAGACGGCCATTGCCGAACTCACTCTCGCCTAGCCGAGGCCAGAGGAACGATGTGGCCACCTCGGCGCCGGTCAATCCGGCCGCGGTATGGATATACCTCGGCGCAAGGCCAGCCATTTCGGCCAAAGGCAGCTTTCCAGAAAGCAGCGCCAGCACTCAAAACACAAATGCAAGCATTCCAGAACAGTGCAAAGAAAGAGAGAACTCAAAAGCACTGTACACAGTTTGGGTAATCACAGAATTCTTTTTTATCCATTGCAAACTGCTTCATTACAAAAGTTACAGAACAAAGAGCGAAGTACAGAAAGGAGGATCACAGTCCTCTGAAAACAGAAAATAGAGAAAATCCACAAGTAAAGAAACCCGTCTTTCATTGATTGCAAAAGATGTTTACAAGGCTGAGAAGCAGAAGCACTACAGAGCATAAAGCGAGAAAGCGAATCTCCCGAGGTCACGACCGGTCAGTCGCATGGGCTGCGGCATCAGAGGCTTCGCCGGATGGACGGGCAGAGGTCGGCACCGGAAGCGTGTACGGAGGAGGCTCCCGAAAGGAGGGATGGCCCTCCGAGACCCCGGCCTCCTTCAGGCCGGCAAGCCACCCTTTCGCCCAGGCCTTATCCCTCACAACAAGAACCCTTTCCTTGTAGTGGGCAGTGACCTGCACTTTGGCATCCTCGAACGCAGCATCGCACTCGGACTCGAGCTTCGCCTCGGCTTCATCCGCCCTCTTGGACTCGGATTCGAGCTTCGCCTCGGCCTCATCCGCCCTCTTGGACTCGGCTTGAAGCAGGGCCGCGTAATCGTCTCCCATCTTCGAAATGGAGACCTCGAGCTCGGCCACTCTAGTCCTCTCTGCCTCGGCCTCTTCCCTCACCTGCTCAAGCTTCGCCGCGTATTCCTCTTCCACCCTGGCTAACTTCTGGCTAACAGCGTCCAGGGATTCCTGTAGGCCGTTCTTCTCCACGGTCAGCTCGGCAACGTCCGTGCTGTACCTGCGGATCCTGTCAGCAACGGCCATGGACTTTTGTGCCGCCTGTCAAAGAAACGGGGTGTACGTGTTAGATCCAAAGAGCGTTTAACGCTAAACCGCTGGTTTGACAAAGGGAAATGAAGATTTACCGCGAGGTTAGACTGCAACATCGTCAGGATCAGCTTCTGATCGCTGTACTTGTCCAGCCGCTCCATGTCCCGGGGAAGGGCGCAGGCTCGCCCTAGGGCCTCGAGGACCTGGGGATCGATCTTGTGAAGAACGCAATCCTCCATCGTCACCGGCCTCCCCGGCCCAAGCATGAAGCTCGGCTCCCATAACGGCGGCCCCTGGGGCAATGAGGCAGCAGCCGAGCTAGGGCCCGCATCGGTCCTCGGCCTCTTCAGCGGCCGAGATTCCTCCTGCTCGACCTCGGCTGGGGGCAGGCGTACCCCTGGATCAACAGGGCTAGGTGGCGCGGGAACCTCCGCCACCCCTGCAGGGGAAGCTATCCGAGCCCTCGGAGATGGATGCTCCGGGAAATTCACCGGATCCTGGGGGGCTCGGGCGTCCTCCACTCCAAGTGCCAAGGCCTCGAGGTCCTCGAAGGACAAGCGCCTGGTGCCTCTCATCTCGGAGCCTGGCGAGGGAGATCGGGCGGCTTGACTCAATTCCCGTCCTGAGACCTGAAGTCTCGATCCCGACGTGGAAGCTAAGGCTCCAGACGTGGCCCTAACGTCAGACGCCTGCGGGGGCTCTGCGACCTCCGGACCGGCTTGCTCCTGCCCGACCTCGAGTGTGGCACCTTCACCCTGGATCGGCTCTACGGTGCCCCTCAAATACCCACGGTACTTTGGCCGATACCCCAGCAGCGACCAGGCCGCCCTGCCGTCATGACCGCTGTACCGCTTCACCAGGCGGAGCCAAGCCTCGTTCCTCTTCCAAATGTATCTGGCGGCCCGTTTTCTCTCCTTCAAAGCTGCAACAAATCAGAAGTATAAGCGCGGCGGAACAGAGAGAAATTTTAATGTAAAGAAAAAAGGAACGGAGGGTGTTTACTTGGAATGGTACCGAAGTGGCGAGGGACCTGGTAGCCTCTATCGGTGTCGGCCACCCCAAACTCCCAGTTCCCCGAGACGTACAGAAGATCGTCCCCGGCATACTTGCTCGAATCCTCCAAGTATCGGACGAAGCCGTCCCGGCCTGGCTTAGCCCGGAGATAATAAGAATCTCCGGACTTGGATATGTCATAGACGTCCTCAAGGTCGAAGACGCCGAAGTCGGTGCCCAGGACCTCATTCAACTTGGTCGTGCCCATCACGATCTTGAAGGCATTCGGCAGCAGTTGGCAGGGGCAGAGACACCATTGACTAAGGCATCTCCTGAGAAGTGGGTGAAGTGGAAATCGGACCCCGCCTTCTATCACGGCCACTAGCGGAAAAGGCATCCAACCTCCCGAAAAGTCGCGAGGGTTGTAGCCACGGGGTTCACCGCCCCTGATTTGGACATCGGCAGGGATCCTAAAGGCCGACCTGAAACCCTCGATCGCTGCCCTCGCTCTCTAACCAGTGGCTATAAATCCCCATTCCTATCCCAGTCTAAAAACAGAGAAACCCGCAGAAGAAGAGGCAGAGTAGGAGGAACTTACGGAAGCACGGAAGCAGAACGAAGATGCTGGATAGCGGAGGGACTCAACCTCAGCAGCGCACCACTTCTCAGATGAGGCTCCCTCACAGTAGCTTTCCCACTTCTGATGCTCGCCTCTGATTCAAAATAGCAAACGAAGGGTAAAACGAACCTCGATTGCCCTATATATAGAAGAGAGGCTCCCTTTCCAGAAACCCTAATTGGGCGCGCCAGGGGGCGCCTCCTGGGGTTCTGCGCGAATCATTTCAAAAATTGATTGCGCCCCTGACGAGGCGGCGCGTACGATCTCGAGGGGACTGCGCGAATCATTTCAAGAATTGATTGCGCCCCTGACGAGGCGGCGCGTACGACCCCGAGGAGACAGACAACGATCCAGGAGATGACGCGTGGAGCCGTCGACCTGTCTTCAGCATTGAATAAGGGACGCCAGTTATTACCTTGATCATCCGAAGCGACCGCGAATCAGGGCCGAAAGGGGCTCCCTCCTCCATACAGACCCGTCACATAGCTCCCGACCTCACGACACTGACGTTCTACGCGAGGCCAGAAGCTAGGGGGCAATTGTGTGGGGAGATTTCCGGAAACACAAGATTACGCTAATCACAGCCATCAGATGAGACTAAGCACTCTCACGTGCCCTCCGCGTGCCACCCACGTGGCATCAGTTTCACCTCGGCTGTCAGGGCAGGGTCTTCGGCCGAAGTCAAGCATGTCTGAACCGCTATAGCCGAGCTCGGCTGTTTCATGTGCCCACCTCGGTAGAGAGCACCGCCTCGGCTGAAGGAGTCTAGACGAAAGCCGAGGTAAGAAAGAACCTTCACTCACACCCCTCATTCCCCACGATGTCAGACACGTGGAGGAATAGGGGCGCGAGCCAATAAGACAGATGTGACATCCAGCCGTCCACTATCTTCACCAGATCGCTGACATGGCGACATCCAGCGGCTGAGGCCACATCAGGGCAAGGCCCGAGGGCAGATCCGATGGTACCCCAACCGCCAAAGGCGCCCAACACAATCTGGCCCAATAAGACGTGCATTTAATGCAATGTGTGCTGATCTGACTAGCATTAAATGCAAAGTGGGCCGGATTAGACTGCATTTATTACTTTGTGGGCTGATCATGACTTCCCAGTCAAATCATGGGACCCACACCAAGATATCCTCTGAAAGATACGATCCAAACCTCTACAAATAGAACTCCATGCACCATGCAAGGTACGCATATATTCCATTCACAGAGCCCTTACTCTGCCTCTCTTCTCTCCCTCCTTCCATTGTTCCAGTTCCTACACTGACTTTGGCATCGGAGAGCCTTGCGCCGCCCAGGCCAGGGTCCTCTGACCGTTTGCTATTCCCTTTCAGGCTTCCGGACGGCATCCAGTCACATACAGTCATCACCATCTTCTCGGATAAGTCCTTTAAGGCACCACCTTATTGTGGGTCATTATTTTCTGCACCTACACAGACCTGTGGACTTTCAGTTGAGGAGAAAAAAGAAAATTGAAAACAATGATTCAACTTTTTGTCCATTTAGATATTTATCACATCTTACTTTTTTCAAATGTTTTAACCAATCCATTGTCACATATAAACTGATGTTTTAATTTGTTGTTTAAAAGGCTTTTGAATGAGTCTCTTTCTTTGCTAATAGTTTAATTTAATTATTCCAAATTTAGCAATTATTGAAGCCATAAATACATGATTTTAAACTCAGTTTAAGTGATCAACTCAATTACCACCAAATCCAAGTGATGCAGCCACAATGCATCAAGACTCAGTCAAGCCACATGAGACTTGGCCAAGTCCATGCAACTCGGTAGAGAAAATTAGTGATCGGAAACATTCACCTAATGGATCCAAGATGGATAGACCATGCCCCGACACGAAAAAAGAACAAGATTCTGAGACCCTAAATATCTAGATAATTTTGGCCTTTTTTTCTAATGCAAGTGGGGATTGTTGCCATGTTTCGTTATTAGCCATCCGACTAAAATCCACCAATTAGAAGGCATAGTTCGTCCTAACAGGAAAACCATGAGGGCCCTATTTAAAATAGTGGAGCAGGAGCCCATCACCAAATCAACAGTCTGGGTCAATTAGCAATTGGCTCTAATTGTACGTACTCAGGACCTCTGGATATTAATCACATCCTCAGTTCACAATCATACATGTGGGTGCACCCATATGAGCCCATATTTCAGTAGTTCAAACAGTTATAATAATTCGTTCAGTCGGACATCCGGGAACCCCAAAACATCAGATGATGGAAGATACGAAGGAAAAAAAAACCCTTTCTCTAACTTTTTTTTAAAACAGTTGATGTACGCATTTTTAACAGTCGGCTATTAGCCAATTACTGAGCAAATGAGAGGATTAAGATCTTTCGACCATGAAACTTTTTTTTAAGGCACCCTTGTTTACATTGGGGCTTGTCATAACCAATTGTATGGATCATTTGTATTGGGTCTGGTTGATTGAATATTACGGATCAGGACTGTATAGGCTTCTGAAGTGATGACCCTATCCACTTATTCTTTTTTTTTAATGGCACCCTATCCACTTATTCTTGTTCAATTAGAAAAAGCAATGCCTAGCCATGAACTCGTGGCAATGAGAAAAGTGGACTATTCAAAGGATTTCTTACCTTCTGCAGGTACTTTTCCACCTAGAATCAGTGCCAAGTTCTCAGTTTTAGCTCTTTGAGCATCACTTGCCTCCTTGAGGTGTTTCATAAACTTCATAGTGCATGAATGGCATGACGCAAGGGTTTCTTTTACATATTTGATTGTTGCATTAGCTCCAATGCTTTCAGTATGACCTGCTTCTAGAAGTCTATTAAGAAATGTCTCCTCTGGGGGGCATGATAGAACCTAGAGAAGTAAAGCAAATTGAATCAATCTTATCCTCTAAAGGGAACAAAAAAAAAAAAAACTTCAATAACAGCTATCTTAAAAGAGATACCGTAGGCAACCTCTAGAACGATCTGCATGATCCAAAGCTTGTAAACCCTTTTCATACCTGATGAGTCAGGCCCAAGTGACCCGAATTATGATGGTGAGTCAGGTCCAGGTGATCCGGTCCAAGTCCAAGTGACCCATTCCAGGATGATGGGTCAGGCCAAAGTAACTCGATCCGTGATCTGTTTAGTCCGTTGAGATCCGAGGCTTGCTTCACGAAGCCTCGTCACGTCAATGATACCACGTCGCTTCGGAAGAAGTCCTCTCCTTACCCGCTCTTACCAATTCGTGCGGAGAATATCTCACCTGCCTTCACCTGCCTCGTTCCTCGAGGGCAGCTTTAAGGTTCCAAAGAGACGTTGCATTAAAGTCGTCCCCATCTGTTAGGGGAAGACTACAAATAGGTGAGCCCTCTCATCACTTGAGGGGCAATTGATATCTTTCCATTTTTCTACTCTTGTATTCTCCTAGCCTGTAATCCCTACTCATTGGAGAAGTAAAATACCACAGGCAACCTCTGCCTTTCTGAAGTGGACGTAGGTCATTTTGACCGAACCACTATAATCCCTTCTCTCTCCTCTTTAATTATTGAATTATTGCATTTAACATTTATTACTCGACCGGTGGTGTCCGAAACCAATTTTGGCATCATCAGTTTGGCGCCGTCTGTGGGGAGAAGAAAAAAAAATCAATCAAATACTTTTGAAATTATGGTCATCAGCATGAGATCGGCGAGACGGGAGGATAATCCCACTCAAGATGGGCGCCCAACAGGCCCAGGCCCTTCTGGGCGTCCAGGCCCTTCTAGGCGCCCAGACTCCCCCAGGCGGGGAGAGGATGTTCCTTCACTGAATGACCCTGCCCCAAATGCTCCTGCTCCCACTCCTCAACAAATGATGGAGACTATGCAGCAACTGGTGACTCAAAACCAGCAGATCTTATAACTCATGCTCACGGGGCAAGGAGGAGCACGGTTTGGTGGAGTACCGCAGGAAGTACCACTCCCGAGGCATCCAGCTGCTCCATGGCGGGGAGCACCTCACCTGGGCGCCCATCCCCATGGCGCCCAGGGTAGAGGAGCACACCACCTGGGCACCCATCCCCATAGCGTCCAGGGCCGGGGAGCACACTTGGGCGTCCATCCCCTTGGCGCCTAGGATCCCTCTACTGGAGCTCCCCAAGTCGTCCCGCACGGGATACTCTTAGTCGATCCTCAGGGTCGCACCCATCACGGAGTTCCTCCACCTCCCGGTGGAACCCAGCTTGGAGGACCCCCACCTCCAGGTGGAGCGAATCATGGAGGACTTCCACCTCCTCCCTCTATTTATAATGGGGAGGATCCTCATTTCCAAGAGGGTGGAAGTGAGAATCATAGCATGGAAGATGGGAGTTATTTCCTTGGTCCGTCCAGGGAGCCCCACAATGGCTGAGAGGAAAAGATCAGAGAAATGCAGAATCAATTGGGCGATGTCTTCAACGCCATGAAGGCGCAAGCACCCGAGACGGTGGATTATCTAGTCGGGCGAACGGATACTCCATTCAAGCCCGATGTGGTGAATTACCCACTTCCTCGGAAGTTCAAAATGCCCTCCATGGAGACCTTCGATGGAAGGAAGGATCCATTGGACCACCTAGAAACCTATAAAATCAAAATGCAGCTGCACAGCATCCCCGACGAGATCATGTGCAGGGCATTTCCAACCACGCTGAAAGGTTCTGCTCTGTAGTGGCTCGCCAATCTCCACTTAGCATCCATCGCCACCTTTGGAGAATTGAGCAAATCTTTTGTCTCACACTTCATTGGTAGGCGCCGCCACCAGAAGCTTGCCACACACCTGCTTAGTATAAAGCAGGACGAGAATGAAAGCCTCAGGAGCTACCTCACTCGTTTTAACGAGGAGGTACTTCAAGTCGAAGAGCCCGACGACAAGGTCTCCATGACGGCTTTTCTCGGAGGCCTTTGCTCGTCGAGTTTCCTCTTTTTTCAGTGATGAAGCGCCCGCCAAAGAGCTTTTCAGAATTACTAGCAAAAGCCCAAAAATATATGAATGCTGAAGACATCACCAGGGCGAGGCGAGGAGAGTCCTCCAGATCAGGCGGCAAAGGAAAGGAGCGGAACAGAGACGAGAAGAAAGAAACAAGCAACAAACGAAGCAAGACAGAAAGAGTACCTGTCAAAGACCGACTCGGTCCCGCTCCGCAAAGAGATAAGCAAGTGTTCACCCCTCTCACTGCCACTGTAGAGCACATCTTGTTCCAAATACAAGATGACCCCACTATAAAATGGCCAGGGAAGATGAAATCTCCTCCAAACCGGAGGAACCCGAATAGTACTGTTGCTTCCATTGCGACCATGGCCATGATACCGACGACTGTTATGAACTCAAGCGGCAGATTGAGGATCTCATTCAGCATGGCCACCTGCGCCAATATGTTGCGGGTAGGGGGCAAGCACTGCCACCACCACCACATCACAATCTGGAGAACCAGTAGCCGATCGGAGAAATCCGAACCATCTCAGGAGGACTAGCAGAGTCGCTCTCGGCCATGAAGGCCCATGCCAGAAAGGCAAGGCATCCTGAGGAGGCACGCCCGTCCAAGGCGCCTAGGCATGGCGCTAGCGAAGTCATATCCTTCTCAGACAAGGATTTAGAAGGGATCCAGCACCCCCATGATGACCCTCTGGTGCTCACCATGACTGTCACCAATTTTCAGGTACATAGAATTTTGGTAGACAGTGGAAGTTCTGCAGATATTCTATTTGTAGAAGCTTATGATAAGCTGAAGCAGGGACAGGAGAGGTTGCAGCCCGTCAAATCTCCCCTTATTGGCTTTTCAGGGGAGAAGGTGTATCCCCTGGGGGCTGATGGACCGCGCTCCTGCCTGGTTCTACCGAGGTCGGCGGACGTGGGAGTCCGTTGGGTCCGACCCTTACGTAACCGGGGGGCAAGGGCGTGCATCAACATTTCTTTTGTGTGGGTGTGCCAGATTTTCTATTTTACTTGGAATTGCAAGTGGTGATCCGGAGATCAACCTTTGCAAGTAAAAAGGAAATCAACTTCTTTCAAGTTTTCCATTGCACATATATTTAAGAAAAGAGACATTTTCTTGATTTGCTGGGAAAGGCGATTTTTTTGGCATTTATAGCCGATTTTGGCGTTTATAGCCGATTTTTGGCGTTTATAGCCGATTTACAATCCTTATCAATAATGAAAGACAAGAGTTGTGATTTTTGTCTCTTTAAAAAAAATACAAACTACAATGAAAAGTAAGAAAAGGAGGATCTACCTTCTCAGGAGATTGTGGGAGACCCGTTCAGATTGACGGTCGCAAGCCATATGTGGACTTCGCCATCATCCATGCAGATGAGAACAGAGGATGCTATTGATTTGCTTGGCTTGGCTATAACCTCGGGTTTTTAGAGAACAAAGACCAAAAGGAAGTCCTATGTCCAATAAAAAGCCGAGTAGACGGGCTGAAAAGCCACATCTAAGCCATTTAAAGGCAGAAGGAGAAGGCAAGGACCTTGGAGGGGGGGGGGGTACCCCCCAAGGGACTTTTGTCACCTTGTAGCGGTGGTCGGTGTAGAACTTCCGCAGAGTTTTCTCTCTTTTCCTTCTCTGAATTTCTGTGCTTTTTTATGATCTGGGATCGTCCTGTTTTTCCGATCTGGATTTCTTTGGAATGCTCTCCTATTTATAGGCTTTTAGGTAGCCATTTAGGAGGGTTTATGAGCCTTAATTGTCATAAAGCTACATAAAGGGAGGAGTTACAAGATTGAATTCTTTATTTTGTAACTCCTTTTTCTTGGCTTCTGATTGGCCGGAGGAGATTGAAGGCATTTAATCGCCTTTGATCGCCATGATGGGATGAGTTTCAAGGGTTAAATGCCATGAATCTCTTGACTTGTAACTCCCGGATGCTTGCTTTTGATTGGTCCGTCCAAAGAAATGGATTAATGACTGTAATAAATAGTCAATTAATCGCATTAAGTGGTCGCCGAGCAGTTGAAGAGTCGCGGGCCGTGCCGCGTCTTTTGGGATTCTTCTGGCGATGATCATCGATGGATCTTCATGTAGATCGACATCGGATGACCATGTAACTTCAGGTGTTGGCTACCAACAGCGGGTCGGTGCCATTTGTCCTGTCGATTTCTCGATCGGTCGGGTAGAAAGCACACATTTTTTGGTTGATCGGGTGGCGATCAATGTTGTTTTCTATACTCTTGATGATTAACCTATTTTTTTTACGGATGTCAGAAGATTTGGTATCTCAAAAGTATGAATTTTGGAAAATACCAAAGGCCGGACGCTTCAAATCGTGAAAAAACGGTGAAAAACGGGGTTTCCGGGGCCCACGGGGCCCCAGGGTTGCCGGCGACCCTAGGCCAGGGTCGCAGGGGTGGGGGGGTTTTCCCCCCTTTTGTCCCGTTTTGTGTCCGTTTTTGTTTTTCGATTCTTTTTTTCTTCTGTATTTTTTCTTGACATTTTTGATCATTTATTGGCCTGATTTCCCTGTAGAAAACCTGATGAGAATCCTTGCATTTTATTTTGCAAAGTTTCCAATTTTCTGAGAAAGCCGAAGACTTTGTTGTGCAGAGCTGCCGATTTTCCGTCAGAAGCTGAAACTGGGTCAAACTATGTCGGAATGACCTGAAATTTTGGGTGAAGCCTGCTGAGCAATAAATAAGACTAACCATAGGCTTTTATTTGAGTTTTGAAGCCGTTTGGGGTCCTATAACCAGTAGACTTGCTTTTGTCGCGATGAAGATGTCGCGGTCTTGATGTGCGGTCAACCAATGTCCGATTGACTTGAAATTTGACAGGGAACCTATTGGAGTCATTTTAAGATGATCCATAGGCTCTGTCTTGGAAACCATGGTCCTGGGGAGCTTCACCACCAAGAGGCCTGATTTGGCTTCCGAGCGTTAAAGTATGGTCAAATGTTGTCGAAATGACCTGAAATTTGACGTGTAGCCCTTTGTAAGCATATTGAAGCCGTCCATGTGCTCTATCTGATGAGTGATGGCCTCGGTGGTTCTCGCCGCCGAGAGGCTTGATTTAGCTGTTCGAGGGTTGATGTAGGGTCAAACGTTGTCGGTTTGACTCGGAACTTGACGTGGAGCCTTTTGGATGTATTTTGAGACCATCCATCGGCTCTGATCGAAGATTTGGTGTCTCTGATGCTTTCGCCGCCGGGAACTCCTTTTCAGCTGCCGGAGAAGCGAAGTTTGGCCAAATGATTTTGAAATGGCCTAAAACTTCTTGTGTACTCTTCTTTTGGCTGTCTTGAAGGATCTTGTAGTTTTTGTTTGATTCTGACTAGATTTGATTTTTTTGGAAGTAGCATTGCCTATTTATGGCAGGTTGCAACTTCATGTAGCTCTTTGCATCTTAAAGAGGCAAAGTGACATTTTTGGTGTCAACAAATGCCCCCTTGAGGTACAGCGACGAGTTGCTTAACTTTTGTAGTCGATGTGCCTCGAAAAGATTTTTGAAGGAGAGCCTGTGACTGGACCAAGAGACTTTGAGCAGTCTTTCTTTTTGGTATTTGTAGCCTTTTGAGCTTCTAGGGGAATTTTATGGTAGTGAAAGGGATCACGTACCATCTCGAGGCAAAGTTTTGAAGATGACATCAGGGATGTGGATTTGGGTTTTGACCTTGTGATCTAACAGGCTGTATGTGGTAGGTTAGGGGGTCAGGTTTGGTTTTGACCGTGTGACCCAACAAGCTGTATGTGGAATGTTGGGGGATCAATTTTGGTTTTGATCTTGTGACCTAACAGGCTGTATGTGGCAAGTTAGGGGATTAGATTTGGGTTTTTGGTTTTGGTCTTGTGACCTAACAAGCTGTATGTGGCAAGTTAGGGGACCAGGATTTGGTTTGGATTTTTGTGGAATATCAATTTCAAGATTTTGGCTCAATTTGGTATATGAGGCTGGATGGTTTGATTTTTGGAAGCTCATGGGACTTGGAATTCTCTTTGTATGGTCCAATCAACTCAAAAAAGGCATGGAACCATTTTTGTATGCTCTTGGTAAGAGGGATTTCTCTTTGACTAAAAGCCCAAATTCTTTTTTTTTTTAGTGCCTAGGTGGTCAAACCTGGCTCATATGGGCTAACCCATGGGACCTTAAGCTTTTGAAATGGCTTAGATCTCATATGGTGTCATTTTTGCAAAAGAATATCCAAAAATATCTCCTTTGGATAGAGAATATCTAAGAATATCTTTATTTGGAGAGAATCTCTCATGTTCCCTTTATTTTGGGATAGGATATCTCAAGATATCTTTCTTTTGGGAAAGAATCCTTCATTGATCCTATCTTTTGGGAGAAAATCTTTCATTGATTTCTTTTTGGGAGAAAATCCCTCAAGATATCTTTCTTTTGGGAAAGAATCTTTCTAATCTCTTTCTTTTGGTAACGTTACTAATTAGTAACACTTACCTCTTTCTTCTTTCCTTCTTTGGTTTGCTCTCTTCTATAAAAGCAAGGAGGAGGTTGGATCTCTTGCTCTTATTGCTTTCTTTTGCAACAATCCCAAGAGGGCTACAAGACCAAGAGTTCTTCTTCTTCAAGATCTTCAAGACTTTTCTTCTTCTTCTCCATCAATGGCTTCAAGTGAGTGCCCTTTTTCAAGAAAACTCCATTGTAGGAAAAAAAAGTTCTTTCTTTTTTTTTTTGTTCCTTTCTTTTCTTTTATTCTTTCTTTTTTTTTCCACGTGTTTGTTTCTTTTTCACACATTTTTTTTTTGCTTTCTTTTTCTTTCTCTTTTTTTTTGCATGTTTTTTTTTTCGTTTCTTTTGTGGGCCGTACGGACATATCCGTACGGATCTGGCCGTACGGCCACGTGGCCTATGGGCCATCCCTTTTTTCTTTTCTTTTTTTTTGTTTTCTCTCTCTCCTTTTTTTTGAGAAAGTTTTCTATTTTTTTTTGCTCATCATGATAATGCGTTTTTTTTTTTGCAAACCTAGATATTCATGCATGCATTCTACTGTAAATTAAATTTGTAGCATGATGTGATAGCATACCTGGAAGTTTTCGCAAATTTGGGATTTTGGAGCTCGCAGCGATGTTGAGCCCTTCCTGATTTTGCGGAGACTTTGAGGTTTCGAAAGTTTGGAGTTTCGGAGCTCGCAGCAGTGTTGAGCCCATCTTCAAGCTTTCTATTTCTTTCGGGATAGTTCCTTTTCTTCGGACTTGCCCCGTCATCATGTCAGAATTTCGCCAGATTTTTTTTTTGCGAGATTCTATCATTTTGATGTTTGATCTTTTTCTTTTCCATCCTTTGCAGGTGGTTCCTCCAGAACGAATAAGGGTAAAGAGCCTGCTACAAGCGTACCTCGTCGATCTGCTAGATCTTCTAATCCAGCCGTTCAGCAGGCCTTTGAGAAGGTCCAGTATGTTGAGAGAAATCTGGAAGAATGCGACTCCTTCAATAGGGATGAGATGAGGCAGCGACTGATTGCTGTCAAGGGAGAGGAATTCTATAAGATCATGGTAAGCAGTCGTCCATGGGTGATGGAAGATCAGAGTGTTTTACCCAAGCCTACCTTCTTCTTTGGTGACACCGTCCCTGATGACATGACATACCATAGGAGATGTTTTCAGTTCTCTTTCACAGCAGATGGTGAGAAGAAGACTGTTGCTACCCGGTCGACGTTTGATCGCACCGTCTCGATCATGAGCCTTGCCCCTACATACTCTAAGAGGGAAGATCCTCCAAGCTGGGTGAGAAGGACAAATGTAATCAAGACCGGGGTTTTTGTTGGCGGTTCTCCTGGATATACGGAGAGGTCGCCTGTTGACATGGACCTGTTGATGCCATCCAGCGGCTACCAGGGTTTTAATTATCCGTCGGTCGATTTGAGACCGGTGGGCCATGGTATTTTCAGCGGTGACGGCAGCAATTGGATAAAGCCTTTTCGACTTCGTGGCCGTTTCAATGCTGATTCCGAGTGGAAGTCGTGGACTGATCGCGTGCTGCTGATTGGTGGCACCGTTTTGAAGGAAGTCGGGATTTTTGATGCGGTCCGCGCTTTTAGGGAGACCGTGATCTTTTTCGACGAGGCCTTCATGGCTATACTGGAGTCATTCCTCCCACAAACCAATACCTTCGTTGTGACGAATGGTGAGATTGGTTTCTCTTTGAAGGAGCTGAGAGCCATTACTGGATTGCCCATCCTTGGCAAACTCTATGAGGAGTTTATGCCGATTGACAGCGTCCTTGAGGGGCAGTCTGAGGAGTTCAGGCTTCTGTACTTTCAGCTCGTCGCCTTCTCTGATTTTTTGAAGGAGAATGAGGGTTTGAAAGTTAGATCCAGCAGTTGGAAGAGTGCTAGCTCTTCATTCCCCAACTTTTTTGATAGCAAGGAGTCTTCTGATAGTGTGACCCAGGAAGCCAGGGCTCAGGATCTAAGTTCGAAGAAGATCTTGGCTATGCAAGAAGAGTTGAGAGATTTCTGTGCGAGTACAAATGCCATATGTCCTGATATTGCACTGCGGAGAGATCTCGCTGTTTACCTCACTTATTGGCTTGGTGAGGCTATTTTTGCTGGAGGAGATGGAACGCACATCAGGCCGCATTGTATTTTTTCGGCTTGTCAGATGGCATTTAGAGAGCAGCTTGCTTTGGTGCCAGCTCTTTACTCCTACCTGTGTATCGAACTGCAGGCTGCTGCTTTTTTGGTTCGGCTTGGGCTCCCTATGAATAGGGTATTTTCAGCCCACATCTTTTATTCGTGGTACGTGTACCACTGTCCTGGCTTCCACCGGCTGGGTGCTGCACAGGATGATGATCCTCTGATGATTCGGTCGACTAAGGGCAAAGCCGTGTCCGAATCACTTTTGTTTGCCCGCATGAGGATCCGACGGTTCAGGGACGTCGAGATGGGGCAATCTTCAGTGAAGCTTTCTCTGGAGTTGCGGAAGAAGGCTTTTGATTTTGGTGCCTCCCGAGACTCTACCAGGGCGGGGTAGGGAAGGCATTACTCCTTGACGAATGCAGAGAGAGAGTGGCTTTTCAGCATACGTGTCGGCACGATGGTGTACCGCAGACATCTTTTCATCGACATCTAGCCGTATGTACCCTCTCACTTTGATTTACAGCTGGGCTTTTCTCAAGGCGTCGTTGGAGCGCCTTCAAGCATGGTGAAGTGCTTTGGAGGTTTACAGGACGGGAGAAATACATGGGTTTTTTTTAGTGCTAAAGACACTACAGCCATGATCTCCTATCCTGTGTTGTTGACTTCCCGGACTGCCGGCTTTGCGAAGTGGTTCGCGGAGAGCTTTTCTTCATATCGGGGGCTTTCCAAGAAGGAGCTTGATGTGAAGCCAGCATCTGGAAGGGCCTTGGAAAGTCGGATGGCGTCCGGCGAGAGGAAGTTTGGGCCTTCCTTTCTAGAGAGAAACACAAGATAGGCTTTCTCGGTGACCAGGGCGTCATTGGTTCTGAAGCTGTTCGAGAAATATCTGATGAGGCTTTAGAGCAGCTAGAACAGGAGGAAGCCGAACTTGGTGCTTGGATGTAAGCGGCACAGAGGCAAGCTTCCGTGGAGTCTACTGGCAAGAGTAGACCATCCAGTGAGGAGTCAAGTGGGAAACCTGACTCTGACAGCGGGGCAGGTTCCTCTAAGAAGCGAACCCGCAGGAGTAAGAGGAGGAGGAGTCATCATCGCAGCAAGGGGGAGCATGAGGACTCTCCTGACTTGGAAGTCCCTTTACTATCAATGAGGATGTGCCAGTGGATGCTGACTAGCCTCCAGAGAAGAGAAGCCGAGAAGAAGAGACCGTCGGTGAAGGTATGATTCTTCCTTTTTCTCTTTCCATTTCTTTTCATGTGATTTTTCCCTGTTCTGATTTGCTTCTTGTTTCTGCTTTTGTTTTTTTTTAGCAGAGGAAGACTTGGTGATGCCTGAGGTTCCAACCGATGAGGTGGTGAAGAAGAACCGAGGGACTCTGGAGTGAATCCAGAATCTCCAATTGGTATGACTTCTTTTGCTTTTTTTTTATGTCTGTGACTTGGTTTGCTAACATTTTTCTTGCCAGCTGACTTGCCACAGGATTCCGATGACTTTGAGCCATCGATGGACGCAAATGTTGATGATGCTTCCGATGAGTTCATGGAGGAAGAGAGTGTTTCGCCAGTCGTCGAAGAAGGTATTTTGTAGTAATAACCCTGATAATGATTTTCAAACAGGATCATATTCATACCTTTTTGTGTTTCTTTGGCTGGTTTTGAAGTGACAAAGGAAAGTCCGTCGCTTCCTTCAGAACCAGAGCAAGGGATACCAGAGGTTGATCCAGAGGTAGAGACTCCTGGGACCAGTTCTGACACTGTTGAGGAGATACCTCATGCTGAGATTCCTTCCCGAGCAGGAGCAGCTTCAACTGGAAAGAATTCTTTTGTTACTCTTCCAATGAGTGATGACATGAGTAGTCAACCAACGGAGTTGGGCGAATCTTCAGCTGGGCCATCTCTTCTTTTTGCGAAGAAGGTTGTGGTGCGGGTTCTGAGCTCTTGGATTGAGACTTTACTTTCTGAGCATTTAGATGCCGGATTTGGGATGATCCAGCATGTGCGTGAGATTCTCGGTGATGCCGAAGAGGCTGGTCTGGATGTCACAAGTGCCACGGCGATCGTTGATAGGATCATTGAGCTGGGTGGCATGTGGTTTGAGACCATGGGTTTTCCTGACGACCAGTTCTTCAAGGAGATGTTCCTGGACCCTGAGGATAAGGCTCAGTCTAACCTAGATGAGGCTACACAAAGCCGGAAGCAGGTAGTCCGAGAGAAGAACTTAGAAGAGCTAACCATCATTGGGCTGACACATGACCTTAACATCCTTGATAGGAAGGTCGATGAGGCCAGGAAACGTCTTGAGCATCTGCAGGCACAAGTCGCTGCCAAGTGGACTGCAATAATAGAGGCTCGTGACAAGGAGAGTGTTCTGATTCGCCGGGTTGCAGATGCTAATCGAGTTCTTGAAAGGAAATCTCAAGAAAGCGAACGATGGCAAACTGCTCGGGATAAGCTTCTCGGTGTGAAAGAAGGGTTACAGCCCACCCCAGCATCTCATGGCAAGTTTCTGAAGAAGCGTGCTTTGAAATCCCTGACGGCTGAGGCCAAAAGTTTGCTTGAGGAGCTGAACTCTTAGCTGGAGACCATTTTTGATTGAGCTCCTGTTTTTTTTTAACAGAAACCATCCTTCTCTCTTTCTTTTTTTAGTACCACTTGTATTTTTTTGGTACTTTTTTTTGTAGTGTTTGTGAACACTTTCTTTTTTTTGGTACCACATGTATTTTTTGGTACTTTTTTTTTCTGTAGTGCTTGTGAACACTTTTTTTTGGTACCATATTTATTTTTTGGTACTTTTTTTTGTTTTCCCTACGCTCACTTAAATCTTTTTGTGATGAAAGTAATTGCTAAATGGGATGCCTCTTTTTTTTTGTTTTCCCTACGCTTACTTAAATCTTTTTGTGATAAAAGTAATTGCTAAATGGGATTTGATAAAAAAGTTTATCATTTTGTGAAAATCTTTTGTCAAATGATTGTTTTGGCATGGAAGCCAGATTTTTTGTTTGTGGCATGGAAGCCGATTTTTGGCATGAGAGCCGGTTTTGGTGGCATTTATAGCCGGTTTTGGCATTGATAGCCGGGTTTTGGTGGCATTGATAGCCGAGTTTGTGGCATTGATAGCCGAGTTTTTTTGAAAGCCAATTTTTTTGTTTGTGGCATTGATAGCAGGTTTTGTTTTATGGCATTGATAGCCGGTTTGTTTTGGTGGCATCTATAGCCGTTTTGTGGCATTTATAGCCGGTTTGGTTTTCAAAGATGCAAGTATCGACTAAAAGTCGCCTCCCTGCTGAATGTTCTTGCAAGTATCGATGGAATGTCGCATTCTTGCTCATTCGGTTGTGAGTATCGATGGAATGTCGTATCCTCGCGGATTTGGGTGCAAGTATCGATGGAATGTCGCATCCTTGCTTTTCAAAAATTTTGGTTTTGCGGGTACTGACTTGATGTCGTTTCCCCACGATTTTTGAAATTTATGGTTTTCTCGAACCTTTGGGTTATGGATATCAACTGAAATGTTGCGTCTCCATGGTTTTTTAGGTTTTTTTCGAACCTTTGAAATTTGGGTTGTGGATATCAACTGAAATGTTGCGTCTCCACGGTTTTTGATTTTGCAAATATCGACGAAATATCGCTTCCCTGCGGCTTTTTGAAAAACCTTTTTTTCTTTTTTTTTTGTTTAAAGACACGAGGGTCATAAGTTTTGACCTAAAACCATTTTGGCGGTAAAAGGCAGGGTGGACTAGGGTGGAAATCCCTGAATCTGGATTTTGTTTCAAACCATAAATTTTGGGTTCAAGGGTTGAAAATTTTGGTCAAGTTAGGGAAAGGTTCCTAAACTTGGATTTTTGAACAATGAAACGATGGAAGTAAGCATTATTTAAATTTCTAGAAATTTCAACATTTGATATGAAAATTCTAAAAAAAGGTGGGTTTAGCGAGCGTGTACCTCGAAACCGATTTTGGCCATACAGGCATTGCTCTTACCCAGTTGGGTAAGTCTTCAAGGGTAGTACCGCTTTAAGAACTTGCCGTTGATGGGCAACATACATCTGTCACCTTCCATGTTTAGGAGTGCGTATGAGCCGTTGGAGAAAACCTTGTCGATGACGTAGGGTCCCTCCCATTTTGGCTCAAATTTGCCTTTGGACTTGTGAGCGAAGACCATTGGTCTTTTTACCATAAGAACCAAGTCACCCTTTTTGTAGGCACGTTGCCTGACCTTTTTGTCGAAAGATCCTGTCATGCGTGCTTGGTAAAGTTCAATGCTTTGTTGAGCTTCGAGCCGTCTCTCATCGAGATTGTCCAGCTCATGGAGTCGCAATTTGACATTGCTTTCTTGAGTCATGTCATTTTGCAAGGATACCCTCAAGGAAGGAATTTGTACTTCCAAGGGCACGACAGCTTCGCATCCATAGACCAAAGAGAATGGTGTGCTATG
The DNA here is from genome assembly GCA_012931725.1 of Litsea cubeba. Taxonomy (NCBI): domain Eukaryota; kingdom Viridiplantae; phylum Streptophyta; class Magnoliopsida; order Laurales; family Lauraceae; genus Litsea; species Litsea cubeba. Next base: position 36,724,730 of record CM022955.1, on the reverse strand, counting down.
GGTTGGTCCTCGAACGGTGGTTCGATAGGCCCACAAAGCTTCAGACATTTTGTCGCTCTAGTCTTTTTTGTGACTAGAGACCATTTTTTTTGAGGATTTTGTAGAGTGTCTTGTTGAAAGCTTCTGCTAACCTGTTTGCTGCCGGATTATATGGAGTCGAAGGACAGCTTTGGATTTTGTATTTGTCGCAGAACCTGTAGAATCGATGATCCCGGAATTGTGGTCCGTTATCATGGACGAATCTTTTGGGTATGCCGAAACGACAAATGATGTTGGTGTGCAGGAAGTGAAGGACTGATGAGGTCTTCATTTCGTTGAATACAAATGCTTCTGACCACTTGGAGAAATAATCCGTAGCGGCGAAGATGAAGCGATGACCTTTGGTCGAAGGGGGAGAAATAGGACCTATGATGTCCATACCCCAGGCTTCGAAAGGCCATGAAATCGCTGTAAGATGCAGCCATTCTAGAGGCATGTGAATGTAATCTCCATGAACTTGGCATTGTTGGCAGCGCTTAGCAAATTACATTGCGTCAGCTACCATGGTAGGCCAGTAATATCCTAACCTTTTTATCTGATCATAGAGCTTGGGACCAGCCTGATGAGCTCCGCAAAGACCAGCATGAACTTCTTTGAGTGTTTCTTCAGCCTCTTGTTGTGACAAGCAGCGTAGAAGTACTCCGTTGAAGGATTTCCTGTAAAGGAATTTTGAAGGAATATCCAAATGAAAGCTTGGGGTTCGCCTTTGGATGCTTACCCATTCTTTTGGATTTTCAGGTAGGATTCCGAACATAATGTAATCAATGAACGGATCCCTCCAGTCGCCGATTGAAGTTTGAAGGATTGAAATCCGACTTCCAACCACTTGGTGCAACAGCTTGGTGTGTGTTAAGAGGAGGAAGGATTCTTCTTTCGCACACTGTGATTTGCATGTTTTCCCCTTCCTGGATTGCCATGGATGCGGCAAGTCCAGCTAGGGCATATGCACGTATGTTTTCACCTCTACGAATGTGGGTGATGTGACAGATGTCAAACTTTTGCAGAAGTGATTGTGCCTTGTTGTAGTAAGGCAGCAAATCTGGCTTCCTGACTTCAAATTTCTGATTCATCTGGTTGACGATCAGTTGAGAGTCTCCAAAGACTTCCAGCATGGTGATACCGGATTCGATGGCGAGTTCCAATCCTAGGATCAGAGCTTGATATTCAGCTGCATTGTTTGTGCATGGTTCTAGTAGCGAGAATGCGTGTGGAATCATGTATTTGTCGGGGATAACAAAGAGGATGCCAACTCCCGAGATCAGCTGTCTTTTTTCATTTGTCCTGGTTGCACCATCAAAGTACATGTTCCAGGAGGCACTTTGCGAGAAAGTCTCCACATTGTAGACTGGTTCGTCTGGGAGATCATCTCTGAGCGGAGAATCTTTAGGCAATGGATGCTCTTCGAGGAAGTCCGCTAGAGCTTGCCCTTTGATTGCCTTTTGTGGTACATACCTAATATCAAATTGTGACAGAAGGATGGACCATTTTGCCAGTCGAGCATTGAGAGAACCTGCCTTTGTGACAAGGACCTTCAAGAGGTTGACCCTCGAGACCAGGTATACTATGTTGGAAAGCAAGTAGTGACGCAGCTTTTGTACGGCGAACATCACTGCAAGACATTCTTTTTCGACTGGAGAGTAGTTATGCTCTACACCTACTAGCATGCGGCTGAGGTAATATAGAGCAGCTTCTTTTCTTTGATCATTTTCTTGCGCAAGCAGAGCTCCCAAAGAGTGATCAAGGGCTCTTGTGTACAAGATGAATGGTTTTCCAGTGGTAGGAGCAGCTAACACTGGAGGTTTTGTCAGGTATGACTTGATGTCTTGGAAAGCAGCTTCACAGTCAGCATCCCAGACAAAATTTATACCTTTTTTCATCAACCGGGAGAATGGACGGCATTTCCCCGAAAGATTGGAGATGAACCGTCTGATGTAGGCCAATCTCCCTTGAAGCCCTTTGAGTTATCTCAAGGTTCTTGGAGAGGGCATTTCTAGAATGGCTTTGACTTTTATGGGGTCAAGCTCTATTCCAGCTTTCCGAACTAAGAATCTGAGGAACTTACCCGACGAGACGCTGAAGAAGCATTTCAAAGGATTCATTCGCAGTTTATGTTTGCGAAGCCGGAGTGTAAGTGCTCTCATCAGACGATGCTTCGGAAGAGCTATAATATCGAATTATCACATTACAGGAAGCTTTGACAGGAGACGTTGCCTGATCGGAGTCAGACTCATCATCGGATGTAAGAGGATCGTCTATCCAGTAATTTTCTCCATTTGCAGGAGTTAAGGGAGGATGTACCTGATGGTCTTCAGGGACTTCAGGCTCTGGATTGTGAGGAGGCTCGTTGACGCGGTCTTGCTCTTGTTCTAGAGCGAGACGCTGCAAGATCCTTGCATATTCTTCAAGATCAGGCGTGGGAGCCAAATCTTCTTATTCATCAACTCTTTGTGGCTCAACATTGTTGATTTCCACTGGAGCAATGAGGGGTGCTGGTTCAACAGCATTTTCTTGCACAGTCTCTTGGTCTTCTTCATCATCAGACCAGGATCCTTGTGGCTAGTAGGGGGTTATACCAGATTACTGGAATAAGATGAGACTCAGGAACCCATTCTTCATCGGAGAGATATTCTCCTGTTTCAAGGGACTCCTCCCACTCGTCTGTGTAGTTGGATTCGAATCCATCATCGGTGTCGCTGGACTCGTATCCATCAATGGAGAATCCAACTACCGAATTGCAAGAGTATGATACCTCCTGCGTGGCTTCTTTGAATTGAGGTGGCATGAAATCACTGAGAGTGAATTTTCTTACCCCCTTTGAAATCTCTGGAAGGGATGTTTTTGTTACCTCCAGTGAAGCGGTAGAGGAAGCCTATGCCTTTTCTTTGACTTCTTGTTTTGGCCGGGTCTTCTCTTGCCGTTTGAGCTTGAGGAGATGTTTCCTAGCCTGCCTTCGCTGCTAAGCTATAGGCTTTGTTTTCACGACCTCCCAATTTTCATCTTCCAGGAGATCGGGATGTACCCATATGGGTTGTCCGTCTGGTGTCGGGTAAGGAACCAGTTCCTCGGACGCTTGGATTGAGTTTATCACCTTGAAGGAAGTAGTGATCTTCTTCTTCGGTGACTTTGATGTTTGTCCACATGTCACTATGTTGACGGAGGCAGACCCATAGTTTTTGTCAAAGGTGATGACTCCGTTTTTCCACACCTCGTTTATTTTCTCCCTCACAACGAAGCATTGATTGAGAGGATGCGGGATCATCTGGTGGTATGGACAGCACTGAGGATCGTTGGTTTTGCTAACATCACCCGGTCTTTTTGGTTCAGGCAAGGTGAGCTTGCCATTTGCCACAAGAGCCCCGAAGATTTCATCAACATCTTCATCAAAACGGGTATTTCTTCTCTACTCGTTCTTTGAAGGCATCAGAGAGTTCAGGTCTCTTACCAGCAGCTTTGTTTTCAGCTTTCTTTGGTGGCTGAGGAGCTGACTTGGTCTGCACATTGAGGACCTCTTTCTTCTTTGGTTTAGAGTTTGCAATGGCGGTTGGCTCTTTTCTTGATGATTTCTGACTGTTGAGGTCTTTATTCACCGTTTCAGCTTCCATGCAAGCTTCTAGGAGTTCTCCCAGGTTTTTTGATTTGTTGCCGATGATCATGGAGCGGATTCTGGCTCTCATGTTGTTTCGGCAGATGTCGACTAGTGACGCTTGTGGCAATACATCAGAGCATTTGTATGCCATTGCTTTCCACTTGTGAATGAAGTCATATGTTGACTCATTCTCCCCCTATTTTAGGCCGCATAGCTGAGCCATAGTAGCGGGATGATCCTCACCTTTGAAGTGAGTCAGGAAGCGTGTCTCTGGCATGGCCCAGTTTTGGATGGAGTCCTTCGGCAGAGTGGAGTACCAATCGAAGGCCGTACCTTTTAGGGTACTTGCAAAGAGGCGGATCTTGAGTGCATCTTGATCCGCGATAGCTCCCGTCAGGATCTTGAAGTGGATGACGTGCTGTCTGGCTGATCCTTTCCCCATATATGTTTGGAGAGTAGGATGTTTGAATTTTATGGGGAACGAGACCGAGTCCATCCATAAGGGATATGGTGGCTTGATCCCATGCTCCTTGAGTATATCCTCTTCTTTTGCTTTGGCGAGGATACTGTCTACGTCCTTTTTGGTAAGGGCGCGTGGCTCATTTTCTTCTCTATTTACCTCATCGTCTTGATGATTCGGAGGAGGTTGATTGTTCGCCTGATTTTGAAAGGCGAGGAGAAGGTTTTCCATTAGAGTTTTAATCCTCTGCTGGCCTTGTTCCAACTGCTGGATGCGGGTGATCGCATCATCTTGAGGTGGATTGCGGGGTGGTGGCTCAGAATTTGTAGCCAAGAAGTTCATCCTTCGTGATTCGAATGAAGAAACTGTCCTGGTGACTGAGCTGGGGCTCATTCTTTTTGAAGAAGAGCTTGAGGAAGGATCACTCTGCCGTCCTTTGCTTGAAAGAGCAGGGGATTCTTCTGAATGTCTTCTTGTCCTGGAGACGCTGCGGGTCATCGGACGTCGGACATGGATTTTGGATGCTGACTTTTGGGGTCTTCTGGTTTTTCCAACCATATGGACAGCCGCAACTTGGTTGGATCTATCTTTTTCGACCCATTTGGGAGAGACTTGAAGTGTAGGAGGCTGGGTCCTTTGCTTTTCTAGTCTCTTTTGTCTATACGATGCGCGGCAGCGTATGCGACGAGCAATTTGAGCTTCGATCAGCTCTGGCTGGGCTTTGACAATGAAGGATGTGCTCCCCCGGGCGCAGCAGCTGAGCCTGTCTTCTTTGTAGATGGGCAAGGACAGGATGCGAACCCTGTCCTTCGCCTGTTGCAGTGAAGCTTTGAATTTTTGGAGTTCGGCCCCTGTAGAGATGAAGGGTCGAACTGCAGGTTTGTAGGCCTTAGCAGGTGCTTGCAGAGGCCTTGTGATGCATGACTTGAATTTGGGCTTGTAGGAACAAGCCGGCTCATGCTGGGTTGACTTGAGAGTCAGATTGGAGATGGGTCTCTCCTCTTTAATGTAGGCAAGAGGGTAGAACTGGTTCTCCTTGAGTGGGGCCAGGAATGCTGGCTTGGTAGATGTTTGGGACCTTCCCTGTTTTGGTGAAGGTCTTGGGGACCAAGTCTTGGGATAGACCTGGTCGTTTGCTGGTCGAGGCTTCGTGGAGCTGCTACGGGCTTTGGGCCTTCTGGTGCTCGCCTTTGGTGTCACGGTAGTGACACGTTGCGAGGCGAGTTTCTGCTTCTTGGAAGGAGCAGCTTTTTCCTCGGGAAATGGGAATGGTCCCAGCATCCCAAAGACGATAGTCCGGGGAGTCGAGGTCGACCCGGAGCTCAGAGAGTTACCGAGGGAGTTGACGCTTCGGCAGCTGATGGGGCGCTTGTAGGTGCGCGTAGTTTGCTTCTGTTGAAGCCTGAGTTGGTGCTTGTTCTCGTCGAAGGTAATGGTTAGTGAAGTTGCCATTGTTAGTTTTCGAAAAGTTTCTGAAACAAGACCACATACATTAGTAATCACAAGAATATAATGATCATAAATGGGAAGTTCTATGGTTTTGTCTTTTCAAATTGCTCGAGGAAGATGACCCAAGCAATATGAAGATGGCAAAACGCCATAGAGGGTACAATTGTTCTGATCGCAGGTATGGTAAGCCCAGAATGAGCGTCCCAGTGACTGCTAGAAGCAATTGTGAACTTAAATTCGACTTATCGAGAAGCAAAGCTTGCTCGAGGTAAGAAGAATATAAAGTTGGAGTTACAAATGTGCCGTTCGCAATACAGTAGACCCTGAAAGGGCGTACTAGTACCGCTAGACACAAATGTTTTGAGACTGCATCCATGAGATGAGATTCTCTGTTTTGAAAGGTCAAGATTGGATTCATCAAAGAGAGCAGATGGTATTCCGATCTGAACACGGGCTCAGCAATTTCCGCGAGCGCCAGTGCTCAGAAAGAAATGAACCATAATTTCTCGGATCTGAATCCAAAAATGACGAGTTTTTTTTTTTTGAAAGGCCAATATCGGGTTCATCAAAGAGAGCAAAAGGCACTCCAATCTGGACACGGGCTCAGCGATTTCCGCGAGCGCCAGTGCTCAGAAAGGAGAAGACCAAAATTTCTCCAATCTAAATCCAAAATTTTTTTTAAAGATTGTTTTTTGAATTTTTTTTATTTTTTATTTTTTAATTTAAAATTTTATTTTTTAAAAATTTTATTTTTGAAAAAATTTATTTAAAAGACGAGAGAGTACACTTAGGCCTCCTAACCCGGTCTTATGAAATCTTGATTGATAGAATTGCCCCCAGGTAAGAGTAGGATTACTTAATGAACCCGTTTGGAGGACCCTTGCCTAGAACAGTCAAGCTGTCTCCACACTCTGGACAAGGCTTTTCTTGAATCAACCATGATCGAAGAACGCAGTTGGTTTAACCTTAGTGGTCTATGTCTTTTTTTTTGTTTTTTTTTGTTTATATATATATTTAGATCTTTAATGAACTCATCGAAGAGAAATGATGGCCCAAAACCTTAGTCGAAGAGGCTCAACATTTCTGCAAGCACGATGAACGATAGGAAAGGATCAAGGTTTCTCAATTTTGAATTCAAACCGAGAAATCTAATTTTTTATTTTTTTTTTAATTTTATATATATTTTTTTAGATCTTTAATGAACTCATCGAAGAGAAACGATGGCCCAAAACCTTAGTCGAACAGGCTTAACATTTCTGCAAGCGCGATGAACGATAGGAAAGGATCAAGGTTTCTCAATTTTGAATTCAAACCGAGAAATCTAATTTTTTATTTTTTTTTATTTTTTATTTTTATATTTTTTTTAGATATTTAATGAACTCATCGAAGAGAAACGATGGCCCAAAACCTTAGTCGAGCAGGCTCAACATTTCTGCAAGCGCGATGAACGATAGGAAAGGATCAAGGTTTCTCAATTTTGAATCCAAAATGAAAAATCTAATTTTTTTTTTCTTAGATCTTTAATGAACTCATCGAAGAGAAATGATGGCCCAAAACCTTAGTCGAACAGGCTCAACATTTCTGCAAGCGCGATGAACGATAGGAAAGGATAGAGGTTTCTCAATTTCGAATCCAAAATGAAAAATCTAATTTTTTTTTTGTTTTTTTGAAAAGAGAAAGAGTGGAAATAAATTCAAAGAATTAGAAATTTCCAAAAAATCTCATCTCATTTTTTTTAGATGCGGAATCCAACATAGGCCACCAATTAAAAAGTAGCCAAGGAATCGAGAAAAGAAATATAAGCATAGAGCAAAAGATATGATATGCAAATATCTCATTTCTAGCATCGTGTTCTCAAATGAACGGGTCCCACCGGGTGTGCCAGCTTGATGGACCGCGCTCCTGCCTGGTTCTACCGAGGTCGGCGGACGTGGGAGTCCGTTGGGTCCGACCCTTTAGTAACCGGGGGGCAAGGGCGTGCATCAACATTTCTTTTGTGTGGGTGTGCCAGATTTTCTATTTTACTTGGAATTGCAAGTGGTGATCCGGAGATCAACCTTCGCAAGTAAAAAGGAAATCAACTTCTTTCAAGTTTTCCATTGCACATATATTTAAGAAAAGAGACATTTTCTTGAATTGCCGTGAAAGGCGATTTTTTTGGCATTTATAGCCGATTTTGGCATTTATAGCCGATTTTTGGCGTTTATAGCCGATTTTGGCGTTTATAGCCGATTTACAATCCTTATCAATAATGAAAGACAAGGGTTGTGATTTTTGTCTCTTTAAAAAAAATACAAACTACAATGAAAAGTAAGAAAAGGAGGATCTAACTTCTCAGGAGATTGTGGGGGACCCATTCAGATTGACGGTCGCAAGCCATATGTGGACTTCGCCATCATCCATGCAGATGAGAACAGAGGATGCTATTGATTCGCTTGGCTTGGCTATAACCTCGGGTTTTTAGAGAACAAAGACCAAAAGGACGTCCTATGTCCAATAAAAAGCCGAGTAGACGGGCTGAAAAGCCACGTCTAAGCCATTTGAAGGCAGAAGGAGAAGGCAAGGACCTTGGGGGGGGGGTACCCCCCAAGGGACTTTTGTCAACTTGTAGCGGTGGTCGGTGTAGAACTTCCGCAGAGTTTTCTCTCTTTTCATTCTCTGAATTTCTGTGCTTTTTTCTGATCTGGGATCTGTCTTGTTTTTCCGATTTGGATTTCTTTGGAATGCTCTCCTATTTATAGGTTTTTAAGTAGCCATTTAGGAGGGTTTATGAGCCTTAGTTGTCATAAAGCTACATAAAGGGAGGAGTTACAAGATTGGATTCTTTATTTTGTAACTCCTTTTTCTTGGCTTCTGATTGGCCGGAGGAGATTGAGGGCATTTAATCGCCTTTAATCACCATGATGGGAGGAGTTTCATGGGTTAAATGCCATGAATCTCTTGACTTGTAACTCCCGGATGCTTGCTTCTAATTGGTCAGTCTAAAGAAATGGATTAATGACTGTAATAAAGCTAGTCAATTAATCGCATTAAGTAGTCGCCGAGCAGTTGAAGAGTCGCGGGCCGTGCTGCGTCTTTTGGGATTCTTCTGGCGATGATCATCGATGGATCTTCATGTATATCGACATCGGATGACCATGTAACTTCAGGTGTTGGTTGCCAACAGCGGGTCGGAGCCATCTGTCCTGTCGATTTCTCGATCGGTCGAGTAGAAAGCACACATTTTTTGGTTGACCGGGCGGCGATCAATGTTGTTTTCTATACTCTTGATGATTAACCCATGTTTTTGACGGATGTCAGAGGATTTGGTGTCTCAAAAGTATGAATTTTTGAAAATACCAGAGGCCGGACGCTTCGAATCGCGAAAAAACGGCGAAAAATGGGGTTTTCGGGGCCCATCGGGCGATCCCGGGCCCCAGGGTCGCAGGGGTGGGGGGTTTTTCCCCCCTTTTGTCCCGTTTTGTGTCCGTTTTTGCTGTTTTTCGATTCTTTTTTTCTTTTATATTTTTCCTTGACATTTTTTATCATTTATTGGCCTGATTTCCCTGTAGAAAACCTGATGAGAATCCTTGCATTTTATTTTGCAAAGTTTCCAATTTTCTGAGAAAGCCGAAGACTTTGTTGTGCAGAGCTGCCGATTTTCTATCAGAACCTGAAACTGGGTCAAACTATGTCGGAATGACCTGAAATTTGGGGTGAAGCCTGCTGAGCAATAAATAAGACTAACCATAGGCTTTTGTTTGAGTTTTGAAGCCGTTTGGGGTCCTATCACCAGTAGACTTGCTTTTGTCGCGATGAAGATGTCGCGGTCTTGATGTGCGGTCAACCGATGTCCGATTGACTTGAAATTTGACAGGGAACCTATTGGAGTCATTTTAAGATGATCCACAGGCTCTATCTTGGAAACCATGGTCCCGGGGAGCTTCGCCGCCAAGAGGCCTGATTTGGTTTCCGAGCGTCAAAGTATGGTCAAATGTTGTCGAAATGACCTGAAATTTGACGTGTAGCCCTTTGTAAGCATTTTGAAGCCGTCCATGTGCTCTATCTGATGAGTGATGGCCTCGGTGGTTCTCGCCGCCGAGAGGCTTGATTTAGCTGTTCGAGGGTTGATGTAGGGTCAAACGTTGTCGGTTTGACTCGGAACTTGACGTGGAGCCTTTTGGATGTATTTTGAGACCATTCATCGGCTCTGATCGAAGATGTGGTGTCTCCGATGCTTTCGCCGTCGGGAACTCCTTTTCAGCTGCCGGATAAGCGAAGTTAGGCCAAATGATTTTGAAATGGCCTGAAACTTCTTGTGTACTCTTTTTTTGGCTGTCTTGAAGGATCTTGTAGTTTTTGTTTGATTCTGACAAGATTTAACTTTTTTGGAAGTAGCATTGCCTATTTATGGCAGGTTGCGACTTCATGTAGCTTTTTGGATCTTAAAGAGGCAAAGTGACATTTTTGGTGTCAACAGGGGCAATCACATTGCCAGTCACAGCTGGGACTGCACCCCGAAGTTCCATGACAATGGTCAATTTCCTGGTAATAGACTACCCCTCAGCTTATAACATCATACTGGGGCGACCAACTCTTAATGCATTAAGAGTCGTCCTCTCTACCTTTCATCTCATCCTCCGCTTTCCAACTCCGAATGGAATCTGGGAGGTAAGAGGGGACCAAGTAGCAGCAAGAGAATGCTACGTGTCCTCAATGAAGGCCAAGAAAACGCAGGAGGCATTGCAAGTTGAGATCTCGGACTCGAGAGATGAAACCACTTCGGAGAGAGGAGAACCAGTTGAAGAACTTACCTCTGTGGTCTTAGATGAAGACCTCCCGGACAGGAGAGTATACATTGGCTCTTCTCTTTCTGAGGCTTCTCTTTCTGAGGATCTAGCTCATCAATTGACAAATTTCCTGAAAGATAACATGGGCGTTTTCGCATGGTCACATGCGGATCTCGAAGGGGTTGATCCCGAAGTTGCAACTCACCGCCTCAATGTCGACCCTAGCCACAAGTCTGTTCGACAAAAGCTCAGGGGCGCCTCCATTGAAAGGGCCCAAGCAATGGACAAGGAGGTCGAGAAGTTAATAGGGAATGGGGCGGTCAGGGAAGTAGCATACCCTGAGTGGCTCTCAAATATTGTGATGGTGACGAAGGCGAACGGGAAATGGCGCTTATGCGTCGACTTCACCGAACTTAACAAGGCATGTCCAAAAGATTGCTATCCGTTGCCAAGGATTGATCTCCTCATCGATGCCAAGGCAGGACACGAACTACTCTCCTTCTTGGATGCCTACTCTGGATACAACCAGATTAGCATGCATCCCCCAGATCAGGAGAAGACGTCGTTCATCACCCCGAAAGGGACCTATTGCTACAGGGTCATGCCCTTCGGTCTAAAAAATGCAGGTGCGGCCTACCAACGCCTAGTGAACAAAATGTTTCACTCTCAGATTGGGCAGACCATGGAGGTGTATGTGGACGACATGTTGGTGAAGAGCCTCGCCGCAGCAGACCACATTGATCATCTCCAAGAGACTTTTGATACTCTCCGACTCTATCGCATGAAGTTAAATCCTAAGAAGTGTGCCTTCGGCGTAGGATCTGGAAAACTCTTGGGTTTTATGGTCGACCAAAGGGGAATTGAGGCGAACCCCGATAAAATCAAAGCAATACTCGATATGAAATCGCCCTCTTCCACCAAGGAGCTGCAGCGCCTCAATGGAAGAGTTGCAGCACTTAACAGATTTGTTTCCAAGTCTGCAGACAAGTGCCTGCCTTTCTTTAAAATCCTCCGGAAAGCTTTCCAATGGGGACCCGAAGCTGAAGAGGCGTTCCAGAAGCTTAAAGCCTACTTGACCGCTCCCCCTCTCCTCTCAAATGCTACACCTAGCGAAGTGTTGTACTTATATCTCTCTGCTTCCCCTTCAGCAGTGAGCTCTGTTCTCATCAGAAATCAGGATGGAGTGCAAAAGCCAATCTATTATGTGAGCAGAGCATACCGAGGGCAGAGTCCAGATACTCAGAGTTGGAAAAGCTGGCGCTCTGGCTCATCTTGACTACAAGGCGCCTGCGGCACTACTTTCAGAGCCACACAGTTGTGGTAATTACTGATCAACCTTTAAAAAGAGTATTGGGAAAACCTGATGTAACTGGGAGACTGGTGAAGTGGGCAGTGGAGCTGGGTGAGTTTGATATTCAATATCAACCAAGGCCTGTAATCAAAGCACAAGCTCTAGCAGACTTTGTAGCTGAATTTACGTACACTGAAGGGCAGACGAATGATCCTGCTTTGCTCTCCTCAGCATGTGTCCCCCAAGAACCACCCCTGGGCGCCCAGACATCTCCACCCCTGGGCGCCCAGACTTCTTCACCCCTGAGCGCCCTGGCTTCTCCTTCTCCCCTGCTGGGCGCCCAAACTCCTCAACCTCTGGGCGCCCAGAGCTCTCTCTCTCCCCTGCTGGGCGCCCAAACATCTCCACCCCTGGGTGCCCAGACTTCTTCACCCCTGGGCGCCTAGGCTTCTCCTTCTCCCCTGCTGGGCGCCCAGACTCCTCAACCCCTAGGCGCCCAGAGCACTCTCTCTCCCCTGCTGGGCGCCCAAACATCTCCACCCTTTGGGCACCCAAGATTCTCCACTCCAAGATTCTCCACCTCAGGGTACCCAGGCTTCTCCATCTTTGGGCGCCGAGCCTCTCCAAGGCGACCACCTACCTGCTGAGATCTCCAATTTCCCGTCACAGCCACTCTGGAAACTATATGTTGATGGCTCGGCAACCAGCAAAAGAAGCGGAGCTGGATTTATCCTGATCAGCCCTGATGGTACACCTATTAAGTACGCTGTGAAGCTTCATTTCGTTGCCTCTAATAATGAAGCCGAATATGAAGCCCTCCTCTCTAGTCTGAGGTTGGCAATCGAAATGGATGCCCAATCCCTTTTTGCTTACAGTGATTCCCAACTCGTGGTCAATCAAGTAAATGGCGAACTTGAAGCAAAGGAGGAGAGAATGCAAGAGTACCTTGGCATGGTGAAACGATTGATACGGCGTTTCCAGTGCTTCCAGATCTGTCACATTCCTAGAGGAGAAAATGTTGCTACAGACACTCTCGCCAGGCTTTCCTCATCATTGGAGGCCTCTCTGCCGAACCAACATTCATTGGGCATCAGTCTGAGCGGAGCAAGTTAGATGTGGATATTGTGAACATCAACTGTGCAACGGGCGAGCCAAATTGGATGACCCCGATAAGGGCCTTCCTCCAAGAAGGCACAGAGCCAGATGAACACCTTGAGGCGAAGAAATTCAGGATGAGGGCTTCCAAGTATACCCTCCTACAAAATACGGTTTACAAGAAGGGCTACTGCTTACCATTGCTACGCTGCCTCTCACCTGAAGATGCTGACTACGCCCTTCGTGAAATCCATGAAGGAATATGCGGGAATCACTCTGGAGGACGCTCCCTCGCCCACAAAGCACTAAGGCCGGGATTCTTTTGGCCTACCATGGTGAAGGACGCCAAAGAATTTGCCCAAAAATGCGATAAGTGTCAACGCTTCGCTATTGTGCCAAGGCAGCCACCAGAGGAGCTAACTTCAATTCTGAGCCCGTGGCCTTTCTCCAAATGGGGTATTGATATCCTAGGCCCCCTTCCTTTGAGCAGAGGCCAGTGCAAGTTTGTAGCCATCGCCATTGACTACTTCACAAAATGGGCGGAGGCAGAACCTTTAGCAAAAATAACAGACTCAAATGTAAAAAATTTTGTCTGGAAAAACCTAGTCTGTTGCTTTGGGATACCTAACGCCATTGTCAGTGATAATGGCGAGTAGTTTGATAACAGACTCTTCAATACTTTTTGCTCCGACCTCCAAATCAAGCAGCCTCATTCCAGTCTGGCACACCCACAAGCAAATGGGCAGGCAGAAGTCATGGTCAGAACGGTCATTCGCAACCTAAAGCCAAGGCTCGAAAGAGTGAAGGGTCTTTGGGTCGATGAGCTCCCAGGGGTGTTATGGGCATATCGAACTATGCCGAGAACTCCTACTGGGGAAACTCCTTTCTCTCTCGTTTTTGGGACCGAGGCAGTCATCCCTATTGAGATAGGCGTACATTCCTTCAGGGTCCATCTCCATGACCCCATCACCAACGAGGAAGGACTCCGCATCAACCTCGATTTGATAGAGGAGGCAAGGGAGATGGCTATGGTCCGCAATGCAGAATGCAAGCGGCGCATGTCAAAGTACTATAACTCGAGGATGATGCCTCGTTCTTTTCAGCTAGGAGACCTAGTCCTCAAAAAGGTGATCCTCGACACAAAAGACTCTCGCGAAGGAAAGCTAGGACCAAACTGGGAAGGACCGTACCTCATAACAGAAGTAGTAAGGCCAGGCACCTACAGAATCCAAAATTATGACGGAAAGGTCTTACTCCATCCATGGAACGCGGAACATTTGAAGAGGTACTATCAGTGACATTCTATGTAAGCCAATGTAGTGAGGGTGTGGGGCTTGAGTTGATTTTTTCCATTTAATTGACATTGTTCAAAGCAATAACAATAGACAATAGATGAATAAAACATATTGTAAGAGAAACTCTTGCATTTTTATTCAGTTTCCAAAAAGTTAGGCCATAAATTGTCTTTATAAAAAAAATATACAACAAAGCTCCCTAATCACTCTCGTCACTGTCCCCCTCGTCCTCGCCATCATCCTCATCATCACCAGAGCTCCCGCTGCTAACATCCGGCACCTCATCAGCCACGAAGCCTGAGAAATCAATATTGGGGAAGGCAGTAGTAATCTTCCCTCGGAGTTCCTCATAGCCAATAATAAAAGCATCGGCGAGGCCATTCTGCAAGTCCTTCTCAGCCTCCGCAAGGCCATCCTCTAAGTCATTCTCAGCCAGGACAGCCCTCTCCTCAGCTTGGGAAGCTCTATCCCGTGCTACCCTCATCTCTGCCTTCACAGCAGCCTCTCTGAGCGAAGCCCTCTCGCGGGCCTTCACAAGCTCAGCCTCACTGAGCGAAGCCCTCTCTTGGGCCTTCCGGAGCTCAGCCTCACTGAGCAAAGTGTTAGATCTCGTGATCACTGAGAGGGGGGGGTGAATCAGTGATCTCTTTTAAACAGGTCCTTGCTAACAACAATTCAAATCAAACCACACAATTGACACCAGATTTTACGTGGTTCACCAAAAGGCTACGTCCACGGTTCAATCCCGTCCGAACAACAATCCGGTACAGGTCTGAATCTTATTTAGTCGCACCGACGACAAAGAGCACCAACCCTTAAATTCAGATAGCACCAACTATCTAGGAAGCACCGACTCCCTTAGGTTTCAGATAGCACCAACTATCTAGGAAGCACCGACTCCCTTAGATTTCAGATAGCACCAACTATCTAGGAAGCACCGACTCCCTTAGGTTTCAGATAGCACCAACTATCTAGGAAGCTACAACTCCCTTTACAATTTGTCTGCACCCACAGACAGGATCACCAAACCCCAAAACACCAAGCACCAACTTGATGATTACAGCAAAGAAGATAAACTGATCTACAGCCCTTTCCCCTCTACAATTCTCTCTCTCTCAATCCCTTACAAATAGAAATCTAAAGCATAAAAGAGAGACTTATCTTATGAACGAAAATACCATCTTCATGAGGCTTCAAATTCGTCCACACTTGCTGTAGAAAGTTGCTCCACAACAGCAAGACACAAGCACCTTCTTCTCCAAGCACTCTTCTCTCCAAAACTCTCTCAAACTCTTCTTTCTTTGATGCTTGTTCTTGAAAACGAGATTAGGAGTGTTTATATAGGTTTTAGCAACCCCAAAGAGTGTCCAAAATAGGCTACAATTCGTTTAGAAAGAGTCCCAAACGAATTACCAAAAATTCCTAACTTTTAGCAAAAGACTTCTAATTCTGCAATACTTGCTGTCTGTGTGTGCTCGGTCGACCGGCTGGGGACCTCGGTCGACCGGGTGAACTGGGCGCCTGACGAACTTTAAAAAAGTTGTAAGTTGTCAAATTCTGGAACCGAGCTTGGTCGACATCCTGGAAGCCTCGGTCGACCTCGTGCATGCTCGGTCGACCGCACCAGGAGCTGGATCGACCGGATGACCTCTGTGTCAAAAAAATAACTGTAAGCTCTGATTTTGCACTTTCTTCATGCTCGGTCGACCGGCCAGGGAGCTCGGTCGACCGGGTACACTGCACCAGGAAAAACTGATTTTCTTCACTGTTTTCCTTTTCATTCTTCTTGAGCTCTATCACTTCCACTCTTTCAACACATGATTGAGACATAGTGTTGACAATAATTCCAATACAATTTGATGCTTGAGACACCAAACACACCAATGCTTCAAGATTCAACTCAATGCATCTCAAATTCCAACAATCTCCCCCTTTGGAATTGTTGGCAACACTTGGAACTTCAACACAGACACTTGGAACATGTTGACATCATAGAGCCTTTTTAGAACAATAAACTCCCCTTGGAACATGATCTTCTCATTCACTATCTTGATACCAATTTTCATTCCAATCTTCCATCTTCCTCATGCTATCATATTTCCATCTTCTTAGCATAAGACTAACTTCAACATGCATATAGTCTTTCCTTGCATAATCTTCTCAGCATAACTTAATACCAATCTCCAGATAACCTTCTCAAGATGACATGCATGGACTTCTCAAGATGACATGCATATCAACCTTTCCATGCATAATCTTCTCCCCCTTTGACAATAATTCCAAAGGGACCAATCTAGGAGCAAATAAGATATTCAACGAATTCATTGCTCCCCCTTTCTGGCACATCTCCTAAGGTGTAGGAGAATGAGTAACTCCTAACTTCTTTCGGAGATACTCGAAGACTTCCTTTGGCAAAGGTTTTGTGAAGATATCAGCCACTTGCTCAGTAGTAGGAACGTATTCCAACTTTACCTCACCATCTGCAACTTTATCCTTGAGAAAGTGATAGCGGATTGCAACATGCTTAGTCCTTGAATGCTGAACTGGATTCTTGGAGATATGAATTGCACTAGTGTTATCACAGAGGATCGGCGTAGGATCTGTTGTAGGAACTCCTAAATCAGAGAGCATTTGCCGCATCCATAACACTTGCGTACAACAAGTTGCCGCTGCAATATATTCTGCTTCCGCTGTCGAAAGTGAGACGGAGTCTTGCTTCTTACTGTGCCAAGCTACCAATCTATCACCAAGATAGAATGCACCACCACTTGTACTCTTGCGATCATCTACGCAACCAGCCCAATCGGCGTCTGAGTATGCGACAAGAGTAAAGGATTTACCTTTAGGATACCATATTCCAAGCTCCATAGTACCTTTTAGATATCGAAATATCCTTTTCACTGCTGTAAGGTGCGTCTCAGTTGGTGATGCTTGAAATCGAGCCACCATACATACTGCTTGTAGAAGATCTGGTCTTGTAGCAGTCAAGTAAAGCAAGCTTCCTATCATAGAACGATAGGTGGTGTGATCAACGGACGAAGCCTTATCATCTTTGCTAAGTTTCGTGTTCGTTGTCATTGGCGTGCTCACGGGCTTGCTGTCTTCCATGTTAAAACGCTTCAGCATTTCCTTTATATATTTCATCTGAGATATAAAAATACCATTTTTCAGCTGCTGAACTTGTAATCCTAGGAAGAACTTTAGCTCTCCAAGCATAGACATCTCAAATTCTTTCGTCATATCTTCAGCAAAAATCCTGCACATATTCTCATCATTGCCTCCAAATATTATGTCATCAACATAAACAATAACCACCAGCTGTTTGCTTGAATCAGATTTGACATACAGATTGCTATCAACTAGTCCTTTTCCAAAACCAATCTTGCGAAGATAAAGATCCAGCCTTGCATACCATGCCCTTGGCGCCTGTTTCAGTCCATATAGAGCCTTCTTCAGCTTGCAAACTAAGTCTGAATTTTTGCTAATTAGAAAGCCATCAGGTTGCTCAATGTAGACCTCTTCTTCAAGTAAACCATTCAAGAAAGCTGACTTAACATCCATCTGAAATACCTTGAAGGTTTTATAGGCAGCCAATGCAAGAAACATACGAATGGCTTCCAGACGAGCCACCGGTGCAAAGGTCTCTTCAAAATCTATGCCTTCAACTTGTGCATAGCCTTTACAAACCAACCTTGCCTTGTTTCGTATGACCTGACCATCTTCATTCAGCTTGTTCCGAAAGACCCATTTTGTACCAATCACATTCTTATCAGTAGGTCTAGGGACTAGTTCCCATGTGGAGTTTTTCTCAATCTGCTCCAACTCCTCATGCATAGCTTTTAACCAGCTTTCATCTAGACTAGCTTCAGCTACTGTCTTGGGCTCAATGGTGGACACAAGTGAGTAATTGCTAACTACACTTTGTCTAGTTTTTACACCGGCCTCAGGATCTCCAATGATTTGATCCTTAGGGTGTTGCTCTACCCAAGTACTTTTCTTTCTAGGAGAAGTATCCTCTGAATCATCTTTTGCCTTTTCAGAATCAGGTTCAGCCACTTCATCATCAATCTCACTCGAGTCCTCATACACTGGACTGTCATTATGAGTTACCTTCTTTGACTCATGGTTTTCATCAATTCTAACATCAGCACTTTCAATAATTTTTCTGGTCCTTTTGTTAAGGCATCTGTAAGCTTTACTAGAGGATGAGTAACCCAGAAAAATACCTTCATCGGCTCTTTCTGCAAATTTGCCCGGATTTTGTTCGAGCCGCTTGATGTAACACTTGCTACCGAAGACTCTGAAGTGCTTGACTGTAGCTTTTCTTCCAAACCATAGCTCATAAGGTGTTTTATCTTCATGTGGCCTGATCAAGCAACGATTCTGAATATAAACAGCCGTATGAATCGCCTCTTTCCAATACTTATCAGCCATCTTACTTTCAACCAGCATGGTGCGTGCCATTTCTTGCACAGTGCGGTTCTTGCGCTCAACAACTCCATTCTGCTGTGGAGTTCTAGGGGCTGAGTATTGTCTTTGGATGCCATGATGTTCACAATACTTAGTGAATTCATCAGATGTGAATTCGCCTCCACGATCAGACCTTAGCGTCTTGATCTGCTTCCCTAGCATGTTTTCAACCTGTGCTTTAAACACTTTGAACCGATCAAGTGCTTGATGTTTATGCTTAAGAAATAATACCCATGTCATGCGAGTAAAATCATCAATGCAAAGCATAAAATACTTATCTCCATTGGTGCTTTGAGTCCGCATCGGTCCACAGAGATCAGTGTGTACCAGCTCAAGAGGTTTCTTCGTATGATGCTCCTTCGTCTTGAACATTACCCTCGTTTGCTTTCCCTTTTGACAAGAGTCACAAATGGGGTTTGAAGGCTTTTCAACTGTAGCCATACCTCTAACAGCCTTTGAATTGCAAATCTTTGACATGTTGCCAAAGCTTAGATGCCCAAGGCGTTTGTGCCACAACCAACTCTCTTCTGACCGACTCAATAAGCATGTCTTTTCAGCTCCATCTGACAAGGTGTAAAGATTTCCAGCTGTCCTTGACCCAGTAGCCACTGTTTTGCCGTTGCTACTCTTCTTGATAGCAAACCCATTCTTTGTAAAAACAATTTCGTGGCCCTTATCACAGATCTGGCTCACACTCAACAGATTGTGTCTCAATCCAGACACATATAAGACCTCTTCAGATCTGATCTTGTTTGCCATCAGCTGAACAACACCTTTTCCAACAATTTTGGCACCATCATTGTTACCAAACTTTACCGAACCACCTTCATAGTGCTGTAACTTGATGAATTTTTCTTTATCACCAGTCATATGACTCGAACAGCCACTATCAAGGACCCATGGTGCTGTCTTCTTTTGTGCATTGAAAGCGGTTTGCACAATGAGAGATTCTTTGGGACTTTCTCTGCACTTTTCTTTGCCCTCCAAGTTTTGACTAACTTGGGTTTCTTTTCAACCTGAATTGGTTTAGCAGTAGGCAGCCTACAATCCCTAGCCATGTGTCCAAAATTATGACACTTGTAGCACTCAATATTGTGGCTATTTAGGATTGAGAAAGGGTTCCTTCTCACAACTGGGCTGTTTCTCACATAGAATTTACAATCTGCCCTTCTATGTCCATACCTATTGCAATGATAACAATAGCCATAAAATTTGTATCTTTTATATGGCTGGTTAGGCTTCATGTCCTTTCTCACTTGAATGGGCTCTTTTCTAGGCAGTGTGGGCTTCACAGAATTGGAAGGTGTAGTAACTTGCTTTACAAACACCGTCTCTACAGAAGGTGTAACCTTAGAAGATTCTCCATTCTCAAATCCTATTCCAAATCTGAAGTGAGGGGGTCTTTGAACTTTCAAAATTTCATTCAGCTTCAATGTACCATTGATAGCTTGAAACTCCTTGAGCTTTTGTTTCATTTGCATATTTTCAGTCCTTGCTCCAAGGATTTCATTCTCAAGTTTCATCACTTCCTCAGTTTTGGTACAGATTTGTATTTCTAGGACATCTACCATTCTTTTATACTCTTCTAATTCAGTTTTCAAAGCAATAACTGAAATTTCAGATTCATGAAGAAGTTTCAGATTTTTCTTACTTGATCTTCGCTCCTTGCTAAGCTCCTCAAGTGCAGCAATGAGCTCTTCTTCAAGATTCACTTCAGCCTCCTCTTCGTTTTCCAGCTCTTGCTCATCGTCTTCTTCAATAGTAACCATGAAGAGTGCTTCAGTCGCCTCGACTGATTCATCATCGTCCGAAGATTCAGACGTGCTGTCATTATGCTGACTGATGAAGCTCTTTGCTTTGCCCTTCTTTCTGAAATTCTTCTTCCATTTACTCTTATCAACATAAGAGTCATTATCATTGTCTTCTTTCAGCGGGCACTTCGCAGCAAAGTGGCCAACACCGCCACAATTGAAGCATTTAAAGGGTAGCTTCCCTTTATATTTGCCATTGCTTCCTTTCTTCAGCCTTCTAATAAATTGAGCCTCAAGCTCATCATCATCAGAATCATGACCAGCAATCTCTTTTGCCTTTTTCTGAACTTTGAAGGCCGCTTCTCTATCCGATGAAGACGTCTTACCTATGCGCATCTCATAGGCAGTGAGAGAACCATGCAGCTCATCCATTGAAAACTCGTTCAGATCTTTGGCTTCTTCTATGGCTGAGACTTTAGAATCAAACCGGGGAAGGAGAGATCTTAGAACCTTTTTGACGATGACTGGTTCTTTAATCTCCTCTCCTAGTCCACGAATGTCATTCGTGACTTCATTCACCCGTTGCATGTAAGAATCAACATTCTCGCTATCCTCCATGCGAAGAGACTCAAATTGAGAGCGATGAGTTTGCAATTTCGCTTCTTTGATCTTCTCATCTCCTTCATGGATGCTTTTCAGCTTATCCCAGATTTCCTTGGCTGTCTTGCATGCTATAACTTTGATCAGCTCGCTGTCAACAAGGCCGCTAAAGAGTGCATTCTGCGCCTTAGAGTCGTTGTCTGCTAACTTCTTCGTTGCAGCATCAGTGGGTACAATGGCAGAATTGTAACCGACTCTGACAGTCTCCCAGACGTCATAGCCAAGAGATTTGATGAAGGCCTGCATTCTAATCTTCCAAAAGGTGTAATTAGAACCATCAAACAACGGTGCTTTCATATTCGCTGTGCTGGTTGCCATGTGATTTGACAAGGATCACCCTTAGCGTGTTTAAGCTTATCAAGGGAAACCTGGCTCTGATACCAATTGTTAGATCTCGTGATCACTGAGAGGGGGGGGTGAATCAGTGATCTCTTTTAAACAGGTCCTTGCTAACAACAATTCAAATCAAACCACACAATTGACACCAGATTTTACGTGGTTCACCAAAAGGCTACGTCCACGGTTCAATCCCGTCCGAACAACAATCCGGTACAGGTCTGAATCTTATTTAGTCGCACCGACGACAAAGAGCACCAACCCTTAAATTCAGATAGCACCAACTATCTAGGAAGCACCGACTCCCTTAGGTTTCAGATAGCACCAACTATCTAGGAAGCTACAACTCCCTTTACAATTTGTCTGCACCCACAGACAGGATCACCAAACCCCAAAACACCAAGCACCAACTTGATGATTACAGCAAAGAAGATAAACTGATCTACAACCCTTTCCCCTCTACAATTCTCTCTCTCTCAATCCCTTACAAATAGAAATCTAAAGCATAAAAGAGAGACTTATCTTATGAACGAAAATACCATCTTCATGAGGCTTCAAATTCGTCCACACTTGCTGTAGAAAGTTGCTCCACAACAGCAAGACACAAGCACCTTCTTCTCCAAGCACTCTTCTCTCCAAAACTCTCTCAAACTCTTCTTTCTTTGATGCTTGTTCTTGAAAACGAGATTAGGAGTGTTTATATAGGTTTTAGCAACCCCAAAGAGTGTCCAAAATAGGCTACAATTCGTTTAGAAAGAGTCCCAAACGAATTACCAAAAATTCCTAACTTTTAGCAAAAGACTTCTAATTCTGCAATACTTGCTGTCTGTGTGTGCTCGGTCGACCGGCTGGGGACCTCGGTCGACCGGGTGAACTGGGCGCCTGACGAACTTTAAAAAAGTTGTAAGTTGTCAAATTCTGGAACCGAGCTTGGTCGACATCCTGGAAGCCTCGGTCGACCTCGTGCATGCTCGGTCGACCGCACCAGGAGCTGGATCGACCGGATGACCTCTGTGTCAAAAAAATAACTGTAAGCTCTGATTTTGCACTTTCTTCATGCTCGGTCGACCGGCCAGGGAGCTCGGTCGACCGGGTACACTGCACCAGGAAAAACTGATTTTCTTCACTGTTTTCCTTTTTCATTCTTCTTGAGCTCTATCACTTCCACTCTTTCAACACATGATTGAGACATAGTGTTGACAATAATTCCAATACAATTTGATGCTTGAGACACCAAACACACCAATGCTTCAAGATTCAACTCAATGCATCTCAAATTCCAACACAAAGCCCTCTCGCGGGCCTCCACATGGAAACCCATAGGTAGCATCTAATTAGATTTTAGTTTAGCCTCTTTTAGAAACCAAGGGTACCAAGATAAACAAAACCCTATCCAATTTTAAACCTTAGACAAAATAGAAGGTGCTGGTCTAAGTTCCGTTTAAAACAATTTGCCAAACTAAAAACAATCTAATATAAAAAGATGCCAATTTTAGAACCTAATGGTGGCCATGTTTCTAGGTGATAATTATAGCAATTATATAAAGCATTCATCCAAGCATTCCATAAATAAAAGTATGCAATCCTTGATGGCTCCTTGCTCTTCGGACTTCCAATCCTTATCGAACTAGGACATCAAGAATAGATCTCATCTTTCACCAAGAAGTCTTGTCTCCTCCACCACTAAGGAATCCGGTTACATGCAACCTTTCTTGCTTGAAACTTTCTTCTTCTAGCTTGTTCCAATAAATTAAATTTATACAAGCAAACCCATAAAAAAACAAAACCCCAAATTACACTGGAGATACCTATGCTTTCTAAGAAAGCTTACATCAAGACTAGTTGGAATAAAAGTAAAGAAAGAATTACAACTTCCTATGATTGCTAAACGCGCAATCGTACACTTTCCAACTATTGAAAAAACACCCAAATCCACATAACAATCATGCGAACCATCAAGGATGCATTATATGGCTGCAAACAAAAAGGTTAGTGCATGTAAAAACACTATGTGCATCATTAAACAAATCTGGAAAATAAATTCCAGCAATGTTAATGAAACTTGCACATAACATGCATCTTAACATAACTTTAGTAGGGTGCCACCATGCCCATAATCAAGCTAGGATTAATTATACACAACATGGGATCATGATTTCACATGGAGTGGCTCTGATACCACTGAAAGAAACTGCGATTCAGATATGAATATCACTAGTGGAAGACATTCATGGCTAATTTGTAACATGACAGATTTTAAAAAATCTGATTTGGGCAGCATAAATCAGCCATAGTGATCGCTTAATAACTCCATGAATTCATGACCAACAAGTATATAATTAAAGGAGAATGAAGAAGACTATTACCTTGAAGATTTGTATACTTCAAATCTCTGAAAAAATAGATCCAAAGGGCTGAACTCAGACTTGCAATTACCAAACAAATTGCTGGAATTTTCTGCAGTAGTATTGCCTTTGATCTTCTTCTCTATCTCACTTCCAAATCTGATTGGCTAAGATGGTGGGATCTTAATCTAGGAATTGAGAACTATTTTTCTAAGGAAAAATCTTAGACCTTAAGCTATCTTCAATGAAGAAGAAAGCAACCAAAAGCTGGACGTGTGGGACTCTTACTATGCTCTATGTTGTGGACGTCCAAGGGGTGCTTGATCCCTTTTATAGAAACTTTAAAACCTTTCCCAAAAGTTTATTTCTTCTAATTCTCATAGATGTCCTAAAAGGAAAGTATAATCTAAATATTTATTTCCTTTTTAGAAACACTCCAATTAGAAAAGGAAACTAAGGAACTTCCCATAAACTTTGGCAATTAGTAATCCTAGTTGTACAACACTTACTAATTTAAGTTTCTAATTCAAAAGGGAAACTTTCTTATGGGAAAACTAATCCAAAGAGGAGTCCAACTTTCCAAGTAGAGAGTCCTACTCAAAGTTGGAAACCTTACCCATGGAAATCCCATTATGGACGTCCCACATACTAATGCACACATGGCCCACAAACAATTTACTTAGAATTAAATTCATATATGGCATCAAAGGCCTATTTGAATTTGAACTCAAAATTATTTTTCCACTAAAATAATTCAACCAAATGTCATCTAAACATTTTAGGAAACCATGCCAATCTTGGAAAGTGACTAGAGAAGGGACCAAAAAATATATTTGCCATTGGCTCCCAAAATGAACAAAATGTCCATGCTAAACCCATAGCAACATTAAGACCATTTTAACCTTAACTCATTCCACTAAAGAGGTATGGTTGAACTCCACGGACAAATATATAATATAATAAGCTTGTCATAAAATGACAGTTGTCTTCGACCTACTAAGTGTAATGACCTGAATGCCCCTCTATGTAATATCCATAATCGAGTCAGGTTATCACGTGTACTATCAACCTTCTCGATTACATCTAAACCTTAGAACTTCATATCCTTAACTTAATCATCATCCGGATATCATTCTCTTGGTCCAGGGAGCGACCCACAAGTTCAATATCCATATGGAACATCCATATACTAAGATCTTAGATTTTGATGATTAATCGGATAATTCTAAGAGGACGATCATTCCATCATTAGATGGCATAGATTCTTTATTGCATCTGCACGTCCCAACTGATCAAGTCCGAGTACCCAAAACACAGAGCTGTTGACCCATGAAAAGAATCTCACCCATAGTGAATTAAAGCACAAGAATTTGACTTCGTCAGTTCATCCACAAATGCTCAAGATTAAAAGCACTGGTCACTCAGTAGCATGAGGTGACTTGATTTCTCTCAGTGATAGTACTATTTTAGAGATCACACCTACCATAGTCCTATTCAATGCATTGCATATCACTAATGAGATAAATCCGGGAAAGCCCTCCCATGACTTAGGTAAGTTACCCTGAATGCAGGAGAGTCTCTCATTATAACTTATACCTAGATGAAGTGCCCAGCTCCATCTTTCAGTTATGAACAAATATGTTGTTTCCAGTGTCCATGAATTAGACATATCTGTGTGTAGACACTACACACCTAATTCATTTACTAGAAACAATGGGCCTTACACAACCATACATATATACATATTTAAGCAGAAAAGAGTAATTCCATTAAGTAACCAATAAATATCCAGTAACAAAACATGAGAGTGCAGCTAGTGGGCTTTAGGGCATACACCAATCCCAACAAACTCCCACTTGCACTAAAGATCACTACTTCCTACCCTCACACCCATAGACTCAACATGAGAAGTGAAGACTTTCTCAGTAAGAGTCTTAGTGAATGGGTCAGCTAAGTTATTTGCTGAAGCAATATGCTCCACCACTATTTCTCCATCCTGAATGAATTCCCGGATCAAGTGGTACTTTCTTTGAATGTGCTTGCCTTTCTTGTGATTCATGGGCTCTTTGCACTGTGCTACAGCACCAGTGTTATTGCAGTACATGACAATCGGTTTTTGTACTACAGGAACAACTCCCAATTCCAACAGGAATTTTCTAAGCCATACTGTTTCCTTCGCAGCTTCCGATGCGGCCACATACTCTGCTTCCATGGTAGAATCAGCAGTACATGATTGCTTGACACTTCTCCATGATATAGCTCCTCCTGACAGAGTAAAGACGTACCCTGAGGTAGACTTTCTGGCATCACTATCAGATTGGAAATCAGAGTCTGTATACGCCAATGGTGTTAGATCATCTGCTCGAAAGGTTAGCATATAATCTTTCCTTCTCCGAAGATACTTGAATATATGCTTAACAGCTGTCCAATGCATAGGTCTAGGGTTTGACTGATATCTGCTAACCATGCCAACGGCAAAGCAAATATCTGGTCTAGTACATAACATTGCATACATGAGGCTTCTAACAGCGGATGCATATGGAACTCTCTTCATGCTCTCTATCTCTTCAGATGTCTTTGGACATTGATCTCGAGACAGTGGTACTCCATGTCTAGAAGGTAGGAGGCCCTTCTTGGAGTCATGCATGTTAAACTTGACCAATATCTTCTCAATGTATGAAGATTGGGATAGGGCTAACATCTTATTCTTGCGATCACGCAAAAGCTTGATCCCTAAGATATAGCTGGCCTCACCCAAATCCTTCATCTAAAATTGAGAGGATAACCAAACCTTTGTGGATGACAATAAACCTACATCATTTCCTATGAGTAATATGTCATCTACATACAGAACCAAAAATGCAACTGCTTTTCCACTTCCTTTCTTATACACACATGGTTTATCAATGTTTTGATCAAAGCCAAAAGATTTGACTGCCTGATTAAACTTGATGTTCCATGCTCTAGATGCTTGCTCAAGTCCATAAATTGACTTCTTAAGTTTACAAACCATGTTATCTTGGCCACTAGCAATGAAGCCCTCTGGTTGCATCATATAGATGCATTCGTCAAGACTTCCATTAAGAAAAGTTGTCTTGACATCCATCTGCCATATCTCGTAGTCATAATGACATGCGATGGCCAAGAGAATCCTTATGGATTTAAGCATAGCCACTGGTGAAAAGGTTTCCTCATAATCGATACCCTCTTTCTGAGTATATCCTTTCGCCACCAGTCTTGCTTTGAAGGTTTCAACCTTCCCATCCTATCCTCTCTTTTTCTTGTAGATCCACTTGCACCCTATAGGTTTAATCCCTTCAGGTGCATCTACAAGTTCCCAGACTTGATTGGAATACAAAGAATCCATTTCAGATTTCATCGCTTGCTGCCACATGTCAGCATCTATATATCCGTTACTGCTTCATCATAACTAGCAGGATCCTCAACCAGATCCTCAGAGTCTGTCTTAAAAGACACTCCTAGATATCTTTCTGGCTGTCTGGAAATTCTCCCACTATGACGAGGCTCCGGAGTGTTCAAAGGAATATCTTGTTCATCTACTGTCTCAGGATCTGGTACAGATGTTATAGGAGATCTTGGAAGAATCTCCTCAAGGGTTTCTTTACAACTAAGCTCTTGGTGCATCATACAATCATCCTCCAAGTACCTAGCATGAGTGCTGATAAGCACTTTTTGCTCCTTTGGATGATAAAAGATGCCACCTCTCGTTCCCTTAGGATACCCAATGAAGTAGCACATTTCCGATCTGGGTTCCAGCTTGGTAGCTTTATCATTCAGTACATAGGCTGGACAACCCCAAATGTGGATATGTCTTAAACTAGGTTTTCGACCTGTCCACATTTCTTGCGGTGTCCTAGGTACTGATTTTGAAGGTACCAGATTTAAAATGTACGCTGCTGCTTCTAGGGCATATCCCCAAAAAGATATAGGTAGGGTTGCATGACTCATCATGGACCTTACCATATCAAGAAAGGTACGGTTTCTTCTCTCCGCTACACCATTTTGCTGGGGTGTACCCGGTGCAGACAACTGAGACACAATCCCATGTTGTGTGAGGTACTCTTTGAACTCACCCAGGAGGTACTCACCACCTCGATCAGATCAAAGGGCTTTGATATGTTTCCCTAGTTGTAGCTCCGCCTCAGCCTTGAATTGTTTGAACTTATCAAACGCCTCAGACTTGCGTCGCATTAAGTATACATATCCATACCTAGAGTAATCATCAGTGAGGGTGATGTAATACTCATACCCTCCTCGAGCCGGTTTGTTCATAGGACCACACACATCAGTGTGAATCAATTCTAACAACTCCTTTGACCTTAGTCCCTTCCCAGAGAATGACCTTTTGGTCATCTTTCCCTTGAGACAAGATTCGCACTGAGGAAAAGGTTCGAAATCTAATGAGCTCAAAGGCCCATCTTCTACCAACCTCTGAATCCGTTTTAGGTTAATGTGACCCAAACGTAAGTGCCAAAGATATGTGTCATTGATTGAAGATACCTTCCTCTTAAGGGAAGTTGAGTTTTCTTGTTGTACATTATGCAGTGTGGGAGCAATAGGATATATATAAAATAAGTTGTCATGTATTCTACCAGAACATATAATATTTCCATCTCTACTGATATCAATACCGGAATGGAAAGAAATTGAATAATTAAATTCAATAAGTCTGGAAACTGAAATTAAATTCTTCCTCATGTCCGGAACATAGAAAACATTATTTAAAACTAATATCCTATTACATGGAAAATGTAAGGTAACAACTCCTACTGCAACTGCCCAAACTTTAGCTCCAGTTCCGACTCTAAAGGCAAGCTCTCCTTTCTCAATCCTTTGCATTATCTGAAACCCCTGCAATGAATTGCAGATATGATTAGTGGCTCCTGAGTCTACTATCCATGAATCAGTAGAATCAACCACTAGACAAGTTTCAATGTAGTATGAAAAAGATGTACCTTTCTTAACTGAGGCCAGGAACTTGGGACAATCTTTCTTCCAATGACCTTTGAGGCCACACTTGAAGCATTTCTCTTTGGGCTTTCCATCTGTACCCTTGTCCTCCTTTTTGCCAGTATTCTCCTTTTTCTACCCTTTTCCCTTATTCTGCTTCTTCTTGAACTTCTTCCCTTTCAGGTTTAGTTTAGAGGAAGACTGGAAAAAATGAGCTTGGGCTTTGGGCTTTATGATGGCCTCTGCCGCCTGGAGTTCTTTCATTAACTCAGGTAGAGTCATGTCCATCTTGCTCATATTGAAATTGAGCTTGAACTGATTGAAAGAGTCCGGCAGAGTTTCGAGAATCATATCAGTTTGACTCTCTGCATCAATCTTAGCCCCTAGAATCTCAGCTACATTGAAACAATCCAAGCATATGCTCTCTGACAGGTGTTCCCTCAGCCATCCTAGTATTCATGATAGTCCTCACAGCAGCTTGCCTAGCTGGCCTGCTCTTGTCTGCGAACATCTCAGACACAGACATCATGATTTCATAGGCTGTGTCCATATGCTCGTGCTGTGTTTGCAACACGTTGGACATGGAAGCGAGCATGTAGCATTTAGCCATGCTATTCGCTTTCTTCCATTTCCTCTCAGCCTCTAACTGGTCATCAGTAGAATTAGCATCAATATCAGGATAGGTTTCCAGTAAGACATACTTGTACTCCTCAGCAGTGAGTACTATGTCAAGCTTTCTTTTCCAATCTACGTAGTTAGGGCCAGTCAGTTTGTTCTCACGAAGAATGCACATCAGCGGACTAAAAGAATCTTTACCCATCTCTCTCTGGATATGAAACGGTTTATAATTAGACATGCAGTATATATGTAATATGCATATGGTGGTTATAGAAGGAAAAACAAAGCACAAAACTTTTTACATTATTCAACCCCAATCATAATGTATCAGTGTTTCAACCTCCTCATAGACCCTCCATCGAAGGGATAGCCGAGCCTACAGTCACGTTGAATTAAGGCATACTTATTTGGATTATCACTATCTGGACACACATATCCAGTGGTAGTCCAATCACTGATTGGTTTGGCCTCATATGACAAATAACCCTTAACTCCTAAGGAGAGGTCATCACCGTCTTATGTCAAGTGTATAACCATCTCTTATGAAATCTCCCAGAATGTCTATGATTAAGTCCTCCGAAGGGAAGAGACTTTTATCCTTTCTAGAAGTGAACTTTAGTAAAGAGCTCCACCGAAGGGATGGCCGCTCCCACCAACACTTCATTGACATTCTATAGAAGTGATCTTTAGTAAAGAACTCCACCGAAGGGATGGCCGCTCCTACTAACACCTCATTACGAATATTCACATTAGTTCACCCATTAACCCATCAAAGCGGTCTTTAGTAAAGAACTCCACCGAAGGGATGGCCGCTCCTACTAATGCCTTAATGAGATAACATGAACCGAAAATGGAAGGCCGTGAGTTCTTTCCAAAACCCCTCTCCCACTTGATTATTTATCACTAGGGTTTATACTTTTTGACCTCTACATTGTTTTACTCAAAAGTTCTTTTTAAATCTAGCAAACTTGGTTAATTAAATTATGACTTAATGACGTAAGTCACCTTAAAAATAAATAACCTTTGCTTTAAAACATTTGAGAAAATCCCTTTAAAGAATCAAAAAACTATCTTGGGTTATGGAAACCCATAGGTAGCATCTAATTAGATTTTAGTTTAGCCTCTTTTAGAAACCAAGGGTACCAAGATAAACAAAACCCTATCCAATTTTAAACCTTAGACAAAATAGAAGGTGCTGGTCTAAGTTCCGTTTAAAACAATTTGCCAAACTAAAAACAATCTAATATAAAAAGATGCCAATTTTAGAACCTAATGGTGGCCATGTTTCTAGGTGATAATTATAGCAATTATATAAAGCATTCATCCAAGCATTCCATATATAAAAGCAAATAAAAGTATGCAATCCTTGATGGCTCCTTGCTCTTCGGACTTCCAATCCTTATCGAACTAGGACATCAAGAATAGATCTCATCTTTCACCAAGAAGTCTTGTCTCCTCCACCACTAAGGAATCCGGTTACATGCAACCTTTCTTGCTTGAAACTTTCTTCTTCTAGCTTGTTCCAATAAATTAAATTTATACAAGCAAACCCATAAAAAAACAAAACCCCAAATTACATTGGAGATACCTATGCTTTCTAAGAAAGCTTACATCAAGACTAGTTGGAATAAAAGTAAAGAAAGAATTACAACTTCCTATGATTGCTAAACGCGCAATCGTACACTTTCCAACTATTGAAAAAACACCCAAATCCACATAACAATCATGCGAACCATCAAGGATGCATTATATGGCTGCAAACAAAGAGGTTAGTGCATGTAAAAACACTATGTGCATCATTAAACAAATCTGGAAAATAAATTCCAGCAATGTTAATGAAATTTGCACATAACATGCATCTTAACATAACTTTAGTAGGGTGCCACCATGCCCATAATCAAGCTAGGATTAATTATACACAAAATGGGATCATGATTTCACATGGAGTGGCTCTGATACCACTGAAAGAAACTGCGATTCAGATCTGAATATCACTAGCGGAAGACATTCATGGCTAATTTGTAACATGACAGATTTTAAAAAATCTGATTTGGGCAGCATAAATCAGCCATAGTGATCGCTTAATAACTCCATGAATTCATGACCAACAAGTGTATAATTAAAGGAGACTGAAGAAGACTATTACCTTGAAGATTTGTAGACTTCAAATCTCTGAAAAAATAGATCCAAAGGGCTGAACTCAGACTTGCAATTACCAAACAAATTGCTGGAATTTTCTGCAGTAGTATTGCCTTTGATCTTCTTCTCTATCTCACTTCTAAATCTGATTGGCTAAGATGGTTGGATCTTAATCTAGGAATTGAGAACTATTTTTCTAAGGAAAAATCACAGACCTTAAGCTATCTTCAATGAAGAAGAAAGCAACCAAAAGCTGGACGTGTGGGACTCTTACTATGCTCTATGTTGTGGACGTCCAAGGGGTGCTTGATCCCTTTTATAGAAACTTTGAAACTTTTCCCAAAAGTTTATTTCTTCTAATTCTCATAGATGTCCTAATAGGAAAGTATAATCTAAAGATTTATTTCCTTTTTAGAAACACTCCAATTAGAAAAGGAAACTAAGGAACTTCCCATAAACTTTGGCAATTAGTAATCTTAGTTGTACAACACTTACTAATTTAAGTTTCTAATTCAAAAAGGAAACTTTCTTATGGGAAAACTAATCCAAAGAGGAGTCCAACTTTCCAAGTAGAGAGTCCTACTCAAAGTTGGAAACCTTACCCATGGAAATCCCATTATGGACGTCCCACATACTAATGCACACCATGGCCCACAAACAATTTATCTAGAATTAAATTCATATATGTCATCAAAGGCCTATTTGAATTTGAACTCAAAATTATTTTTCCACTAAAATAATTCAACCAAATGTCATCTAAACATTTTAGGAAACCATGCCAATCTTGGAAAGTGACTAGAGAAGGGACCAAAAAACATATTTGCCATTGGCTCCCAAAATGAACAAAATGTCCATGCTAAACCCATAGCAACATTAAGACCATTTTAACCTTAACTCATTCCACTAAAGAGGTATGGTTGAACTCCACGGACAAATATATAATATAATAAGCTTATCATAAAATGACAGTTGTCTTCGACCTACTAAGTGTAATGACCTGAATGCCCCTCTATGTAACATCCATAATCGAGTCAGGTTATCACATGTACTATCAACCTTCTCGATTACATCTAAACCTTAGAACTTCATATCCTTAACTTAATCATCATCCGGATATCATTCTCTTGGTCCAGGGAGCGACCCACAAGTTTAATATCCATATGGAACATCCATATACTAAGATCTTAGATTTTGATGATTAATCGGATAATTCTAAGAGGACGATCATTCCATCATTAGATGGCATAGATTCTTTATTGCATCTGCACGTCCCAACTGATCAAGTCCGAGTACCCAAAACACAGAGCTGTTGACCCATGAAAAGAATCTCACCCATAGTGAATTAAAGCACAAGAATTTGACTTCGTCAGTTCATCCACAAATTCTCAAGATTAAGAGCACTGGTCACTCAGTAGCATGAGGTGACTTGATCTCTCTCAGTGATTGTACTATTTTAGAGATCACACCTACCATGGTCCTGTTTAATGCATTGCATATGCACTAATGAGATAAATCCGGGAAAGCCCTCCCATGACTTAGGTAAGTCACCCTGAATGCAGGAGAGTCTCTCATTATAACTTATACCAAGATGAAGTGCCCAGCTCCATCTTTCAGTTATGAACAAATATGTTGTTTCCAGTGTCCATGAATTAGATCTATCTGTGTGTAGACACTACACACCTAATTCATTTACTAGAAACAATGGGCCTTACACAACCATACATATATACAGGTTTAAGCAGAAAAGAGTCATTCCATTAAATAACCAATAAATATCCAGTAACAAAAGATGAGAGTGCAGCTAGTGGGCTTTAGGGCATACACGAATCCCAACAATCCCCACACACCACCCATTTGAAAGCAAGGACTCTTGGTGGGGCCAAGGACTTCCACAAAAGGAACAAAGGTTTTCCTCCTACCACAAGATCTAATCCCGAAGAGGCATGGTTTAAAAAACTGGCCGATACCGGTTCATATCGGCCGGTATGAACCGGTATCGGCCGGTCCCGATACGATATTGGGATGAGATATCGGTCCCGTTAAAAACTGGCAAAATATCGCCAATTTATCGGTCTATATCGGTCGAGATGGACTTCATCTCGGCGTGACGAGATATTGGATATCGGCCGATATCCCTTAGAAATCACCAACCCTAATTTTTTTCATATTCTTCATCTTCTTCCCCTCTCTTCTCTTATCCAAACACCTTAGAGCAGCAGCCACACATTCACACATCCCTCTTGCATATTTTCTTCAAGAAAAAATTATTTAAGGTAAGAGAAAATCATCTTAAAGCATTTTATTATGTATTTATATGTTTAATTTATTTTTTTTAAAGATGAAGCGTGGAAATCATGAGAATGTCACTTGTGTTTTTTTGTCACTTAAAACTAAGTTAGATCTATATACTTTCATGCTAGATCTACTGCTCATACACATGATTTTAAATTTTTTTTTTAATTTTTTTTTCAGA
Source organism: Litsea cubeba (assembly GCA_012931725.1). Lineage (NCBI taxonomy): Eukaryota > Viridiplantae > Streptophyta > Magnoliopsida > Laurales > Lauraceae > Litsea > Litsea cubeba. Next base: position 36,690,983 of record CM022955.1, on the reverse strand, counting down.
TTTATTATGTATTTATGTGTTTTTTTTTAGATGAAGCATGGAAATCATGAGAATGCCACTTGTGTTGTGTTCTTCACTTAGAACTAAGTTAGATCTATATACTTTCATGCTAGATCTACTCATACTCATACACATGATGTTGTATTTTTTTTTTCAATATTTCTATTTTCGGATTTTTTAATATTTGAATAAAAATACATCATTTTTTTGAAATTTCATCACAAATATGTTCTTTTAATGATTCATGATCATTGTATGGTATGTAAATGATTGATCTACATACTTTTATGCTAGATCTATATATTTAGGATTTAAAAATGATTTTATTAAATTTTTGTTTTTTCTAAAAATAATTATTGTTACATGTTAGGGTATTTATGATACCAAATGCTTATTAATATTGTGTAGATGATAGATCTACATCTACTCATAGTCATAAACATGATTTAGATTTTTATTTCAATTTTTCTATTTTTGGATTTTTTAATATTTGAATAAAAATATATCATTTTTTTTTTAAATTTCATCACAAATATGTTCTTTTAATGATTCATTATCATTGTATGGTATGTAAATGATTGATCTTACTTGTTAGGGTATTTATTATACCAAATGCTTATTAATATTTTGTAGATGATAGATCTACATCTACTCATAGTCATAAACATGATTTAGATTTTTATTTCAATTATTTTATTTTCGGATTTTCTAATAATTGAATTATAATATATTATTTTTTGGGGATTTCATCATAAATATGTTCTTTTAAAGATTCATGATCATTGTGTGGCATGTAAATGATTGATTTACATACTTTTATGCTAGATCTATATATTTAGGACTATGAAAATGATTTTATTAAATCTTTAGTTTTTTTCTAAAAATAATTGTTCAAGTGTATTTAATATTTATGATACTTTAACTACCAAAGGCATAGGACTTTGAAAATGGTTTTATTAAATCTATAATTGTTGTTAGAGTATTACTATTATATGAATTTCTTATTTTATAGGAACAATGGTGCGTGACTTAGATCCGGCATGGAGCCACAGTGAAGCAGTAGGAACTAGTGAAAGCAAAATAAAATCTAATTATTGTGAAAATGTTCTCAATGGGGGGATTACCCAATTGAAACAACATTTGGCACATGTATCAGGACAAGTGATAAATTGTCCGAAAGTGCCACCAAATGTGAGAGCTAAAATGCAGGGGCTCCTTAAGGCAATTGCACAAAAAAAAGTAGTACAAGAAAGAAGAAGAACCGAGGAACTTGAAGTATTCAGAGAAGAGGTATTTGGTTCCTTTGATGATGACGATGAAGACCCGGAAATGACAAGGGCTAGGAGAGAAAGTGTAAGGTCACTTCAGGAGGAGGAAGAAAGGAGAAGAATGCAATATGAAGCAGCAACTAGAGGTAGCAAATATGAGCAGGGTGGTTCTTCCGGATCGGGGGAGCGAGTTTGCGTCGGGCATTTAGTCATAAACAACCCCTCAAGATCCAGACATTGAGGAGGTTGAAAGACCTCCTACACATGCACCTCGTAGGTCAGGTGTGGTGGGGCCAACTGACCCATTTGTTGATCGCAAACCAACATCAAAGTAGCCAGGCATCATAAAAGCACTAAAGGGCAAGTTGGGTAAAGCAAGAGATAATCTAGTGAGAGCTACTGGGAAGTTTTTTTTTTATGGAGGCATTCCACCCAATAAGGCATCTTCTCCTTATTTTACCACCATGTTAAATGCAGCTGCAGAACATGGTCCAGGTATAAAGGCACCCACCCCTTATGAGATTGGGCATGTCTGTGTTGAGAAAGAGTATGATGAGTTGCAGGCTTGGGTGGAATCTTTCAAGTGGGCATGGAAGGAAAGAGGTTGCACACTAATGTTCGATGGGTGGACGACTATCACACATCGTCATCTCTTGAATTTTCTAATCTACTCATCTGTGGGAACGGTGTTTATCAAATCAGTTGATGCAACTGATTACATCCAAGATGCAAGATATATTAATAGGTTATTGAATAATGTGATTGAAGAAGTTGGGGCAGATTGTATAGTTCAGGCGGTTACCGACAATGCTGCAAATATGAAGGTTGCAGGAATGATGCTTATGAAACAAAGGCCAAGGATTTTCTGGTCTCCATGTGCAGCACATTGCCTGGATTTAATGCTTGAAGATATTGCAAAAGGAAAAGTCATGAAGCTAGTGATTGGTAAGATAAAGCAGATCACCAATTTTTTTTATCAGTCATATAGACTCATTTCCATGACGAAAACACACACAGATAACCATGAACTACTGCGGCCTGGCATCACTAGATTTGCCACCCACTTTATTGCCATCGAAAGTATTTACAAGTATAGAGAAGGACTTCTGCAATTAATAAAATCACAAGAGTTCATGAATTCAAAATGGGGAAAGAGGCCAAATCCCATTACAATAGAAGTATGTAAAACAATTGAGTTCAACAAATTTTGGCCTCATGTGAATGGTGTTTTGAATGTTTTTGATCCCCTAATAAAGGTTCTTCGATTGGTTGACGGCGATGATAAGCCAACAATGGGCTTCTTACATCAGGCTATGGAGAGATCAAAGCTGGCTATTCAAGCAGATTGTAGATATTATAAAAAGTATTGGAAGATCATCGACGATCGATGGGGACGACAATTGAAACATGATTTACACATTGCTGGTAAGTAAATGCTATTTCATTGAATATTTGAATTGTTGCATTCAATTTGGCCTCACTATATTAATTTATCATTGACTAAAATTCATTGGTACTTTTACAGGATACTTTTTTAATCCATAATTTTCGGATGGACGTATATCTGATGAAATCCGTTTGGGATTAAAAAATGTAATTGAAAGACTGGCAGCGAATACAGATGAAGCAATTTGGGCTGCTAATCAGGTATAGCAATTAAGGGAAAAAGTATAACATTGTAATTTCTCCAATTTATTTTATTATGTCAATGTCTTCAGATTAATATATACAATGTACATACTGGAAGCTTTGGAACGACGACTGCGTGGAGAGCTATCACACAAACCAATCCCGGTATTGATTGTAAATTTGTAATGTCATTTCTATATTATTCAAGGACTTATTATTATTTTATTGACTCTAATATCATTTGTATTTTTTTTCAGCTGAATGGTGGTTGAATTATGGAGAGAGTGCTCCTACACTAAGGATGATTGCCATTAAAGTCCTTAGTCAAACAACATCGTCTTCCAATTGTGAAAGAAACTGGAGCACATTCTCCTTTATTCACACAAGACCAAGAAATAGATTAACAATGCTGAAGCTAAATAAATTGGTCACATCCACTACAACCTCAAGCTCCGGAGTAGAAATAGAAGGAGAAGATAGTTTGAGGATCACCGAGATTATTTTTGTCCAATTAATTTGGACTATATCTTTTCAGAAGAGGATACTGTGTTAGGTCAATGGCTAGAGGAACAAGAAGAACCGGTGTTAGACCAAGACCCAGAGTTAGAGGGGTTGATGGAGGACTTGATTGGGGATAGGCCTGAGCCAGTGAGGGCTTCAGAAAGGTTGGAAGAAATAAACTTGACAATGCAACAGGGGCGCGCGCCTGATACAAGTGATCCAAGAGGACAGGACGTGGACAAAGAGAGTGAGTCAAGTATTTCTACTTCTTCATCATCAGCAGGAATTCCACCTGACTCTCCCAGGGATGAGGGTTATTGTAGAGATGATGAGCATGTCACTTATGAGACAGTTGAGCATTTTCTTGCTGCTACCGAATTAGATCCTCGCCGTGGCTATGTCAGACATGTTGGACAGACAGGGAGTAGTAGTGACGCTGCTGGGCAAGGAGTGGGTGAAGGTACTCATGGTGATCATGGGGGTTATGTTGGCCAACAAGGTGCCATGTATGGACATCATGTGAATTATTCATATGACCCTAATTTGGTACCCCCTTCACCAACACCGATAATTTCTATCGAACAGATATTAATTGAGCAAGGGAGGCTTCCCCCACCACCACATGATCCCCAACGACCTTTATATGCCCCTCATGGCTATTTCATGCCATTTCTGCAGAGTTACCAAGAACAATCTACCGGGGATCAAGATAGTTCATCATCTTATCAAGAACAATCTAAATATGGTCATGGGTATGGTAGTGCTGCACAACAGTATGGAGCATATCTTTTTAACCAATACCGAAGAAATGATGATGATGATGATATTGAGCCTGGGCAACACTCCACTTGGTATTAGGCTGTCAATCTGTCATACACTCATACTCATCAATCTCTCTCTAGTTTCTACTCTCTAGTCCCCTCTAATTTCAGGTAAACCATGAACCGTTTGATGCCCAAGTGCTTTATGATTTATCTATCTCACTATCATGTTTCATATTTTACTATTTTATCTTCATAGTCATGAATTTCACAACTTATTTGATGATTGAGTTAGTATTAAATGATGATTGATATATTTTACACTAATAAATTGATCATGAGCATAAATAATGGTTACATTATATGAAATACTGGAGAAGAAAGCGAACAGCGACACAGACATGACTCATAACTTAAGGTGACCGAGATTTTGATTTATTGTTGTTACTAATGAAAAAAAATATTGTTTTCTAGCATTTTCTAATATTCTGAATTTTTTGGATATTTTTGCGAATTTTTTTGAATTAAAAAAAATTCACACCGCGATGACCGCGACAGACCGATATCCGCGACGATATCGTTTTTCGGCCCGGCCGATACCGTGACCGAGACCAAGATTTTAAACCATGCGAAGAGGATAAAAAAGAAGCCACCGAAAAAGAAACATCTTTAGACGAAATCCACAAACTACTCATTTTAAAAAAAAAAGAAAAAAAGAGTACTGTCTTGACTATGCTGAGGGATTCTGGCCTGGCCAAGAATGCGAAGAAGATGCAAGAGTTTATTGTCGTCATCTTCCAAAAAGTTTCTCCTGAAAATCTGGCACCAAATAATTTGATTCCCACACCCATCCATGTAGTTACACACTTTCTCCCATTGATCTCTTGTGCAATGAAACGAATCAGGAAATTGAGAAGCCAGTGGCTTGTCCCCAACCATGGATCTAACCAAAATAAAATATTCTCCCCTGAAGCCACTTGATACCCGATGTTGGAGAGTTGGAAATAGGGTGGGCCTCTAGGATATGTTTCAAAAACTTTTGACCTACTTGACGCAGGGATCAACTATCCAGAAGGCTGAAAAACCCAATCCAAGATCTATGTCCTAAATCTCAGCCATCATGATCAGTAAATACAATGTATCTATAAGATAGAAACTTCAACTAACAAGCATCCATAATAATCTACAACATGCAAGGAAGTGGATTATACCTTTGGAGCTCGGTTGTGCTCTAATGGAGAAGTTGTGTCTTTCTTTGATGATGAAACGCTTTCACTAATCAAATAGGAATCTGTAAGACCTCTTGATCTTCCACGCTATGACCCGTATTAGATTCTCCTTTTTCTCAAGGAGATGGTGGGATCTCCAAGAGAAAACTACTAGGAACTCTAGGGAGGAACTAGAAAAAGAACTAGAAGAGGGAAGAGAGAAAGAACTCGTGCAACACTTGCACTAGGGAGGCTTGGGCGTGAATCCCAATGCTATGGAGCATGCATTGACGTCCAGCCCTCTTCTCCTCTATTTATAGCTTTTGCAAGTTGCCTCCCTTTTACTAATTATAATAGAAGTCTTACTTCCATTAATTAGTAACTTACCATATCATAATTAGAAGTCTCAGTTCAAATATGATTAGTAACTTTCCAATTCCTTTCTAATTAAAATAGAAGTCTCACTTCTACTAAAATTAGTAAGTCTACTATTACCACTATTAGAAGTCTCACTTCAAATAGAAATAGTAACTTTCCTTTTAGAGTTCAACTAGAATTAGATACTTTCTAATAATTGGGCTAGCGTGGGGACCACTAGGGATTCCTTAGAAAGCTGTCTCCAACTGAGACACGCGACCCCACATCTCATGTGTAATCCAGGCCCACAGTTAATTGCAAATAACTCCACTATATAAATGCAATTGAACTCCAGTCTTAGGAATATTACATAGAAGACCCTAAGCTTCCACATTACCACAAGTAGACCCCTCTATCAATATCCATGGATCAATTGGACCTGTCTTCCAAACTAGATCCATATCTTATTATCCTTGAGCCCCAATTAATTATAATGATCATAGGTACCTTTCCAATTAACTCTTAATCGGAATGGGTGCGCACTTACCAATGATAAATCCATTAATTGGCACAAGGGGATATTAGAGATAGATTCCATCTTGACCATTGAATGTTCCCACAGCTCTACTACCATGTACCCAAATCACCGAGGTGATGACCTACAGTTGGCCTCACTCATTGGTGACTCAAAGCAAATGAATAGATAGAAACTTGAGTTCATTAATGTCTCAGGATTGAGAGCCTATTGCTAGGGAATTATGAGAGTAGACCTTAAAGTAAAGACAATGTTTATAAGGTGCTTCTCATGGTCCTTCAATACATCCAATGTACCAGCACTATGATCCAGAATCTTCCATTCTGATGATCGAGACAAATCACACTATCTCATAGTGATCAAAGTGCTGCAACCTTGTCAGTATGAGATGTCCAGTCTCATCACTGGTTGTGAAGATATTTAAGTATAAGATTTGTCACACATGTCTCCCGTATGTGGATCTCATCCATACACATGTGTTGTTAGGGATTTTGTTTATTGCAATTTGATGGATGCATTATCATTTTAATCATCATTTGAATTTTCACACATGCATTGATTTTGAATCTTGAAATCTTGATTTTCACATGCATAGTTTTTAAGACTTTCAAAACTTATAGTTCATGCATGTTTTGATTTTAATCTTGGATGCATTCTATTTGAAAAAGAATTTTATAAATCAAGCAAGCCTATGATTTTAAAACTTTCTAATCATTTACGGCTTTTTATATTTCATGTTTTTAAACCTCTTAGAATGTTTTAAAATCATGTTTCCATGCTTGATTTAATGGCCCAAAAGAATCCCCTCAAAAATCACTTTGATATATGAGAAAAATGGGAATTCTAGTCCCGGGTCGACCTGCAGTGTACCAGGTCGACCTGCCCATGGACCAGGTCGACCTGGCACACTGCAGGTCGACCGGGAAGAGAGCCTTTGGCTCTCCAACGGTCATATTTGGGACCGTTTGCATGAGGTCGACTGGGGACTGTATGGGATCGACGGAAGACACGTTGATACTCACTTTTTGAGTATAAATATGAGTTCATCCCATGAGAAAAGGTGTGGAACTTTGAGCAACTTTCAAGCCTTCATTGAGGTGTTTGAAGACAAAGAAAAGGGGATGAACCAAGAGAGACCAAAGGGTCTATAGGAAAGCTAAAGCTTGGAAATCATGAAGTTAAATCTCTAAGTAAGTTTTAGTTTTCTTAATCATATGTTTCATGCTTTGCTTAAATTATTGGTAAATGATTTTTAGCATGTTAACTATGATGTATTGAATTCATTACCTTCATTCTATCTTTGATTTATGTTGTGATGAATTCTTTACTTTGATTCAATCCTAGTTTGTTTTAAAACTTTATTAATCATGCTTTCTCAAAATCTTTGATTTCCTTTTTAGCATGATTCCTTCTCTTGGTTGAATCTATCATTGTTGTTTTCAATCTCTTTAGAACTTTAGTAAACCTTGCTTTTGAAAACAACATTGTAAATGCATCACATGTTTAGCCATAATTAATTTCATACAACTTGTGAGCTTTTGATTTTCATATCATTAACAAGTTAGTATCTTTTACATGTGATAAGCATTTGACTTCAATCATATCTTTATGTGCATTAAACTTTTGAATTGCTTTAAGCATATATTTTGATTGAGTTTTAATCTTGATTGAAGTTTTCACACACACACATCATGAGCATTCATCTTTGCATTACTTAATGTGTTGTGTGAGTTTGTATTAACAATTTCATATCCGCCTATTTTAGAGGCATTGTAATTGAGCTTAAAATATTTCTCTTCTAGTGTTTGTGAAGACACTTCTTTGAGAAAGAAAATATTTTGATTGTTAAGGTTATTGCTTAGCCTAAGAAAAGCATTGTGTAAAGGTTATTGCTTAGCCTATAAAAGCACATTGTAAGGTTATTGCTTAGCCTAGAAAAGCATAGTTGTAGAGGTTATTGCTTAGCCTATTCAAAAGCATACATAGTGGAAATCCGGTGGGGTGTTGGATCACAAGCCGGTAGTGGATGTAGGCATTGAGGCCGAACCACTATAAATGATGGTGTTATGGTGATTGCAATGTGGTGATTGTTTATTTAAGCTTCCGCATATTGTTTGTTTAATCATCACATGTGACAAGTTTAATTTAATTAAGTTAAAATTGGTCATAATTAGTCATAAAGTGTAGCTCACCCTATTCACCCCCTCCCCTCTAGGGTTAGGATCCCTTGGACTTTCAATTGGTATCAGAGCAAGGTTACTCCATTTAGGGCTTAAACACCCGGAGTTGATCATCTCTATCTAGATCCTTGAGTTAGAACCCTAATAGTGCTTTCATGAAAATCATAAGAATGGATTCCACTAGTTTAGACTTTGTAGATTCTTTGGTAGATTCTTCTAGACCCCTCATTCTTCCTTCTATTGGAGATTCAAACATCAAAATTAATGAATCCCAAGTTGAATTAAAAGAAGAAGAAAATGATGAAAATGAAAATGATATCGAACAAGCTTATGAGGAATTGTGCACATTTTCCTTAGAGCTTTCTAAGAAGAACAAAAAATTAAAAGAAGAATCTAAAAGGCTAAACCAAGAATTAGTCTCTTCTAAAAATGAACTTAGAGAAAAAGATGAATTAATAAATTATGTAGAATCTAAGTTCATGATCTCTTTGCATAACCTATCTAATATTAAAGATGATCTAAGAGAATCAAAGATAGATTATGATGATCTTAATAAGGAAAACTCTAAACTAAGAGATCAATTAAAAAGGCAAGATGAAAACATTAACAATTTAGAATCCAAGTTAACCATTTATATGGAAAATTTATCTAATGCACAAATTAAGATAAAAACTCTAGAACTTGGATCTAATGTGATTAATGAAGTTAAATTTGAATTAAAACTTGCCCATGAAGAGCTAAACAACTTTAAGGGAATTGAAATTGAATTAACAAAAGTCAAAAATGAAAATTCAACCCTTAAAGAACAAGTCACTCAACTTGTAAGCTATAAACAAAAGTATGAGTGCAAGTTTACCCAAAGTGAAGAGAAATTTGAAAAGTTATTTAAATTGGGTAAATCTCAAAGAGATAGGACGGGTCTTGGTTTTGATAGGAATATTACATATGACCCTAAATTCACCAACACTTTTGTGAAAGGTGAGTCCTCATTCTCTAGTACTCATTCCTCCTTGCCCATGACTAAATGCAATTATTGTGGCATTGAAGGACATTTTAGGTTTGAGTGCAAACAAAGAAGAAGCAATGTGTCTAGACCCATCTTTGAACCAAAGAAAGTAAAATCAAATTCTATGATGGATAAGACACTAAAAACCAAGGAAGACTCCAAGAAGACTAAACAAGTAAAATCAATTAAAAAGGAGTCTCCTAAAATAGATTCTAAAAAGGTTAAACAAGTTAAACCAACTCTAAAAGAATCTATAAATAAAAAGCTTCTCAATCCATCTCCCTTAAATCAAAACATGAAAGAACTTTTGAAGAAAGTTGCAAAGTTAAATTTAAAATTCAAAAGTCAAATAAAGGGAGAAAACAAGAAGAAAAGAAAAATGGCTCAATCCCCTAAGAAGAAAAGTCACCAACCTCAAAAGACTAATCACCAACCTAAGCCAAATTTAGTTAAATCTAAACATCATGGTGATAAGTCTAAATTGAAAATTTATCAAGTCAAATCTCCAATAGTTGGCAAGACTTTTAAGATAGACCTCAAAGACCAACCCTCCCAAGACCTTAGGTGGATTCCAAAAGTTATTTACTTAGTCAAACCTTAAGGCCTTGGACGTCATTGACCAACCTATCCTTTATAGGTAAATCTTTTTGTTGGTCATGATTGCATTTGCATTTATGTTCTTTCATTAGTTACATTACTTTAAATGCAATGTTTATTTGTAATCAATTGATTTTGTTTTCATGCACCATACTAGTTACATATCATGGTTTTCAAAATCATTTGACTATAATTTCCTTTATGTTAGATTTGCTCTTAGCTCTCATATAAGTTATATCACTTGTATTGCATTTCTACATTTGTTCAATTGATCGTGTTTTCAAAAGCTTTCATAGCTAGAGTATTCATGATTGATTGATGTTGCAAAATCATTTGTTTGAATGTCTTGGTAAGATTTGTTTTGCAAATGATTTACAACAATTTAGATTTTCCATGTTTTTCTACGTTATATTTTCTTATGGAAAATTATTATTTTGAAAAATCAACTTGTATGTGTTTCAAATAAGTTATATCATTTAAACTGCAAGTTGAATAGTTTTTAAAATCAATTTGTATGAGCTTTTGTAGTTATATTGTTTGGAATACAAATTGATGATTGATAATGTGCTTTCTTCATTTTCATACTCATTTTGTTCATTGTCAGATTTTGTTTATAATTTGAAGATTGCATGAATGGAAATGCTTTAAAACCTTTTACATGTATTCATCAAAGCATGTTCCATGTACTCATTTCCTTATGTATTTGATTATATCATTTCAAATGGAAATGAATGTTGTTTAATCTATTTGCATCTTTGCTCATTAAGTTACATTCTTTATGCAAATGTTTATTTGTTCCATGTATGGTTGTGTTCTTTAAATCATTTTTGTAGTTACCATACTAGAACCCAAAAATCCATCCTTTATGCTTTCTAGTTATTATTTGATATGGATGGTTATGTTGTTGATTCATGTGTATTTTCCTTGTTATGTCATTCTTATACATGTTTCAACTTCATAGTAGTGTTTAATCATATGAACCTCTTTGAAATCCATTCCTTGTATTTCATAAATTGTTTGATTGATTTCTTAGTTGTTGAATTCATATGATTTGACACTTTTGTAAATTGCATGTTCTACTAAGTTATATCTTTTATGCAATTTCTCTTGTTCATCACTATGTTCATTAGTCATATCATTAAAAGTGATGAATAATCATTTTATGATGCTTGTTGGGATTTTGTGTTTGTCACATGCTTACTCTTATTCATGTTTCATATTCAATTGGTAATCAATTGGTATCATTTTCAATTAGTATCTATATCCAATTGGTATCATATCTTGAGTTTGTGATAGACCTTGTGTATATTGGATTGATCTTGATAGTCATATGTCTTTTGTTCCATGTCACATTCCATTAGCATCATAATCTTCATGATTGCCACCTCTCATGCTCTCATAAGTAAATCACATGACCACCATGTTTATGTTTTCATAATCTTGGTTGGTTAATGGTGAGGTTAGGCTTCATGATTGAACTTCATTTCATTCATCTTGTGCATGATAGTTATATCCAATGATTGTATGAAATGAATTCAAAACTTTCATAGCATAATGATTTTCATAGTTATAATGATTTATGCTATGTTTAGTATATCCTTTTGACCTTGCTCTCTAATTATCCAATAGCGTATCCATCAATTGGCATCTTTATATTGGTAATTTGATCAATTTGAACTTTATAGTCAATTATCATTATCAATTGGTATCTAATTCTTCTCTTAAAGTTAACCCTCAATTGGTTAAACCATCTTCTTCTTGTACCTATTAGTTAAATCCTTATCAAAAGTTTGACAAAAGAAGAGTATGGATTGAGGGGGAGTAAATCTTCATAAGAAGTATTAGTTTTGATCAAATTCACCCTTATATTGGCTCTTGATACCCTTATAGCTTATTACCCATGCATGATGACCTGTTATGTACTTCATTTTCGATTTCCTTTGTTAACAGATGCTACTAAAAGGTATTTTCCTTGTTTCATGTGTGTAGGTACCCCTCTTCAATTGATACCTTTGCAATTTAATGGCAAAGGGGGAGAAAGTTCTCAAGCTTAATGGCAAAAGGGGAGAAAGAATTAAGGGGGAGAAAGTGCTAAAGGTGGAGAGAATGCACATCTTGCCAAAAGGAGAGTGCATGGTCAAAGGGGAGAAATGAAGAGAAGAAAGCTTAGGAGCTAAAGAAGTTGCTTGGCCAAAGAAAGGAAGATGAAATGAAAGCTTGAAGAATGATCAAGCTCCAAGCATCAAGAAGAATGAAGAATGAAGCTAGAGCTCAAGCTAAATGAAGAAGCATCCAAAGAAATTTCAAGACTTGTCCAGCCAAGAAGGAGCTGAAGAATTTGTGTGAAGATTCAGTGTTGAGAAAGGTTTGCCATCAAATTGCAAAGGGAGAGATTGTTAGGGATTTTGTTTATTGCAATTTGATGGATGCATTATCATTTTAATCATCATTTGAGTTTTCACACATGCATTGATTTTGAATCTTGAAATCTTGATTTTCACATGCATAGTTTTTAAGACTTTCAAAACTTATAGTTCATGCATGTTTTGATTTTAATCTTGGATGCATTCTATTTGAAAAAGAATTTTATAAATCAAGCAAGCCTATGATTTTAAAACTTTCTAATCATTTATGGCTTTTTATATTTCATGTTTTTAAACCTCTTAGAATGTTTTAAAATCATGTTTCCATGCTTGATTTAATGGCCCAAAAGAATCCCCTCAAAAATCACTTTGATATATGAGAAAAATGGGAATTCTAGTCCCGGGTCGACCTGCAGTGTACCAGGTCGACCTGCCCATGGACCAGGTCGACCTGGCACACTGCAGGTCGACCGGGAAGAGAGCCTTTGGCTCTCCAACGGTCATATTTGGGACCGTTTGCATGAGGTCGACTGGGGACTGTATGGGATCGACGGAAGACACGTTGATACTCACTTTTTGAGTATAAATATGAGTTCATCCCATGAGAAAAGGTGTGGAACTTTGAGCAACTTTCAAGCCTTCATTGAGGTGTTTGAAGACAAAGAAAAGGGGATGAACCAAGAGAGACCAAAGGGTCTATGGAAAGCTAAAGCTTGGAAATCATGAAGTTAAATCTCTAAGTAAGTTTTAGTTTTCTTAATCATATGTTTCATGCTTTGCTTAAATTATTGGTAAATGATTTTTAGCATGTTAACTATGATGTATTGAATTCATTACCTTCATTCTATCTTTGATTTATGTTGTGATGAATTCTTTACTTTGATTCAATCCAAGTTTGTTTTAAAACTTTATTAATCATGCTTTCTCAAAATCTTTGATTTCCTTTTTAGCATGATTCCTTCTCTTGGTTGAATCTATCATTGTTGTTTTCAATCTCTTTAGAACTTTAGTAAACCTTGCTTTTTAAAACAACATTGTAAATGCATCACATGTTTAGCCATAATTAATTTCATACAACTTGTGAGCTTTTGATTTTCATATCATTAACAAGTTAGTATCTTTTACATGTGATAAGCATTTGACTTCAATCATATCTTTATGTTCATTAAACTTTTGAATTGCTTTAAGCATATATTTTGATTGAGCTTTAATCTTGATTGAAGTTTTCACACACACACATCATGAGCATTCATCTTTGCATTACTTAATGTGTTGTGTGAGTTTGTATTATCAATTTCATATCCGCCTATTTTAGAGGCATTGTAATTGAGCTTAAAATATTTCTCTTCTAGTGTTTGTGAAGACACTTCTTTGAGAAAGAAAATATTTTGATTGTTAAGGTTATTGCTTAGCCTAAGAAAAGCATTGTGTAAAGGTTATTGCTTAACCTATAAAAGCACATTGTAAGGTTATTGCTTAGCCTAGAAAAGCATAGTTGTAGAGGTTATTGCTTAGCCTATTCAAAAGCATACATAGTGGAAATCTGGTGGGGTGTTGGATCACAAGCCGGTAGTGGATGTAGGCATTGAGGCCGAACCACTATAAATGATGGTGTTATGGTGATTGCAATGTGGTGATTGTTTATTTAAGCTTCTGCATATTGTTTGTTTAATCATCACATGTGACAAGTTTAATTTAATTAAGTTAAAATTGGTTATAATTAGTCATAAAGTGTAGCTCACCCTATTCACCCCCCCCCCTCCTAGGGTTAGGATCCCTTGGACTTTCATGTGTTACATCTAATATACTTGTGGACTCCGGTTCATCTCATAAACCATCATGTCATTCGTATTGGTTATGTGCAAGTATATAATAAATCACCATTCATCTCATGAAAGGAAAACATGAATATATTGATAAATAAAGAAATTAATCAATTTATTATATCATCTACTGGATTGAGTCCATAAAACTAACAGTTGGAGATGAAAGCTTTTTTCAAAGATGCAATACCTCTCCAAAGGCCTGAGTAACAAGAACTAGGACAAAAAGAATCCCAACCATTCCTCATCACTCCATATTTGACCTTGATAACATTAGCCCACAGATTATCTGGTTCTTCTCCTAATCTCCACAACCATTTGGCAATAAGAGCTTGATTCATAAGCTTTGGAGGCCTGAACCCAAGCCCACCTTTCTTCTTTAGTTTACAGACAATACTTCAAAACAACTAGATGAAGCATCTTATGAGAATTGTTGCCTACTTATGAAATTCTAACAGTTATAATATTAAACTCTAAAAAGGCATGTTTGCCTACTTAGTGCTGAAGTCCTAAGAATTCTTAGTAAAGCAAATCCTCAAGAGCATTAAAGAGGTGAGAATTGAAGGATATAAGATGGGATGTAGATTAGACCTCGCTTTCCTTATATCTAATTTTCTAGGGTGATTGTTGTGTAATCATTTCCCACCAAAAGAGAGACTATTCAGTGGCACTTTGTGGATCTTCTCGGCCTTCGTTTGATAGGAAGACATTAATTCTTCTTCTTCTTCTTCTTCTTTTTTCGTAAGATGGGAAAACGTTGCTTCGAAATTTGAATTCCTGGGAACGGAATACAGATCAAAACAAAAAGGACGTAAAATAAGCTAAGTCCAAAATTTAAGGAAAATTTTCCAGTGCAAGACTCATGCCACTAAATCTGGGATGATTGGGTGTTGGCTTTGCAGATTGATACAAAAAGTGCCACTAATTTTAATTAATCTGAAAAAATTACCAAAAATTCAAAAAAAAAAGAAAAAAAAGGGAATCAATGAATAAACCAGTAAGTATCCAGATTTTAGTTGTGTTTCCACCCACCACTAGACTGCCAAATACAAAATACCGATAATCGTCCGCATGCTATATGGGAATTTTCAGTGCCCACTAAATGGACTATCTTGCTCACTGAAAGTTGTACACCAACAATACAGGAATCCAGATCCTATTGGAGGCCGGACTTTGAGAATTCTCTAAGCTCATCATTAAAAATTCCATCAGTGTGATCGAAATCCCAACCGCTCCAAATTTCTGCCTCTTCTTTATCTCTAAGTAAACTTTCATTCCAATCAGATTGATATCACCTTGGTGTAAAAGACCTGATTAGACTACCTTTGTTGCTCTTATTTGATTAATATCTTTCATACGCGACTATTCTAAAAGCGCCCCACGACTCCGATTGGCACAAAATTGGATTCAAGATAAAACATGGTGGGACAATGATTTTGAGCAGTCTGTACTTCATAGGTAGGCTTTAAAAAAACGAAAGGAAAAAAAAAAGATTTCTCTGCAAACTTGAGGCGTGTTTGGTTGCTCTTCGAAAGTGATTTTTTACCCAAATCACATTTGAACAGCTTCGTCCAAATGCGCCCAAAACCCACCCATAATTATTTTCCTGCTCAAATTCCACATGACGAACTCAAATAAGATGCAAATTGAGGGTTTCACCCAAACGGAGCTTCAGTCAAAGAATTTGAAGTAAGGAAGCGAAAAACGAAGAGAAAGACCCCCAGATTATTGGAACTGGTTTTGAAGAAGATAGATGAGATCATGGCAACAAGAAAACCCATAGAGAGATTACCATTTTTGCTATCCCTTCCTTTCTTCGGGTTGAAAGTTGAACGATACGGACAGGGGCGGAACCAGGAATTTTGTTTAGGAGGGGCAAAAGAAAAAAAACTTTAAACAAAATTATAAAATTTAATAATAAAATATACAATAATCAAGTTATTGAAGTTGTGCTCGACGTTCTTTCATTGAGTTGAAATCATCAATTATTGTTTCAATACTGAATCTCTCTGCAATCTCTTTTTCAATATATACAATTAAATAATCCGTAAGAAATTCATCTTCCATTCTGTTGCGAAGTGCAGTTTTAACAATCTTCATGGCTGAGAATGCACGTTCTGTTTTACTGTTGAAACTGGAAGAGTTGATATAAGACATATCAATCGATAAATGAGAGGATAGATGTCTGACTTTCCCGTTTCTACTAATCCATTGCAAAGTTTGGCTATGGTCTTCATTTCCTTCAAATGTGGATGGTGAGGTACATCACATTCATAATGTTGTAGCTGGAACTTCAAATGAGTATTTTCTTGATCATTAAAATCTTGAGGATAAAATTGATTCACAAGATTACAAATATCATCAATCTTGAATGACATGTAACCATTCCTGGGATCCAAGGCAGAACTAAGAATGAGAAGTTGCATAGTACGCTCATTAAACTTTCTATTTAACTCTTGTAATTGAGAGTCCACTACAGCAGTAAAGACATCCACTCGATAATGATGCTCCATTGTAATTGGATATTGTTGATGGCGAACTCGACCTCTACCAGCAGTATATCGAGCATCCATATCAGGAATATGTATGTCATGTTCTTTGCAGAACAACAATACTTTATCAAGTAATTTATTCCAGCCACTTTCCCTTAATTCTTGAATGATCGCTTTTGTAGTAGAGACTAAGTGCATAGCATTTGAAATATCTTGAGATTTGAGCTGTAAAGCTTGGCACAAATCATTAGTAACTCCTAATATTTCTTTCATAAGATGCAAATTAAAGACGAACTCAAAGGACGTTATCGTATCATAAGCTGAGTCTGCATCCCCACGTTGAGTATATGTAGATCCATCATCAATGATATTCTTAAGAACCGAACATGTTGCATTATACATATTTAATAAGCTGCATAAAGAGTTATAATGAGAACTCCAACGAGTATCGCCTGCCTGTTGCAAAGTGCCAATTTAATTAAGCCCTTTACCAGTTTCAACTTTATCAATGGCAATCAAACGTTCAAGTTTAGCAGCTTGAGCAGCTTGTAACTCATCATGACGCTTGCAAGATGCACCAACAATATTGATGATAAAATTTAGTTTTGAGAAAAACTGGTGGATAGGAATAACTTCGTTGGAAGCCGCAACCAAAGTCAACTGGAGACGATGAGCTAAACAATGAACATAGTATGCATATGGGCAATCATTCAGAAATAAAGCCTGCAACCCATTCCATTCACCGCGCATGTTACTTGCACCATCATATCCTTGCCCCCGAACATTTTGAATGCTTAAATTATAACGAGAAAGGACCGCTGATATCTCTTTTTTGAGAGTTTGTGATGTTGTATTTTTTACATGAACAAGACCAAAAAATCTCTCACGTATAAACCCTTTTTTGTCAACAAATCTTAAAACAATAGCCATTTGCTCTCTCTTAGATTGATTTCGAGCTTCATCAACAATTAGACAGAATTTTGCATCATTAATTTCCTCTCGAATTGCATTTCGAACTTTTTCTGAAAAAATATGTAAGATTTCTTTTTGGATTTTAGGTGAAGTATATGTAGCATTTTCAGGGGCTTTATCTGATACAACATTCGCAACTTTTTCATTATATGATGCCAGAATTTTAATCATTTCAATGAAATTACCGCGGTTCTTAGAGTCTGAATGTTCATTGTGACCTCTAAAAGCACACGCTTGAAAAGTAAGCCATCGGACAACATCAATAGAGGTCTTCAGTCGCAATCTGTTGTTTACAATTTGGGTAGAAGACTGTGTATGGAGTGCCTTCTCGATATGTTGCAATTGATTCATCAAGTCTCTACAAGATTGTTCAGAGGCATTATGTGGTGAGTTTGGATCTTTTCCCATATGATTTAAGAAAGCACAATTCTTTCCATCATTGACTTTCTTCCAGTTATGAAATCCTTCAACAGTGAATGCGCTTACTCCAAAACGCCCAGTTGTCTTTTTATTAAAGAGAAAGCATGGGAGACAAAATGCTGCATCTTTCACAGGAGAATACTCTAACCAAGAAGGAAACATTCTAAACCAAGAAGATTGAAATCGTCGTGGATGTTTCTCCGATCCAGAAAGAGAATAAACAGAAAGAATATGCTGATAAGGCCCAGCTTTGATGTAAGCACGTCTAATTTCATCTTGTTGATCAACAGGATATTCCCAAATTTGACGGCGCAATCCTGGATCACGCTCTAAAGAAGCAATATCAATTTCTCTAAATTCAACTCTTGGAGATTTTGATGGGCGAGAACTTTGTGGTTCTTGAGATAAATCATTGGTACTAGAGGGCGATATTGTACTATCCTCTAAATTTTGAGCATTTTTTCTCTTAAAAAATGAATCAATAGTTGATGATTTAACCATGGTCAAGACTCCTATAAAAAAGATCAAAAATTAAAATCATATAAATTTTTTATAAAATTATTATTAACTGCAGTAATTAAAAAAATAAATATAATTCAATTCATTACTAAACAATAAAGAAAACACAATGCACAAATATCCTATTAGGAGATTTATATTACACATAAAAAAATACCACATAACATTAACAAACCAAAAAATAAAATTGCAAGTGAAATAAAATAATATTAAAGTTGAAAACAAGATGGGTAGGGGACATGACATGACATGACATGACAGGTTCAATTAACAAACAAACAAAAAAAAAACGTTGCAACTTGCAAGTGAAATAAAATACTATTAAAGTTCAAAACAAGATGGGAAGATGACATGATATGACAAGCATTGAATGACAGGTTCAATAAACAAACCAAAAGATAAAACGTTGCAATTGCAAGTGATATAAAATAATATTAAAGTTGAAAATAAGATGGGTAGATGACACACATTACAGATTCAAGTTGGGGATTGCCCGGATTGGTACCTGGTAAGTGGTAACGGTGCGGTGGTGATGAGATCAGGTGGGGGAGAGGAGAGGAAGAGGCTCCCGGTGGTGATTGCAAAGATTTCTTGAATAAAATGGGGTTTTCTAATTCCAAAGATTTCTTGAAGAAAATGAGATTTTCTAATTGCAGGCTTCAACAAAAGCAAATGTGCTGTTGGCTATTGCTGTTGGGCGGAGGTGCTGGCCTGCCGGGGGAGGGAGGGGGCTGCGCTGCCTGTGCAGGAGGGCGGGTGGGCGGAGATGCTGGCTGAGGGGAGGGTTCCTGCGCGGGATGATCTCCGGGTTTATTTGGTTGCAGGGCATGGAATAACGGAAGAAAAATCATCTTCCTAGTTTCTTGGGTGCAGGATGCCTTTTCTTGATGTATTTTCTTCCCTTGCCATCGAAAATTGTGGAAATCACAACTAAGATTGTGTAAATCACAAATCTTAAAAAGATGGGGGGGCCATAAGATTTTTCCTCTAGAAACTCTCAGATCTTTGGGGGGGCCATGGCCCCTGCCGCCCCCCCCCCCAAATTCCGCCCCTGGATACGGAGACTGAATAAATGACGATGAGGGCGAAACGCTCTACACCAGCCCCTCAAATGAGGTAAGCGAGGGAAGAGGAATAGTTATGAGTCCCCGGTACTTAGGCTACTAGGCTTGCTAGGTAGTCTTTCTTGAAAAAAAAAGGGAAATTCTATATGCACTACTTCTTTTGCTGAGCCCACCCACTTTCCAAAAAAATACCCAAAATACCCTCCTCTTCTCCCCCTTCTCCTCTCATCTTCTCTCCTCTCCCCGACTCACCATCTACGACGCCGGCTAGTCATCCGTCGTCCACACTGACTCCCTCTCCCTCCTCCCCCTCTTCTGCTTTGACCCCGCACCTCCGTCGTCCATGCCGAATCCGTCGCAGACCTCCGCCGCTCCCTCCAATCCCTTGGCTCCGACCTCATCGAGCTCGCCAAGGCGGCCAGCACAGAGGCGGTCTACTTGCAGAGGGAGGTGTCGAGGGACGAGGTGTGCACAGAGGAGAGGATCGAGGCACCATCTCCAGCCCTTGATCGTAGTCTTCTCCAGCCCTTGATCACAGTCTTCTCCAGAGGTGCACGGAGTTTCAGAGCCATGCACATAGAGAGTTACACGGTTGGGAAACCCCGTGCATTTATCATTTGCACGGTTTATCATATCCGTGCACAGATCGTAGTCTTCTCCAGAGGTGCACGGAGTTTCGGAGCCGTGCACATAGAGGTGCACCGCTAGGAAACCCCATACATTTATCATCTGCACGGTTTATCATATCTGTGCACATGAGATATGCGCGGCTGCCTCCCTCTCCCCACCTGCCCTCCGTCCTCTCCATCTGCCTATCTGCCTCTGCCCGCCCAGTCTCTCTCTCCCCTTCTTTCTCTCTCGCTCTCTGCCTCTCGCCCACCGCCCGTCGTCACAGCCCCCACCTGCCGTCTCCCTCTTTCTCCCTTTCTCCCTCCCTCTCCCCACCCTCCGCCCACCCAGTCTCCCTCTCTTCCCTTTCCTATCTCTCTCCCTCTCCCTCCCTTTCTCTCTGTCATTCCCTCCCCTTCGGCAGCACCAAGGGGATGGTGGGGGTGGGGAAGTGGGTTACGGTGGATGTAAAAAGAAGTGGGTGCAGTTGGCGGTGGGGTCAGACGGAGGTTGCCGGAGCAAGGAGAGGGAGAAAGAAGGAAGGAGAGGGAGAGGGTTATTTTCGTCATGTGTTAGTTTTTTTTTTCAAAAAGGGTGGGTGTGTTCAGAAAAACCGGTGGGTGAGTTTAGAATTTCCCAAAAAGAAAAAACAGGAGAGCTCAAAACGATGATCCCTGGTGTTAAACAACAAAGAACTCGGAACGGTGACCCCTAGTGGGCCCCACCTTGCAACCCATCAAATAGTGTACAATCACTAATCTTTATATTTAACACCCATCTGAATGGACTGAACCGTGGAATGGATGGTGTTTTTTTTTATGAAATATAAAGGCCACAGGGATTAAGGGCAGGGGTGTAACGGTTCGATTAACCATTCATTTTGGGAAAATCATTAACTGAACTGTGTTTTACGTTTTTTGGTTTTTAAAAATCATAAACGTAACCAAACCGTTAAAAACCGAACCGCAGTTCATTGTTACTTAAAAAAATTATGAAGATTTTACCATTTACCAATCAAACTTATCTTGAAAAAAAAATAGTTAGAGAATGGCATAATATGCTAAAGTAAAAAACAAGTAATTTTCATTCAAGCCCTCAAGCCCTTCGAGTGTTTTCTTATTAGTAAAACAATTCGGTTAACCGTGTGTTTTGGGAACACGGTTAACCGCGGTGAGGTGAGACAAAAATTATAACCGAACCGTGAAGCACGATTTTCTGATTTCAATAACCGTAACCGAACCGTGAAACACGGTGATTAACAGCGGTTCAGTTTGGTTCGGTTAGACGATTTTTCGGTTTTCTTTTACACCTTAATTAAGGGCATGAAATTAAGGTTGAACTTTATGCGTAGAGTGGTCTCATATAAACTTTTTCATTCCCTAGTCCCATTTTGTGCCGCACAAAAAGCTCTCATGGTAACTCGGTGGAAATAGTTCTCACATGAACAAAGACGAGCATAAAACTCATATAGTGGGCTCATTCAAATATGTTCTGGTTTTTATTATTATTTTATTCAATGATTAGTGGCCTTTTATACCTGTAGCGACTGAAAATATGTTAGAGTGATCAGTTTGAAATTAAAAGCATTTTCATTTGGCCACATAAAAGGAATGAAATCGCCTAAAAATAATGGAGATTCACTTAAAAATATTTAAAGAATAGTTTGGTAGCACCACTATTAAATTGTTCACTTGTAAGAAACAGAGGATTTTACTGGAAAATTCCTCGAATGTGGATGTTGCACGAAAAGGTACCCCGTAATTCCCACAGCACAAACAGAGTATGTCTGTTGTATTTTCTTTAAAAAAAAATGGGATGAGCGAAGCTAGCATCCTTCCCCTTCTCTTCTTCGACGACAGCCACTGCGACGAGTTCCCCGATCGGAAGTCCACCAGCAGCGGCTCCTCGATGTCTGCAAGTGACAGAAAAATTCCCAATGGATTCCAGCCGGTCCTTGATGTCCACCAATCCACTTATGAACTTGACCCCGCCGACCATGTTGAACTTCGGTCCACCGCCCTAAGCGAAGACACCGACGATCGGGTTCCAGCTGGAGAAGCGGAGGGGAGGGGTCTCGCGCCAGGAGGCGGTGGGGAGGCGAATCCACTCGTCGGCTTCTAGATCGAAGACGAATGCCTGGTTGTTGTTGAAGAAGATGTTAATCTTGCTGCAAATGAAGAACCAGGGCTTCTTCGCGGTGGAGATGCGGGCGGAGAAGGAGGATTGAGTGAGGATTGACCCCCATGTCTTGCAGACGGCGCCGGCATGGACGATGGAGCGGAGAGGGAGGCAGGAGAGGATGTGTTTGGACAAATCGGAGCTAAGCAACTCCAATCATCAGATGTCGTTGCAAATCGAGAAACAATGGGGGAGTGACGCTAGCATCGCCACTGTTCATCATTTTCAAAAAAAGGGTCTCACGCCTGTGTCATTTTGGGCAATGGATGGTGGGCCCCTACCGGACAGATCCATCTGGGATTAGGGCCACCCTGGTCGCCCACTTGGGTCCAGCCAAATGGCTGGTCATGATCTATGATCAGGTGGGTCAGTGGGTCCCACAAAACTAGTCGTTCAAGAGAAGCTTAAGGCGCATGGATATCTATAAAACTTGTTTATCATTTGTTTGTTCTCATCTCGACAACATATTTCAACATAGGGATTTTTCACCCATACAAGTATCAATCTTACTACTAGAATCCCATCACAAAAGAACAAGAAATGAGATCCACCTTTGTCCTGAAACCTCTCATAAGAAAAGATGAGCGACGCTAGCGTCACCTCAGTTAGAGTCGAGTAACGCTAGCGACGCTCCAGTCAAGTTAAGAAAAAAAAAAACGAAAATGAAATGAAGGAACCCTTTCATAAGGCGCCAACTATGGGGTACAATTTTCGTGCAACGGACCGGGAATTTTTCGGTAAAATCCTCTAAGAAAAATTATCTAATGCTAGTATTATATGTGCATTAATGGGCCCATTTCTAAAATCCAAACAATGAGAAATGAGGTGTGATTCTTATACTGGTATTGTAGTAAATTTTATTTTCATGGTGCTTAGGTCCACTATGAGGCTTTTCAACATTATTTAATCTTGGGGCCCATAGTCATATTATTCACTAATAAAAATTAGGGGAATTTATGGGAAAACCCCATAGGTGGTCTCTGCACCGATGAGGACCTGATAAGATTGTGAAGGCAAGAGGGGTTCTTTGGCCCTAGTTCGTCTTTTTATTTTTTATTTTTATGGTCACCATCACCGCGCATCTTCACCTGTATTCCCCCATTCTGTCTTCTTCCTCATCGACGGTCACCAACAGCACCCTCCATTGGCAAGTTGTGATCTTTTACCCTGTTTCATCTCTTCCACAATCTTATCCTCAGCTGAAGTGTCATAAATCTTCCCTTCACCAAAAGTTGCAGGCTTGTTCTCAAACCAGCTATGCATCCCATGAAGAGGCATTATCAACATAGACTTCTCCTCCCCCTTTGTTTTTTCCTCTTCATCGTTGATGTTGTTGCTGGTTCTGCAATTATTCAAAGCGAAATTGGAGAACCCAGTTCGCCCCTATTGAAAAACAAATAGCAGATTTCAAATGGGGTTTTGAGCATCATTGAAAAGAAAGAAAAAAATGGGTAGTTGCTGTTTTTATCCATACATTAGAAACTGGGGAGAAGTGGAAGGAAATGGGCTAAGAGAGAGAGAGAGGAGGAGTTGATTTTGTGGTGTGTTTTTTGGAAGAAATGAGAGAAAGTTGGCACTGATTTCATTTCCCTCTCTCTGCCTCTCAGACGGATATGAGCTCCCTTGCTTTTAGTTCTTCATAAATTGTGAAAGTTGTTTATCAAATGGGTCTCTCTCTTATTTTATATAGCAAAGTAGAAATGGTCTTTTGATCAGAGCTGCCAACAATCAATGCCTATTTCTTTCTCATAAGCCTTCTTGTTCACCTGCCAAACTTGTGACTTTCTTTTATTTTTTTGATTGGTAAGCTGTATTCATTCAAAAAGAGGCAAATATACAGCAAGGCCGGAGCATTTGGTAAAGATCCTCCAAAGGGGCATCCCCTATTAAACAATCAAAAGATAATAGCTAAAAGTACCAAAAACAGGCCAAAGAAAACAACTTTAAAATAAGCCATAAGTTATTACAAATGAATTTTCTATCGATGAAATTATCTGAGAAATCATCTCTCCAAAGGTGTTTTTTTCTTTTGTCTCCACCATGCTGAGAGGATGAAGAGGTAGATGTAGATGTCCCTTCTTTGTCACTCATGTTTGATCTATATAGTCTGCAATTTGATGACACCATATGCATTCATATTAAACATTTCTTGAAGCTTCTCATATGCATCATTATCTCAAAAATCATGAATAAGTCTTGAGTGTGGAATACTTAGTTTTGGCAAAATCATTTTCTCAACTAACTAATTTTAGTTGATCTCATCTCACTTTCCATTTTGCCTTTCTTGACCCTAAAACTCTTCTTTTGAACATGTTTGCAAATATAATTTTCTCAAGGGTTTCAGGTCAGATCTTCAAGTCATCAGATATTGCTCAGTTTTTTAACTATCGGTGACTTGTCGGTCAAGTGTCGGTTAACCGAGTTAGGAACCGACCCTCGCCGAACCAAGTTCGGTTACAATTCAAGAGAGCTCATTTTTCTTATCGATGACATGTCGGTCAGGTCTTGGTTAACTGAACTTACTTTTGACCCTCACCGAACCAAGTTCGGTTCATAAAACCAGAGAGCTTGTTTTCTAGCATTTTTGTATAGTCGGTTAGGCTGTCGGTTAGATCTCGGTTAACCGACACATTTCGGTGAACCGACATGGATCTCTGTTTGAAAAACTTATGACCATTGAGTTCGGTTA
Organism: Litsea cubeba; assembly: GCA_012931725.1. NCBI lineage: Eukaryota > Viridiplantae > Streptophyta > Magnoliopsida > Laurales > Lauraceae > Litsea > Litsea cubeba. Next base: position 36,665,812 of record CM022955.1, on the reverse strand, counting down.
ACCGAACTCAAAACTCGGTTAACCGATAAAAGAGTTGTTAGGAAATTTTCAATCTATAAAATTTGAGCCTTTCCTTGGGTTTTGGGCTACCACTTTTGATAAATCTTTGAATGAAAATTAGACCAAGGATTGGGAAGCAAGCTAAGGAAAACTAGAGTGGGATTTGGGAAGCAAAGCTTTGAATTCATGAGTTACATCTCTTAGTAAGCTTTGTTTTCGAAATCATATGTTTCATGGTTTCTTTAAATGATTGGCAAATTAATTGTGGCATGCTAACTATGATGTGTTAAATCCATTACTATATTTAATCTTTGATTTATTTGTTTTGGATTCTCCACTTAGATTTAAACCAAGTTATTCTCTATTTTATAAATCATGCTTGTTCAACATCTTTGATTTTATTTGTTGCAAGATCTTATCACTTGGTTGAATCTTCAGCTAGTTGTTTTCATTCCATGAACTAATAGGAAAACTATTTTGTTTTTGAAAACAACTTTGCTCATGTATTACATATTCTAAATTTGAAACTTCAATACAACTTGCATAACTTGGTTAGTGATATCATTACAAGTTGTCTGTCAAAAAAACATTTGATTAGCATCTTCACTTCAATCAAAACTATTGGGTTTCAAACCTTCAAAAGGCTTAAGTTTATATCCATTTAGCTATCAGTTTTAAACTTGATTGAAGTACTCATAAATACACATTGAGCATTCATCTTTGCATTTTTATTATGTGTATGTGTATGAGTTGGATTTACATTTTCATATTCACCTAGTTAAGAGGCATTGTAATTGAGCATTAAACTTGTATCTCTTCAAGTGTTGTGTAGAGTGTAGCACTTTCTTGAGACAACCTATCATTTTGTAAAGGTTATTGCTAACCCTAAGAAAAGCACAAGTGTAGAGGTTAGGGGCGAACCTGAAAACCCAAGAAGTTATTGCTTAGCCTTGAAAAGCATAGTATAAAGGTTATTGTTTAGCCTTAGAAAAAATCATCTTATAAAAGTTATTGCTTAGCCTATTGAAAAGTATAGATAATGGAGATCCGGTGGAGTGTAAGATCACAAGACGGTGGTGGATGTAGGCATTGAGACTAAACCACTATAAATCTTTGAGTTATGCTGAATGCATTGTGATGATTATATTTGTTAGCTTCCGCCACTTAGTTTCATAATCATCTCCAAGTGACTAAATGACTAAGAAGTTAAAATTGGACATAATTGGTCACTAATTAGAAGCTCACCCAATTAAACCCCCCCCCCCCCCCGGTAAGGATCTCGGACTTTCAATTGGTATCAGAGCCTCGTGCTCGATATTAGGATCAAGTGCATTGAAACTCTTGATAAGTGTAAAAACCTAGAGTTAGAACCCTAGTTTTTGTGCTTTCTTGAAAATCATTGAAATGGATTCCACTATTTTAGATTGTGCAGATTTTTCTTATAACCTCTCTTTTCCATCCAATGAAGATTCCAAAGATGAAATTTATGAACCTCATTTAAAATGAAGAATTTCATGAAAATGAAGATGATATTCAACAAGCTTATAATGAACTGTATACATTCCCCATAGAGCTTGTAAGGATAATAAAAGGTTAAAAGAAGAATCTAAAAAGTTAATCAAAGAATTAAATTCTTCAAATGATGAACTTAGAGAAATGAAAGAAGCTATATGTTGTTTATACTCTAAGTTTATGGTCTCTTTACATAACCTATCTAATGCTCAAGATGATTTAAATGAATTAAAGATAGGTGGTAATGAACTTAACAAGGAAAATTCAAATTTAAGAGATCATTTAAAAAGGCAAGACATAGACATTAACAATCTAGAATCCAAGTTAACAATTTCTGAAGAAAATTTGTCTAATGCTCAAAACAAGATAAAGGTTTAGAACTTGGATCCAATATGGTTAATGAACTCAATCATAAATTAAATCTTGCCTACAAAGACTTAAACATCCTTAAGGAAATTGAAAAAGGAATAAAAAAGGAAAACGCTATCCTTAAGGATCAAGTCACACATCTTAAAGAAAACAAAATTGCCTTTCTCCCAATCCGTCCCTACATTAGCCTTTTTTACTTCTTTGCAGATGGAAGCCCACCTGATGATGGCCTCCTCCCCAACCATGTTCATGTTTCCAAAAAATAGCTATCAAGTTGGCTGTGAGAGACTGGATCTCCACCTCAGCTTTGTTCATCTCCTCTTGTAAAAGTATCCAACTACAGAAAAGAAACCACGTCCCATATGAAAATAAAATGACATAAACATCAAACCCTAAACCACAACCAACATTATTACATGCTCTCTTTAACCATCAGTATGAAGGCCTAAACCCCAAATCAAAAGCCCTAATCCCCCAATGAAGATAGATTAGAAAAAGATGAGAGGGGTATGGAGAGAGAAATAGAGATTGATTGTGAGAAAGATTAAATGGGAGAAGTTTGTTGAAGGAGAGAGTAGAAATTGCTGGATTTGGAAGAGAAGCGAGAGGTAAATGGTAGAGGTATTTATTTTGTTAAGGGCATGTTTGTGTACATGTAATTTCCGTGGAAAGTGGAAATTGTCACATCAACAAAATCCATGGGTTTCAAATACTTCGAAAAAGTATTTCCGCGGAAGTCAAAAATTTATGTTTGGTGCAAAAAGTTTTTCCTTGATGAATTGGTGCTGATGTTGTTTGGTGCGGCTGCGGATTCCTTATAAAAAACTAGAATTTATTATTTGGTGCGGCAATTTTCTGTGGAAAAATAACAAAACTACAATGGTATGATCATTTGTAAATTACTTTCTATTTACTCATTTGTTCACACTTCTATGTATAAAACCATGGATTATAAGAAATTTAAGACAAAATAAATGGGCATGTGGGACCATGAAAGTATGTGAATTAACTTTGGTATTACTGTCGAACCATATGAAGTTAATTCTAAAGTAAACTTGGATTTCATCCAAAACTTTTCAAAATTCTATAGGGCATTTATAGAAGAGAATTAATCCAGAAAAAGGATTGGTATGATCTGCAACAGCAATAGCAAGTAGAAAAGAACTTGTGTGCATGAATGTAATCACTGTACAATAACATCCTAAGGTGATGGAAAACCAGTCCTAATTTAGCACAACTTTAACTAAATATACATCTACCTACAACAAAGGGGGTGCCATCAATTTTCTGAAAGTGAGTTGTGGAATAGATTGGGATCAGTCTCTGTATCAAACATTACACATTTCAATTATGTTTTTTTGCCCAGCACCAAAGGGGGTGCCATTTCTTTCCAAATTAAAATTCAAGCACTTGTGGAGAAGAGAGATGGGGCATCTTATGGGACAGGGTGGAAAAGATTACTGTGTGGGGATATTTCCAAGTTCACTTGTTCTCGGCATCCCCCACCTCGGCCAGGTACCTCCACCTTGGCAGGAGTACAAGATCTCGACCTCATCCATCTTGGCCAGGTACCTCCACCTTGGCATGAGTACAAGATCTCGGCCTCATCCATCTCGGCTAGGTCTCCATCCCGGCCAGATGCTCCATCTCGGGCTCCCGCACCAGCTAATCCATCTCGGTAAGGCTCGTTCTCAGCCTCCATCAGCCCGACCAAGTACTCCCACTTCGGTCAAAGCCTCATCTTGGCCACGCGCACCGCGGTCCCGGTACCAATCTCGCCAACCAAACTCTAGGTCACCCCGGACCTCGGTAGCAGAGCCAGGGCACCAACCGAGATCACCACCCTTGTAAGTCATCTCGGTCTCGGCCTCGTCCATCACTGATATCGACCAGGTTCTTCACCACGGCCAGCACCAGCTACTGACAGCTGTCCTCCCATGGACATTCAAGCACGCTACAGCACATGCGATAAGACAAGGGCACCGCCCATATCTACTGACAGATCGTCCTCCATAGCTCCCAAGACGCCAGGATATGACCTGATGAGACAAGTGAGCTACGATGAGACTGTCATTGATGTCGAAGTAGGCTACGATGGGACTGCGCCTCCCTAGTACCTGACAAGGTGGGCTAGGACAAGACAGCCAACCACCTTCCTGCCTCCTTCCTTTTTCAATATAAACTGAGCAACAGTTCCAGAACAAGGAGGGCTAACACCATACACTAGTACGCCCCATCCTCTTCCCTAAAAATCTCCATCATTTGCTTAGTTTTCATACTAACTTAGGCATCGGAGAGCCCTGCGCTGCCCACAGCCAGGGTCCTCTGACCGTCTCTCTGTTTCCTTCCTCCCTTTCCAGGTTTAAAACAGGTAGCGGCCGGTGTTCCTTCTTTCTTTGGATAAGTCCATTTCAGGCACCCCCTTATTTTAGTGAGTGATATTTTTTTGCACTTACAATTGGCGCTGTCTGTGGGAAACGATCAAAAAGTTATCTTCCCAAACACCATGCCTCGAAGAACCGGAAATGGGAAAAAACCATTAACACTGCCAACACAGCTGCCGCCGGTCCCCTGCCAGAGAAGGTCCGGAGCAAAGTCTGGTTCAGCGAGAGTCCACAGGCCGGAAACTCAGTCAGGTTCATCCTCAAAGGGGGTCACAGCACCTTCTCGACGAGAAAACCTTCGACTGGAGCTTTCCCGACAGAAGGATCCCCAACCAGACGAACTCCATCATCAGATTGACGACGACAATCCACTCCTCGCGAGGATCAAGGCCCAAAGCCTTGCCATCCAAGCGCAGGACGAGTTGATCCGTTAGCTTCAGCAGCAGCTGCAAGGAGAAAGGGCAACCTCAGCTCCATCCTCTAATCCCTCAAAGAAACTGAGGCGAAGATTGATGGAAAACGCAAACTTCGAAAAGTGGCTTGACCAGCAAGTCAAGCAAACAGTCCAACAAAGCCTGGACGAGGTCGGCTTCACCCGAAGTAGGCTGAACGGCTACGTTTCGGCACATCTCCTTTCTCTCCAGAATAGAGCAGCAAGTCTACAGAGGAGTAGGGTCAAATCCAGACCACAGTGAACAGATTCATCAAGCAAGAAGCGGACGAAGCCAAAGCTCGAAAAAGCTCTCACCTCTGTGATCGAGACGAGACTTCCTCCAACTCGGCAGGCAACTCCTTCAACTCGGCGGACGTCTCCAGTATAGCAGACATCCATTCCATCTCGGGGGCTACTAGATGTCTCCTATCATGACTCAGCTTCGATGGCCCGTCAACTTCGATGGCACGATCCTCTACCGTCATACGGCACGATCCTCTACCATCAGCTTAGATGGCGTCGTCAGCTTAGATGACACCGTCATGCGGCACGACCTTCTACTGTCAGCTTCGATGGCACGGTCCTCTACTGTCAGCCTTGATCGCATGGTCCTCTACCGCCATCACTCATCCAGGCCTTACATCTAGGCCGCGCGCCAGACCTCGATCTCTTGCATCTTAGCTACGTGCCAGATCTCGACCTCATGCATCGCAGCAGCAGCGCTAGTTTCTCGGCTACGTGCCAGATTTCGCACTCGTGCTGGCACAAGAAATAGCAACACCAAGTTGCTTCTCAACCTCATGCTAATCCGTCCACATGTTGGCTACGGCCTAACGTTGGTCTCAGCCATTGGCAACTCAGCAAAAGTGCCATTGAGATTGCCTCAGGGTCGGTACACACCACCCGGGAATGAAGCCATTTCGGCAATTGATGAGATTGCCACAAGGTCGGTACACACCACCCAGGCATGAAGCCATTTCGGCAACTGATGAGATTGCCTCAGGGTCGGTACACACCACCTAGGCATGAAGCCATTTTGGCAACTGATGAGACTGCCTCAGGGTCGGTACACACCACCCAGGCATGAAGCCATTTCGATAACTGATAAGACTGCCTCAGCGTCGGTACACACCACCTAGGCATGAAGCCATTTCGGCAATTGATGAGATTGCCTTAGGGTCGGTACACACCACCCAGGCATGAAGCCATTTCGACAACTGATGAGATTGCCTCAGGGTCGGTACACACCACCCAGGAATGAAGCCATTTTGGCAACTGATGAGATTGCCTCAGGTTTGGTACACAACACCCAGGCATGAAGCCATTTCGGCAATTGATGAGATTGCCTCAGGGTCGGTACATACCACCCAGGCATGAAGCCGTTTGGTCAAAGAGAATGCTCTAGCGTACCGCCGGTTGAGGCTGTGGATCTTGCTGCTATGGATGAAAAATAGGAGAGAAAAAAGGGACTGATTCTACTTGGCCGGTTGATGCTGTAGACTCTGGTGCAGTGATCATAACAGGATGCAAATCAGAGAGATTTATAATGGAGAATAACAAACCCAATCGGCAGAGAAGGAAGAAATGCTTTGGTGGAGAAAGGTCGAGAGAGAGAGAGGGTGGGGTGTGTCCCATGTACAGGGTGAGAGAGAGGGGGGGAGGTGGCCAGGTGTGGTGTGGGCCATGCTAGAGGTGGCTGGCCGTAGGGGGTTGGGGCGAATGAGGAGAAGAGAGAGGGAGAGAGAGGGGGGGTTGGGGTGTGGCTGCTAGGGCAGCGTGGAGGATAGAGGGAGAGGGAGATAGGCATACTTGTACAATGAAGTCTCTGCTAGCTCTCGTCGATGAAGGAGATGAGGAATGGGGGCGAGCTAGGGTTTAGAAATGGGTAGGAAAAGAAGTATATAAATGGGGGGAAGTTTTCTAAGGAAATAGACTTCCCATACCCCCCCCCCCTGGGAAGTCTATTTCCATAGTAAGTAAGGAAAAGGATGACATGGCCAAAAAAGGGATTCCGCGGAAAACTACCACACCAAACGCATGAAAAGTAGGTTTTCCGCGGAAAACAGTCCACTTTTCCACGGAAATTGGCTACACAAACATGCCCTTAGGGTTGCTGAAAGGAGTGGTGTTAACGGAAATGGGAGGAATGGCTTCTTTATATATGGTCGAACTTGTCATTTTGAAAAGATTATGTATGAGGCAAACTTGTCCAAATAAATTGGGAGGGGTTGGCCCGCTTCATACGTAAGCCTCTCTCCGCTTTTGGTCCTTTTCTAAACAGAGGCAATATCGCTTATGACGAATTGATAACATTCAAAATCATGCATCCAAACAGGCTAAAAGCATTTTAAAATCGTGTTAAATGAAATAGAAGCCGAAAGTAGACCAGCCAAACAAAACCTAACTCTATCCCTCTTAGGCTCCCTCCAACTCTTCCCAGCTCTAACATGACCCCTCATCTTCTCTTTATGTCTACATGCAGCCAAAAGGATCATGTACTTTTCAAATTCTCGACTTCAGTTCTCCCTCCCGCTTTGGAACCCTCTTCCTAAATTGACGCAAGGCAAAACAGACGGAGATCACCATACTTATATACAGCTATATAGGTGTAAGTGCCTAAAAATTAAGGACTTTGAACCAGGGATTAGGATCCTTGTTTTGAGTGGTTTGGATGAAGATTGTCGTGGCTCCGACTGGACCTGAAGAGGAAGAGAGGAAAACACGTCAGAAGACCCTGGCTGCAGGCAGCGCAAGGCTCTCCGATGCTTAAGTCAGTTCAGGGACCGAGTAAGGGAGATGGAGAGAAAATTGCAGACTAAGAGTGTGCGTTATGGGTTGCGTACCTTTAGGATGGAGATGGAGATGCTATTTATAGGCGATGGGGATGACTAACGTGGGCGAGTCCCAAGATTGGGCTGGCCACTCGAGTGGCTGCGTCCACTCAGCCCATAATGCATTAAATGCTGCCTCACCTACCCATGCTTCATTAAATGCTAGCCTTGCCGGGTCAGGCGGCGGTTCTGACTTTTGGGCCAGGTCCCATCGGGCCTAGCCCGGAGCCATACTCTGGGGGCGCACGTGTTCTGTACACGCCGTTTTGTCAGTAATGATAGTCTGCAGGGCATGCCTTAGCGTGCGCCGTTTTCCTGTCGTTAGTCCCATCAATGTCCGTCAAATCCGCATTGCCGAGGTGTGATGCAGAGGTCGGATAGGTCTGACTTCGGGAACTCTCACCTCAGCGAATGCCGCGATCCTTCAGCCGTGGTCAGCCTTGGCCTAGGGGAGGCATAATCATCTGCCTTAAGACCGGGGCTAGCACTGATCTCGGCTTAGTGGAAACACCCCCACACAATTGCCCCCCAGTCTTTTGAGCTCTTAAGAGTATCCCAACTCTTTGAGGTCGGAAGCTGAATAGGTCTCGCCGAGATGCAGCATGCCGCGGTGCTTCAATAACTCTGCTTCCGGGTCTGGGGGAGCTCAAACGTCTCCTGGTTTTTGGAATCCCACCGCCGTTTCAGTAGCTGGTGTCTTTACTTCTATCCGCTGTCGCTTCTGTACCCAAGGCATTAAATGGCGCATGAGAAACAGGCTGGCACTTCCAAGCGTCTCCTTCTGCTTGGCTGGCCCGTCCTCTCACGACGGCGCGCGCAGTGAAAAGACGCGCCTTCTTCGAAATTCGAAAAAGCGCCATGATTAGGCGCCCTACTTTTAGCTATAAGTAGGGGGCTCGCCCCTTCTCCTCCTCCTTTCCTTTATTCTGTCTCTCATCCTTCGTTTTCCAGAGCTTTTCTCTTCCCTTCTACTTTTCGTTCTCAGAGCCTTTTCTTTCTTCCCCTGCCTTCGCCTCTGTTGATCGAAAGAGACCGCTGCAGAGATTCTCCGGACTCTCGCCGGAAAGAGGTGCTGTCAGGACTCTGTTCTGCGTCTTGATCTTCTCGTAAGTCTCCTTTCCCTTCTTTCTGTTTCATTCTGCTTTCTAGGGCTCTATTCTGTCTAGGGTTCCCTCTGTCTAGGGTTTTCTCTCATTCCTTAGCACATTCTTTCCTTCTCCTAGAATTTTTATCTGAGAGATGGGCATTTACAGCCACTGGATAGAGTCCGAGAGAGGGCTAGCCGACCTTAGGGTTAGGTATGGTATACCAGATGGGGTCCAGGTCATGGCGGCTCCTGCCATGGCCTATGCTCTCGGTGATTTTTATGACGGCTGGATGCCGTTTCCCTTGGTAGCCGTAATCGAGGGCGGGGTTAGGTTTCCCCTCCGCCCTCTGCCTAGGGAGTGTCTCCGAGCATGGCACCTCTGCCCTTGCCAACTGATGCCTAATAGTTTCAAGATTGTAATGGGTACGGACGCGCTCAATACAATTTTGGGCATCAGTCTCGGCGTCCATGATATCGAGGAGGCCTACGATATCTGCAAATTCGGGAAGGATATATACTACCTTCACGTCAAGTCGGGTCGGAGGCCATTCGTGCAAGCCCTGGAAGACTCCAATAAATATGTTGGGGACGATCGTCTGATGGTCACTGGCAACTGGGAGTTCGGCGATGACAAACCCATCTCGGAAAGATCTTTCAGGATCCCTCGTCACTACGGCACCCCTCCAAGTAATTAAAACCTTAGTACGCCCTTTTATTCCTTCTGCTTTTTTGCACTGCCGATCTGATGTCCTCTGTTTGCTCTGCAGGCGTGCGTCAGAGGAGAGCGGCTGCTTTCCGAGAAGGCTGGGAGCTGAACAGATCTTGGATCCGTGCCCTAGAAAATTACCACGGCCACAACGACAGGTCTACGTGGAAGCTGCTGGGGTACGAGCCTAGGTACCGCGGCTACAAGGACAAGAAGCAGACTGCCCACCGCAAGCAAGCCGCGGCAGAGGTAGAAGAGGAAACCAGAGCTGGCGAAGACCAGACCGCGGTGGATCCAGGGGATCGCTCTGCATCCAACTCTGAGACGTCCACTTCGGGATCCGAAGACAACGCCGAGACGATCGGAAGGATCGTCCTGTCAGAGACAGAGTCCGAGGAAGAAATGGATAGGACCCGCCCGAAGCCAGTCCTAAGAAACCTCAAGGCCGTGCCAGTGATCGGCAAAGGTCGGGGCGCGCCATCTTCCTCCCGCGCACCCTCATCATCGAGTGCGCCTTCATCATCCGCCACGCCCCCTCCTACCCGGACTCCAACGCCACTTGCCGCGACCGGGACCGGGACTCCCGGGCCCTCCACCACCTTGGCCAAGCAGGGGGAGGACCAGGCCAGGAAGAGGGCCCGGGTCGAGGGCTTGGCGGGGGAATCGTCCGGGTCTGGTATGGCAACGCGGGCTCACCCTGCCCCTTGGAAGCCGAGCTTCATGCTCCAGCCTGGGAGGCCGTTGACGGTGGAGGATCGTCTCTCGGGGGGGGGCCGCTCGTGGTCGCCTGCTTGGGGAGTGCCTGCGCCCTGCCGCGGGACATGGAGAACCACGACAAGATGGATGACATCTCCCTGCTGGCAGCGCAGATAAAGGCGAATCTGAGTGTAAGTCCAATTTTTCTTCAACACTTCCTGTTTGGTTATGGCTTTCGCTCACTGGTGGATTTACTTCCTTGCAGAGCGTCCAGATGGCCCAGATCTCGGTGTCTCGTATCCAGAAGTGCCACGCCGAGCTAAAGAGAATCCAGGCTGTCTGTGAACAGCACAAGAAAGACCTGGAGGAGGCGAAAGCGAAGGTGTCGGAGTACGAGGACACGCACCGATCCCTCTTTTCCGAGCACGATAAATTAAAGTCGGCATTTGATCTGACTAAGAGGAAGGAGGCTGAGTTGGAGAGGACTGTTGCGGGGCTGGAGAGCCAAAAAGCTGAACTAGAGCTCACCCTCCAAGCCGAAGTCAAACTCGCCTTCCAGGACGGTGCCGATGCGGCGGGTGAAGAATATGCTGCGCAGGTCAACGACATCCGGATCTCGGCTTGGGAGATGGGGTGGAGGGCGGCCCTGGACAAGATGGGCGTCACCCACGATCATCCTGCCTATATGAGGCCGGATAAGTATCCGTGTTCGGACGCTGCGGAGGATGCAGAGATGGGCCCTGCTGTCCAGCCGGGACTGGAACTCCCCCCCACAGTGCCTGAGGCGCCAGCTGTAGCCGCGAACCCCGCCGCGGCATCTACATCCGAAGCTCCTCCTGCAGCTGCGACTGCGGGCGCGGGTAGCGTTACTCATGCCACGTGAAGTCCATCTGCCGCTGCTCCCTCCTTTCTTTTTTGATGCAATTTTTGTTCAGGCGCATCGCGCCCTTTATGTAGGGAAACTCTTATCATTTTAAATGGAAATCTTTCTTCGTATCTGTTCCGTGTTTCTCTTGACTTTGTGCTTTGTGTTTGATCTGAATGGCCGAAACCCGTACCTTGGGAATCTGCTATTAATTAGCCACGCTCAGTGGCTGTAGCTCTTAGAATGCGAGGCAGGGTTTGATCCATGGCACTGAGCATTTTCCGCAATAAAAAGACGAGGGAGTGATATTAGCCAAGTATATGAGCTCGGTAAGTGCCGTGCTGCTTTTTTTACTTCAGTTGGCCGAAATGGACTAGTTTTGGCCTAGAGGAACTGTCGTGCGCCGAGGTGAACCAGAGTCCTGTTGATCTCGGCCGTGCAAATTTTTAGGGGTGTATGAACCCGAAGTTTAGGGAACGACTGAGCGTCCGAGCTCGAAGCCTTCTCCAAGGTCAAGGACCCGGAGCTTTAGGAAACGACTGAGTGTTTGAACTCGAAGCCTTTTCCAGGGCGGTAGACCCGGAGCTTTAGGAAACGACTGAGCGTTTGAACTCGAAGCCTTTTCCAGGGCGGTAGACCCGGAGCTTTAGGAAACGACTGAGTGTTTGAACTCGAAGCCTTTTCCAGGGCGGTAGACCCGGAGCTTTAGGAAAGGACTGAGTGTTTGAACTCGAAGCCTTTTCCAGGGCGGTAGACCCGGAGCTGCCGAAGTCAGTTGAAGGGAGACGACACAGATTAAAGACAGGGCAAAAGCTGCTTTCATTGATTCTGGCACATTACATCTTTAGAAATAGAATTTCTTTAAGTGGGACGCATTCCATGGCCGCGGCAGTAGTTTCCCATTCATGTCCTCAAGCTTATATGCGGACCGTCCTGCAGTCGAGACTACCTTGAACGGACCGCGCCAGTTTGGGGCCAACTTGCCTTGATTCGGGTCCTTGTCTGCAGGCAGTGCCTTCTTCAGGACCAGCTCTCCGATGGAGAACTTCCTTTCCCGAACCCTCTGATTGTAATCTTTTGCGAGCCGCTGCTGATAGGCCGCTAAACGAATGGAAGCTGCTTCTCTGCGTTCTTCGGCCAGGTCCAAACCCAGGGTTAGATTTTTTTCGTTCTGGCTCTGGTCGAAGAGTTCGGATCTGAGTGTCGGAAGACCGATCTCAAGTGGGATCACGGCTTCCATTCTGTATGCCAAGGAGAATGGGGTTTCTGAGGTGGAGCGTCTCGGGATGGTTCTGTAGGCCCACAACACACTGGGTAGTTCTTCCACCCATCTTCCTTTGGCCCCATCGAGTCTTTTCTTGAGCCCATCCAAGACCACTTTGTTGGAGACTTCGGCTTGGCCATTGCTCTGGGGATAGGCCGGAGTCGAGTAGTGGTTCCTGATGCCGAGCTCCTTGCAAAAGTTTTTGAAGAGGCTGGAGTCGAATTGGGTCCCGTTGTCCGAGACCAAGACTCGGGGGATGCCGAACCTTGTGACGATGTTCTTCCATACGAAGTTCTTGGAGTCCCGTTCAGTGATGGAAGATAAACCCTCCGCCTCTATCCACTTGGTGAAATAGTCGGTGGTCACTATCAGTCACCTTTTATTCCCCGGAGCTCGATGGAGGGGTCCCACGATGTCCAGCCCCCACTGAGCAAAGGGCCATGGACTGGAGAGCGGGCTCAGATCCTGCTGCAGGTTGATGAAGGTTGTGCGAGAATTTCTGGCACTTCTCGCATTTCATAGCGTACATCTGTACGTCCTTTTGCATGTATGGCCACCAGTATCCTTAGATTATAGCCCGGTATGCTAGTGACCTTCCTCCGATGTGACTTCCGCAGATGCCTTCATGTATCTCGTAAAGGAAGTCTTCAACTCGGCTTGGGTGGACGCACTGGAGATAAGGGCCCGTGAAGGATTTCCTGTACAGTTTTCCTTCTGGAGAGAGCCAGAACCTGGGCTGCCCTGAGCCTGATTTTGTGAGCTTGAGCTCTGTCCTCGGGGAGTTGGTCATCCTTGAGGTACGCGATGATGGGATCCATCCAACTGGGCCCGAGGTCGACGCACAAGATTTGTCGTGGCGGGCTGAGCTCTATACTTGGCGATGTCAGCGAGCCTACTTCTATGGTCCTCTTTTTTCCAGCTTCGACGGCGGAAGCTAGGTTGGCGAGCGCGTCGGCGTGTGAGTTAAAGTCTCTGCCAATTTGTCTGACTTCCGCTTCCGGGAATTGGGAGAGGAGTTTCTTGGCGAGGGTTAAATAAGCCGCCATTCTGTCGTCGCGAGCTTGGTAATCTCCAGTGAGCTGGCTCGTCACCAACTGCGAGTCACTGAAGATCACCAGCTGTTGAGCTCCGAGAACCTTGGCACTATTCAGCCCTACCAGCAATGCTTCATATTCTGCCTCGTTGTTTGATGCTCGGAAGTCAAGGGTCAGGGCTTGCTCGATGACTAGCCCTTCTGGAGACTGGAGGACTACGCCGACGCCGGCCCTTCTAGAGGTGGAAGACCCGTCAACGAAGACCTTCCAAGCCGAATCTCGGGATGCGTCCCGGGATTGCTCGTAATCAGTCTCCGAGACTAAGTCATTCTGCCCCTTGCCCCCCAGTTCGGGGTCGAGTGGGCTCGGCGCCGAACTTGGGGAAGTGAACTCGACGATGAAATCTGCCAAGACCTGCGCTTTGATCGCTGTTCGGGGCTGGTACTGGATGTCGTACTGCCCCAGCTCTACGGCCCATCTTGAAACACGTCCGGAGAAGTCGGCCTTTCGAAAGACGGACTTGAGTTGGTGCTCCATAACCACCACTATCGTGTGGGCCTGGAAATAGTGTGAGAGCTTCCGAGAGGCACTGACGAGGGCCAGCGCGAGCTTCTCCATCTGCAGGTATCTGGTTTCCGCGTCGAGGAGGGTCTTGCCTGTGTAATAAATGGGCTTCTGCTGCCTTTCATCTTCTCTGACCAGCACTGAGCTCACAGCATGATCGGAGACTGCCAAGTACAAATACAATGCTTCGCCTTTCTTCGGGGTTGACAGCAGTGGAGGCGAGGCCAGGTAAGCTTTGAGTTCTTGGAGGGCTGAGTCACATTCCGGGGTCCACTCGAACCTTAGGTTCTTCTTTAGCAGTTGAAAGAAAGGGCGGCACTTGTCAGAAGACCTGCTGATGAAGCGGTTGAGGGCGGCGTCCATGCCGGTGAGCCGCTGGACCTGCTTCGTTGTTGCCGGGCTCTGAATTCCCAGGATCGCGGAGATTTGGTCTGGGTTTGCTTCGATACCCCATCGCGTGACGAGGCTCCCTAAGAATTTGCCGGAGCCGACCCCGAAGGCACATTTGGAGGCGTTCAGCTTTAGTCCGAACTTCCGGAGAACGTCGAATACCTGGCCGAGATCCGTCAGATGGTCGCAAGATTGGGTGGATTTGACGACCATGTCGTCGATGTACACCTCGACTGTTTTGCCGAGCTGTTCCGGAACATCTTGGTGACCAACCTCTGGTAGGTTGCCCCGGCATTTTTGAGTCCGAATGGCATCACTTTATAGCAGTAGGTTCCCCTAGGAGTGATGAATGCCATTTTTTCTTCATCCGGTCCGTACATGGGTATCTGGTGATAACCGCGGTAGGCGTCGAGGAAACTCATCCTTTCGTGACCGGCGGTGGCGTCAATCATCTGGTCGATCTTCGGGAGTGGGAAGCAGTCCTTGGGACATGCTTTGTTGAGATCAGTGAGTCGACGCAAACTCTCCATTTTCCGGTCTTCTTTTTCACTACCACGGTATTCGCCAGCCATTTCAGGGTACTGGACCTCTCTGATGGCGTTCGCCTCTAGCAGTTTCTCCACCTCTTCGACCACGGCTGCAGACTGGTCGATTCCAGATCTTCTTGCCTTCTGGACCACTGGCTTGACTTGAGGGTCTACATTCAGTCTGTGGCTCATAACCTCGGGGTTCACGCCTGGCATCTCCTGTGGGGTCCAGGCGAAGACGTCTCTGCTTTGCAGCAGGAAACTGAGCAGCTCGGACCTTTCCTGCTCGGCGAGCTGACTCCCAAGAAGGAAGTGCCTCTCGGGATCACTGGGGTCGATCCTGACCTCGGTGAGATCTTCGATACTCTTTTCTCCTAGATCGCGGCCGACCCTGTCCAGCTCTGCCTCTAGTTCTGCCATGTGCACTTGCTTTGGCTCTTCCTCGCTGGACACGACGGCCATCATACAACGCTTGGCCACTTGCTGGTCCCCGTCGATTGTGACCACCTCGGTTCTGCCGTCCCTTTCCAAAGGGAATTTAAGCTTCTGATGGTAGGAGGAGGGGACAGCCTCTATCTGGTGCAGCCAGCTCCTCCCTACGATGGCATTGTAGGGGGATGGCGTGTCTACCACGAGGAAGTCGGCCACCACTGATGCGCCCCCAACTTGGACTTTGAGGGAGACTCTCCCTTTGGGATACACGGGCTTCGCGCTGAACCCTATCAGGGGGGTCCGCGCCTCCTGGAGATCTCCTTCGGTGAGCCCCATCTTGGTAAAGCAGTCGAAGTAGAGGATCTCGGACGAACTGCCGGGGTCGACGAGGATCCTCTACACCTTGCAACTCCCCAGCTTCAGAGTCATAATCAGCGGGTCATTGTGAGGGAGTTGGACCCCTTTCAGGTCCTCGTCTGAGAACCAGATTTTTGGCCTCTCTTTGCGAGCCTTTTTAGAGGCTGGTCCGAGCTCGGCCGACATGACCTGTTTCCCATGGGAGGCCCTTCTGGCCTCGGCGCAGGCCTGGCCGCTGCTCTGCTTAGTAGGGGCCAGGTGGATGACGCTTATAATCCTCTCCGACCCGTCGCTGTCATGATTCTCCTCGGTTCGGCGTCGAGGTCGCTCGTTGCTCCTGCTATCCGCTCCTTTGCAGTACTCCTTCAGGTGCCCGTCCTTGACAAGTCTCCTAAGATGGTCCTTGAGGGAGTAACAATCCTCAGTGTTATGCCCGTTCTGCTTGTGGTAAGCGCAGAACCTTGTCTGATCCCTTGTGGAGGGGTCGCTCTTCATGGGTTGCGGCCATTCAAAGTACGGCTTCCCCTGGATCTTGTCCAGTATTTGGTGGATCGGCTCTTTGAAGACCGTATTGACCCTTTAGCGCGAGGAGTAGGATGGTCTGTGTCTCTTGCCCCCTCCTTGAGCGCGACTCGGGGCCGACGACTGGCCACCAGAGCGGTGATCTCGGCTTGTCTCTTCTCTGCGGTAGGTCCTCTTCTCCCCCCCAGAGGTTCGATCTTCCTGCCGAGATCGATCCTCCTGCCGCGGTCGTTCCTCCTACCGAGAACGGTTCTCGTTCCGAGACCGGCCCTTGGAAACGCCAAAGCTCTCATTGGCCCGCGCCTCGTCTTCCTCTTGCTCGATGTATTTGTTCACCCTTGCCATGAGGGTGGTAACAGAGAGAGCATGATTTCGGACGAGCTCCTTCCGAAGCTCGCACCCTGGCAGGAGGGCGTGCTGGAAGGACCTGATCGCGACATCTTCGGAGGAGTTATCGATCTGACTGTAAACCGTCCAGAATCTTTTGGCGAATTGAGTGACACTTTCACTCCACTTCATTCTGAGGGCCATGATGTCGCTGTCGGTCTTTGGGATGACTCTGTGCGCCTGGAATTTCCTAAGGAAGGAGTCCCGCAACTGGGACCAGCTCGTGATCGATCCTTCGGGGAGCGCACAGAACCACTTGAGGGGTAGATCTCCCAGGCTGGAGGAGAAGACTGCAATTGAGGTGCCCGACGTCGCCCCAGACGGATAGTTTTTGGGTAAAATGTCGGAGATGGGCTGCTAGGTCCGAGGTCCCGTCGTAAAGGACGAACCTTGGGACGCTGAACTTCCTGGGGAGGGGATAGTCGATTATCTCTCTGGAGAAGGGAGATGAGTCAAGGCCAGCGAAGTCGGGGATATCTGGCTGGTTCTGAGCGAGCCCTGCCTCCCTCAGGGTGTTCTGGATGGCCTGCTTGACCAGGCGGTCGATCAGAGCCTGCTGATCTCCCGCCTCCGATCTCGGCATCGACCCCCTGTCAATGTGGTTATGGCAAGAACTCCCAACGTGACTCCGCTCGCGACTCTTATCGTTCAGATGCTCCCTTAAGTCCTTGCCGGTGACGGGATCCTTCCTGCCTACGGGTTCACCGCCTCCGGGGACTATCTCTCTCTCGGAGCTGCTGCCTGAGTTGGCGGATAAGATCGTCTTTCTCCTGGACAGCGAGGTTCTGAGCCCTGATTGCTGCTTGAGCGGGGTCGGCTCTGTTGCCTTCGCGGTCCGAGTGGCGCCCGGATCGGTGAAACCCCGCCGCTGCCGGGGCCTTGCCCTTCGAGAAGCGCTCCTGCGGGGGAGCATTCAGCCGCGGTGGACTCCCCATCTCCAACGGGGATGAAGCAGATTCGGTGTGGTAACTGTCCACCTCTGCGGCCTCCCCTCTCGCGTTGCGCTCTTCTGGATGGGACACGTAGGGTAATGGTCCAGGGAGGACCATCGGCCCAGAAGGGAGAGACTTCGGGTGTTCTCCGCCTCTTTTATTTCTCGGAGCCATGGTGGTTGGAAAGGGTTTTGAGAAAGGTTTCGGGGTATGGGTTAGTACTTTCCCACAGACGGCGCCAATTTTAAGTGTCTAAAAATTAAGGACTTTGAACCAGGGATTAGGATCCTTGTTTTGAGTGGTTTGGATGAAGATTGTCGTGGCTCCGACTGGACCTGAAAAGGAAGAGAGGAAAACACGTCAGAAGACCCTGGCTGCAGGCAGTGCAAGGCTCTCCGATGCTAAAGTCAGTTCAGGGACTGAGTAAGGGAGATGGAGAGAAAATTGCAGAGTAAGAGTGTGCGTTATGGGTTGCGTACCTTTAGGATGGAGATGGAGATGCTATTTATAGGCGATGGGGATGACTAACGTGGGCGAGTCCCAAGATTGGGCTGGCCACTCGAGTGGCTGCGTCCACTCAGCCCATAATGCATTAAATGCTGCCTCACCTACCCATGCTTCATTAAATGCTAGCCTTGCCAGGTCAGGCGGCGGTTCTGACTTTTGGGCCAGGTCCCATCGGGCCTGGCCCGGAGCCATACTCTGGGGGCGCACGTGTTCTGTACACGCCGTTTTGTCAGTAATGATAGTCTGCAGGGCATGCCTTAGCATGCGCCGTTTTCCTGTCGTTAGTCCCATCAATGTCCGTCAAATCCGCATTGCCGAGGTGTGATGCAGAGGTCGGATAGGTCTGACTTCGGGAACTCTCACCTCGGCGAATGCCGCGATCCTTCAGCCGTGGTCAGCCTTAGCCTAGGGGAGGCATAATCAATCTGCCTTAAGACCGGGGCTAGCACTGATCTCGGCTTAGTGGAAACACCCCCACACAATAGGGTATACATAAACATCAATGAATCTAAATCCCAAGGTCCAATCTGGCCCCATAATGAATCAAAACCCCTAACTTGGGTCCAAGTCTCCTATCGGACAGTTGGAATCTTCAATTACCAGACGTGGACTAAGGAGGACTCGGGTGAAATTTGGGTCCGTAGGCAGCCCTAATAGAAAAAAAGGATTTTAAATATTTCACAAATAAGCTGGGATTGGGCATGTAGACTAGATGAAAATTAGGCCCGGTAATGGACAAAGTTGGACAAGCCTTTCCTAGCCCAACTTGACCCAAGAGTAGCTCTACATCTAATGGATTCTGGACTCTCTGGTCCTCGGAATAAGAGAAGCCCTGTGATAAGGATTATAAATGCATAAATAAGCTTCACTTACTAAAATCCAAATCACTCAAAATATATGGCCCCTATGTATGGCTTTGGATTAACCCTCTCAAATAAAAATTGGGCTCACATTGAGATTGATCACATGTAAAGATGATCAGAGTACACAAAGAAGATTGTAGAACTCGCCTATTATTCACATGATTAGGTTGGTTAATTTGAATTTAAAGTGTAATTTGGCCCAGAGCCATTATACAAGGAGACTAATACTTTTAATGATTAGGATCTTACAGGTTAAGACCTAACATATGGTTTAAAGGCCTTATTACAAAGGCTTCATCTGATACCAAGCAATAAAGGATCTAGGCTTCAGGCTATCCATGTCACAAGGTGGCAAGTGAGAGACACATGAATCGTGTCATGAGAGACCAATTCCAAAGACATAACATGTTACATAATTCCACCACCCACCCATTTGGGTAAAAAGGTAAGAGAAGCTGATGTCATTGGAGGCTGATGTCATTTCAAAGATAGAGTGCAAGGAAGAGATGAGATAAGCCAATTGGGGATGGAAGGCCCAATGTTGAGCACTCTAGATCACCGTGAGAGTAACACCTTAAATAGGCTTCACCAGAACAAACCTTTTGATGGCCTTTTGTATTCTTAGAGGGTCCTACCGCGCGGGGGGGGGGGGGGGGGGGGGGGGGGGGGGGGGGGGGGCGTGGGGGGGGGGTGAGGTTAGCAGAATCTAAACAACCTGCTATTCCTACCTATATTCGACCTGCATTTGACCTACATATAAGTGGATCAAGGGTTAGATAATATGACCCACAATAAAACAGATTGGGTTAGGTTGAATCGCATAACCTGCATGCCCATTTAAATGGGTGGGGTTAGGATCGGCCTACATATCTAAATCGATTTGTTTTAGTTGCTATTTCTTGTTTCCATATTTTATGTCCTTGGTTGCTTAATATACTTGTTTTCATGCCCCAAGCAATCTTCCATGCATGCTTGATTTCTGAAAATTAAAATTGACTTTTGACTATCCATGCTTAGGTTTGATAGGGCATGCTTGGAATTTAGGTTTCTTTAATGGTTTATGCTTACTTTTTGTGGGTAGTGCTTGGATTATTTTTATTCTTTTATGAAGAGAAGGAGGTCTTGGATTTTGTTTGAAGTTTTATAATTAAAAGGGACTTTAAAATTTAGATCATCCAAATCAAGACATTGATTTGAGTAAAACATGGATCAAGTTAGGGTTTCTTTACAAATAAATTGGTGATCCTTATTGGATTCCTATGCTCCAATCGCTTTTATTAATTGATAGTTTCATTTTTTTAATTTACTAGTTATTTTCTTATACTTTTAATTGATTCAAAGATTTTGTTATTTGTTAATTAGTTAGCTTCCTTAATAAATTAGTTTCTTTAATTAGCCTTCTGTGGGTTCGAACCTTATTTCCCACTATCTTTCATAGACACTTGTGCACTTGCGGTTAATTAGCATCTTAAGGCACATCACATGTTACTGACATGCAACTGCACACATAATTGTTTTTAAAAGGGTTGCAAATTCTCAAAAAAATTATAATTTGTACGCAGAATTGCAAGATGAAATGCAGAAAGGAAGTACTGTCTGGACATGCTCTCAAACATGGTAATCATGAGATTTCTTCCGACATATTGGCGTATATATGCTGGCATAAATTGCACATATTGCATAGATGTGGTTTCTTTTGCACAACTTAACTATTTACTGTCATGGAGTTTTACCATATCTAGATAGTCCTCAAGTTGGATTTCATGATCCAATCCAATGTTTTCATATAAATTTACCCACTACTTCAGTGAATTCCATGCATAATTCCGACAAAGGGTGTGCGTCTTCCTATCGATCACTGCTCTGGTAGGAATTTTATGCTTCATGCCTTTAATTGCCTGAATTTCATGTTGGATTTTGAGTAGTGGGACGTTGTGGGAAGATGGAAGAGAGGAAGTTATAATTTTTTTTTTTCAAAACTTAAATCTCAAAGACACAAGTGGGCTTAGGGTTTGGAAAGGAAACCTTGTGGGTTTTGCTAAAATGTAGGAGACTAGTTTGGTATCTTTACTCTTTTTCTTACAGACCCCAGTAAAAGTAGAGCCATAAAAAAAAGAGTCATACAAAGAAGAGGCCAAACCTCTATTTTTCAACTGCCCACCTTTTGAGCATTTGGATTTTAGAGGATTTGCCTCTAAATGTCTAAAATGTACAGATGCCAGAATATTGTGCCAAACGCTCTTATTTTCATAACCTCTTTCCGCTTTAGACATTTTGATAAGTAGAGGATGGAAATAGAGGTGCCAAACATAGGCGTAAAACTGCCACTAAATATTCCTAATGAGCCTTACCCAACATCTAGTTTTAAACATAATTTAGACTTAAGTTATTCAATTTGATCCACTGGTGAGATCGATTGCCCTTGACTATATATATTAAATCAATTGCATTTTTGAGATATCATTATCTTATCTAATTAGTCATTTTGAAAGATTGTCAATTTAGTTTGTGATTTATATGTTTTATGTTATTTCATGCAAAATATCTTGCATTATTAACTATATATATGGGAGATATTCTTGTGCATCTATCCCACACCATGTTATGGTAAGGGACAATATAGTATGGTTGACTTTATAACACATCCAAACCATCCACACATATGGAACCCCTTAAGTACACTAGACCCATTAAATTTTCACCTATCTAAATGGATTGGACCGTTGGATTAAGGGTCAATTTTTTTTCCTTTAATATAAAGTTATTGAATTTGTGGGCCACGGATGAAGGGGTTAGAGGAATGGGATTGACCCCAAATTTGATATGTGGTCTCATCCAAGATGTCTCTTCCCATCCCCCATAAGTCCCATGATCAGTGGGTCCCTAGGTGGGCCCTATTAAGTTTGTCCCTCACCATATGATGAGGAGAGGATGTATAGGAATATCTCCCTGTATATACACACACACACACACACTTATGTACAACTAAAGGCTAAAGTATGTGTTGAATCATTAATCGATAAACAAAATAATGATGCATCATCTTGTGTTAGTATCTCTTAATGGTGCATAGTAGGGCCCCGCGTCTTTCCTTTGTTGTTTCTGGTTTTATGTTGAGATCTAGCTGTATTGAGACCGTTCTATGAAGAACTTGTTCGGCAACATTATGTTAAGTTGTTCCTTTAAGAATGTACTATGTGGAACTTGTTTGGTAACAACATAACATTGTCAAATTTACATCCCTTATAAATATTTATAACCTCATCATAAATATTAAAAAATATAAGGAGCCCACTCTTACAAGAATTTCACATGAGCCACATTCTTTTTTTAAATGTGGGTCTACCTGTGGGACATAAGCCAATGTAGGAATCGTTATACATGGGACTCACCTTTAAACTTGTAACATTAGACCCCACCTCTAAGAATTAAAACATCGGGTTTACTTTTACAAGATTTATAATATGGGTCCACCTTTGTAGTATTTAGAATGTGAGCCAATAATTTGTTATTAGAAACATGTGACCTACCTTTAAGAATTAGAAAGTGGGCCACCTTCTGTGATTGTGAAAATCGGACCCACTCTTAGGAATTCTACTAATTGGGGCCCACTTTTTAGAAAAAAAACTTATGGCAAAATTATAATTTTGGAGGACATGGGTGCATTTCACAATGGAGAAAAAACAACATTAATTGCTCACCTATGTGCCCACTCATGGAACATCATCAAAACTCCCACTTAGGGCCTGTGTCTTTACTGAAATTCCTGACATGTTTTCAGGCTGTCTGGGAATTTAGAATTCCTATGTTTCTTTGCTAGAACTCATGGGCTTTTCAAATTCTTGGCATTTGAAATCCCTTAAATGCTGGCATTTAAAAAACTAACTTTTGCAAGGGGATTTGGAAATCTCTCTCTCCGGTGGTGTCACGTCCCCCGAACCTGATTAAAGAAATAACCGGATCCGGAGAGTGAATTTTAGGACTAATTAAAAATTTTATCCTTTGGGCCCACGAATCGTAGTCCACGGTGAGGATTTAATATTTCCAACCTCATGTGTCACAATAAATGTAGAGTTAATACAACTCTAGGCATATAGGATCTCAAGAAATGATTAATAAATTTTCATTAAATTAAAGTTGCAAGAAGAGTAAACAGAACTTCAAAGTTAAGTAATTTATTACAATGGCCAACCCACTAAACATGGCCAATAAAAGAACTGAAGTCAAAGTGAGAAAAAAGTCCAACGAGAGAAATAATGAGTGAAAGATAAATCTAATAAAACCAAGTGTATCTCTTTCTCGTGCCAAGATATGATGACGCTACTCTACGTCATCGGCACGCCACTCTCGTGCCTCCTCAGTTGGTTGGAGATCCTCTGGGATCTCCTCACCTGCCTGCTCCCCGTAGTAGTACTCACCTGAGGTGTCTGCACACCAAGGAACAGAGTCAACGACATGTTGAGCAATAGATATACAAAACATAATAAACACGACATGCATCAAGTATAGAGTAATGACAGGTATAAGATCATATTAATACAAGAATGCGAGGCTAGGCATAAAACGAGATTAATATATATAAAAAAAAACAGGAATCCTAGCAATCATCTAACAATAACCACTATCCATGCAAATGCAAGCAAGACAAGCAAGAGGGAGACTCCGAGGATGTCCTATGCCACCTCCCGGGGTACTAGTAACAATCCCCTTGGACTACTGATACCATAGTCCGGCTCCAGTGGGATCCTAGCTCCCTGTCCTGGGAATAGCAGCACGGTCCTAGCCCGCTCCCAGCTATTCAATGCCATGGACGCCGTCCTACGCCGACTGCCCACCCCGACAACCGGAATAACCGATTCGTCATTAAATCCCAAACTGCAGATGACCATGATATGCAAACAACAACAAAGTGGTTCTGACACAAGGACAGACAAGACAAGCAAGTCTGGCTAGTTTCATGTACAAGATAAGATTCTAGGGATCATCTTCTCCAAATTAATACAAGTCAAGCAAGCCACGTGATAATCCCTTTCCATTACTAGCCAGTCATGTTCATCAAAACAAGATACGATTTCCTAAGGTACACTCTAAGTCAGGTCCAAGTTCTATATTCTATAAGAATTTATGTTTCATATGTAATTAAGTATTTTATGTCAAGAGAGTGTACAAGGAATAGTAACAATGGATACAAGTCACAAGTCAAGGAAGAATTACTATCCAATCCTAGGTAAGTGGTGTCATCCCTGTATTCGACGCGTTTTATCAGAGTACATGTGGAAATTGAATCAATGATGCTTCCAGGGAAATCCCTTGGTGTACAATCATGTTAAGCATTGTTCAATCCAACTCCATATGCATTCGGTTACACCACGCGTAATACACGAATACCTAGACAACCCATCGAAGCACACCAAGCCACGTGCTTCGATTTCAATCCCATTAATGGTCAAGTGAGAGTAAATTCATGGTTTCCAACATCTAAGGCCCAAACTTACGTTACCAGTCTCATTTCCAATATAAACATAAGTGGGATTAATAATTCAAGTATTTACATCACTTTCCGACCTCCGATCGTGATGAAACAGAACCATTGGATTCTATGTCTCAAGGGCTTTCCAACGGTATATAGAACTTCAAATTCTGACGAACAGATCAAAAATTATGTTCATTCGAAGTGGACGTTGATGTTTGCACAATGCAGTCTCGCTATAGCGAGCCAAAGTCTCGCTATAGCGATAATGCATTCTGCCTGGGCTCCATAACAGTAGCAAAGCTCGCTATAGCGAGGGTTAAGCCCGCTAGAGCGAGCCTGCTTACTGCCTGAGCGCGGATTGAAGCAAATTTGGCCTATTTTAAGCTATTTCCAATCCCAATCACCTAGGGTCCATTCCCTTCATTCCTAAGCCTTTCCAGGGCATGTACCTGCATGCGAAGAGCCTCCGTGCTCTCTCTCTCTCTCTCAAACCACATTCCATTCCATTCATCAAACCATATACAAGTAAAGTCCATTCAACCCATTTATCCAATTTAGCATATGTAATCCAATTAACCATGACAAGCTTGGAATTTAGGTATTCTAACATGAAACATCATCAATCAAAGAAACAATACCGACATATATATTATGAAATGCATATCTACTTGCCTCAACCAAGACGAAGATTGGAAATGGGTGAAATTTGAGGAGAAGCTTTTCTACCCTCAAAATCACAATCTACCGCGATCAAACACAACCTAAAACACCAAGGAGAAGAAAGAAACAAAAAGAATCAAGATCGGACCTAAATCTAACCAAAAGGCATAAGATTGAAAAGATGAAGGTGAGAGAATGCTTACCAAACTTACACCGGAAGCAAGAGAGGATAGCGAGGATGAATCCTAGCGGTTCAGATCTTCGAATAGAGTTTTCTAGGACTGAGATCTAGTTTGAGAAAGGAAGAAGAAAAAGATGGCTGTGGTTCTCTCTTCCATTGCAGAGAATAAAAGTTCGAATTAGGGTTAAAACATCGTTTAAGAAGACGATAGGAGAGGAAAAGACTGAATTGTCCTTTAAGTGGGTCCGGTGAAAGAATGGACCACTTGAAAGGTTTCTGATCGCTGGATCGCGATGAGACAAGAGACAAAAGTCATCAGAACGACGAGACCTTTCCAACGTACCTAAAAATCACGGTGTTTGGAATATTTCGGAAAAACACTCAATTTTCCTAAATTGCAAACTACCCCCTACTATGATTAAACGAACTCGGAATCAAACGAAACTTCGCAGATACTATTCTAGTGCTAAAAGAAACTCGCTCATGATCTAAACCCACTTAAATATCAAAAATACAATTAAATATAATAATAACAAATTAAACGGGTCAACGGGCTGGGTTATTGGGCCCAACTGACCTAGTAAGGTCACAGACCTTACAACTCTCACAAATAAAAAGAACATTTGGTCCCCCAAATGCCTAAACATACCTCATCTGGAAAAATATAGGGGTACGTCTTCTGAATCTGCTCCTTCAGCTCCCACGTTGCTTCCTCCGGTCTGTGGTTCTCCCACTGTACTTTATCCCATGGGATGGTCTTAGTACGCAACACTATCTCCTTAGTGTCAATGATCTGCGCTGGCCGCTCCACGTAGGTGACATCTGCTTGAAGCTGAAGTGGCTCGTGCTGCAACACGTGGGTGGGATCTAGAATATATTTCCGAAGCATTGGGACATGAAATACGTCATGCACACCCGCTAACTCTGGCGGTGGTACTAGACGATAAGCCACGTCTCCTATCTTACTCTTAATCTCAAATGGTCCCACAAACCTCTTAGCAAGCTTCCCTTTCTGTCCAAATCTGACAACACCCCTCATCGGAGACACTTTCAAGAAAACCATATCCCCCACTTGGAATTCTAAAGGTCTCCGCCTCTTGTCTGCATAACTCTTCTGACGATCACGTGACTCCTTCATTCTCATCTGGACAACTCTGACCTTCTCACTGGAATCAGCAATCTCTGAGGGGCCATGAAAACTCCGAACTCCAACTTCCTCCCAACATGCCGGGGTTCTGCATCTCCTTCCATATAATGCCTCAAACGGTGCCATACCAATGCTTGAATGGTAGCTATTGTTGTAGGCAAACTCACATAGAGGCAAACTCTCATCCCAACTCTCCTTGAAATCCAAAACACATGCTCGGAGGAGATCCTCCAATGTCTGAATGGTACGCTCTGACTGTCCATCTGTCTGAGGGTGGTAAGCTATGCTGAACTTCAACTGAGTACCCATAGATGACTGGAAAGTAGACCAAAACCGAGAGACAAACTTAGTGTCTCGATCGGACACTATGGACTTAGGCACTCCATGCAACTTGACTATATTGTCCCTGTACATCTTAGTCATCTTATCCATAAACTGTCCAGTCTTGAATGGCAAGAAATGGGCTGATTTAGTCAGTCTATCAACAATCACCCAAATAGCATCATTGCCTTTCTTGGTATTCGGCAACCCTGACACGAAATCCATGGTGATATTCTCCCATTTCCACTGTGGAATCTCCAACGGGTGAAGTAAACCAGGAGGCTTCTTGTGCTCTACCTTAATTTGCTGACAAGTCATACACCTTGAGACAAATTCTGCGATCTCTTTCTTCATTTTCACCCACCAATAATGATTCTTCAAATTCTGATACATCTTGGTACTCCCTGGGTGAATAGAATATCTAGTGTGGTGCGCATCTGTCATCAACTCTGACTTGATGTCTTGAACATCTGGCACACACAACCTATCCTTGCAGTACAAAACTCCCTCTATCAATCTGAACTCTAGCTTGTCATCCACATGATTAATGATTCTCTGAATTTCTGGATCATCCTTCTGGCATTCCTTGATCCTGTTAACTATCTCTGGCTCCCAAACTCCCATAGTAGCAACTAGGACCTTCTCATTAACTGGCCAGACTTCCACATCCATATCTCTGAATTGCTCCATCCATCTCCATTTAGGCATTATACATCCACTAAATGCTGCCTTTCTACTGAGAGTATCTGCTACCACATTCACTCTTCCAGGATGGTACTTGATTGGAAAATCATAATCCTTTATGTACTCCATCCATCTCCTCTGCCTGTTATTCAGATCACCCTGTGTAAACAGGTATTGCAGACTCTTGTGATCTGTATGCACCTCAAATCTCTCCCCATACAAAGAGTGCCTCCATAACTTCAATGCAAACACCACTGCTGCTAACTCCAAGTCATGTGTGGCATACTTTTTCTCATGATCCTTTAATTGTCTCGATCCATATGCTATCCCCTTGTCATGCTGCATGAGAACACATCCCAAACCTACTCCTGATGCATTGGTGAAAATCACAAATCCTCCACTTCCAGCGGCTAAAACAAGTATAGGTGCTGTA
Organism: Litsea cubeba; assembly: GCA_012931725.1. Classification (NCBI taxonomy): domain Eukaryota; kingdom Viridiplantae; phylum Streptophyta; class Magnoliopsida; order Laurales; family Lauraceae; genus Litsea; species Litsea cubeba. The sequence goes on along the minus strand of CM022955.1, from coordinate 36,638,251 downwards.
GTCAATCTGGTCTTCAGCTCTTGGAAACTCTTTTCACACCCCTCCGTCCACACAAACGGAATATCCTTCCTCGTCAACTTAGTCAACGGGGATCCTATAGTAGCGAATCCTTTCAGAAACCTTCTGTAGTAACCTGCAAGTCCAAGGAAACTACGAATCTCCGCTACATTTCTCGGGCTACTCCAATTGACAACTGCTGCAATCTTCTTGGGATCCACTGTTAATCATTCCTTAGAGATAATGTGGCCCAAAAATGCCACTTGCTCCAACCAAAACTCACATTTGCTTAACTTAGCATACAGTTGGTTATCCCTCAAAAGCTGCAAAGAAGTTCTCAATTGATGCTCATGCTCCTCCTTAGTCTTTGAGTATACCAAAACATCATCTATGAAGACTACCACAAACTGATCCAAGAAAGGAGCAAATGCCTTGTTCATCAATGCCATAAAAACTGCTGGAGCATTCGTTAAGCCAAAAGGCATCACAAGAAACTCAAAATGTCCATATCTCGTCCGGAATGCAGTCTTAGGAACATCCTCCTTCCTGACTCGCAATTGATGATAACCGGAACGCAGATCTATCTTCGAAAAGAATTGGGCTCCCTGCAATTGATCGAAGAGCTCATCGATCCTTGGTAACGGGTACTTGTTCTTAACAGTCACCTGGTTCAACTGTCTGTAATCAATACACATCCTCATAGTCTCGTCCTTCTTCTTCACAAATATCACCGGAGCTCCCCACGGTGAAACGCTAGGCCTGATAAAACCCTTATCCAACAGATCTCCAATCAGAGATTTTAACTCTTTCAATTCTGCTGGTGCCATCCTATACGGGGCCTTCGAAATAGGTGCTGTCCCTGGCTGCAATTCAATCGTGAAATCCAACTCACGAACAGGTGGCAATCCAGGAATCTCATCCGGAAACACATCCGGGAATTCTCGCACCACTGGAATCTCATCAACAGACTTGAACTCCTTGTCTTCCGCAATAAATGCGATAAAACCTTCACAACCGCTCCTCATCAATCGCTCTGCCTTCAATGCAGAAATCATCCGAGTGGAGATGGGCTTTTCAGCTCCAATAAACTCAACACTACGATCTGCACTCTGCAACTTCACAGTCTTGTTAAAACAACCTAACACTGCTCGGTTCTTAGCTAGCCAATCCATACCGAGTATCACATCAAACTCCGCCATTGGTAAGATGATCAAACTGACGGTCAGCTTAACTTCCCTAATCTAAATACTACACCTAGGGTAGATGACATTACTGCAAAATATTCAAGGTTAGATCCTATATGCCCCAAGCTAACATCACAATGCTAGAAACAAAGCTAAAAGAACAACCTACTGACTAACGAAATCCTCACACGCGTCCTATGGTTTCTATAATTTTTTATTCTGAGAAACGAACCACTGCTCTGATACCAATCTGTCACGTCCCCCGAACCCGATTAAAGAAATAACCGGATCCGGAGAGTGAATTTTAGCACTAATTAAAAATTTTGTCCTTTGGGCCCACGGATCGTAGTCCGCGGTGAGGATTTAATATTTTTAACCTCATGTGTCACAATAAATGTAGAGTTAATACAACTCTAGGCATATAGGATCTCAAGCAATGATTAATAAATTCTCATTAAATTAAAGTTGCAATAAGAGTAAACAGAACTTCAAAGTTAAGTAATTTATTACAATGGCCAACCCACTAAACATGGCCAATAAAAGAACTGAAGTCAAAGTGAGAAAAAAGTCCAACGAGAGAAATAATGAATGAAAGATAAATCTAATGAAACCAAGTGTATCTCTCTCTCGTGCCAGGATATGATGACGCTACTCTACGTCATCGGCACGCCACTCTCGTGCCTCCTCAGCTGGTTGGAGATCCTCTGGGATCTCCTCACCTGCCTGCTCCTCATAGTAGTACTCACCTGAGGTGTCTGCACACCAAGGAACAGAGTCAACGACATGTTAAGCAATAGATATACAAAACATAATAAACACGACATGCATCAAGTATAGAGTAATGACAGGTATAAGATCATATGAATACAAGAATGCGAGGCTAGGCATAAAACGAGATTAAAATATAGAAACAATAACAGGAATCCTAGCAATCATCTAACAATAACCACTATCCATGCAAATGCAAGCAAGACAAGCAAGAGGGAGACTCCGAGGATGTCCTATGCCACCTCCCGGGGTACCAGTAACAATCCCCTTGGACTACTGATACCATAGTCCGGCTCCAGTGGGATCCTAGCTCCCTGTCCTGGGAATAGCAGCACGGTCCTAGTCCGTTCCCAGCTATTCAACACCATGGACGCCGTCCTACGCCGACTGCCCACCCCGACAACCGGAGTAACCGATTCGTCATTAAATCCCAAACTGAAGATGGCCATGATATGCAAACAACAATAAAGTGGTTCTGACACAAGGACAGACAAGACAAGCAAGTCTGGCTAGTTTCATGTACAAGACAAGATTCTAGGGACCATCTTCTCCAAATTAATACAACTCAAGCAAACCACGTGATAATCCCTTTCCATCCCTTTCCATTACTAGCCAGTCATGTTCATCAAAACAAGATACGGTTTCCTAAGGTACACTCTAAGTCAGGTCCAAGTTCTATATTCTATAAGAATTTATGTTTCATATGTAATTAAGTATTTTATGTCAAGGGAGTGTACAAGGAATAGTAACAACGGATACAAGTCACAAGTCAAGGAAGAATTACTATCCAATCCTAGGTAAGTGGTGTCATCCCTGTATTCGACTTGTTTTATCAGAGTACATGTGGAAATTGAATCAATGATGCTTCTAGGGAAATCCATTGGTGTACAATCATGTTAAGCATCGTTCAATCCAACTCCATATGCATTCGGTTACACCACGCGTAATACACGAATACCTAGACAACCCATCGAAGCACACCAAGCCACGTGCTTCGATTTCAATCCCATTAATGGTCAAGTGAGAGTAAATTCATGGTTTCCAACATCTAAGGCCCAAACTTACGTTACCAGTCTCATTTCCAATATAAACATAAGTTGGATTAATAATTCAAGTATTTACATCACTTCCCGACCTCCGATCGTGATAATAGTAAAACCATTGGATTCTATGTCTCAAGGGCTTTCCAACGTTATATAGAACTCCAAATTCTGACGAACAGATCAAAAGTTATGTTCATTCGAAGTGGACGTTGATGTCTACACAATGCAGTCTCGCTATAGCGAGCCAAAGTCTCGCTATAGCGAGAATGCATTCTGCCTGGGCTCCATAACAGTAGCAAAGCTCGCTATAGCGAGGGTTAAGCCCGCTAGAGCGAGCCTGCTTACTGCCTGAGCCTGGACTGAAGCAAATTTGGCCTATTTTAAGCTATTTCCAATCCCAATCACCTAGGGTCCATTCCCTTCATTCCTAAGCCTTTCCAGGGCATGTACCTGCATGAGAAGAGCCTCCATGCTCTTTCTCTCTCTCAAACCACATTCCATTCCATTCATCAAACCATATACATGTAAAGTCCATTTAACCCATTTATCCAATTTAGCATATGTAATCCAATTAACCATGACAAGCTTGGAATTTAGGTATTCTAACATGAAACATCATCAATCAAAGAAACAATACAGACATATATATTATGAAATGCATATCTACTTGCCTCAACCAAGACGGAGATTGGAAATGGGTGAAATTTGAGGAGAAGCTTTTCTACCCTCAAAATCACAATCTACCCCGATCAAACACAACCTAAAACACCAAGGAGAAGAAAGAAAGAAAAAGAATCAAGATCGGACCTAAATCTAACCAAAAGGCATAAGATTGAAAAGATGAAGGTGAGAGAATGCTTACCAAACTTACACCGGAAGCAAGAGAGGATAGCGAGGATGAATCCTAGCGGTTCAGATCTTCAAATAGAATTTTCTAGGACTGAGATCTGGTTTGAGAAAGGAAGAAGAAAAAGATGGCTGCGGTTCTCTCTTCCGTTGTAGAGAATAAAGTTGGAATTAGGGTTAAAACATCGTTTAAGAAGACGATAGGAGAGGAAAAGACTGAATTGTCCTTTAAGTGGGTCCGGTGAAAAAATGGACCACTTGAAAGGTTTCTGATCGCGATGAGTCAAGAGACAAAAGTCATCAGAACGACGAGACCTTTCCAACGAACCCAAAAATCACGGTGTTTGGAATATTTCAGAAAAACACTCAATTTTCATAAATTGCAAACTGCCCCCCTGCTATGATTAAACGAACTCGGAATCAAACGAAACTTCGCAGATACTATTCTAATGCTAAAAGAAACTCGCTCATGATCTAAACCCACTTTAATATCAAAAATACAATTAAATATAATAATAACAAATTAAACGGGTCAACGGGCTGGGTTATTGGGCCCAACTGACCCAGTAAGGTCACAGACCTTACAGGTGGATTTTTTGGAAATGGGAATGTAGCATTCAACTGTATGGAGGACTTCATTGGCTTTATATGGTTGGCATTTTGGGATCGATAAAAGATGGGTGACAAGTTCCATTTGTAGCATGATGTCAAAATTTATGGCTGGAGCTTTTGGGATCGATGCATCATGCTACTACTGACACAGGCCCTAATTGAAAATTATTAGATTTTCTACATATGGGATTTGTAGATTTGGGGTTTATAGGATAGTTTTAGAACACAATTTCTTGGGATTTGTATGAAATGGAAGGGGATGAAAAACCTATAATTGAAGAGTTTATTCCTAGGGATGTTTGGATGTTATACTTTTTGTAAATAAGTGGGGCCCATGTATGTATCATATTAGACATAGGAGGGCAATTTAAAGTTGAATTTGCATATAAATAATACATACATGACAAGAATTGCAGTTAAAAGTTCTACTAGCCTTCACACAAGGAATTTGTGGAGATGGTGATGGACCCGCTTCCTTTTCGCGCGCTCGCGGCGGTACGGGTATGCCAGATTTTCTACTCTACTTGGAATTGCAAGTGGTGGTTCGGTACCTTCGCAAGTAGAAAAGGAAATCAACTTTTTGTTTAGTTTTTTATTGCACATATAAAGAAAAGAGACATGTTTGTTTTGAATGCCGTGAAAAGGCGATTTCATTTGTTTTGCCGTAAAAGGTGATTTTTGCCGCGAAGGGCGATGTTTGCCGTAAATGCCGGTTTTTGCCGTGAAAGACAATTTGCTGTGAAAGGCGAACAATTCTTATCAATAGTGAAAGACAAGAGTGGTGATTTTTTTGTCTCTTTAAACAATAAAAAATACAATGAAAATCAAGAAAAGGGGATTTAACTTCGTAGGAGATTGTGGGGACTCGTTCAGATTGTTGGTCGCAAGCCATGTGTGGACTTTGCCATCATCCATGCAGATGATAACAGAGGATGCTTTTGATTCGCATGGCTTGGCTTAAACCTCATATTTTTAGAGGACAAAGACTAAGAGGAGGTCCTATGTCCAATAAAAAGCTAAGTAGACAGGCTGAAAAGCCACGTCTAAGCCATGGAGACAAGAGAAAGAGGCCTTGGTACCCCCTCCCCCCCAATGGGACTTTTGTCACCTTATAGAGGTGGTCGGTGCAGGACTTCATCAATAGAGGAGAACTCGTTTAGCAACGTTGGCAGAGTATTCTCCAGTTGATTTTTTGGATTTCGTCCATCTGGATTTTGGGATCCTCTGGGTTTCTATCTCTGGATTATTTTTCGTCTGAATTTTTCTGATTCGTTCTTCTTGGAATGACCCCCCTTTTATAGGCTTTTGGTAGCCATTAGGTGGGTTTATAGGCTTTAAATGTAATAAAGCCACATAATGGGAGGAGTTACAGGTTTTAATTTCATTATTTTGTAATTCATTTTCCTTGGCTTCTGATTGGCCGGTGGAGAATTAAGAGCCTTTTATCGCCTTTAATCTCCATGATGGGAGGAGTTACATGGTTTAATGTCGTGTTTATGGCTAACCAGTAAATCCTCTTTCCTTGCTTCTGATTGGGCCGTCCAAAATAATGAGTTAATGACCGCATTAATTTGTCATAAAGAGGGTCATTTAACTGCATTAAGTGGTCGCCAAGTCGCTTGAAGGGTCGCGGGCCATGCCGTGTCTCTTGGAATTCTTCTTGCAATGATCACCGATGGATCTTCATGCTGAATGATGTCGGATGACCACACAACTTCAGACATAGATTGCTACCAGTGGACCGGTGCCACCTATCCTGTCGATTTCTCGATCGATCTGGTAGAAAGTGCGCTTTCTTGGTTGGCCGGTTGATGATTTCGAAGCGATCAATGATGTTTTGATGCTCTTGAAGACGGACCCGTGATGTTGACGAAGATCGACGGATTTTGTGGCTTAAAAGTTAGAATTTTGGAAAAACCACAAGGGCCGGACATCTCGAAACGCGAAAAGGGACTAAGAAACGGTCATTCGGAGAAAATCCGGCGACCCGGATTTCCAGGGTCGCCGGCGACCATGGGGATTTTTATCCCTTCTGGTCGTCGATTTTCGGCCGTCTTTTTAGTTTTTCCGATTCTTTTTTTTTTCAGTATTTTTCCTGACATTTTTGTACATATTTTGGCCTAATTTTCCTGCAGAAAACTTGACGAGAAGCCTTGCGTATCTGAGTACAAAGTTTTTTATTTTCCGGGAAAGCCGAAGACTTTGTCGCGCAGAGTTGCCGATTTGCTGTCAGAAGCTAAAACTAGGTCAAACGATGTCGAAATGACCTGAAATTTGAGGTGAAGCATCCTGAGCAATAAGTAAGACCAACCATACACTTTTGTTTGAGTTTTGAAGCCGTGTGGGGCCCTGTCGCCAGTAGACTTAATTCTATCGCGAAGAAGATGTCACGCTTTGATATGCGGTCAACTGATGTCTGATTGACTTGAATTTTGACAGAGAGTCTATTGGAGTCATTTCGAGACGATCCATAGCCCTAATTTGGAAACCATGTTCCCAGGGAGCTTCGCCTCCGGGAGGCCTGGTTTGGCTTCCGAGAGTCAAAGTCTAGTCAAATGTTGTCGAAATGACACGAAATTTGACATGTAGCCCTTTGGAAGCATTTTGAAGTCACCCATGTGCTCGGTTTGATGAGTGATGACCTTGGTGGTTCTTGCCGCCGAGAGACTTGATTTTGCTGCTCGAGGGTTAATGTAGGGTCAAACGTTGTCGGTTTGACCTGAAATTTGACGTGGAGCCTTTTGGAGGGTTTTTAGACGAAAATGGGGCAGAATCCCACAGGATTAGTTCTTAAGCCCTAATTTTCCTGAAACACATTTTAAAGTAAAAAATAGTCACAATATTTTCCAGAGTGAGGCATTTGACCGCAAGTTGCGTGAAACGAAGTTTACAACCAATATTTTCCCACAACTGCCAAAAATCCCAAAAGAACTGCCCAAGGGATGGATTTCGGTGTTAAAAAACTTCAAGCCTTCGCAATTTATACTAACCCTAGAATCACATGAAACTCATTTTAAAGAAAAACGCTGCTCGAAATATCTTAAAATGCGTATATCATCCTAGAATCATATGAAATGCATTTCAAAGCAAAAATTCATACAATAACCCCGTGAAATGCCCTAAAATCAAACCATGATCAGTGTCTATCCAAATATGGGCTATTGATTGCAAGAAAAAGCGGTTTCATTCATAAACGGCTTCGAACCCCACGAGATTAGTTCTTAGGCCCAAATTTGCATGAATCGCATCTTAAGGGAAAATGATTCCCAGAACTTCCTAAAGTGCTTCTTTGAACCTTGGAATTCATGAAATGCGGTTTGGAGCCAATGTTTTCCTAGATCCACCTTGAACGTGGTTTCATAATAAAATAGACTATGAACTGCCCGAAGCACGTGTTTCTGACCCGAAAAAACCCCGAAGCCCATGGAATGCGTTCCTTAACCATGATTCGCCCGAAACCTTTTTAATGTAAAACTAACTCAGAATAACAAGAAATGCATATTTTGGCATACAACCACTTAAACTGCGTTGCAAAGCAAAATACTAGACTATAATACCCTGAAATGACCTAGAGTCATTCGACACACGCTTTTATCCAAATACAGGCTATTGATTGCACAAGAGTCATTTGCTAGTCATAAACGGAGCAGACTCCCGCGAGATTAGCTCTTAATCCGTAATTTTCATGAAAACTGTTTTAAAGTAAAAGACAAAAAAGTATCATAGAATATCCTAAAATGTATTTTTCAGCATATAATCTTGTCAAACGCATCGCAAACCAAGAGACTAAATAGCAATAGCCCAAAATGCCAAAGAATTATTTTTATCCAAATAAAGGTGTTATTGAACGCACGAATTACGGTTTTCAGATAGAAACGGGGCAGAATCCCACGGGATTAGTTCTTAAGCCCTAATTTGCCTGAAACACATTTTAAAGTAAAAAACAGTCACAATATTTTTAGGAGTGCGGCATTCGACTGCGAGTTGCATGAAACGAAGTTTACAACCAACATTTTCCCACAGCCGCCAAAAATCCCAAAAGAACTGCCCGAGGGACGTATTTCGGTCTTACAAAACCTTGAAGCCTCCACAATTCGTTCCTAACTCTAGAATTACATTAAACTCATTTTAATGCAAGACTCAGCTCGGAATATCTTAAAATGCGTATATCATCCTAGAATCATATGAAATGCATTTCAAAGCAAAAGTGGAGACAATAACCCCCTGAAATGCCCTATAATCAAACAATGATGAGTTTCTATCCAAATATGGGCTATTGATTGCAATAAAAAGCGGTTTCATTCAGAAACGGCTCCGAACCCCACGAGATTTGTACTATGGGCCGAATTTGCATGAATCCAATCTTAAGGGAAAAATGATTTCCAGAACTTCCAAAAGGGCTTCTTTGAACCGTGGACTTTAAGAAATGCAATTTGAAGCCAGTGTTTTCCTAAAACCACCTTGAACGTGGATTCATGATAAAATAGACTATGAACTACCTGAAGCATGCGTTTCTGACCGAAAAAAGTCCTTAAGCCCATGGAATGCGTTCCTTAACCATGATTCGCCCGAAACCCTTTTAATGCGAAAACTAACTCAGAATAACATGAAATGAGTATTTCAGCATACAACCGCTTGAAATGCGTTGCAAAGAGAAAGATTAGACTGTGATACCCTGAAATGACCTAGAGTCATCCGGCACGCGCTTTTATCCAAATACAGGCTATTGATTGCAAAAGAGTTTTTTGCCAGTCGTAAACGGAGCAGACTCCCATGAAATTAGCTCTTAATCCTTAATTTTCATGAAAACTGTTTTAAAGTAAAAGACATCACATACTTTTATAGAGCGTGCCTTCCAACTAGGAATTGCGTGAAATGAGGTTTACAGCCAACAGTTTCGCAGATCCGCCTAGAAGAGCGAAAGAAATGCCCGAAGCACTGGTCTCGGTCTTAAACAACCTTAAAACCCCTGCAATGCGTTGTTAACCACAGAATCGCTTGAAACATGTTTTGGACCAAAACGTATCTCATAATATCATAAAAAGTATTTTTCGGCCTATAATCGTGTTAAACGCATCGCAAATGAAGAGATTAAATAGCAATACCCTGACATGCCACAGAATCATTTTTATCAGAATACAGGTTTTTGAGTGCACGAATTACGGTTTTCAAACGGAAACGGGGTAGAATCCCACGGGATTAGTTCTTAAGCCCTAATTTGCCTTAAACACATCTTAAAGTAAAAAACAGTCACACTATTTTCCAGAGTGTGGCGCGCATTCGACACCGAGTTGCGTGAAATGAAGTTTACAACTAACATTTTCCCACAGCCGTCAAAAATCCCAAAAGAACTGCCCGAGGGACGGATTTCGGTCTTAAAAAACCTTGAAGCCTCCGCAATTCGTTCATAACCCTAGAATCACGTGCAACTCATTTTAAAGCAAAATGCGGCTCGGAATATCTTAAAATGCGTATATCATCCTAGAATCATATGAAATGCATTTCAAAGCAAAAGTGCAGACAATAACCCCCTGAAATGCCCTAGAATCGAACAATTATGAGTTTTTATCCAAATATGGGCTATTGATTGCAAGAAAAAGCGGTTTTATTCAGAAACGGCCCCTAACCCCACGAGATTAGTTCTTAGGCCCCGAATTTGCATGAATCCCATCTTAAGGGAAAAAGGATTTCTAGAACTTCCTAAAGCGCTTCTTTGAACCGTGGACTTCACGAGACGCGGTTTGGAGCCAGTGTTTTCCTAGATCCCCCTAGAACGTGGTTTCATAATAAAATAGACTATGAACTGCCCGAAGCGCGTGTTTCGGACCGAAAAAAAACCCTGAAGCCCATGGAATGCGTTCCTTTTCCATGATTCTTGTGAAACCCTTTTTGAAGCAAAAACTATCTCAGAATAACATGAAATGCGTATTTCGGCATACAACCGCTTGAAATGCATTGCAAAGCAAAAGACTAGACTGTAATACCCTGAAATGACCTAGAGTCATCCGGCACGCGCTTTTATCCAAATACAGGCGATTGATTGCAAAGAGTTTTTTGCCAGTCATAAACGGAGCAGATTCCTGTGAAATTAGCTCTTAATCCTTAACTTTCATGAAAACCGTTTTAAAGTAAAAGACATCACAAACTTTTGCAGAGCGAGCCTTCCAACTATGAATTGCGTGAAGCCAACAGTTTCGCAGATCCGCCTAGAATAGCGAAAGAAATGCCCAAAGCACGGGTCTCGGTCTAAAACAACCTTAAAACCCCTGCAATGCGTTGTTAACCCCAGAATCGCTTGAAACATGTTTTGGACCAAAACGTATCTCATAATATCATAAAATGTATTTTTCGGCCTATAATCGTGTCAAACGCATCGCAAACGAAGAGACTAAATAGCAATACCCTGACATGCCAAAGAATCATTTTTATCAGAATACAGGTTTTTGAACGCATGAATTACGGTTTTCAAATGGAAATGGGGTAGAATCCCACGGGATTAGTTCTTAAGCCCTAATTTGCCTGAAGCACATTTTAAAGTAAAAAACAGTCACAATATTTTCCAGAGTGCGGCATTCGACAGCGAGTTGCGTGAAATGAAGTTTACAACTAACATTTTCCCACAGCTGCCAAAAACCCCAAAAGAACTGCTCGAGGGACGAATTTCGGTCTTAAAAAACCTTGAAGCCTCTGCAATTCGTTCATAACCCTAGAATCACATGAAACTCATTTTAAAGAAAAATGCGGCTCGGAATATCTTAAAATGCGTATATCATCTTAGAATCATATGAAATGCATTTCAAAGCAATAGTGTAGACAATAACCCCCTGAAATGCCCTAAAATCAAACAATGATGAGTTTCTATCCAAATATGGGTTATTGATTGCAAGAAAAAGCGGTTTCATTCATAAACGGCTCCGAGCCCCACGGGATTAGTTCTTAGGCCTGAATTTGCATTAATCCCATCTTAAGGGAAAAAGGATTCCCAGAACTTCCTAAAGCACTTCTTTGAACTATGGACTTCACGAAACATGGTTTGGAGTGATTGTTTTCCTAAATCCACCTAGAACGTGGTTTCATAATAAAATAGACTATGAACTGCCCGAAGCACGTGTTTCGGATCGAAAAAAACCCGGAAGCCCATGGAATGCGCTCCTTATCCATGATTTGCCTGAAACCCTTTTTAAAGTTAAAACTATCTCAGAATAACATGAAATGCGTATTTCGGCGTACAATCACTTCAAACGCATTGCAAAGCAAAAGATTAGACCATAATAACCTGAAATGACATAGAGTCATCCGGCACGTGCTTTTATCCAAATATAGGTTATTGATTGCACAAGAGTCGTTTGCAAGTCATAAACGGAGCAAACTCCCGCGAGATTAGCTCTTAATCCATAATTTTCATGAAGTCGTTTTAAAGTAAAAGACATCACATACTTTTCCAGAGCACGCCTCCCAACTATGAATTGCGTGAAAAGATGTTTACAACCTACAGTTTCGTAGATACGCCTAGAATAACAAAAGAAATGCCCGAAGCACGGATCTCGGTCTAAAACAAACTTAAACCCCTGTAATACGCTCTTAACCCCAGAATCTATTGAAACATGTTTTGGACCAAAACGTATCTCAGAATATCATAAAATGTATTTTTCGGCCTATAATCGTATCAAACGCATCGTAAAACAAGAGACTAAATAGCAATACCCCGACATGCCAAAGAATCATTTTTATCAGAATACAGTTTTTTGAACGCATGAATTACGATTTTCAAACGGAAACGGGGCAGAATCCCATGGGATTAGTTCTTCAGCCCTAATTTGCCTGAAACACATTTTAAAGTAAAAAACAGTCACGATATTTTCCAGAGTGCGGCATTCGACTGCGAGTTGCGTTAAACGAAGTTTACAACCAATATTTCCCCTAGCCGCCAATAATACCAAAAGAACTGCCCGAGGGACGGATTTCGGTCTTAAAAACCCTAGAAGCCTCTGTAATTTATACTAACCCTAGAATCATATGAAACTCATTTTAAAGAAAAACGCGGCTCGGAATATCTTAAAATGCGTATATCATCCTAGAATCATATGAAATGCATTTCAAAGCAAAAGTTCAGACAATAACCCCCTGAAATGCCCTAGAATAAAACCAAGATGAGTTTCTATCCAAATATGAGCTATTGATTGTAAGAAAAAGCGGTTTCATTCAGAAACGGCTCCGAACCCCACGAGATTAGTTCTCAGGCCCGAATTTGCATGAATTGCATCTTAAGGGAAAAAGGATTCCCAGAACTTTCTAAAGCGCTTCTTTGAACCGTGGACTTCATGAAATGCGGTTTGGAGCCAGTGTTTTCCTGGATCCACTATGAACGTGGTTTCATAATAAAATAGATTATGAACTGCCTGAAGCACGTGTTTCTGACAAAAAAAACCCTGAAGCCCATGGGATGCGTTCCTTATCCATTTTTTTTAAGAATAAGTTAGTTCTTCATTTCTGAAAAAGTAATAAAATACAGAAAGGAGTTCCGAGACCCAAAAAGATCTCAGAAGCTCCAAGATGGGGCATACCCCATAGAGCCAACAAACCTACTAAACACCAAAGAAATCCTAGAAGGCAACAAAACGAAATAATGCCCACAGCTCGGGCTTCAATTGGAATTGTACCCACATTTCTACTAATGAATTTACTGAGCCTTAAAGTCTTTGGATGAATTAAAGAAAATTGCACCTGCTGGAAACTCTTAATAACAGCATGAAGTCTCCTTGCTTGGAATCGCTCCCTCCAATCAGGTTAGGTGGAGTCTAGAAGCAGATGTTGAAGAGAAAGTCTTGCCTCAATTGTGATGGAGCATTCAGTGTGTGGGATAAGATGCAGAAGTTGGAATACTCCTTCATAAAAATTGATCACCTGCGCAATTTGTACATGCTTCAGTTGATGGACGTCTCTCCATAAAATGCCAACCAATACCTGATTAGTTGGGACTATTGATAGCCTCCAACCATTGCACCTCTCAACAGTCAGATTAGGATGAGTCAGGTGGACATGTGGAGGAACATTCCAAAGGCACTGAACGCTATCTAGTAAACTAATGCCAAGATAAAGAATTCTAGTGGTCACTACTTGGAATATTTTCTGCAGAAATGAGGCTCCTTTATTTGAGATTTGCTTGAATATCCTACCATTTCGCTCTGCCCAAATATGCCAAACAAAAGCATTGAAGAAGAGTTTCCCAAGGGTTAAAGTTCCTACCTCTTGTTGATCTATCCGAGACGTGACTGATTCTAACAACTCAAGCACAGTATCACAGTGGACTACCACCGAATTCAGCTTAGAAAGCATTAAGTTCCAAATTTCTTGAGAATAAGGGCAGTAAATCATAAGATGAGTAGCTGTCTCCCATGTGCAGTCACAGAGTACACAACATGAATCACAATCAACATTCCTTTGGAGCAGGAAATCTTTGGTTTTGAGTTTTTCTCTGAGAAGCATCCACCCACAGACTGAATGTTTTTTTATACATCCTGAAAACCAAATTACAGAACGCCACTGGAGGTGCTGGCTAGAGAAATTACAAATATAATTGTAAGAAGATTTTAGAGTAAATTTTCCCTGATCTTCAAGAGTCCAAACAATTTCATCCTCAAAATTTACCCATGGTTGGATTTCAGCAGGAATTGTTTGTACAATATCCATAATATGATTCAAAGTCGGTGTAGGAAGATTCCACCCCTCATTCTGAATAAAGTTGCTAACCTTGATGTTAGTACCCATCCCCAAATCATAGATGGCTCGATCACCATAGCAGTCCTTTAACTGGCCACCATTGAGCCAAGGATCAGTCCAGAAATGAGTTAAATGGCCATTCCCAATAAGAAATTTAATATGAGGTAAAGCAACATGACGAAGAGCTAGAATGCCTTTCCACCCCCACGAGGCAGATTTTGGAATTGGAGCATCCCAAAGGGAACACCCATGCAAATATCTAGCATAAACCCAAATATTCCAGCAAGTCTTTTTCTTTATAACTACATTCCACACTTGCCTTAGAAAGACAGCTTTTGCAGCTCCATGAATGGATCGAATGCCCAGACCTCCCAGAGCAATAGGATGGCAAATGGAATCCCAGGCTATAAGGTGAATATATTTTGAAGACCAGCAATTTCAAAAGAAACCTCTCACATGGCGATCTAGAGCATGCAAAGTAGCTTGAGGAAGAAGGAAGACCGTTGCCTAAAATAAATGAAATGAAGCTAAAGTAGATTTAATCAACTCCAATCTACTTGCATAAGATAATACCTTGGCTTTCCACCCAGCGAGACGTTGTTGAACTTTGGCCAAAAGAGCTTGACAGTCACTGAAATTTAGCTTTTTTGAGGATAGAGGGACTCCCAGATACCTGATTGGAAATTTCGCTTGAGGAATACTTAGGATTGAGAATATAGCAATTTGATCTTCCCTTATACAATTTGCAAAAAGAATAGCACTCTTTAACCAGTTAACACCAAGCCCAGTAAAATCTTTAAAGTGCTGAAGGAAGTGTCTGAGGTTTGTAGCTGCATGCAACTTCAGGCGCCTTGCTAAACACAATCAAATCATCAGCAAACATTAAATGGGAAATGGTTGCATTCCTTTTCACAAATGGCGAAGGAATCATATTCGAAGAAGCATATTGGTCATCATTAAAGAGAAAAACTCCATAACTATGGCAAAAAGGAATGGTGATAACGAGCAGCCCTGTCTCAATCCTCGAGTTCCTTGAAAGAAACCCTCTGCACCCCCATTAACCAAAACTGAGAACTTCGCACCTGAAACACATTCCATGATGAGCTTGACGATGTGGTTCGGGAACTGTAGACACTTCAGAGCAGCCATCAAGAAATCCCAACTGACACTATCATAAGCTTTTGCAAGGTCAATCTTGATACACATTCTAGGAGTCCCTTGATCAATATGAAAATTATGAATAAGATATTGCGCAAGAAGGATGTTGCCTGGAACAAAAGCTGATTGCATTGGACTCACAATTTTAGCAATTGTAACTTTGAGTCTATTCACCAAAATTCTACTAATAATTTTGTATAACTCATTTGTCAAAGCAATAGGCCGAAACTTATCTAGGGTGTTTGCATTTTCATTCTTTGGTACCAACACAATGAAAGTGTTTTTGAGTTGTTTCAACATAGACCCATGTTTGAAGAAGTCCTTAATACTTGCACAAACATCCTTTCCTATAATAGGCCAACACACCTTAAAAAAGTGTGCATTGAAACCATCAGGCCCTGGGGCTTTATTAGGATTTGCAGCCATAATCACCTCCTCAATTTCAGAAGTTGTAATCAGATTCATAAGGTTTAAGGCATCCTCTTCAGTAACATAGCCATAAGGGATGACATGAGAAAGATCAGGACATTGGTTATCAACCACAGGAGCCAAAATCTTTTGGAAGTGAGAAACAAATGTTGCAGTAATACCTGATGGTTCAGTATAAATATTCCCTTCCGTGTCCTCAATTTGAGAAATATAGGATTGTGTCTGCCTCTTCCGCATAAGCCGATAAAAATACTTGGTGTTGCTATCCCCCAAGTTTACTGCCAAATCCCTCGAACGCTGAAAAATTCAATTCTTTGATAGACTTGAGATTCAATTGGTTAGAACCTTATAGTTATATTTTTTAATTGAATGTGTTTTGGATAAATGCATTTTCCAATTGATATCAAGTTTGAACATGTTTTAAATCAATTTGTACAAACGCTTATAGTTATATTCTTTAAAATACAAATTGATAATTGATAATGTGTTATCTTCAAATTCATATTCTCTATGCTCATTGTTGGATTTTGTTCATTTCAATTATTTGAAGATTATATGAATGGAAATGCTTTAAAACACCATTAATTATATTCATCAAAGCATGTTCCATATTCTCATTTCCTTATGCATATGGTTATATTATATTAAATGGAAATAAATGTTGTTACAAGCAATTTGCTTCTTTGCTTTTCTAGTTACATTCTTTTTATGAGCAAATTGATTTGTATGTTTTGTGGATCATGAAATAAATTTGCATTCTATACATAGTCTTGTGCATATTTTTAATGCATGGTGATATTGTTTCATGATTCTCATAGTACATTTGCTAGAGTGGAAATTTTTGTATGGACCATGTTAGATGAATTGATGTTAAGCTCTTTTGGCATGCTCTTTATAGGTATACATATATTTAAGAGAGCTGTTTTCATCACTATGTATTACATGGCTCCTCTTCTAACTTCATACCTTCTTGTGCTCACATAGTTGTATTCTTTATGGATAATTTGGTATGAGTTAGTTCTTGATTTTCATTGATCCTCTCTATGCAAATGTCATGCATATAGTTTATATGTATGGTTGTGATCTTAGTTATATTTGTAGATACCATATTAGAACTCTCAAATCCATCCCTTATGCTTTCTAGTCATTTTATTCTTGAAATGGATGGTTATGATTTTGATTTATGTATATTCTCTAAGTGATGTCATCTTTATACTTGTTTCAACTTCATAGTAGTGTTCTTGATCATATGAACCTCTTTGAAATCCATTTCTTGTATCTCATAGCTATATCTATTGTTTGATGGATTTCTTAGATGATTGAATTCATATGATTTGACACTTTGAAAATTACATACATCACCAAGCTATATCCTTTTATATAATTTAACTTGTTCATCACTATGTTCATTAGTTATATCATTAAAAGTAATGAATATTCATTTATGTTGCTTGATGGAATTTTGTGTTTATCACATCCTTGCTCTTAATTATGTTTCATATTCAATTGGATTCAATTAGTATCATTTACAATTGTTGTCATAACCAATTGATGTCATATCTTGAGAATGTGATAGACCTTGTGTACATTGGTTTGAACTTGATAGTAATATATTTTTGTTCCATGTCACATTCCATTAGCATCATAATCTTTATGTTTGCCACCTCTCTTGTACTTATAGGTAAATCTCATGACCACCGTGTTTATGTATTCATAATCTTGGTTGGTTTATGGTTGAAGTAGGCTTCATGTTTGAACTTCATTTCACTCATCTTACACATGATAGTCATATCTAATGATTGAATGAAATGATTTCAAAATATTCATAGCATATGATTTTCATAATTATATTGGTTGATGCTATGTTTAGTAAACCCTATCTCATCATGGATAGCTCTATTTTGGCTTAATCCTAGTAGTTATATTCTTTCTAACTCCATTTTATTGAGTTAATAGTCTTATCCTTAAATCTCAATTGGTATTTTTTATTCCAATTGGTATCCATGATAGTTTATCTCCATGACCTTGCTCTTTATTTTGGTAATTTGATCATATTGAACTATGTAGTCAATTGCTATCAATTGGAATTTAATCATTCTCTTGAAGTTATACCTTAATTGGTTAAACCATCTTCTTCTTGCACCATATAGTTAAATCCTTGTCAAAAGTTTGACAAAAGAAGAGTATGGATTGAGGGGGAGTGTAAATCTTCTAAGGAAGCATTAGCATTGATCAAATTCACCCTTATATTGGCTTTATACCCTAATAACTTGCTACCCATACATGATACCCTATTATGTATTTCATTTTCGAATTCTTTTGTTAACAGGTGATGTTAAAAGGTATTTTTCTTGTTTCATGTGTAGGTACCACTTGATCCTCAAGGGTCTTGAAGAAATTCCTACCCCTCTTCAATTGGCATTTTACAATTTAATGGCAAAGGGGGAGAGAATACTCAAGTTGCATGTCAAAGGGGGAGAATATAGCCAATCTATCTAAGGGGAGATTTTGTATTATCTTCCAAAGTGGGAGAGAATGCATATCTTATCAAAGGGAAAGCATGCATGGTCAAAGGGGGAGAGATGAAAGAAGAAAGCTTGAGATTTAAAGAAGATGCTTGGCCAAAGAGAGAATGATGAAAAGGAAGCTTGAAGAATGATCAAGCCCCAAGTATCAAGAAGATTAAAGAAAAAGACCTAGAGCCCAAGCCAAGTCAAAGGAACATCCAAGAAGATTTCAAGCCTTGTCCAACTAAGGAGGGGTTGAAGACTAGTGTGTAAATTCATGTTGAGTAGTGTTGAGTAAGTTACCATCAAATTGCAAAGGGCCGGGGAGATTGTTAGTGATTTTGTATATTGCAATTTGACGGATGCATTATTCATTTTATTCATCATTTGAATTTTCACACATGCATTGTTTTAGAAATCTTGAAATCCTGATTTACTCATGCATTGCTTTAAATCTTGTAAATCATTTATTTCATGCATGTTTTGGTTTTAAACTTGGATGCATTTAGTTTGAAATAGAATTTTTATTAATCAAGCTAGCCAATGGTTTTAAAAGTTTCAAATCTTATTTGGCATTTTATGTTTCATGATTTTAAAATGCTTAGATTGATTTAAATCATGATTCCATGCTTGGTTTAATGACACAAAAATCCCCACAAGAAAATACTTTGAAATGTGCAAAAGATGAGATTTTGGACACTGTTGGTCAGCCAGTCGGTCAGGTATCGGCTAACCGACCATGGTTCAGAAACTGACCAAAAGCCTTTCGATTTGAATTCCAGAGAGTTGTTTTTTGAACCAAATTGCACTGTCGGTCAGCCTGTCGGTCAAGGATCGGTTAACCAAACATGCTTGGTGAACCGAAGATTAGAATTGTTTCAAAAATATGACTGTTGGGGAGATGACTGTTGCGGTGTCGGTTAACCGAACCCTGGATGTCGGTTAACCGATAGGTAGCCGTTGGCCCACTTTTTCTATAAAACCAAGTTCATTCCAAGGCCAAATCTGATGATTCTAGAGGCCATTCTTGAGGTGAATGAAGCCTAAATAAAGGGGAATGAACTAAGGAAGGCTAATGGGTCATTAGTAAAGCTAAAGCTTGGATTAATGAAGTTAGATCTCCAAGTATGTTTTACTTTTATTTGTCATATGTTATATGCTTTGTTTTAAATCTTTGGTAAATAATTTTTAGCATGATAACTATGATGTGTTGAATCCTCTACTTCATTTAATCTTTGATTTAAGTCATTGGATTCTTCACTTTGTTTTCAAACCAAGTTGATATAAAGTTTCATTAATCACACCTTGTCAAAATCTTTGATTTCTCTTAGTGCATGCGCTATTTACTTGGTTGAATTCTCTTTGTTGTTTTCAATCTTTAAAACCTTAGTTAAATTAGTTTGTTTTCAAAACGACATTGCACATGCATCACATGTTTAGAGTTGATTAATTTCATACAACTTGAGAACCTTTGATTTTCATATCATCAACAAGTTAGTTTTATACATATGATTTGCATTACACTTCAATCAAATCTTTTATGTGGTTTCAACTTTTAAATACATTAAGCATATATTGATTGAGCTTTGTTTTTAAACTTGATTGAAGTTTTCACACACACACACATCATGAGCATTCATCTTTGCATTCCATAGAGTGTTGTGTGAGTTAGTTTTTCAATTTCATATCTGCCTAAATTAGAGATATTGTAATTGAGCTTAAACTATTTCTCTTTTAGTGTTTGTGTAGACACTTCCTTGAGAAAAAAAATTATTTGATTGTAAAGGTTATTGCTTAGCCTAAGAAAAACATAGTGTAAAGGTTATTACTTAGCTTAACAAAAACATAGTGTAAAGGTTATTGCTTGGCCTAGAAAAGCACATTGATAGGTTGTTGTTAAGCCTAGAAAAACAATGTTGTAGAGGTTATTGCTTAGCCTATTCAAAAGCATACATAGTGGAAATCCGGTGGGGTGTTGGATCACAAGCCGGTAGTGGATGTAGGCATATTGAGGCCGAACCACTATAAATGATTGTGTTATGGTGATTGCCATGTGATGATTGTGTTTATTAGCTTCCGCATTTGTTTGTTAATCATCGCAAGTGACTAGTTGTTTTAAAGAAATTAAAATTGGTCATAATTGGTCACTAAGTAGTAGCTCACCTATTCACCCCCCCCCCCCCAAGCGTAAGGATCCCGGACTTTCAGCTGATGCTTTGAGTAGGAAGTCAGTGGGTTTGGCAAGTCTTCAGGGTACTTATATTTTTCAGCAGTGAGAAGAGTTGAGAGTAAATCTATAGCCATTAAGGAAGGGTGTCATGTTAGCAAATATATCAGTGTCAGAGCCTTCCTGCATTCAGAACATCAAGGAAAATCAATTGCAAGACCTAGAGTTGGGCAGAATTTTAGAGCATATAGCAGATCGTCCAGATTTTCATATTGTGGATGGAGTTTTGTACCACCATGACTGTCTATGTGTGCCTAACATAGAGGACTTGAGGAATGACATCATGACAGAAGCTCACAGTACAAAATATTCCATGCATCCAGGCAGTACAAAAATGTATCAGAACTTGAAGGGCAAATTTTGGTGGAACAACATGAAGAGAGAAATTGAAGCATTTGTCTCCCGATATATGACATGTCAGTTGATTAAAGCCGAACATCAGAAGCCTCCAGGGTTGCTACAACCGTTAGAGATCTCAGAATGGAAAAGGGAACACATTACCATGGATTTTATTTCGGGGTTACCAAAGACTAGCAGAGGCAATGATGCCATTTGGGTCATTATGGACCGTCTCACCAAGTCAGCTCACTTCATTCCGATGAAGACAGGGAAGAACATGCATATGTTACCTTTGGAAGAGTTATTTGTCAATGAGATTGTCAGTCGACATGGACAACCAGATTCCATCAATTCCGACAGAGACAGCAAATTCGTCTCGAGGTTTTGGAAGACACTACACGAATCTATGGGTATAAAGCTACAGATCAACACAACTTATCACCCACAGACCGATGGTCAGTCGGAGAGGACGATTTAGACTCTCGAGGATATGCTTCGAGCTTGTGTGTTAGACTTCAAGACTCAATCGGATGAGGCTCTACCGTTGTGTGGGTTTGCTTACAACAACAATCTTCACTCGAGTATTGGAATGGCGCCTTTTGAGGCATTGTATGGCAGACGGTGTAGGACACCTATTTGTTGGGAGGAAGTGGGCATTTACAGTTTCCATGGACCGACTATAGTGAGTGAGACAAGTGACAAAGTTAAGTTGATTCAAGAACGTTTGAAAGTAGCCCGGAGTAGATAGAAGAGTTATGGAGACGCTCACAGAAAAGACTTACAGTTCAAGGAAGGAGATAAGGTTTTCTTGAAAGTGTCACCGACTCAAGGAACACTGAGATTTGGGCAGAAGGGAAAGCTATCTCGAAGGTACATTGGTCTGTATGATATTATGAGTAAGATTGGCGACGTGGCTTACCGTTTAGCCTTACTGCCCAAACACTCTGGCGTACACGATGTCTTCCATGTGTCAATGTTGAAGAAGTACGTCCCCGATAGATTGCATGTACTACGTCATGAACCGTTGGAAATACGAGATGATGCTACATATGTCGAAAAGCCCATTCAAATCATTGATACCAAGGCACAAGAACTGAGGACACGGACAATTCAGTGGGTCACGGTGCTTTGGCAAAACCATGGACCGGAAGAAGCAACGTGGGAACTACGGGATCAAGTTCAGAAGAAGTACACGCATCTACTACCGGATGTGAGTTATAATTTTCATTTGGAGGACCAAATGTCCAAAGGGGTGGAGGATATAGGACCCCGACCCGAGAGACCTTGATTAGTATTAACTAAGTTATATTTTAGCTCTAAGTGTGTTTAGTGGATTTTGGTTAAGTTTCGGATTAGAATAGCTTTTAAATAGCTTTGAGGAATTTTGAGAGCCTTCTTGATTTAGCGGGACCCTAAGGGAGTTTCCTTTGACGGTTTCTGTGAGCTTGGGGGATTGTTTGAGATTTTATAAATTCGCGTCTGAATCCCATTTAACTCATCTTGTTAATCCTTACAACTTTCATGTTGACTTCATCCCCATTCGAGACCTCTAAACCCAACTTTTCTCAATTTGAGGGCAAAATGGTCTTTTTAACCAAAAAACTGGACACAATTTCCAATGTCACCAAAACCCGCTGTAAGACCCCGACCCGAGAGACCTCGTTTAGAGTTGAGTAAGTTGTGTTTTAGTTTTAAGTGTGTTTAGTGGTTTTTGAATTAGTTGGGGATTAGAATAGCTTTTATTATAGCTTTGGGGAATTTTGAGAGCCTTGCTACTTGTGGGACCCTTTGGGGGTTCTTGTTACGGATTGTGTGAGATTGGGGGTTTACCGATTATTTCCAAAAATTATGTTTTTAACCCATTGGACTTATCTTGTTAATCCCTGCAACTTTCATTTTGACCTTGTTTCCATTCGAAGACCCTAAACCCGACTTTCCACAAATTGATGGAAAAATGGTCTTTTTACCCAAAATCTGGACACCGATTTTAATGTCTCCAAAGTGTGTAAAATACATACTTTTTGAAAACTAGAAATTTCACCGATCAACTTTGTCTTCTTCGTTGAATTCGTTTGAAGCCCCGAAAGCCATGTTTTAAGCCCGAGCAGTCTTTTAAGTTGTGGGCCCCATCCTCACTTACTATATATTGAAAGCTTCTTCTTCATTTTTCCCATTTCTGGCAAAAACCCTAGAGGAGAAGAGAAATCTCAGCCCTAAGGGTTTTCCCTTGCCTTTTCTTGCTTCCTTTCCCATAAACCACCACAAGAACTTGGCTAAATCAAGAGATGGACCTTGCAATCTTCTTCCTCACTCCAAGAGCTCTCTATTGGTACCATTTATGAAGACATGCATCACCATTAGAGCTTCTTGTGAGCTCCCTCTTCTTATTTGAACCACTTCTAGGTAAGGGATCCTTCCAAGCTTTTAGAATCTTGTTTGTTTAGCCCTAGGGAAACTCCATTTCGTTTATTGGAAGATTTTGTTTTGTTTTACCTGGATTCTGATATTCTAGGGTTTGGATTTGGGGGTTTTGTGTAGATTTGGTATCTTGGCTTGGAGAGGTGTTGAGGCTTGATTTTCTTAGCATTTGGACCTAAGGCAAGTGGATGAATGGATTGATTTCATGTTTTTCTTATTATTAAGGATTTAAACTCTCATTCATTGCTTTCACCTAACTTGTTTCATGAGCTTTCATGATTTTTGGAAACATGCATAATGTTGGACTACTCTCTATTTATGTAGTCCTCTTGGAATACATGTGTTTTATTGTCTTGCTTTCAGATCATTATGGATTTTCATTTATGGAGATGTCTTGCATTAAATGAGGTGGAAGTGATGGAGAAATGAATGATTTATTGGAATGGTTGTTAGAAGAGTTAATGATGGATGGAAGGGGGTTAAAAGGAGGGTTTGAGACCCTTAATTGTATATGTACAAGGATGTCCAAAGGAGGATGAAAGGAGGAGAAAATGAAGGAACAGACTATATTCAGAAAATGAGTTTCTGGACAGTTCGCTCGAGCGACCGTGACACATCGCTCGAGCGAACCCGTCACAGAACCTCGTTGGCTCGAGCCAACCCTTTGATCGCTCGAGCCAACCTGATCCGAGCAGGTCCGCTCGAGCGAACCCCAAACAGAGAGCTGTTCGCCCGAGCGAACTGCCTGTCTGTCATGGGTCAATGCCTAAGGGTTTGGAACTTTATTTTTAGGCTTGGGGAGGTATCATATGGAGCCCCAATGCCATGCAAGGCGTTATATGAAGTCTGGAAAAAGAAGAAACCTCATCATGGAGATTCCATGAGGTTGTCTAGGTTGACCAATGTGTATAAGGACCCGGAATGTCCCTAACTCTTAAAGAGTACCAAATTACATCATGACCGACATACGGGACCCTATCCACACTGATTCAATTCTAGGAACCTCAATGTTTAGCCTGTAAATGTATGAGAAACTATTCGCATTCGATTTGCAACCAAACTCCTATTTTGGGATTTCAACCAACTTAATATGACTAGACTGTTCCAAGAGTACTAGAAGTGATGTGTTTAGCTTTTGCTAACTTGTATATGGCGACTTGAGATGGATGTGTATTTGTGCCTAGGGCACCCCGTTCTTTTACTATGCATATGATTTGATTTATCGTATTTGACCTATGAGTCGACACCACTGAGCCTGGACGACCTCGTCGGTTTGATCCACCGACTTGGGGTTCCTTCCCCTCCTGATAGTCAGCTGCAGTCTGGAATGTGCAGAGTTTTTACCCGGTTCGCTACCGTGGTCCCGCAAAGTATATATATATGTATATTATAATATTTATCGTTGTCCCTCCTCACCTTATGTAACTGAGGTCAATGATCCTGTTAGGGTATGCGCTCTCTTCACTTCGGTGAGAGAGGATGTGGCTTTGTGTGGTTGCCATCTTGACAGTTCCTTATCCTTGGTACCTCTACTGTTTTATACCGTTCATGTGCTATTTAATAAATGATGCATCATCTTTTATGAAATTCGTTGTTTATACACAGGTTTCCTAAACTCTTGCATAGTATCGTAGTTTTATTATTGTTGTATCTTTTCACCCACCTGCCAGACCGTCGTGTCTAACCCATTTATTTTGGTACTCAGGTCCCGAGCTTATTGCCTTTGAGGAGGAGCCTGAGGAGGCGGTCGGCGAACCGCAACGAGTGATTGAGTGGCAAGCCGATGATGTCATGTAGACATTCGGCCTTGCCTTGAGGACGATACATCTTGGGAACTTGTGATATCTCTATTTTGGGTTTCATCTAGTTGTACGGTCTCTGTTGACCGTTATTTTGGGGGGTTAAACAATTGATCTTTTGTATATACACTTAACTTTACTTTTGGGGAAAATATGCTTATGACCATTGCTCATTCTGATATCTGATCATGTAAATTATGAATCAGTCTTGCTTATGGAATGGAACAGTATTAATCTGGTTTGCTACACGCTTCCGCAATCTTGAGAATGTGTTTGATATGGTTACATGTGAGATGATGTGTGAAGATAATCCTCACCGCGGAACCCTGTGGGAAATCACGTGCACGGATAAATGTTCTTTTAATTCCGTGTGCGGTTTAGCCAAAGAGATGCACGTGGCGCGGCATCATCAACCGTGTCCCGATCCCGTACTTAGTCGGATCCTCCCCTAATCCCGGTCCGGGGTCGCGACAGGACTGGTATCAGAGCGGGACATGTTTCAGGCAATTAAAAGAAACTAGAAATCTTAAGTACGTGGCGAGGATTCATTAGATAGAATCGTGTGAGCAATGTGTGACCACCCTGTACTTGATTTATATGTGCTAACAAATTGTTTTGCAGTGTTATGCCACCTGGCAAAAGAGCAGCAAATAGTAATCACGTTGCTAGTAACATTGAGAATACAGGGCCTATCGCAGAGGAACCACAAGACAACAACATGCAGAACCAATTCCAACAAATGATGCAAGCTATGATTGACCAACAACGCCAGGCAAATGAGAATCAGGCTAGGCTCCAAGCACAAGCATATGAGACACAGACCAGATTGCAAGAACAGATGCTTAAGAAAGACGAGGATCATGCTAGGGAGATAGCTCAAATGCAAGCACAGTTGTTGGGGATATTAGAAAGGAGACCGGAACCAATCCCGGTTGCACCACCTGGTCCGGTTAACAATAGAGGAAATGACCCTAATGTGTTGTATGAGCGGTTCAGGAAGAGAGGACCGAAGGAATTCTTGGGGACAGAGGATCCACTGGCAGCAGATGATTGGCTTGAGCACACCGAGAACATATTTGAGATCTTTACATATACGGGTATAGAACGAATACAGCTTGCAGCCTCTATGTTCACGGGCTTAGCAGATATTTGGTGGAAGACCATCAAGGCAGAATATAGGACAATGGCTGATGCAGAAGCATGGGCTAACTTCAAGAGACAGTTCGGGGAGAAATATGTACCTACACATGTCAAGAGGCAAAAGGCAGCAGAATTTCAGCAACTTGTGCAAGGGAACATGACAGTCCTCGAATACCTCACCAAATTCGAGAGATTATCAAGGTATGCACCGGAGTTAGTGGACACGGAGGAGAAGAAGATAACCAAATTCCTTGAGGGACTCCACCCGATTATTGAGAGGGATGCTACCGGGATTGTACCACCCGCCACCTTTGAAGAAGCTGTCAAGAGAGCATACAAATTTGAGAACTTCCACAACAAGATCGTCAAGAACCAAGGAAAGGGTCAAGGCCAGCAGCAGAACTATCAACAAAGAAACAATCAGAACAAGAGGCCAAGACAAGAGCAGAATGCACAGAATCAAGGAGCTTGTATCCATTGTGGAAAACATCATGGGAATGCCCAATGTCGTTCTATCACAGGGGCATGTTTTAGATGTAGTTCATTGGACCACCAGATGCGGGATTGCCCAAGCCCAGATAGACAGAATAGGCAGCAGCAGGGAGTACAGCGTCAGGCACCACCTCAGAATGCATTAGTAGTTCAAAATCAAGCAAGGCCACTACAGCAACAGGCACCACAACCGCAGTATAGGCCACAGCAGCAACAACAGGCCCGTCACCAAGGGCAGAATCAGAATCATAATCAACGTCCTCAGAATCAGAACAGGAATGCACAGCAAGGCAGGCAACAGCAAGGGCAAAACAGGCCACAACAGAGGGCACAACTTTATGCTGTCAATAGAGCGGATGCAGAGGCAGAAGGCAATGTAGTGGAAGGTGCACTTCTCGTCTGTGGTTTTGAGGCTAGGGTTTTGTTTGACCCTGGCTCTACCCACTCGTTCCTATCTCCAAAATTTGCTAAGTTGATTGATATGCATGCTAGAGAGTTGAGTTTCATTTTGACTGTGACTACCCCTTTAGGTAAGGAAGTCGTTTGTAGAACTTTTTACCCTAGTTGTCCAGTCATGATAGGAGAAGTAGTATTACCGGCAGATCTCATTTTATTAGGAATGCAGGATTTTGATGTCATTCTAGGGATGGATTGGTTAGCAGGATACCATGCCACTATGGATTGTTTCCATAAGACACTAACTTTTAAGTTAGAGGAGACCCAGGCAGGGGTATTGTTTCAGGGAGAGAAGAGTAATTCTAGTGCAGGGTTTATTTCAGCGTTGAAGGCTGATAGACTTCTAAAAAGTGGTTGTGAGGGTTATTTGGCGTTTATCACGGAGGATAAACGGTCCCAAGGGGTGGAGGAGATCCCAATTGTTTGTGAATTTCCGGATGTTTTCCCGGAGGGGATACCAGGATTGCCACCCATTAGAGAGATAGACTTCACTATTGAGTTGTTACCGGGGACCGCTCCGATATCTATCGCACCTTACAAAATGGCTCCGGCAGAATTGGGAGAATTGAAGATGCAATTGCAAGAACTTTTGGACAAAGGTTTTGTGAGACCTAGTGTGTCACCGTGGGGAGCACCAGTTTTGTTTGTGAAGAAGAAGGATGGTTCCATGAGAATGTGTATTGACTATAGAAGATTGAACCAAGTGACCATCAAAAACAAATATCCATTGCCAAGGATAGATGAATTGTTTGATCAGTTGCAAGGAGCTGCTTACTTTTCGAAGATTGATTTGAGGTCAGGCTACCATCAGTTGAGAGTTAGAGATTTAGATGTACCAAAAACAGCCTTTCGGACAAGATATGGACACTATGAGTTTCTAGTGATGCCATTCGGTTTGACTAACGCACCGGCAGTTTTCATGGCATTGATGAACAAAATATTTGCGGAGTATTTGGATCAGTTTACAGTAGTGTTTATTGATGATATTTTGGTGTATTCCAAGACAAAGAAGAGCATGAGGAACATTTGAGGATAGCACTCCAGCTTTTGAGGGAGAACCAATTGTTTGCAAAGCTTAGTAAGTGTGAATTTTGGTTGGACCAAGTCACATTTTTGGGTCATATCATCTCGAAGGAAGGATTATCAGTGGACCCGTCCAAGATTGAGGCAGTTATGAGTTGGGACAGACCGAAAAATGCTTCCGAGATCAGGAGTTTTCTTGGATTGGCAGGATATTATCGGAGGTTTGTGCAAGGATTTTCGTCGATTGCGTCACCTTTGACGAAGCTGACAAGGAAGAATGCACCATACGTGTGGACAGACAAGTGTGAGGCTAGTTTCCAAGAGCTGAAAAAGAGATTGACTACAGCTCCAGTCCTTACTTTGCCATCTGGGAGCGGCGGTTTCACCATTTTTACCGATGCTTCCAACGTTGGACTGGGATGCGTGTTAATGCAAGACGGGAAGGTAGTTGCATATGGGTCCCGGCAGTTGAAAGATCATGAGAAGAACTATGTAACACATGACCTCGAGTTGGCAGCAGTCGTGTTAGCTTTGAAGATGTGGAGACACTACCTCTATGGAGAAAAGTTTGAGGTTCACTCCGACCACCGTAGTCTACAGTACTTGTTTTCTCAGAAGGAGTTGAACATGAGGCAGAGAAGATGGATGGAATATATCAAGGACTATGATTTTCCAATTAAGTATCACCCGGGGAAGGCGAATGTAGTTGCAGATGCCTTGAGTAGAAAGTCGGTTAGCATGGCCAGTCTTCGTGGAACTTATGTGGTACAGCAGTTAGAAGAGTTGGGTGTAGATTTTCAGCCACTAAGAGAGGGTGTCATGTTAGCAAACATGTCAGTGTCAGAGCCTTCTTTCATTCAGAAGATCAAAGAGAATCAGTTGCAAGACCCAGAGTTGGCTAAGATTTTTGAGCATATAGCAGATCGTCCGGATTTTCGGGTTGTGGATGGAGTTTTGTACTACCGAGACCGTTTATGTGTTCCTAACTTGGAGGACTTGAGAAGTGCTATCATGACCGAGGCTCACAATACTAAGTATTCCATACACCCGGGCAGTACGAAGATGTACCAGAACTTAAAGGGCAGATTTTGGTGGAATAACATGAAGAGAGAGATAGCAGCTTTCGTCTCTCGTTGTATGACATGTCAGTTGATCAAGGCAGAACATCAGAAGCCTCCAGGGTTACTACGGCTATTAGAGATTCCGGAATGGAAATGGGAGCACATTATCATGGACTTCATATCGGGTTTACCAAAGACTAGTAAGGGCAATGATGCTATTTGGGTCATAGTGGACCGTCTCACCAAGTCAGCTCATTTCCTACCAATGAAGACTGGGAAGAAGATGCATATGTTACCTTTGGCACAGTTGTTTGTCACAGAGATTGTCAGTCGTCATGGACAGCCAGTTTCCATCACATCCGATAGAGACAACAGATTTGTCTCAAGATTTTGGAAGACATTGCATGAGTCTATGGGTATGAAGTTACAGTTCAGCACAGCCTATCGCCCACAGACCGATGGTCAGTCGGAGAGGACAATTCAGACACTTGAGGATATGCTCCGAGCTTGTGTATTAGTTTTCAAGACTCAGTGGGATGAAGCCTTACCGTTGTGTGAGTTCGCTTACAACAATAGTTTCCACTCGAGTATCGGCATGGCACCTTTTGAGGCTTTGTATGGCAGAAGGTGTAGAACACCTGTTTGTTGGGAAGAAGTTGGTACTCGCAGTTTTCATGGACCGACTATTGTTAGCGAGACAAGTGACAAGGTCAAGTTGATCCAAGAATGTCTGAAAGTGGCTCAGAGCAGATAGAAGAGTTATGCAGACTCTCACAGAAGGGATTTGCAGTTCAAAGAAGGAGATAAGGTTTTCTTGAAAGTGTCACCCACTCGTGGAACTTTGAGGTTTGGACAGAAGGGCAAATTGTCTAGGAGGTACATTGGACCGTATGACATTATGAGTAGGATTGGTGATGTGGCTTACAGGTTAGCCTTACCACCTGAGCTCTCCGGCGTACACAATGTTTTCCATGTGTCTATGTTGAAGAAATACGTTCCCGACAGGCTACACATACTCCGTTATGAGCCATTAGAAATCCGAGAAGATGCTACATATGTTGAGAAGCCTAAACAGATCATTGACACCAAGGAACAAGAATTGAGAACTCGGACTATTCAGTGGGTCAAGGTACTTTGGGAGAATCATGGACCGGAAGAAGCAACTTGGGAATTACGGGATCAAGTTCAGAAGAAGTACCCACATCTTCTACCGGATGTGAGTTTTAATTTCCATTTGGAGGACCAAATGTCCTAAGGGGTGGAGGATGTAAGACCCCGACCCGAGAGACCTCGTTTAGAGTTGAGTAAGTTGTGTTTTAGTTTTAAGTGTGTTTAGTGGTTTTTGAATTAGTTGGGGATTAGAATAGCTTTTATTATAGCTTTGGGGAATTTTGAGAGCCTTGCTACTTGTGGGACCCTTTGGGGGTTCTTGTTACGGATTGTGTGAGATTGGGGGTTTACCGATGATTTTCAAAAATTGTGTTTTTAACCCATTGGACTTATCTTGTTAATCCCTACAACTTTCATTTTGACCTTGTTTCCATTCGAAGACCCTAAACCCGACTTTCCACAAATTGATGGCAAAAAGGTCTTTTTACCCAAAATCTGGACACCGATTTTAATGTCTCCAAAGTGTGTAAAATACATACTTTTTGAAAACTAGAAATTTCACCGATCAACTTTGTCTTCTTCGTTGAATTCGTTTGAAGCCCCGAAAGCCATGTTTTGAGCCCGAGCAGTCTTTTAAGTTGTGGGTGAAAGAAACCGCGATTCAGATCTGAAACTTCTCATAAAGAGACTACTATGGCTGATGCAAAGCATGACAGATTTTAAAAAATCTGATTTCTGCACTATGCAGCGGAAATCAGCCATAAAGAATCGCATAGAAACTCCATTAAATCATGACCAACAAGTGTATAATTAAAGGAGAATGAAGAAGACTCATACCTCAAAGATTTGTAGACTGCAAACCTCTGAAAAAATAGATCCAAAGGCCCGAACTCAGACTTGCAATTTGCAAACAAGTTGCTGGAATTTTCTGCACTAGTATTGCCTTTGATCTTCTCCTCTATCTCACCTCCAAATCTGATTGGCTAAGATGGTGGGATCTTAATCTAGGAATTAAGAAGTATTTCTCCAAGGGAAAATCTCAGACCTTAAGCCTTCTTCAATCAAGAAGAGAAGCAACCAAGGGCTGGACGTGTGGGGCACTCTTAGGATACTTGCAAAGTGTTTCACAAAGTGTGTTGGACGTGTGCAACCTTTGTAATTCTCCTTGTTATGGTGTAGGACGTCCAAGGGAAGGCTCTCTCCCTTTTATAGAAACTTAGGAAACCTTTCCTAGAAGTTTATCTTTCCTAATTCTCATGGATGTCCTAAAAGGAAAGACTTATTTCCTTTAAGAAACACTCCAATTAGAAAAGGAAACTAAAAGGAACTTTCCATACAATTAGTAATACTAGTTGTAGAACACTTACTAATTTTAAGTTCCTAATCCAAAAAGGAAACTAACTCATAGGAATACTAATCCAAAGAGGAGTCCAACTTTCCAAGTAGAGTCCTACTCAAAGTTGGAAACCTTACCCATGGAAATCCTATTATGAACGTCCCACATATTAATGCACACCATGGCCCACATACAATTTGTCTAGAGTTAAATTCATGTATGCCATCAAAGGCCTATTTGAATTTAAACTCAAAATTATTTTTCCACTAAAATAATTCATCCTTATGTTATATAAACATCTTAGGAAACCATGCCAATCTTGGTAAGTGACTAGAGAAGGGACCAAAAGACATATTTGCCATTGGCTCCCAAAATGACCAAAATGTCCATGCTAAACCCATAGCAACATAAAGACCATTTTAACCTTAACTCATTCCACTAGAGAGTTATGGTTAAACTCCAAGGACAAATATATATTATAATAAGCTCGTCATAAAATGACGGTTGTCTTCGACCTACTAAGTGTAATGACCTGAATGCCCCTCTATGTAACATCCATAATCGAGTCAGGTTATCATATGTACTATCAACCTTCCCGATTACATCTAAACCTTAGAACTTCATATCCTTAAACATAATCATCATTCGAATATCATTCTCTTGATCTAGGGAGCGACCCACAAGTTCAATATCCATATGGAACATCCATATACTAAGATCTTAGATTTTGATGATTAATCGGATAATTCTAAGGGGACGATTATTCCATCATCAGATGGCATAGATTCTATATTGCATCTGCACATCCCAACTGATCAAGTCCGAGTATCCAAAACACAGAGCTGTTGACCCATGAATAGAATCTCACCCATAGTGAATTAAAGCACAAGAGCTTGACTTCGTCAGTTCATCCACAAATGCTCAAGATTAAGAGCACCGGTTACTTAGCAGCATGAGGTGACTTGATCTCTTTTCTGTGATAGTACTATTTTAGAGATCACACCTACAACGGTCCTGTTCAATGCATGACACATGCACTAATGAGATAGATCCGGGAAAGACCTCCCGTGACTTAGGTATGTCACCCTATATAGGAGAGTATCTCATTATAACTTCTACCAAGATAAAGTGCCCAGCTCCATCTTTCAGTTATGAACAAATATGATGTTTCCAGTGTCCATGAATTAGACCTATCTGTGCGTAGACACTACACACCTAATTCATTTACTAGAAACAATGGGCCTTATACAACCATACATATATACATGTTTAAGCATAAAAGAGTCTTTCCATTAAATAACCAGTTAAATATCCAGTAACAAAAGATGAGAGTGCAGCTAGTGGGCTTTAGGGCATACACCAATCCCAACAAACTCCCACTTGCACTAAAGATCACTGCTTCCTAACCTAACACCCATAGACTCAACATGAGAAGTGAAGACTTTCTCAGTAAGAGTCTTAGTAAATGGGTCAGCTAAGTTATTTGCTTGACACTTCTCCATGATATAGCCCCTCCTGACAAAGTAAAGACGTACCCTGAGGTAGACTTTCTGGCATCACTATCAGATTGGAAATCAGAGTCTGTATACGCCAATGGCGTTAGATCATCTGCTCGAAAGGTTAGCATATAATCTTTCGTTCTCCGAAGATACTTGAATATATGCTTAACAGCTGTCCAATGCATAGGTCCAGGGTTTGACTGATATCTGCTAACCATGCCAACGGCAAAGCAAATATCTGGTCTAGTACATAACATAGCATACATGAGGCTTCCAACAGCGGATGCATATGGAACTCTCCTCATGCTCTCTATCTCTTCAGATGTCTTTGGACATTGATCTCGAGACAGTGGTACTCCATGTCTAGAAGGTAGGAGGCCCTTCTTAGAGTCATGCATGTTAAACTTGACCAATATCTTCTCAATGTAAGAAGATTGGGATAGGGCTAACATCTTATTCTTGCGATCACGCAAAAGCTTGATCCCTAAGATATAGCTGGCCTCACCCAAATCCTTCATCTGAAATTGAGAGGATAACCAAACCTTTGTGGATGACAATAAACCTACATCATTTCCTATGAGTAATATGTCATCTACATATAGAACCAAAAATGCAACTGCTTTCCCATTTCCTTTCTTATACACACATGGTTCATCAATGTTTTGATCAAAGCCAAAGGATTTGACTACCTGATTAAACTTGATGTTCCATGCTCTAGATGCTTGCTTAAGTCCATAAATGGACTTCTTAAGTTTACAAACCACGTTATCTTGGCCACTAGCAATGAAGCCCTCTGGTTGCATCATATAGATGCATTCGTCAAGACTTCCATTAAGAAAAGCTGTCTTGACATCCATCTGCCATATCTCGTAGTCATAATGACATGCGATGGCCAAGAGAATCCTTATGGATTTAAGCATAGCCACTGGTGAAAAGGTTTCCTCATAATCGATAACCTCTTTCTGAGTATATCCTTTCGCCACCAGTCTTGCTTTGAAGGTTTCCACCTTCCCATCCACTCCTCTCTTCCTCTTGTAGATCCACTTGCACCCTATGGGTTTAATCCCTTCAGGTGCATCTACAAGTTCCCAGACTTGATTGGAATACAAAGAATCTATTTCAGATTTCATCGCTTGCTGCCACATGTTAGCATCTATATCCGTTACCGCTTCATCATAACTAGTAGGATCCTCAACCAGATCTTCAGAGTCTGTCTTAAAAGACACTCCTAGATATCTTTCTGGTTGTCTAGAAATTCTCCCACTACGACGAGGCTCCGGAGTGTTTAAAGGAATATCTTGTTCATCTACTGTCTCAGGATCTGGTACAGATGTTATAGGAGATCCCGGAAGAATCTCCTCAAGGGTTTCTTTACAACTAAGCTCTTGGTGCATCATACAATCATCCTCCAAGTACCTAGCATGAGTGCTGATGAGCACTTTTTGCTCCTTTGGATGATAAAAGATGCCACCTCTCGTTCCCTTAGGATACCCAATGAAGTAGCACATTTCCGATCTGGGTTCTAGCTTGGTAGCTTTATCATTCGGTACATAGGCTGGACAACCCTAAATGTGGATATGATTTAAACTAGCTTTTCGACCTGTCCATATTTCTTGTGGTGTCCTAGGTACTGACTTAGATGGTACCAGATTTAAAATGTATGCTGCTGCTTCTAAGGCATATCCCCAAAAAGATATCGGTAGGGTTGCATGACTCATCATGGACCTTACCATATCAAGAAGGGTACGGTTTCTTCTCTCCGCTACACCATTTTGCTGGGGTGTACCCGGTGCAGACAACTGAGACACAATCCCATGTTGTGTGAGGTACTCC
Organism: Litsea cubeba; assembly: GCA_012931725.1. NCBI lineage: Eukaryota > Viridiplantae > Streptophyta > Magnoliopsida > Laurales > Lauraceae > Litsea > Litsea cubeba. The sequence goes on along the minus strand of CM022955.1, from coordinate 36,603,254 downwards.
TTGAACTCACCCAGGAGGTACTCGCCACCTCGATCAGATCGAAGGGCTTTGATATGTTTTCCTAGTTGTAGCTCCGTCTCAGCCTTGAATTGTTTGAACTTATCAAACGCCTCAGACTTGCGTCGCATTAGGTATACATATCCATATCTAGAGTAATCATCGGTGAAGGTGATGTAATACTCATACCCTCCTCGAGCCGGTTTGTTCATAGGACCACACACATCAGTGTGAATCAATTCTAACAACTCCTTTGACCTTAGTCCCTTTCCAGAGAATGACCGTTTGGTCATCTTTCCCTTGAGACAAGATTCGCACTGAGGAAAAGGTTCGAAATCTAACGAGCTCAAGGGCCCATCTTTTACCAACCTCTGAATCCGTTTTGGGTTAATGTGACCCAAACGTAAGTGCCAAAGATATGTGTCATTGATTGAAGATACCTTCCTCTTAAGGGAAGTTGAGCTTTCTTGTTGTACATTATGCAGTGTAGGAGCAACAGGATATATATAAAATAAGTTGTCATGTATTCTACCGGAACATATAATATTTCCATCTCTACTGATATCAATACCAGAATGGAAAGAAACTGAATAATTAAATTCAATTAATCTGGAAACTGAAATTAAATTCTTCCTCATGTCCGGAACATAGAAAACATTATTTAAAACTAATATCCTATTACATGGAAAATGTAAGGTAACAACTCCTACTGCAACTGTCCAAACTTTAGCTCCAGTTCCGACTCTAAAGGCAAATTCTCCTTTCTCAATTCTCTGCATTATCTGAAACCCCTGCAATGAATTGCAGATATGATTAGTGGCTCCTGAGTCTACTATCCATGAGTCAGTAGAATCAACCACTAGACAAGTTTCAATGTAGTATGAAAAAGATGTACCTTTCTTAACTGAGGCTAGGAACTTGGGACAATCTTTCTTCCAATGACCTTTCAGGCCACACTTGAAGCATTTCCCTTTGGGCTTTCCATCTGTACCCTTGTCCTTCTTATTACCAGCATTGTCCTTTTTCTGCCCTTTTCCCTTATTCTGCTTCTTCTTGGACTTCTTCCCTTTCGGGTTCAGTTTAGAGGAAGACTGGAAAAAATGAGCTTGGGCTTTGGGCTTCATGATAGCCTCTGCCGCCTGGAGTTCTTTCATTAACTCAGGTAGAGTCATGTCCATCTTGCTCATATTGAAATTGAGCTTGAACTGATTGAAAGATTCCGGCAGAGTTTCGAGAATCATGTCAGTCTGACTCCCTGCATCAATCTCAGCCCCTAGAATCTCAGCTTCATTGAAACAATCTATCATCTTGAGCATATGCTCTCTGACAGGTGTTCCCTCAGCCATCCTAGCATTCATGATGGTCCTCATAGCAGCTTGCCTAGCTGGCCTGCTCTTGTCTGCGAACATCTCAGACAAGGACATCATGATTTCATAGGCTGTGTCCATTTGCTCGTGCTGTGTTTGCAACACGTTGGACATGGAAGCGAGCATGTAGCATTTAGCCATGCTATTCGCTTTCTTCCATTTCTTCTCAGCCTCTCGCTGGTCATCAGTAGAATTAGCATCAATTTCGGGACAGTTTTCCAGCAAGACATACTTGTACTCCTCAGCTGTGAGTACTATGTCAAGATTTCTTTTCCAATCTACGTAGTTAGGGCCAGTCAGTTTATTCTCACGAAGAATGCACATCAACGGACTAAAAGAGTCTTTACCCATCTCTCTCTGGATATAAAATGGTTTATAATTAGACATGCAGTATATATGTAATCTGCATATGGTGCTTGTTACAAAAGGAAAAACAAAGCACTAAACTTTTTACATTATTCAACCCCAATCATAATGTATCAGTGTTTCAACCTCCTCATAGACCCTCCACCGAAGGGATGGCCGAGCCTACAGTCACGTTGAATTAAGGCAGACTTATTTGGATTATCACTATCTGGATACGCATCCAGTGGTAGTCCAATCACTGATTGGTTTGACCTCATAAGACAAATAACTTTAACTGGTAGGAGAGGTTATTACCGCCTTATGTCAAGTGTGTTACCATCTCTTATGAAAATTCCCAGAATGTCCTAATCTAGAAGTGAGCTTTGGTAAAGAACTCCACCAAAGGGATGGTCGCTCCCACCAAGACTTCATCGACATTCTATAGAAGTGATCTTTAGTAAAGAACTCCACCGAAGGGATGGCCGCTCCTACTAACACCTCATTACGAACATTCACTTTAATTCACCCACTAACCCATCGAAGTGATCTTTAGTAAAGAACTCCACCGAAGGGATGGCCGCTCCCACTAACACTTCTAATGAGATTAATATGAACCGAGAATGGAAGGTCGTGGGGTTTTTCCTAAACCCCTCTCCCACTTGATAATTTATCACTAGGGTTTATAAACTTTCCATTGATCTTTACTTCGTTTTCTCAAAAGCTCTTTTTAAATCTAGCAAACTTGGTTAATTAAATTCATGACTTAATGACTCAAGTCATCTTGAAAGTAAATAACCTTTGCATTAAAACATTTGTGAAAAATCCCTTCAAAGAACCAAAAACCTATCTTGGGTTATGAAAACCCATAGGTAGCATCTAATTAGATTTTAGTTTAGCCTCCTTTGGAAACCAAGGGTACCAAGATAAACCAAACCCTATCCAATTTTAAACCTTAGACAAATAGAAGGTGCTGGTCTAAGTTCCATTTAAAACAATTTGCCAAACTAAAAACAATCTAATACAATAAAGATGCCAATTTTAGAGCCTAAGGGTGGCCATGTTTCTAGGTGACAATTATAGCAATTATATAAAGCATTCATCCATGCATTCCATATATAAAAGCAAATAAAAGTATGCAATCCTTGATGGCTCCTTGCTCTTAGGATTTCAAATCCTAATCGAATTAGGACTCCTCATGCATCTAGAAGTCTTGACTCCTTCATCTCCAAGGACTCCAATTTCTTGCAACCTTCTTGTCTTGAAACTTTCCTTTTCTTGCTCGTTTCCATAAATTGATTTATACAAGCAAACCCATGAAAAACAAAACCAAAATTACATTGGAGATTCCTATGCTTTTCAAGAAAGCTTACATCGAGACTAGTTGGAATAAATTAAGGAAACTTTACAACTTCCTATGATTGCTAACCGCGCAATCGTACACTTTCCAACTAATTAAAAAACATCCAAATCCACACAACATACATGCGAACCATCAAGGATGCTAATTATGGCTGCAAACAAAGAGGTTAGTGCATGCAAACTCACTATGTGCATCATTAAACAAATCTGGAAAATAAATTCCAGCAATGTTAATGAAACTTGCACACAACATGCATCACAACATAACTTTAATAGGGTGCCACCATACCCATAATCAATCTAGGATTAATTACACACAACATGGGATCATGATTTCACATGGAGTGGCTCTGATACCACTGAAAGAAACCGCGATTCAGATCTGAAACTCCTCATAAAGAGACTACTATGGCTGATGCAAAGCATGACAGATTTTAAAAAATCTGATTTCTGCACTATGCAGCGGAAATCAGCCATTAAGAATCGCATAGAAACTCCATTAAATCATGACCAACAAGTGTATAATTAAAGGAGAATGAAGAAGACTCATACCTCAAAGATTTGTAGACTTCAAACCTCTGAAAAAATAGATCCAAAGGCCCGAACTCAGACTTGCAATTTGCAAACAAGTTGCTGGAATTTTCTGCACTAGTATTGCCTTTGATCTTCTCCTCTATCTCACTTCCAAATCTGATTGGCTAAGATGGTGGGATCTTAATCTAGGAATTAAGAAGTATTTCTCCAAGGGAAAATCTCAGACCTTAAGCCTTCTTCAATCAAGAAGAGAAGCAACCAAGGGCTGGACGTGTGGGGCACTCTTAGGATACTTGCAAAGTGTTTCACAAAGTGTGTTGGACGTGTGCAACCTTTGTAATTCTCCTTGTTATGGTGTAGGACGTCCAAGGGAAGGCTCTCTCCCTTTTATAGAAACTTAGGAAACCTTTCCTAGAAGTTTATCTTTCCTAATTCTCATGGATGTCCTAAAAGGAAAGACTTATTTCCTTTAAGAAACACTCCAATTAGAAAAGGAAACTAAAAGGAACTTTCCATACAATTAGTAATACTAGTTGTAGAACACTTACTAATTTTAAGTTCCTAATCCAAAAAGGAAACTAACTCATAGGAATACTAATCCAAAGAGGAGTCCAACTTTCCAAGTAGAGTCCTACTCAAAGTTGGAAACCTTACCCATGGAAATCCTATTATGAACGTCCCACATATTAATGCACACCATGGCCCACATACAATTTGTCTAGAGTTAAATTCATGTATGCCATCAAAGGCCTATTTGAATTTAAACTCAAAATTATTTTTCCACTAAAATAATTCATCCTTATGTTATATAAACATCTTAGGAAACCATGCCAATCTTGGTAAGTGACTAGAGAAGGGACCAAAAGACATATTTGCCATTGGCTCCCAAAATGACCAAAATGTCCATGCTAAACCCATAGCAACATAAAGACCATTTTAACCTTAACTCATTCCACTAGAGAGTTATGGTTGAACTCCAAGGACAAATATATATTATAATAAGCTCGTCATAAAATGACGGTTGTCTTCGACCTACTAAGTGTAATGACCTGAATGCCCCTCTATGTAACATCCATAATCGAGTCAGGTTATCATATGTACTATCAACCTTCCCGATTACATCTAAACCTTAGAACTTCATATCCTTAAACATAATCATCATTCGAATATCATTCTCTTGATCTAGGGAGCGACCCACAAGTTCAATATCCATATGGAACATCCATATACTAAGATCTTAGATTTTGATGATTAATCGGATAATTCTAAGGAGACGATTATTCCATCATCAGATGGCATAGATTCTATATTGCATCTGCACGTCCCAACTGATCAAGTCCGAGTACCCAAAACACAGAGCTGTTGACCCATGAATAGAATCTCACCCATAGTGAATTAAAGCACAAGAGCTTGACTTCGTCAGTTCATCCACAAATGCTCAAGATTAAGAGCACCGGTTACTTAGCAGCATGAGGTGACTTGATCTCTTTTCTGTGATAGTACTATTTTAGAGATCACACCTACAACGGTCCTGTTCAATGCATGACACATGCACTAATGAGATAGATCCGGGAAAGACCTCCCGTGACTTAGGTATGTCACCCTATATAGGAGAGTATCTCATTATAACTTCTACCAAGATGAAGTGCCCAGCTCCATCTTTCAGTTATGAACAAATATGATGTTTCCAGTGTCCATGAATTAGACCTATCTGTGCGTAGACACTACACACCTAATTCATTTACTAGAAACAATGGGCCTTATACAACCATACATATATACATGTTTAAGCATAAAAGAGTCTTTCCATTAAATAACCAGTTAAATATCCAGTAACAAAAGATGAGAGTGCAGCTAGTGGGCTTTAGGGCATACACCAATCCCAACAGTGGGCCCCATCCTCACTTACTATATATAGAAAGCTTCTTCTTCATTTTTCCCATTTCTGGCAAAAACCCTAGAGGAGAAGAGAAATCTCAGCCCTAAGGGTTTTCCCTTGCCTTTTCTTGCTTCCTTTCCCATAAACCACCACAAGAACTTGGCTAAATTAAGAGATGGACCTTGCAATCTTCTTCCTCACTCCAAGAGCTCTCTATTGGTACCATTTATGAAGACATGCATCACCATTAGAGCTTCTTGTGAGCTCCTTCTTCTTATTTGAACCACTTCTAGGTAAGGGATCCTTCCAAGCTTTTAGAATCTTGTTTGTTTAGCCCTAGGGAAACTCCATTTCGTTTATTGGAAGATTTTGTTTTGTTTTACCTGGATTCTGATATTCTAGGGTTTGGATTTGGGGGTTTTGTGTAGATTTGGTATCTTGGCTTGGAGAGGTGTTGAGGCTTGATTTTCTTAGCATTTGGACCTAAGGCAAGTGGATGAATGGATTGATTTCATGTTTTTCTTATTATTAAGGATTTAAACTCTCATTCATTGCTTTCACCTAACTTGTTTCATGAGCTTTCATGATTTTTGGAAACATGCATAATGTTGGACTACTCTCTATTTATGTAGTCCTCTTGGAATACATGTGTTTTATTGTCTTGCTTTCAGATCATTATGGATTTTCATTTATGGAGATGTCTTGCATTAAATGAGGTGGAAGTGATGGAGAAATGAATGATTTATTGGAATGGTTGTTAGAAGAGTTAATGATGGATGGAAGGGGGTTAAAAGGAGGGTTTGAGACCCTTAATTGTATAAGTACAAGGATGTCCAAAGGAGGATGAAAGGAGGAGAAAATGAAGGAACGGACTGTATTCAGAAAATGAGTTTCTGGACAGTTCGCTCGAGCGACCATGACACATCGCTCGAGCGAACCCGTCACAGAACCTCGTTGGCTCGAGCCAACCCTCTGATCGCTCGAGCCAACCTGATCCGAGCAGGTCCGCTCGAGCGAACCCCAAACAGAGAGCTGTTCGCCCGAGCGAACTGCCTGTCTGTCATGGGTCAATGCCTAAGGGTTTGGAACTTTATTTTTAGGCTTGGGGAGGTATCATATGGAGCCCCAATGCCATGCAAGGCGTTATATGAAGTCTGGAAAAAGAAGAAACCTCATCATGGAGATTCCATGAGGTTGTCTAGGTTGACCAATGTGTATAAGGACCCGGAATGTCCCTAACTCTTAAAGAGTACCAAATTACATCATGACCGACATACGGGACCCTATCCACACTGATTCAATTCTAGGAACCACAATGTTTAGCCTGTAAATGTATGAGAAACTATTCGCATTCGATTTGCAACCAAACTCCTATTTTGGGATTTCAACCAACTTAATATGACTAGACTGTTCCAAGAGTACTAGAAGTGATGTGTTTAGCTTTTGCTAACTTGTATATGGCGACTTGAGATGGATGTGTATTTGTGCCTAGGGCACCCCGTTCTTTTACTATGCATATGATTTGATTTATCGTATTTGACCTATGAGTCGGCACCACTGAGCCTGGACGACCTCGTCGGTTTGATCCACCGACTTGGGGTTCCTTCCCCTCCTGATAGTCAGCTGCAGTCTGGAATGTGCAGAGTTTTTACCCGGTTCGCTACCGTGGTCCCGCAAAGTATATATATATGTATATTATAATATTTATCGTTGTCCCTCCTCACCTTGTGTGACTGAGGTCAATGATCCTGTTAGGGTATGCGCTCTCTTCACTTCGGTGAGAGAGGATGTGGCTTTGTGTGGTTGCCATCTTGACAGTTCCTTATCCTTGGTACCTCTACTATTTTATACCGTTCATGTGCTATTTAATAAATGATGCATCATCTTTTATGAAATTCGTTGTTTATACACAGGTTTCCTAAACTCTTGCATAGTATCGTAGTTTTATTATTGTTGTATCTTTTCACCCACCTGCCAGACCGTCGTGTCTGACCCATTTATTTTGGTACTCAGGTCCCGAGCTTATTGCCTTTGAGGAGGAGCCTGAGGAGGCGGTCGGCGAACCGCAACGAGTGATTGAGTGGCAAGCCGATTATGTCATGTAGACATTCGGCCTTGCCTTGAGGACGATACATCTTGGGAACTTGTGATATCTCTATTTTGGGTTTCATCTGGTTGTACGGTCTCTGTTGACCGTTATTTTGGGGGGGTTAAACAATTGATCTTTTGTATATACACTTAACTTTACTTTTGGGGAAAATATGCTTATGACCATTGCTCATTCTGATATCTGATCATGTAAATTATGAATCAGTCTTGCTTATGGAATGGAACAGTATTAATCTGGTTTGCTACACGCTTCCGCAATCTTGAGAATGTGTTTGATATGGTTACATGTGAGATGATGTGTGAAGATAATCCTCACCGCGGAACCCTGTGGGAAATCACGTGCACGGATAAATGTTCTTTTAATTCCGTGTGCGGTTTAGCCAAAGAGATGCACGTGGCGCGGCATCATCAACCGTGTCCCGATCCCGTACTTAGTCGGATCCTCCCCTAATCCCGGTCCGGGGTCGCGACAGGACTGGTATCAGAGCGGGACATGTTTCAGGCAATTAAAAGAAACTAGAAATCTTAAGTACGTGGCGAGGATTCATTAGATAGAATCGTGTGAGCAATGTGTGACCACCCTGTACTTGATTTATATGTGCTAACAAATTGTTTTGCAGTGTTATGCCACCTGGCAAAAGAGCAGCAAACAGTAATCACGTTGCTAGTAACAGTGAGAATACAGGGCCTATCGCAGAGGAACCACAAGACAACAACATGCAGAACCAATTCCAACAAATGATGCAAGCTATGATTGACCAACAACGCCAGGCAAATGAGAATCAGGCTAGGCTCCAAGCACAAGCATATGAGACACAGACCAGATTGCAAGAACAGATGCTTAAGAAAGACGAGGATAATGTAGGGAGATAGCTCAAATGCAAGCACAGTTGTTGGGGATATTAGAAAGGAGACCGGAACCAATCCCGGTTGCACCACCTGGTCCGGTTAACAATAGAGGAAATGACCCTAATGTGTTGTATGAGCGGTTCAGGAAGAGAGGACCGAAGGAATTCTTGGGGACAGAGGATCCACTGGCAGCAGATGATTGGCTTGAGCACACCGAGAACATATTTGAGATCTTTACATATACGGGTATAGAACGAATACAGCTTGCAGCCTCTATGTTCACGGGCTTAGCAGATATTTGGTGGAAGACCATCAAGGCAGAATATAGGACAATGGCTGATGCAGAAGCATGGGCTAACTTCAAGATACAATTTGGGGAGAAATATGTACCTACACATGTCAAGAGGCAAAAGGCAGCAGAATTTCAGCAACTTGTGCAAGGGAACATGACAGTCCTCGAATACCTCACCAAATTCGAGAGATTATCAAGGTATGCACCGGAGTTAGTGGACACGGAGGAGAAGAAGATAACCAAATTCCTTGAGGGACTCCACCCGATTATTGAGAGGGATGCTACCGGGATTGTACCACCCGCCACCTTTGAAGAAGCTGTCAAGAGAGCATACAAATTTGAGAACTTCCACAACAAGATCGTCAAGAACCAAGGAAAGGGTCAAGGCCAGCAGCAGACCTATCAACAAAGAAACAATCAGAACAAGAGGCCAAGACAAGAGCAGAATGCACAGAATCAAGGAGCTTGTATCCATTGTGGAAAACATCATGGGAATGCCCAATGTCGTTCTATCACAGGGGCATGTTTTAGATGTAGTTCATTGGACCACCAGATGCGGGATTGCCCAAGGCCAGATAGACAGAATAGGCAGCAGCAGGGAGTACAGCGTCAGGCACCACCTCAGAATGCATTAGTAGTTCAAAATCAAGCAAGGCCACTACAGCAACAGGCACCACAACAGCAGTATAGGCCACAGCAGCAACAACAGGCCCGTCACCAAGGGCAGAATCAGAATCATAATCAACGTCCTCAGAATCTAAACAGGAATGCACAGCAAGGCAGGCAACAGCAAGGGCAAAACAGGCCACAACAGAGGGCACAACTTTATGCTGTCAATAGAGCGGATGTAGAGGCAGAAGGCAATGTAGTGGAAGGTACACTTCTCGTCTGTGGTTTTGAGGCTAGGGTTTTGTTTGACCCTGGCTCTACCCACTCGTTCCTATCTCCAAAATTTGCTAAGTTGATTGATATGCATGCTAGAAAGTTGAGTTTCATTTTGACTGTGACTACCCCTTTAGGTAAGGAAGTCGTTTGTAGAACTTTTTACCCTAGTTGTCCAGTCATGATAAGAGAAGTAGTATTACCGGCAGATCTCATTTTATTAGGGATGCAGGATTTTGATGTCATTCTAGGGATGGATTAGTTAGCAGGATACCATGCCACTATGGATTTTTTCCATAAGACCCTAACTTTTAAGTTAGAGGAGACCCAGGCAGGGGTATTGTTTCAGGGAGAGAAGAGTAATTCTAGTGCAGGGTTTATTTCAGCGTTGAAGGCTGATAGACTTCTAAAAAGTGGTTGTGAGGGTTATTTGGCGTTTATCACGGAGGATAAACGGTCCCAAGGGGTGGAGGAGATCCCAATTGTTTGTGAATTTCCGGATGTTTTCCCGGAGGGGATACCAGGATTGCCACCCATTAGAGAGATAGACTTCACTATTGAGTTGTTACCTGGGACCGCTCCGATATCTATCGCACCTTACAAAATGGCTCCGGCAGAATTGGGAGAATTGAAGATGCAATTGCAAGAACTTTTGGACAAAGGTTTTGTGAGACCTAGTGTGTCACCGTGGGGAGCACCAGTTTTTTTTGTGAAGAAGAAGGATGGTTCCATGAGAATGTGTATTGACTATAGAAGATTGAACCAAGTGACCATCAAAAACAAATATCCATTGCCAAGGATAGATGAATTGTTTGATCAGTTGCAAGGAGCTGCTTACTTTTCGAAGATTGATTTGAGGTCAGGCTACCATCAGTTGAGAGTTAGAGATTTAGATGTACCAAAAACAGCCTTTCGGACAAGATATGGACACTATGAGTTTCTAGTGATGCCATTCGGTTTGACTAACGCACCGGCAGTTTTCATGGCATTGATGAACAAAATATTTGCGGAGTATTTGGATCAGTTTACAGTAGTGTTTATTGATGATATTTTGGTGTATTCCAAGACCAAAGAAGAGCATGAGGAACATTTGAGGATAGCACTCCAGCTTTTGAGGGAGAACCAATTGTTTGCAAAGCTTAGTAAGTGTGAATTTTGGTTGGACCAAGTCACATTTTTGGGTCATATCATCTCGAAGGAAGGATTATCAGTGGACCCGTCCAAGATTGAGGCAGTTATGAGTTGGGACAGACCGAAAAATGCTTCGGAGATCAGGAGTTTTCTTGGATTGGCAGGATATTATCGGAGGTTTGTGCAAGGATTTTCGTCGATTGCGTCACCTTTGACGAAGCGGACAAGGAAGAATGCACCATACGTGTGGACAGACAAGTGTGAGGCTAGTTTCCAAGAGCTGAAAAAGAGATTGACTACAGCTCCAGTCCTTACTTTGCCATCTGGGAGCGGCGGTTTCACCATTTTTACCGATGCTTCCAACGTTGGACTGGGATGCGTGTTAATGCAAGACGGGAAGGTAGTTGCATATGGGTCCCGGCAGTTGAAAGATCATGAGAAGAACTATGTAACACATGACCTCGAGTTGGCAGCAGTCGTGTTAGCTTTGAAGATGTGGAGACACTACCTCTATGGAGAAAAGTTTGAGGTTCACTCCGACCACCGTAGTCTACAGTACTTGTTTTCTCAGAAGGAGTTGAACATGAGGCAGAGAAGATGGATGGAATATATCAAGGACTATGATTTTCCAATTAAGTATCACCCGGGGAAGGCGAATGTAGTTGCAGATGCCTTGAGTAGAAAGCCGGTTAGCATGGCCAGTCTTCGTGGAACTTATGTGGTACAGCAGTTAGAAGAGTTGGGTGTAGATTTTCAGCCACTAAGAGAGGGTGTCATGTTAGCAAACATGTCAGTGTCAGAGCCTTCTTTCATTCAGAAGATCAAAGAGAATCAGTTGCAAGACCCAGAGTTGGCTAAGATTTTTGAGCATATAGCAGATCGTCCGGATTTTCGGGTTGTGGATGGAGTTTTGTACTACCGAGACCGTTTATGTGTGCCTAACTTGGAGGACTTGAGAAGTGATATCATGACCGAGGCTCACAATACTAAGTATTCCATACACCCGGGCAGTACGAAGATATACCAGAACTTAAAGGGCAGATTTTGGTGGAATAACATGAAGAGAGAGATAGCAGCTTTCGTCTCTCGTTGTATGACATGTCAGTTGATCAAGGCAGAACATCAGAAGCCTCCAGGGTTACTACGGCTATTAGAGATTCCGGAATGGAAATGGGAGCACATTATCATGGACTTCATATCGGGTTTACCAAAGACTAGTAAGGGCAATGATGTTATTTGGGTCATAGTGGACCGTCTCACCAAGTCAGCTCATTTCCTACCAATGAAGACTGGGAAGAAGATGCATATGTTACCTTTGGCACAGTTGTTTGTCACAGAGATTGTCAGTCGTCATGGACAGCCAGTTTCCATCACATCCGATAGAGACAGCAGATTTGTCTCAAGATTTTGGAAGACATTGCATGAGTCTATGGGTATGAAGTTACAGTTCAGCACAGCCTATCACCCACAGACCGATGGTCAGTCGGAGAGGACAATTCAGACACTTGAGGATATGCTCCGAGCTTGTGTATTAGTTTTCAAGACTCAGTGGGATGAAGCCTTACCGTTGTGTGAGTTCGCTTACAACAATAGTTTCCACTCGAGTATCGGCATGGCACCTTTTGAGGCTTTGTATGGCAGAAGGTGTAGAACACCTGTTTGTTGGGAAGAAGTTGGTACTCGCAGTTTCCATGGACCGACTATTGTTAGCGAGACAAGTGACAAGGTCAAGTTGATCCAAGAACGTCTGAAAGTGGCTCAGAGCAGACAGAAGAGTTATGCAGACTCTCACAGAAGGGATTTACAGTTCAAAGAAGGAGATAAGGTTTTCTTGAAAGTGTCACCCACTCGTGGAACTTTGAGGTTTGGACAGAAGGGCAAATTGTCTAGGAGGTACATTGGACCGTATGACATTATGAGTAGGATTGGTGATGTGGCTTACAGGTTAGCCTTACCACCTGAGCTCTCCGGCGTACACAATGTTTTCCATGTGTCTATGTTGAAGAAATACGTTCCCGACAGGCTACACATACTCCGTTATGAGCCATTAGAAATCCGAGAAGATGCTACATATGTTGAGAAGCCTAAACAGATCATTGACACCAAGGAACAAGAATTGAGAACTCGGACTATTCAGTGGGTCAAGGTACTTTGGGAGAATCATGGACCGGAAGAAGCAACTTGGGAATTACGGGATCAAGTTCAGAAGAAGTACCCACATCTTCTACCGGAGGTGAGTTTTAATTTCCATTTGGAGGACCAAATGTCCTAAGGGGTGGAGGATGTAAGACCCCGACCCGAGAGACCTCGTTTAGAGTTGAGTAAGTTGTGTTTTAGTTTTAAGTGTGTTTAGTGGTTTTTGAATTAGTTGGGGATTAGAATAGCTTTTATTATAGCTTTGGGGAATTTTGAGAGCCTTGCTACTTGTGGGACCCTTTGGGGGTTCTTGTTACGGATTGTGTGAGATTGGGGGTTTACCGATGATTTTCAAAAATTGTGTTTTTAACCCATTGGACTTATCTTGTTAATCCCTACAACTTTCAATTTGACCTTGTTTCCATTCGAAGACCCTAAACCCGACTTTCCCCAAATTGATGGCAAAATAGTCTTTTTACCCAAAATCTGGACACCGATTTTAATGTCTCCAAAGTGTGTAAAATACATACTTTTTGAAAACTAGAAATTTCACCGATCAACTTTGTCTTCTTCGTTGAATTCGTTTGAAGCCCCGAAAGCCATGTTTTGAGCCCGAGCAGTCTTTTAAGTTGTGGGCCCCATCCTCACTTACTATATATAGAAAGCTTCTTCTTCATTTTTCCCATTTCTGGCAAAAACCCTAGAGGAGAAGAGAAATCTCAGCCCTAAGGGTTTTCCCTTGCCTTTTCTTGCTTCCTTTCCCATAAACCACCATAAGAACTTGGCTAAATTAAGAGATGGACCTTGCAATCTTCTTCCTCACTCCAAGAGCTCTCTATTGGTACCATTTATGAAGACATGCATCACCATTAGAGCTTCTTGTGAGCTCCTTCTTCTTATTTGAACCACTTCTAGGTAAGGGATCCTTCCAAGCTTTTAGAATCTTGTTTGTTTAGCCCTAGGGAAACTCCATTTCGTTTATTGGAAGATTTTGTTTTGTTTTACCTGGATTCTGATATTCTAGGGTTTGGATTTGGGGGTTTTGTGTAGATTTGGTATCTTGGCTTGGAGAGGTGTTGAGGCTTGATTTTCTTAGCATTTGGACCTAAGGCAAGTGGATGAATGGATTGATTTCATGTTTTTCTTATTATTAAGGATTTAAACTCTCATTCATTGCTTTCACCTAACTTGTTTCATGAGCTTTCATGATTTTTGGAAACATGCATAATGTTGGACTACTCTCTATTTATATAGTCCTCTTGGAAAACATGTGTTTTATTGTCTTGCTTTCAGATCATTATGGATTTTCATTTATGGAGATGTCTTGTATTAAATGAGGTGGAAGTGATGGAGAAATGAATGATTTATTGGAATGGTTGTTAGAAGAGTTAATGATGGATGGAAGGGGGTTAAAAGGAGGGTTTGAGACCCTTAATTGTATATGTACAAGGATGTCCAAAGGAGGATGAAAGGAGGAGAAAATGAAGGAACGGACTGTATTCAGAAAATGAGTTTCTGGACAGTTCGCTCGAGCGACCATGACACATCGCTCGAGCGAACCCGTCACAGAACCTCGTTGGCTCGAGCCAACCCTCTGATTGCTCGAGCCAACCTGATCCGAGCAGGTCCGCTCGAGCGAACCCCAAACAGAGAGCTGTTCGCCCGAGCGAACTGCCTGTCTGTCATGGGTCAATGCCTAAGGGTTTGGAACTTTATTTTTAGGCTTGGGGAGGTATCATATGGAGCCCCAATGCCATGCAAGGCGTTATATGAAGTCTGGAAAAAGAAGAAACCTCATCATGGAGATTCCATGAGGTTGTTCTAGGTTGACCAATGTGTATAAGGACCCGGAATGTCCCTAACTCTTAAAGAGTACCAAATTACATCATGACCGACATACGGGACCCTTATCCACACTGATTCAATTCTAGGAACCTCAATGTTTAGCCTGTAAATGTATGAGAAACTATTCGCATTCGATTTGCAACCAAACTCCTATTTTGGGATTTCAACCAACTTAATATGACTAGACTGTTCCAAGAGTACTAGAAGTGATGTGTTTAGCTTTTGCTAACTTGTATATGGCGACTTGAGATGGATGTGTATTTGTGCCTAGGGCACCCCGTTCTTTTACTATGCATATGATTTGATTTATCGTATTTGACCTATGAGTCGGCACCACTGAGCCTGGACGACCTCGTCGGTTTGATCCACCGACTTGGGGTTCCTTCCCCTCCTGATAGTCAGCTGCAGTCTGGAATGTGCAGAGTTTTTACCCGGTTCGCTACCGTGGTCCCGTAAAGTATATATATATATGTATATTATAATATTTATCGTTGTCCCTCCTCACCTTGTGTGACTGAGGTCAATGATCCTGTTAGGTTATGCGCTCTCTTCACTTCGGTGAGAGAGGATGTGGCTTTGTGTGGTTGCCATCTTGACAGTTCCTTATCCTTGGTACCTCTACTGTTTTATACCGTTCATGTGCTATTTAATAAATGATGCATCATCTTTTATGAAATTCGTTGTTTATACACAGGTTTCCTAAACTCTTGCATAGTATCGTAGTTTTATTATTGTTGTATCTTTTCACCCACCTGCCAGACCGTCGTGTCTGACCCATTTATTTTGGTACTCAGGTCCCGAGCTTATTGCCTTTGAGGAGGAGCCTGAGGAGGCGGTCGGCGAACCGCAACGAGTGATTGAGTGGCAAGCCGATGATGTCATGTAGACATTCGGCCTTGCCTTGAGGACGATACATCTTGGGAACTTGTGATATCTCTATTTTGGGTTTCATCTGGTTGTACGGTCTCTGTTGACCGTTATTTTGGGGGGTTAAACAATTGATCTTTTGTATATACACTTAACTTTACTTTTGGGGAAAATATGCTTATGACCATTGCTCATTCTGATATCTGATCATGTAAATTATGAATCAGTCTTGCTTATGGAATGGAACAGTATTAATCTGGTTTGCTACACGCTTCCGCAATCTTGAGAATGTGTTTGATATGGTTACATGTGAGATGATGTGTGAAGATAATCCTCACCGCGGAACCCTGTGGGAAATCACGTGCACGGATAAATGTTCTTTTAATTCCGTGTGCGGTTTAGCCAAAGAGATGCACGTGGCGCGGCATCATCAACCGTGTCCCGATCCCGGACTTAGTCGGATCCTCCCTTAATCCCGGTCCGGGGTCGCGACACCCGCGAAACATAATCTTTTTGGAAACTAGAAATTTTCCCGATCAACTTCGCCTTCTTCGTTGAATTCATTCGAGGTCCCAAAAGACATGTTTTCAGCCCATCTTTTTCTTTAAGTTCTGGGACCCACCTGTAGTTGCTATATAAGGAGAACCCTCCTTTTCATTCCCTTTTTCCTGCTCATTTCATTGTAGAAGAGGAAGAAGCCAGCTGCCTAGGGTTTCTCTTGGTCACTTCCTTATTCTTCTTGCTTCTCCATCTCAAATCAACACCAAACCCTTACCAATCAAAGGATGAACTTCACCATCTTCTTCCTCATCTCTAGAGCATCTCATGGATAACATGTTTGAAGAAACCAAGCTTTCTTGGAGCTTCCATTGAGCTAACCTTGTCTTTTGAAGAGCTTCCAAGTAAGAGATCTTCTCAATCTCCTAGATTCATGTTCTCCCAGTCCTAGAGAGGCTTTATTTTGATTCTTGCAAACTCCCTCTTTCAATTTCTTGATTTTGATATTCTAGGGTTTCTTGTAGTTTATTTTGGGGGTTTTTGAATAGATTGGTGTTTGTGGCTTGGAGAGGTGATTAGGAGCTTTGATTGCTTAGCTTGGACCTAAGGTAAGTGGATGAATAGATAAATCTTGATTTTTAGCATGTTTTATGAATAATATGATTTTATTTATGGTCATTAGTATATTCCTCTCCTTATGTTTTTATTGATTTCAAAGATATGCATAGTAATGGATATTTCCCCCTTGTTTAATCTCTTAAAATGTATGTATTGTAGATTGTTAAATCTTGTTTCATGTTTACATTATACATTGTTAAATCTTGTTTCATGTTTACATTGGATTTCCATGGATGATATGGAAGGACTTGGATGGCGGATTGAATGAGGTTTTGAAGAGGTTTTGGAGTCCTCTATTATGTGTGAAAAGAGTGCTCAAATGTATGGAAGGAGAAGAGGGAAGAAGAGCACGGACTGCACTAAATCTACACTTCTGGACAGTTCGCTCGAGCGAACTTGACACTTCACTAGAGCGAACCCCTCACAGAAGCTCGTTGGCTCGATCAAACCTTCTGATCGCTTGAGCCAACCTGATACGAGCAGGTTCGCTCGAGTGAACCCCAGACAGAGAGCAGTTCGCTCGAGCGCACTTCCCAGTCCACTCGAGCCAATTGTCTATCAAGCCTGGGTCAATGTTAGGAGTTCTAAAATGTTATTCTATTGCTTGGGGAGGTATTGTTTGGAGCCCCAATGCAATTGAAAAGCCCAAGAAGCGTTGTGTGAAGCCCGATTGAGGAAGAAGCCCCATCTCGTAGTTTCGTTGAGGATTTTTAGACTTATCAATGGGCGTAGGAGCCCAGAATGTCCTTAACTCTCAAAGAGTATCAAATTTATATCAAACCCGACGTATGGGACCCTATTCACACTGATTTGGATCTTAGACCCTCAACGCTTAGCACAGAAATTTATAAAAATCCATTTATAATTGAATTTTACTCGAATTTTTACTTGTGCACTTCAAACCTTATGTCCTATGACGAGTCATGCCCCGGATATACTGAAATTATATTTTTAGCATATTGCTAACCCGTTTATGCCCGACCCGATACAAATATGTTTTTTTGCCTATGGGCACCCAGTCCCGTTTATATATGTACTTGTTTTGATTTCTTACATATGACCTATGAGTCTGCACCACTAAGCTTGGACGACCTGATCAGTTTGATCCACCAACTTGGAGATCCCCCTCCTGTCCTTCCAGCTGCAGCCTGGATCCCATTCCTGTCCCGATACCCGATTCGCTACCGTGGTCCCGTATAGTATTATATGTATTTACATTCAATCGTTGACTCTCATCACCTTGTGTGATTGAGGTCAACGTCCCGATGTGCTCTCATCACTTTAGTGAGAGAGGATTAGTTTTATGTGGTTGCCATCTTGCTAGTTCCCGATCCATTGGTACCTTTATATGTGTTTATATTGCACATGTTTCTCCTAATAAATGATGCATTATCTTACATGAAATTCATTATTTATACAGGCTTCGATGTTTTTCCCAAGGTATCATTGTTTTAAATTTATTGTGATATCTTTTCACCCACCTGCCAGACCGTCGTGTCTGACCCATCTTTGGTACTAAGGTCCAGACCTCGTTGCCTTTGAGGAGGAGCCAGAGGAGGCGGTTGGTGAACCGCAACGTGTAGTTGAATGGCAAGCTAATGATGTCATGTAGATATCCGGTCATGCTTTGAGATACGACATCTTTTGGGGTTTTTTATTAACATCTTTGGGGGAATATTCTTTTGGATGTACTGGCCTTTGTTGGCCATTATTTTGGGGCAATTATTTAACTTATATTTTGTATAAACTCTAACTTTATACTTTTGGGAAAAATGCTAATTATCATTGCTCATTCTTACACCATGTCATGTTACTTGTGAATCTTGTCTTGTTTATGAAATGGAATAGTATGTTCATGATTTGCTACATGCTTCCGCAGCCCGAATATGTGCATGACTTGTATATGATATGACTTGAATGTGAATTCCTCACCGCGGAATCCTGTGGGAAATCACGTGCACAGACAAAATATTCTTCTTAAATTAATGTACGTAAGGGTCATTAATTTAATCATTGTTGTAACATGGCTTCATCACCATTATCATTAATCACCGTCTCGATCCCGGATTAGGCCTCTTGACCCGGTCCGGGGTCGCGACATAAACCTATGAATGATTGTTCATGGGTTTCCACCAACTCCTTTTTCGATGGCATATTTGAGGAATTATACTTGCGATAGAAGACTAGTTTGTCAAAAAAAGAAAAAAAGATTTCCACATCTTCAACCAAGATGGGAATATAGGCCACATGAGTTAGATGTCGAACCAAAACTCTCTGATAAGAATTTGACTCATGTCTAAACTCTCCAATAGACTTCTAGTTTAATTTTTTTTTTTAAACCAAAAGGGCCACATCCCATCCATACTGGATAGGAGCCAAGGTGAGAAAGAACTGTCCCAAAAACAATCGCTACTTGCCAAGGAGCTAAACTGAGCTATAGAATGGGCTACCCTCTGAAATTCTCTAGGAATAAAAGAGAACTTAACATATTCAAAGGACTTAGCATCGTTCAAAATGTCGTTGATGAGGGTAATTAAGGACCAATCCAACGATCCATTGATACATTGAACCACCTCCAACGCGCGTCAGAAAATACTTAAATCCTTGGAAATCTTTTAGCCACAGCAGAATTTAGTGCAAAGATTATTGCGAGCACTTCAGCCTCTTAGGGAGAGTTGGAGACAAAAGCTCTTGAACCTGCACATAAATTAAAAATGAATAATCAAAAGACATAGAAAAGCCACATCCATCCGTACCATCTGGTGTTTTAAAAGCCGCATCAGTAAAATTAGAATACTATTATCATAAGAAGGTATAGAATGGGTCTCATTCTTGGGAGAATAAAACATGACATCTATTGGAGCCATAATATCACAGTCTGCTGACATGCAATTAGCTTCCCTCAAGATTTGTTCTGGGTTAATAGAGGAACCCCTAAAAATATAAGCTTTCCAAATGGTCCACCATATAACAAAGATCCAATCAACCAACTGCAAATTAAGGGTTGAACCGGTATGATTAATGGGATTAATAACATTTTCCACCAATCCAATAGACTTCTAGTTAGCGATGGTAAATGGGTAGGTTCGGGTCAAAATGGGTTCCTGTGTTAAAAGGTCGACCTATATCTGACCCATTTTTAAAATGGATCAAATAACTTCAACTTGGACCCAATATAGGTCAACCCATTGAACACAACCCAACCAATAGAATCTTGGACCAAACCCAAAGTATTTAAAAAAGCTAAGGCTATTTTCGGGTTAAGTTGCAGGGGAAAACAAAAGGCCCAACAAAATCTCACCTCATTCTATATAACATAGATTATTGTAAGTCACAAATATCAAAAGACCAAATTGTTTTGGTGGGTTAGATATGTCAGTCGACCCTTAACTCTTGCTGAATACATTTAAATATATCAGGCGAATTATGCGAGTTGAGCGGATTAACTCTAATCCAACCCATACAAATGTGGATCAAGTTTTCCTAACCCATGATTGGTCCATATAGATTGGTGACTGATGACATATTTTGTCAAATTACTTCCAGTGAGAGATAATCCTTGGTATTAACTAACTGATTAATCTAACATAAGCACCGGGTATAGGGTACGTCCCTTATTTTGGAAAAACTCTAAGAATATAATATTTTGAAAAACGTTATAGCTGTAACTTTAGATAATGCAACAAATAATCCAGCGGCTATTGGTCTAATGAAAACTATGAGGCTATTATAGCCCTTATTCTAAGGTCAAAATTACAATTACTTTTTAAATTTTATTATAACCAAATGGGTACATCAAGGGCTATTATAGCTCTTATTCTACCCTTGCATATATGAGCCGGCCGGGCTTATATCGAGCAAAAGTCCTCCGTGCTTGGGCTGGCGTACAATTTCCTGGCCCTTACTTGGGAGAATCCTCAAACCAAAAGGAAGAGAACTCCATATCGGGATCCACTATCTTTAAATTCCACTTTAATAGGAGTGGGTCCCACCAGAAAATTAAACAAATGAATAAAAATAGGGAAATTTTCAAATATGGCCTTAAGTTATTGCCTTATTTCAAGAAATGACACAAGTTTTGAAAATTTTCAAATTAGTCTCTAAGCTTTCCAAAATATCTTTAATTAAGGACGTCCGGCCATTTAAAGGTATTTTCTAGTGACTTCTTCCCTCAATATTTTGAAAATACCCAAATTACCCTTCATTTAAAGTCATGACATTGTTTCAACAACCACTACATGAAACCAATCGCTGTAGGAATACTGGTTGTCCTTGATCACCGTGAGGACACCGATGAGAGAAATGAGGAGAATGTAAAGGAAGTGAATGAGAGTTTGATTACAATGAAGGGTAATTTGGGTATTTAAAAAAAATAGGAAAAAGTTGCCGAAAAATAATTTTAAGTAGATGGATGTCCTTAATTGAAAACTTCCTAAAAACTTTAGATACTAATTTGAAAAGTTTTGAAACTTGTGTTCTTTTTTGAAATAAGGCCGAAACTTGAGGACAGTTTTGAAATTCTCCCATAAAAATAAATAACCGGTCCAAGCAACATTCTTCACAGCAATTTACCGGCTGGCCCACCTAGTGAAAGTGAAAACTTAATTGAACTGTTTATTATTATTAACTTCAGGAGTAGGTTTTTGGTGAAGCTTTGTTAGCTCGTCCCTGCTTCCTTTCCTGCCACCACATCAAACACCGTACTCTTGAGAGGAGAGAGTTGATGGTCATCGCTGCTGGTGCCAGGTCTGTACTTCGGTCAGGCTCCTTTCACAAGGCT
Organism: Litsea cubeba; assembly: GCA_012931725.1. Classification (NCBI taxonomy): domain Eukaryota; kingdom Viridiplantae; phylum Streptophyta; class Magnoliopsida; order Laurales; family Lauraceae; genus Litsea; species Litsea cubeba. The sequence continues at coordinate 36,581,766 of CM022955.1, read as the reverse complement.
TCAAATATATCTTCGTCCATGAGCATCACAGATCTTGCAAAAGATGTGCAGGCAGAGGCTTAGTGAGATATTTTATCATCACTTCCTCTAAAAGTATATAAATTAAAGACGTTAATTTAGTCTTTCTTACACTCCCCGGCCTCTACGTTATGTGACTTATCAATGTCCTTCAAATGACTACTGAATTGTACCTCTATTCTATCGCTAACGAGATGGCAGACATGGTATTTACAAGTACTAGCATTGACTCATCGTCCTTAATTAACTTTAAATCATTGTCACACGGGCTGCTTAAGCTTGATTATACCCTTCTTTTTGAAGTCTTTATGCATTGTACACGAGCATAGGGTTCTTTCAAACTGATTGGTTCGGTTCGGTTTTTTATTTAAATGTGTGATTAAACCGATCAAATCAATCCGAACCAAACCAATTATATATATATATATATTTTTATAAAATATATAAAGAAATATGAAAAATTACTTGAAGAAAACCCGAACCCTAACTCCATTACTTGAAATCCAACGTCTCTCACCAATTGAACTGTTTTTTGTGCAAATAAAATAAAATAATAAAAAAAACAATAACCTAACCGAACCGAACCGGTTCCTTTCGATTCGATTCGGTTTGAGCATATAGGCGGTTCGATTGGGTTCGATAAAATATAAAAATGACGAGTTTAGTTTGGTTGATGGATTTCCCTCTCAACCGATCCAAACCGCCCCATGTGCACCCCTAATGAGCACGCACATAAACCCTAAGGTGGTTGCATGTAAATCTCTCTCTAGTTTGTCCTTCAAATCCTAATATATAATTCAAACCCTTATTTTTTTGAAAGATTTTTTTTAAGATTAAATAATAATTAACTCCACCCCACACCAACCCCCCGGCCCGGCACTAATCATTGATTTTTTGGCAAGATGGCCCCTCCAAATTATTTAACACTCAATTAAATGAAAAAGAAGATTATAACAAATTACATGCCATAAACATTCTTAGAGTCCAAGATTGAAGTCTACATGGTATAAGATGATTTTCATTTTACAGATTCTTTCTACCAAGAAAAGTCTTTTGAAAGAGAGATTGCCTTTCTTCCAAAACAGTAAGAAGATTAGGGTTTTGAAGAAGAGTAAAAAAAAAAAGAGGGGAAAAGGACATAGGAAATAAGAAGAGTGGAAGCCTGCAGTCGCTTGAGGCCTTTGGATGCTGCTACCAAATGTGCCAGTCTCTTATTTTCTCCCTTTCCCAATTTCCACCTCCAGTCTATAGTTATTGTTGAGTGAAATAGGCATCAAACCCGTTCGTCGCCTTTATAAAATCGCTTACTGTTGGCAAAATAGTTTCCAAACTACATTATGGGACCCACTGAAGTCACCTATGTGCATTATAAGCCGTTGGATAGGAATATCCAAATGACCCAAATTTCACTTTGATTAGATGACATAATACTACTACACCAAAAATGACCATTAGGAACGGTCTTGAACCATTTCTAACGTGAATTAAAACGGTTGGAAACTGTTTCAAAAAATGGTGTTCCAACAATATTGAAACGGTCTGTATCGGTTCCAAAATAATAATATTGAAACGGATTAAAACCGTTCCAACTTTTGAATTTCGGAACGTTTCTTATAAACCGTTTCAATACTGTTATACAATCATTCCTGTTGTTTATCTTGGAATAGTGTTAAGATCGTTCTAAAAACCGTTCCAAAAGCATTGTAAAACCGTTCCTATTCTAGAACCATTTAGAACTGTTCCAAGTTTAGTGAGAACGGCTTATAACCGTTTCCAATGACTAAAAAAATTTTTTTTTTAAATATTGTAATTGCAAAATTTTAATATGCAACCAAAACAAATGCATTTAAAAAAAATATTCATAAACTGTAACATTCACACCGATACACATTCATAGAAAACAATCACCAAATGGTTCACAAAATCTAAAATTGAAATCAATAGACTAACTTGAACTCAAACATTAAATTTATAATATTTGAATATCGATCCATACATCACACATCCACCTCATATAACCTTCTAACTACTTTCATCCACTCCATTTCTAAAAAAATAATAGCCAAAGAGTCCATCCCATCACATTTTTTGTGGCTTTAACTTTCTCCAATGTTGTTTACTGAGTTGAATTGTTTGTTAGTTTTATGGTCTCAATACCAACATATGATGTAATGAATTGATTCATTTCTTTATTAATCAATATATTCATGAATGCTCTCCATTTCATGAGATGAATGGTGTTTTATTATATACTTGCACATAACCAATACAAATGACATAATTGTTAATGAGATAAACTGGAGTTCATAAGTATACTAGATGTAATACATGTGTATGGATGAGATCCACATACAAGAGACATGTATAACAAATCTTATACTTGAATATCTTAACAACTAGTGATGAGACTGGACATCTCATACTGACAAGGTTGCGGCACTTTGATCACTATGAGATAGTGTGATTTGTCTCGATCATCAGAATGTAAGATTCTGGATCATAGTGCTGGTACATTGGATGCATTGAAGGACCATGAGAAGCAACTTATTAACATTATCTTTACCTTAAGGTCCGCTCTCATAATTCCCTAGCAGTAAGCTCTCAATCCTGAGACATTAATGAACTCAAGTTTCTATCTATTCATTTGCTTTGAGCCACCAATGAGTAAGGCCAACTGTAGGTCAACACCTCGGTGATTTGGGTACGTGGTAGTAGGACTGTAGGAACATTCAATGTTCAATATGAAATCTATCTTTAATATCCCCTTGTGTCAATTAATGAATTTAATCATTGGTAAGTGTACACACATTCCGATTAAGAGTAAATTGGAAAGGTACCATTGATCATAATAATTAATTAGGGCTCAAGGATAATAAGATATGGATCTAGTTTGGAAGATAGGTCCAATTGATCCATGGATATTGATGGAGGGGGCTACTTGTGGTAATAGGAAAGTTTAGGGTCTTCTATGTAATTTCCTAAGACTGGAGTTCAATTGCATTTATATAGTGGAGTTATTTGCAATTAACTATGGGCCCGAATTGTACATGAGATATGGGGTCGCGTGTCCCAATTGGAGTCAGCTTTCTTTGGAATCCCTAGTGGTCCCCACACTAGCCCAAATTAGAAAGATACTAATTCTAGTTGAACTCTAGAAGGAAAGTTACTATTTCTATTTGAAGTGAGACTTCTAATAGTGGTAATAGTATGTTACTAATTATTAATGGAAGTGAGACTTCTATTATAATTAAAAAAGAAGAGAAAGTTGCTAATTAATTTGGAAGTAGAACTTCAAATAGAAATTAGTAAGTGGAAGTTTTTTTTTTTTTTTTGCAAAGGCTATAAAAGGAGATGCATATGGGCTGGACATCCCACTCTCTTGCTTTCTCTTGGTATTCACCCCCAAGCACTCTTCATTGTGCAAGTGTTGCACAATTTATTCTCTTCTAGTTCTTAGATAGTTTCTCTTGAAGATCCCACCCATCTTCTTGAGAAAAAGAAATCTGATAAAGGGTCATAGCGTGGAAGACCATTGGGTATTGGAGAAACCTATTTGATTCGCGAAAGAGTTCGTTATCAAAGAAAGTAACAAATTCTCCATTAGAGTACAACCGAGCTCCAAATGTATAATCTATTTCTTTGTATGTTATAGATCTTTGTTGCATGTTTGTTGTTGGTTCTTCTATCTTGTAGATAGATTGATTTACTGATCTTGATATGTGAGATTGAGGGTCTGCATCTTGGATAGATTGGTAGCCTTCTGGATAGTTGATCCCTGCATCAAGTGGGTCGAAAGCTTTGAAACCTATCCTAGAGGCCCACCTAATTTCCAACATTGTTATGGTGGAAAAGGCCCTCTAATTAACTTGTAGCATGCTTTGCAACGAACTGCATTTCTGACATAAGTATATTCTTTTGAGCATCCTCTTAAAAAAAAGAATTCAAAAGAATGGAGGTTTAGTAATGAAATTAATTTTAGCAACCATGGCAATCACATAGCTATATGACTTGGAAATCCTAGAAACATATAACAAATGACATGTCAATTGGATAAATTAGTAAATATCACGAAGAAAAACGAACATATCCAGATTTCCAGCTCACCACATATATAAGAAGTGTCTACACCATCACCTTCGTCTAGTTCTCTTAGAAGACCTTTCCCTAGACCATCATTTGCAACCTGGTGACAACAATAAACAGTGACATATGTAGGAGCTTTTGAATATTGTGTGTGTGTGTGTGTGTGTGGGGGGGGGGGGGGGGGGGGGGGGGGGAGATTGGCACCATAAATCTTTCTCTCCACACTGCAAAGATAGAAAAAAAATCATTTTATAAACTACCCTTCCCCCCTCCTCCCTTTCCCTCTCTCCCTCCACCCCACCCCACCCTCCCAGACTCCGGCTAGGAGGGATCCCCAGCCGGCTAGCGGCCTCCCTCCCCCTTCTCCCTCTTTCTTCCCCCCTCCCTCCTCCATTCCTCTTCTTCTCCACACCCCCACCCCCCAAGCCGTCGACGAGGAGGGAGATCGGCGGTAGGGCTACACCAGGCGGTTTGGATCCCACTTTGATAATAATAGTTAGATTATTAGATTTTGGTCTTATGAGATGGATCAAGGTGACACGGTTGATCTGATTCTTTTCTAGAAGATGGCTATTGTCTCTGATCATACTTACATTTGTCATCTGCAAAGTCATATTGGAACCTTAGAAAACACTCGACTTGGATTGTGGGATTTGTTTGGTGGGATTCAAAGAAGCAGGAGATCCTTTTTTACTGGCAAGCACATGTTCCATGTCCACTGCGTGAACGCTTGGCTGAATCAAGGTAGATGGTGCCCCAAATGCCGCACCCCAAGGCTGCTGCCTGCCGCCCGATCTCCCTCCCCGTTGTATTTGATTGATAGTGCCCCAAGTCTTCTGTTTAGATGTTATCATTGAACAAAATTGATGATGGTAGCAGATCTCTAGTGCTGTGGAGAATGTTTAATCAGATCTTGTTTGCCTCATTGATTCTCCATTTCCCCCCTTGTTTATTGTTCTTAGAGGATCGGCTATTTAGTGTATGGTGAGGAATTCTCGTGGTACCGAGACTAGTGTATATGAGGTGTTTGAAAGGATCACTTACTATGGCATTTCATCGATAGCATGAGTCATTCTATTTCTGATGCTTTAATGCTTCATCTAAACCATTCTATTTTTTAATATGATTAATGTGAGGAAGTGCAATTAGAACAAAGAAAATCACATCTTACAATTTTGTCATATAGTTCACCACCATGCAGTCACAAATTCCAGAACTACGTATATCTTTATCTTGCTAGCCATCACCTACACACAAAAATAGTAATCACTTTAAGCTAGCAGCATTGATGCAAGTCCTTATTCATCACAGGTTGACAGCATAAGAAAGCAAGTAATGAACAATTTAGCAAGTCATTTCCATGGCATATCAATCAAAGACAACAACATCAATGGAACCATAAGCAAATATTCATGAACAGTTGGGTTTGAAGGCTCTCAACTAGAAAGACTCTCCTTATGCGTGCTTCGCACCTTAATAAATTTCTTTTTCCCCATCTATTATTAGACTGCTACAAAATTGCATTCACCAAAAACCTTCAAAATACAAGCAAATTAAAAGAACATCAAAACACAAAAACATTTTTCTTATAAGAATAACCATATCATATTCTGAATGAGAATCAGTTATCTCTGAGCAATAAAGTATCATAAAAATTGGGTGCTAAAAACACTCCAAAAATTCATACAGCAACCATACCATACAAATTATTGTCCCGAACTGACCGCTTACTCAACAGATTGTGAAATGCGTATTAGTCAGGCCTATAAAAAAACATGAATCACAACAACTTAGTATGGATTGAAGAAATAGAAAAAAACATGAATAACAGAAACACTTGTGTGTGGGGAGATTTCCAGAGCTACAGGATTAAGCTAATCACAGCCATCAGATGGGTTTAAGCATCCTCACGTGCCATCCGGGTGCCGTCTACGTGGCACCGATCTCATCCCGGCTACCAGGACAGAGGCCTTGGCCGACATCAAGCATCTCCGGGCAACAAGTGCCGAATTGGCCCACCTCGGGCGTCATCTCGGCAAGGAGTCCACCTCGGCTGGGCCACCTCAGTGCCATCTCGGCAGAAGACTCTACCTCGGCTGAAGAAGCCAGGACAGTAGACGAAGCAAGAAAGAACCTTCACTTGCGCCACGTCATCAGGCGCGTGGAGAGACAGGGCCCTCATTCCCCACGTCATCAGGCACGTGGAGAGATAGGGTCACGATCTAGTGGGACAGACACGACATCCAGCCGCCCACTATCTTCACCAGATCGCCACATGGCAGCATCCAGCGGCTGAGGCCACATCAGGGCAAGGCCCGAGGGCAGATCCGCTGGTACTCCTACCGCCAAAGGCGCCCAACACAATCTGGCCCAACAAGACACGCATTTAATGCAATGTGGGCTGACCCGACTGGCATTAAATGCTGAGTGGGCCGGATTAGACTGCATTCATTACTTTGTGGGCTGATCATGACTTCCCAGTCAGATCATGGGACCCACGCCAAGATATTCTCTGAGAGATACGATCCAAACCTCTATAAATAGACCTTCATGCACCATGCAAGGTACGCATAATTCCATTCACAGAGCCCTTACTCTGTCTCTCTTCTCCCTCTCTTCCATCGTTCCAGTTCACATACTGACTTTGGCATCGGAGAGCCTTGCGCCGCTCAGGCCAGGGTCCTCTGACCGTTTGCTTCTCCCTTTCAGGCTCTCGGACGGCATCCAGACATTCCAGACACCATCATCTTCCCGGATAAGTCCTGTAAGGCACCCTCTTATTGTGGGTCATAATTTTCTGCACCTACAATTGGCGCCGTCTGTGGGAAGAAATATCCCAGCCATCCAAACCTCTCAAAACCTTCCCAATCTTTCTAAACCTCAATCTCTCGGAAGCCATGCCTCCGAAAGCTAAGAAGGGGGTAGAATCCTCAAGAGCAGCGCTCGAGCTGCCACCACCGCCAGCGGAAGTCCCTCCTCAGGGACGGTCCCGAACGATCCAAGGCACATCCGCAGGCGAGGGTCGTCTGGGCTCCCAACTCTTTGTCGAGATCCCATTCCAGGAGGGAGTCGAGGCCTCGCTCTCAGCGGACGAAACCGTGCCACCCAGGCGCGACGAGCGTCGACACGAACGTTCCCGCAAAGATAAAGCTGTTGCAGCTGAAGGAGACGTCGCAGCGCAAGACGCTCTTCTCCAGAAGCAGGAGCAGCTAGTTCAAGAGCTCCAGCGGGTCCAACAACAGCTGAAGGCGGCACAAGCTGCCTCCTTGAGGCCGGTCTCTGAGCCTCAGGGGAAAAAGAAGGGCGCTCCCTGCAAGGCAGCCCAGCCTCCTCGTGAGGACCTCAGACATCATCTGGACCAGAAACGGGGCCAGATTCGTGACGAAGGCTCGAGCAACAGCCGGAGTCACCATAGTCGCGATGGCCGAACTCATAGCCATCGCAGTTCGAACCACCCCAAACGAAAGTCCAGAGTTCAGACTCCAGAGGAGGACGACGAGCAGGAGTGGTTCGACAAACGTGTCAGGCTGGCTCTCCAGCACAACCTGGACATGCGGGACCAGAAGCAGATCTGCGGTCACGTTGATCTAGGGGGCTCTCCCTTCACGAAGGAGATCGAGCGCACCCCCTTGCCCAGGAAGTTCTCCGTCCCGCGGTTCGTCCCCTATGACGGACTGTCCGACCCATCTGCACACCTCCGACACTTCTCCCAGAAGATGTCCATCTGGGGGAACGAGGGTCCCCTAAACTGCAAGATTTTCTCCTCCAGTTTGGGCGACCTCCCCCTGAAGTGGTTCTGCTCTCTACCAGAGCAGTCGATTTCCAGTTGGAAGGAGCTCCAGCTCTCCTTCCTGAAGAAGTTCCAGGCCTACACCGTCGTCCCCAAGAAGGAAGGGGACCTCATCGCCCTCAGAATGAAGCAGGGCGAAACTCTCGCCAAGTTCACCCACCGATTCTGGGCGATCTACAGCCAGATCGAGGGCGCAAGAGAGGCGATAGCCATCTACGCCTTCCAGCATGCCCTGATCCCCGGCAGCGACTTGCGGAAGGACTTGGCCGGGGACACCCCAGAATCCATGTCAGAGTTGATGTCCCGGGTGAAGCGCTTTATCGCCCGGGAGGAAGACGAGATCCGAGCTAAGGATCAGGACGGGCATCCAGAGCCCGAACAGAAGAATAGCCAGCCTCGGCAAAGAGGCGGGAGGCCCTCCCAGAAGCAGGAGTCCAAGCGGGACTGGGCCTCTAGTTCGGCGAAGCCTTCGTCGTCCAGGTCTGGGGGCAATTGGAAGCCCAGACCTCCCTCCAGCGCCAGTCAGAGCGTCAATGTCGTCTTCAAGGAGCCGATCTACCGCATCCTGGCCAAGATCAAATCCAAGCCGTTCTTCAAGTATCCTCCGCCCATGAAGTATGAACCCACCGAAGGCTCCCGGAGCAAGCTCCACTGCGCCTTCCATAAGGGCAACGGGCACAAGACTGAAGAATGTAGGACTTTGCAGTGGTATCTGGAGAAGCTGGCCAAAGAGGGCCACATCCCAGAGTTCATCAAGGAGGGTGATGCCGGCGGCAGCGAGGGCCGGGTTCACCAGAGCACGGCCCCGGCTCCAGACAGCGAGGACTCAGAGAAGATCATCAACGTGATCCATCTGGCGTCCTCGGCTCCCGCTTCCTCGTCCCGGGGAAGCTCTCAAACCCGTGCCGAAGCCAGGCGGGCTTCGCACGAGAAAGAAGTGATGAAAGCCGACCTCGCCCCGGCGTCCAAGAAAGCCCGCCGCGACAGACCAGCCATCTCGTTCTCGGATCGAGATCTAGAGGGAGTCCAGGTCCCTCACAACGACCCCCTGCTCCTCACCATGAAGCTGAGAGACTTCACCGTAAAGAGGATCCTCGTCGACTCCGGCAGTTCCTCCGAGGTCCTCTACTACGACTGCTTCAAACGGATGAAACTCTCCGAAGCAGACCTCACGGAGGTTCGTGCACCTCTGCTAGGGTTGTCCGCCACACCAGTCTACCCCAAGGGTAGAATCACCTTGGAAACCCAAGTTGGCGGAGCCTCCGTGTCAGCCGACTTTCTGGTTGTGGACGCCCCTTCTCCCTACAATGTCATTCTGGGCAGAACGTGGCTCCACAAGCTAGAGGCAGTTCCTTCTTCCTTCCACCAAAAGCTGAAGTTCGTCCATGAGAACGAGGAAGGCAAGATGGAAGTAGTCACAGTGAAGGGAGACCAGCAGCAGGCCAGGCAATGCATGCTGGCCGCCGTTCCAGCAGTAAAGGAGCCAGAGCGCGTCAACCTGGCCGAATTCGAGAAGGGCCTCGATGAGATCGGCCGGGACCCCGAGAAAAAGAGCATCGAGGACCTGGCCGAGGTCAGGCTAGATCCGACAGACCCAGACCGTTTCTTCCTGATCGGCACCCAGCTGTCGGACGAAGAAAGGGCCGAACTCTCTCGGTTCTTGATGCAGAATGTGGACGTCTTCGCTTGGAACCCAAGTGAGATGCCCGGGGTCGACCCTGAGGTCATGTGCCACAAGCTCAACGTCGACCCCGACCACAAGCCAGTAGTGCAGAGGGCCCGCAGAACCGGGCTGCAGCAGACAGATGCGGTCGTGGAAGAGGTCGACAACCTGCTAAAAGCAGGGGCCATCCGGGAAGTCCAGTACCCGGTATGTCTGGCCAACACGGTGGTCGTCAAGAAGAAAACTGGAAAGTGGAGGGTGCGCGTAGACTTCACCGATCTGAACAGGGCTTGCCCTAAGGACAGTTTCCCCCTCCCGAAGATTGACCAACTGATTGACGCCACCGCTGGTCACGACCGAATGAGCTTCCTTGACGCCTACCGAGGCTATCATCAGATCCCGCTTTACGAGCCCGACGAGGAGAAAACATCATTCATCACCCCCCGCGGCACTTACTGCTATAAAGTAATGCCCTTCGGGCTGAAGAACGCGGGGGCGACCTATCAGCGCCTCGTCACAAAGATGTTCCAGGCCCAGCTCGGCCGAACGGTAGAGGTGTATATCGACGACATGGTCGTCAAATCTGTGCGCTCCAGCGACCATCTGGCGGATCTCGGCCAAGTCTTCGGCATCCTTCGCGCCTACAAGCTCAAGTTAAATGCTGCCAAGTGCGCCTTCGGCGTAGCCTCTGGCAAGTTCCTCGGTAGCTTGGTGACGCGGCGGGGGATAGAGGCCAATCCTAGAACAGATCACCGCCATCCAGGGCATCCAAAGTCCCTCTACCACAAAGGAAGTTCAGAGGCTTACAGGAATGGCCGCCGCACTCAATCGCTTCATCAGCCGCTCATCAGATAAGTGCAGGCCTTTTTTCCAGCTTTTGAGGAAAAATTTGAAGTTCCAATGGACCCCTGAGTGCGACCAGGCATTGGCCGCACTCAAAACTTATTTGATGTCACCCCCATTACTCTCCACCCCAACTCGGGGGGAGATCCTGTATTTATACCTTGCGGTCTCGGATCACGCAGTGAGCTCCGTCCTCATCAGGGAGGACGAGGGAGTTCAAAAGCCGATCTATTACACGAGCAAGACCCTGCTCGATGCCGAGACCAGGTACCTCCTGTTGGAGAAGCTTGCGTTGGCTCTCGTTACCGCCTCCCGCAAGCTCTCCCATTATTTTCAATCCCACACTATTGTGGTGATCACGGAGCACCCACTCCAGTTCATTGTTCAAAAAAGCTGACTTTTCAGGGCGCATATCAAAGTGGGCAGTTGAACTGGGGCAGTATGACATACAGTACCGTCCCCGAACTGCGATCAAAGCCCAGATTCTGGCAGACTTCATAGTCGAATTCGCCTGCCCCAACCCGGCTCCGACCCAGCTCGGCACGGCACTGGGGGGCACAGGGCAAGAGCCAGTAGAAACAGAAGTCCAGCAGTCTCCCACCTCGGCATGGAAGATCTTTGTCGACGGGTCGTCCACCTCTAAGAGAGCTGGCGCCGGCATAGTTCTCCAATCGCCAGAGGGACTGGTCATAGAGCAGGCTTTTACCCTCGACTTCAAAGCGACGAACAATGAGGCAGAGTACGAAGCACTGATTGCAGGGTTGAACAGCGCCCGAATCCTCGGAGCCCAGCACCTGGAAATCTTCAGCGACTCTCAACTGGTAACTAGCCAGCTTGCTGGAGACTACCAGGCTAGGGACGACAGGATGGCGGCCTACTTAGCCCTGGCGAAAAAGCTACTCTCCCAATTCCAGAAAGCCGAGGTCAGGCAAATATCCCGAGATACCAACACGCATGCAGATGCGCTCGCAAACCTGGCCTCCGCTGTCGAAGCAGGAAAGAAGAGGACCATCGAGGTCGGGTCAGTATCAAGGTCAAGTCTAGAACTCCAGTCATCTCGGCTTGTCCTCTGTGCTGACCTCGGCCCCAGCTGGATGGATCCAATCGTCGCCTACTTGAAGGAGGACCAGCTCCCCGAGGACAAGACTGAAGCCCATCAGATCAGGCTCAAGGCAGCCCGCTTTTGGCTCTCTCCAGAAGGCAAACTCTACAGGAAGTCCTTCACAGGTCCATACCTCCAATGCGTCCACCCGACCAAGGTGGACGACTTCCTGTACGAGATTCACGAAGGTATCTGCGGCAGCCATATAGGAGGTCGGTCATTGGCCTACAGAGCAATCAGCCAGGGTTACTGGTGGCCCTTACATGCAGAAGGACGCCCAGGTCTACGCCAGAAAATGCGAGAAATGCCAGAAGTTCTCCCACTCCCTCCATCAGCCAGCGCAGGATCTGAGCCCCCTCTCCAGTCCATGGCCCTTCGCTCAATGGGGCCTGGACATTGTGGGGCCTCTTCACCGAGCTCCAGGGAACAAAAGATGGCTGATAGTGGCTACGGACTACTTCACCAAGTGGATAGAGGCTGAACCGTTGTCTTCCAGTCACGGATAGGGACTCCAGGAACTTCGTCTGGAAAAACATCCTCACGAGGTTCGGCATCCCCCGGACCCTGATTTCAGATAACGGGACTCAGTTCGATTCCAAATCCTTCAGAGATTTCTGCCAAGAGCATGGCATCAGAAACCATTACTCCACCCCGGCATATCCACAGAGTAATGGCTAGGCAGAAATCTCCAACAAAGTGATCCTGGACGGCCTGAAGAAGCGACTGGACAAGGCAAAGGGCAGATGGACAGAAGAGCTTCCGAGCGTGCTGTGGGCGTACAGAACAACTCCAAGGAGGTCCACCTCGGCGACACCATTCTCTCTGGCCTACGGGATGGAGGCGGTCATTCCCCTGGAAATCGGCCTTCCTACCCTGAGGACAGAGCTGGTCGACCAAGGTCGGAATGAGACGAACCTGGCAATGGAGCTGGAGCTGGCGGAATGAACGACGAGAAGCAGCAGCCCTGAGACTAACCGACTATCAGCAGCGGTTAGCCAGGGCATACAATCAAAATGTCAAGGAAAGAAGGTTCACCACGGGAGAGCTCGTTTTAAAGAAGACCCTGCCAGCTGACAGAGAACCAAATGAGGGGAAGCTTGCCCCGAACTGGCACGGCCCGTTCAGAGTAGTTTCAATGGCAGGAAAGTCAGCCTACAAGCTCGAAGACTTGGATGGCAAGCCATTGCCGAGACCGTGGAATGCATCCCACTTGAAGAAATTCTATTTCTAAAGATGTAATGAACTTCAGAATCAATAATAGCAGCTTTTGCCTTGTCGTCAATCTGTCTCTCTGGTCGACTCCGGCGACTCAGGCTCCACGCCTTGGAAACGGCTTCGAGTTCCTACACTCAGCCTTTCCTAAAATCCCGTGTCTTAGGGCACACAGGCTCCACGCCTTGGAAACGGCTTCGAGTTCCTACACTCAGCCTTTCCTAAAATCCCGTGTCTTAGGGCACACAGGCTCCACGCCTTGGAAACGGCTTCGAGTTCCTACACTCAGCCTTTCCTAAAATCCCGTGTCTTAGGGCACACAGGCTCCACGCCTTGGAAACGGCTTCGAGTTCCTACACTCAGCCTTTCCTAAAATCCCGTGTCTTAGGGCACACAGGCTCCACGCCTTGGAAACGGCTTCGAGTTCCTACACTCAGCCTTTCCTAAAATCCCGTGTCTTGGACACACAGGCTCCACGCCTTGGAAACGGCTTCGAGTTCCTACACAGCCTTTCCTAAAATCCCGTGTCTTGGACACACAGGCTCCACGCCTTGGAAACGGCTTCGAGTTCCTACACTCAGCCTTTCCTAAAATCCCGTGTCTTGGACACACTCAGGCTCTACGCCTTGGAAAAGGCCTGCAGTTCCTACACTCAGCCTTTCCTAAAGTCTGGGTTCATAAACCCCTCAAGGCAGTCCGGCTAAGGACAGTTTCCTGAAGTCCGGGTTCATACACCCCTCCGAAGGCCATTGCCGAACTCACTTTCGCCGAACCAAGGCCAACTGAATGGGTCCACTTCGGCACAATGCAGCTCGTATCGGCCAAAGCCAGCCCTTTCGGCCGAGGCCAGTTCCAGCATTCAAACACAAAAACCCAAGCATTCCGGAACAGCGCAAAGAAATGAGAAAAAGAACTCAAAAGCACTGTACACAGCTTGGGTAATCAGAAAATTCCTTTTCATTCATTGCAAACTGCTTCGTTACAAGAAATACATAATAGAAAGCAAAGTACAGAAAGAAGGACCACAGTCCTCTAAAAACAGAAAATGGAGAGAGGCTAGGAAACTCTGATCTTCACCGACTCTTCAGGCGGAAGGCTCGAGGACGCCGGATCGCCACCTGGAGGTTCTGAGCGATCCTGGACCTCACTGGGCTCTGCAACACCCTCGGCGGCCAGTGGGACCAGCCAAGCTTGAAGAAACCTCCCGGACCAGCGGGGCCTCAACCCGCCTGCCGTACGACGGGCGCACAGGTCCGTGTGGGACGAGAATGCGCCACCGTCCCCTTGCAGTGCATCCTCACTCTGTCTGGCCAAGGGCCAGTGGCCATGGACCCGCGTTCAGAGAGCGCGTGGCCCACGGGGAGTTCCTTCAGAGAGCGCGTAGACCACGACAGCCTTCCCCCATCGGGGGCAGCCGTCCAACGGCGCAGGGTTTTCCCCCGGATCAAGCAATTTCAGGCACCTTCCAGACATGGCTCCTACAACCATGTTCCTTCCTTCTTCCATGGCGAGCCTGCTCCCCCTACTTATAGGATGGAAGAAGGCTCAGTCTCCAAAAGGAGTTATGGGGCGAAGTCTCCCACGCGTTGTTGGGAAGGCGCGACTGTCGACCAGCGAACCCTATGGCGCCACGTGGAGACATCCGTCAGACTCCCTCGTCTGCCGCGCCACCATGTTTATTGCTATTCAAGATCACCCACGATACGGAGGATCAGCGCGAATACCAATGAAGATCGCCTAAGATACGGAGGATCGGCGCGAATACCAAAGAAGATCACCTAAAGGAGCACTCTATTGAACTCAAGCAATCGAAGTACCAAGCTAAAAAGAGAGAAGCACGAGTATTTCAAAAAACCTTCATTTGTATTGAAGTTTCACTCATTACAGTGTTCAGCAAATACAAATTGAAGAAAATTACAAAGCACAAAGCAAAAGAGCAAAAATCCCGAGGTCCCGAAGTCCCGAGGTCATGACCGGTCAGTTGCACGGGCTGCGGCGTCAGAGGCTTCGCCGGATGGACGGGCAGAATTCGGCACCGGAAGCGTGTACGGAGGAGGCTCCAGAAAGGAGGAGTGGCCCTCCGAGATCCCGACCTCCTTCAGGCCGGCAAGCCACCCTTTCGCCCAGGCCTTATCCCTCACCACAAGAACCCTTTCCTTGTAGTGGGCGGTGACCTGCACTTTGGCATCCTCGAACGCAGCGTCGCACTCGGACTCGAGCTTCGCCTCGGCTTCATCCGCCCTCTTGGACTCGGATTCGAGCTTCGCCTCGGCTTCATCCGCCCTCTTGGCCTCGGCTTGAAGCAGGGCCGCGTAATCATCTCCCATCTTCGAAATGGAGACCTCGAGCTCGGCCGACCTAGTCCTCTCCGCCTCGGCTTCCTCCCTCGCCTGCTCGAGCTTCGTCGCGTATTCCTCTTCTACCCTGGCCAACTTCTGGCTAACAGCATCCAGGGATTCCTGCAGGCCGTTCTTCTCCACGGTCAGCTCGGCAGCGTCCGTGCTATACCTGCAGATCCGTTCAGCAACGGCCATGGACTTCTGTGCCGCCTGTCAAGGAAATGAGGAGTACATGTTAGATCCAAAGAGCGTCAGATGCTAAATCGCTGGTTCGACGAAGGGAAATGAAGATTTACCGCGAAGTTGGACTGCAGCATCGACAGGATCAGCTTCTGATCGCTGTACTTGTCCAGCCGCTCCATGTCCCGGGGAAGGGCGCAGGCTCGCCCTAGAGCCTCCAGGACCTGGGGATCAATCTTTGGAAGAACGCGATCCTCCATCGTCATCGGCCTTCCCGGCTCAAGCATGAAGCTCGGCTCCCATAACGGCGGCCCCTGGGGCAACGGGGCAGCTGCCGAGCTAGGGCCCTCATCGGTCCTCGGCATCTTCGACGGCCGAGATCCCTCCCGCTCGACCTCGGCTGGGGGCAAGCGTACCCCTAGATCAACAGGGCTAGGGGGCACGGGAACCTCCGCCACCTCTGCAGGGGAAGCTACCCGAGCCCTCGGAGATGGATGCTCCGGCAAATTCACCGGATCCTGGGGGGCTCGGGCGTCCTCCACTCCAAGCGCCAAAGCCTCAAGGTCCTCGAAGGACAAGCGCCTAGTGTGCCTCATTTCGGAGCCTGGGGAGGGAGATCGGGCGGCTTGACTCGATTCCCGTCCTGGAACCTGAAGTCTCGATCCCGATATGGAAGCTAGGATTCCAGACGCTGCCCTAACTTCAGACGACGCCCGCGAGGGCTCTGCGACCTCCGGAACGGTCCTGCTCCTGATCAACCCCGGATCCGGCACCTTCACTCTGGATCGGCTCTACGGTGCCCCTCAGATACCCGCGGTACTTCGGCTTATACCCTAGCAGCGACCAAGCCGCCCTGCCGTCGTGACCGCTGTATCGCTTCACCAGACGGAGCCAGGCCTCGTTCCTCTTCCAAATGTATCTGGCAGCCCGTTTCCTCTCCTTCAAAGCTGCAACAATCAGAAGCATAAGCACGGCAGAATAAAAAGAAACTTATGAAAAAAGAAAGAAACGAAAGGCGTTTACTTGGAATGGTACCGAAGTGGCGAGGGACCTGGTAGCCTCTATCGGTGTCGGCCTCCCCAAACTCCCAGTTCCCTGAGACGTATAGAAGATCGTCTCCAGCATACTTGCTCGAATCCTCCAAGTATCGGACGAAGCCGTCCCGGCCTGGCTTAGCCCAGAGATAATAAGACTCTCCGGACCTGCATATGTCGTAGACATCCTCAAGGTCGAAGACGCCGAAGTCGGTGCCCAGGACCTCATTCAACTTGACCGTGCCCATCACGATCTTGAAGGCATTCGGCAGCAGTTGGCAGGGGCAGAGACACCACTGACTAAGGCATCTCCTAAGGAGTGGGTGAAGTGGAAATCGAACCCCGCCTTCTATCACAGCCACCAGCGGAAAAGGCATCCAACCTCCCGAAAAGTCGCGAGGGTTGTAGCCACGGGGTTCAGCACCCCTGACTTGGACATCAGCAGGGATCCTAAAGGCTGATCTAAAGCCCTCGATCGCTGCCTCGCTCTCTAACCAGTGGCTGTAAATCCCCATTCCTATCCCAGTCTAAAACCAGAGAAACCCGCAAAAGAAGAAGCAGAGCAGGAGGGACTTACGGAAGCAGAACGAAGATGCTGGGCAGCAAAGAGACCCAACTTCAGCAGCGCACCACTCCTCAGATGAAGCTCCCTCGACAGTAGCTTGCCCACCTCTGACGCTCGCCTATGATTCAGAATCGCAAACGAAGGATAGAGCAGACCTCAACTGCCCTATATAGCAGAGAGGCCCCCCTTTGCAGAAACCCTAATCGGGCGTGCCAAGGGGCGCCCCCCTGGGATTTCGCGCGAATCATTTCAAAAATTTATTACGCCTCCCTGAAGCGGCGCGCAAATCATTTCAAAAATTGATTGCGCCCCTGACGAGACGGCGTGTACGACCTTGAAGAGACAGACAACCAGCCAGGAGACGACACGTGGAGCCGTCGAACTGTCTTCAGCATTGAATAGGGGACGCCATTTATCACCTCGAACATCCAAAGCGACAGCGAGTCAGGGCCGAAAGAGGCTCTCCCCCAGATAGATCCGGCACATAGCTCCCGACCTCACGGCACTGACGTTCTACGCGAGCTCGGAAGCTAGGGGGCAATTGTGTGGGGAGATTTCCAGAGCTACAGGATTAAGCTAATCACAGCCATCAGATGGGTTTAAGCATCCTCACGTGCCATCCGGGTGCCGTCTACGTGGCACCGATCTCATCCCGGCTACCAGGACAGAGGCCTTGGCCGACATCAAGCATCTCCGGGCAACAAGTGCCGAATTGGCCCACCTCGGGCGTCATCTCGGCAAGGAGTCCACCTCGGCTGGGCCACCTCAGTGCCATCTCGGCAGAAGACTCTACCTCGGCTGAAGAAGCCAGGACAGTAGACGAAGCAAGAAAGAACCTTCACTTGCGCCACGTCATCAGGCGCGTGGAGAGACAGGGCCCTCATTCCCCACGTCATCAGGCACGTGGAGAGATAGGGTCACGATCTAGTGGGACAGACACGACATCCAGCCGCCCACTATCTTCACCAGATCGCCACATGGCAGCATCCAGCGGCTGAGGCCACATCAGGGCAAGGCCCGAGGGCAGATCCGCTTGTACTCCTACCGCCAAAGGCGCCCAACACAATCTGGCCCAACAAGACACGCATTTAATGCAATGTGGGCTGACCCGACTGGCATTAAATGCTGAGTGGGCCGGATTAGACTGCATTCATTACTTTGTGGGCTGATCATGACTTCCCAGTCAGATCATGGGACCCACGCCAAGATATTCTCTGAGAGATACGATCCAAACCTCTATAAATAGACCTTCATGCACCATGCAAGGTACGCATAATTCCATTCACAGAGCCCTTACTCTGTCTCTCTTCTCCCTCTCTTCCATCGTTCCAGTTCACATACTGACTTTGGCATCGGAGAGCCTTGCGCCGCTCAGGCCAGGGTCCTCTGACCGTTTGCTTCTCCCTTTCAGGCTCTCGGACGGCATCCAGACATTCCAGACACCATCATCTTCCCGGATAAGTCCTGTAAGGCACCCTCTTATTGTGGGTCATAATTTTCTGCACCTACAACTTGCATGTGAGAATCCATGACTTTGTTCACAAAGCTTCACTGAAAGAGATAAAAATAGGAAGAACAAAGAAAAGAAGGAATCGCATCTCCCTAAACAAAGGAAGGAAAAAGTGAAATTATCAGTGACCGGGCCAGGGACTACTGACATCACCACAGAGTTTCGGAACACTCCCAAATAAACTGCTGCAACAGTAACAGCTCAATGAGCTTATAGAAATCATCATGTAGTGCCAGACTCAATATATAACACAATTTCATTTCATTTAATTCCATTTAATTATAATGAACGGATATAATCTAGTATATCATCTCAAGTAACAATACCAACCAAATGGGTGTAATATTCAATTCTTTAATGTACTTGTGTTATTCTCGATAAATATTACAATTTATGTACATTAAAGTCTCCTTGATTAACACCTATGGAAGTATAAACGATATAAACAACTTTGACTAAATCAGTAAGATTTAATTTAGAATTTACCCATAAAAATATCACTTCGTTGGTTCGCTCGTCGGTTGACCGAGTCGGCTAACCGACACATGTCGGTCAGGGTCGATTTCAAAATCAGAAACGCGAAGTTTTTTCCTTTCTTATAATGTCGGTCAGCTCTGTCGGTTCCTTGTCGGCTGACCGACACTTTCGGTTAGGTCTAGGTTTGAAAACGAGAGACGAACTTCTTCTTCCATGTTGTTGCAATGTCGGTCAGCTTGTCGGCTGATTGAGTCCTACCCAGAAATTTTCTGCAGAATTCGTTTCAGAATTCTGTTTTTCTCTATTTCATTTCCAACCTGTACAAGATACTTGGAACCTCCTGTTCCCTTCCTCAACATCATTCAAACAAAAACAGCACTTCAATTCTAAAAAACTGAAAATGGTTCAATACTCTAGTTTAGAGAATGGAAAGGAACTTGTACCAATTAACACATGAAACAAAAAAACTATTTATACTTGCCTTTTACTTGATTCTACTATAAAACTTCCTCTCCTTAAGCTTTAACTTGATCAACCCAAGTTTCTAACCTTGAGAAGATTTCTTTCCCAAGCTTTACTTCAAGCAAAACAAGAAACTAGAGGAAGAAGATGATGAATACAATCCTTGTCTTAGAACCCACTTGAAAACTTCTTTCCAAGCACTTGAGCTAAGAAGAAGAAAGAAGAAATGAAGAAGAAAGTAAGGAAGAACACCTAAGGTCCCTCTTAGATGAAACGAATCCATCAACTGAAATGTTCTCAGCTGATCTGCTGGAATTTTGCATGACTTCCAGCTGGTTTCTGTGCTGGACACTCCAACACAAGACATTTGGGTTCCAAATTACATCTTAAATCCATTTTCAAGATTTATTTACATTTCAAGTCAATTTAAGACCCACTAATTTTATCTTAAGTCAAATGTAATCAATTGTATTATGAAAGTTGATGCACTCGTTGAGATACACATGATGATATAAAGTTTCACCACATCCGACGGAATACGTATAAATTCGTATTTTCGAAAAAGCCCTAAAAAAACACTAATTTGAATAAAAAAACGTAAATTAATCAAACTAATGCCTTCCAAATCAGTTCCTTAGACTTTATTCATGCACTTGAGATTAATTTGATCTAAGTTAATTACTAATCACATTTAATTTATCTAATTATGCTTAAGATGCATTAATCTCGATTAATTAGAGTTAATCTTGATTAACTCGGGATGAGGTGTAACATTCTCCTACACTTTTAGATTCATTCGGTCCTCCGAATGAAATATAAATAATGATAAAACATAACAAATAAAATTACCTGAATGAATAGCTCTGGATATCGACGAGTCATTTGTTCTTCCAATTCCCATGTGGCTTCACTGAGTTCATGATGAGTCCATAGAACTTTGACCCATTTGATCGTTCTCATTCGCAGAACTTGTTCTTTGGTATCAATGATTTGTGCTGGCTTCTCTACATATGTGGTGTTTGGTTGAATTTGAATTTCATCAAAATTAATGATGTGCGAAGCATTTGCCACATACTTTCGAAGCATAGACACATGAAGCACATTATGGATACCTGAAAGTGCTGCTGGAAGTTCTAAACGATAGCCACATCTCCAATTCTACTTTTAATTTGGAAAGGTTCGATAAATCTTGGTGAAAGTTTTCATTTCTGTCCAAATCGGATTGTCCCTTTCATCGGAGAAGCGTTCAAAAATACCCAATTACCTATAGCAAACTCAAGATCACGCCGACGATTGTCAGCATAGCTCTTCTGCCTTGATCAGGCTATTCTCAATCTGTCTTGAACTTTCTGTACTTTCTCCGCTGTCTCTGCAATCAATGTAGGATCATGAAAACTCCTTGTGCCAACTTCTTCCCAGCTAACTAGAGTCCTATATCTTCTACCACATAAAGCTTCAAATGGTGTCATTTCAATGCTGGAATGATAACTATTGTTATACACAAATTTACATAACGCAAGATGTTCATCCCAATCACTTCCAAAGTCCATGACACTAGCACGAAGCAAATCTTCCAAAGTGTGAATTGTTCTCTCAGACTGTCAATCTGTCTGTGGATGATATGCAGTACTAAGTCGTAGTCTAGTACCCATTGAATTATGGAATGACTGCCAAAATGTGGAAACAAACCGACGTCTCGATCTGATACAATCGAAACCGGTGTTCCATGCAATCTATTCACTTCCCTCACAAACAGCTTGGCCATTTCATTAAACCCCATATCCTTCCTAAATGGAAGAAAATGTGCTGACTTTGTAAGACGATCCACGATCACCCAGACGGTATCATGCTGTCTTCTGGTCATAGGCAAACCAGATACAAAGTCCATAGTTAAATGCCCTCATTTCCATCTAGGAATATGCAAAGGATGCAATAATTCAGGCGGTTTTCTGTGCTCAAATTTTACACGTTGACAGGTTAGGCATGAAGACACATATTGTTAGATCACGACCCAAGCCAACTCGATTAGTACTAATTAAGTGAGTGTTTAACCTTAAGTGAGTCTTAGTATTAGTTGGGCTAGAATATGATTAGAATTAGTCTTGGTTTAGTTTTGGGAATTTTGAGATCGTTTAATATTGGTTAGTTACACTCAAGGACGCCTTGAGTGCACGCGTGAAATGGGTGTTCATTCTAGTTTTGTGATTTTGATCGTGGTTCCTACATCATTTGAATGATTTTATTATTTTTGACAACTTTCGTTTTCAACCCATTTGTGTTTGAGCCTTTGAGGCCCAGAAACTCAAGTTTTGGCCCAAAAGGGTAAATCTGACTTTCACACCAAATCTGGGCATAAATTTCGAAATCTCAAAACTATTTCAAAATTATACTTTTTAAAAACTAGATATTTCGATGATCATTTTACTCTTCTTCGTCGATCTCATCCGGGACCCACGAGACCATATTTTAACCATATTTAGTTTCAGCTGTAATGGGTCCCACTTTCCACTACTTTAGTCATCTCTCTCTTTTTTTCCATTTCACTTTACCAAATTCATGTAACTTTTCTAACCCTAGACCAAAAGAGAGAAAAGAGCTTCTTCTTCACTTTCTTCCTTGGGAATGATCTAGCAAGAGGGATCCAAATCAAGATCTAAGACCACCATCTTCTTCATCTCTCCACAAGCTTTCCATTTCTCTAACTTTCTTTGGATTTCTAGCCAAGCAAGCACCATCTCCACACCATTTCTTCTTGTTTAGCAAGCTCAAGGTTAGGGATTCTTTTCCCCTCTTTCATATGGTCTTTTTAGCTCTTGAAGAGCTTGTTTTTCTATGCTATTAAAACCCATTTTCGAAATGGGGGTTTGTGTTAGCCAAAAATTTGATTTTTGTGTATTGTATTTTGGGGCTTTTGTGAAGATTTCATGGATCACCCTTTTGATTGGACTTTTGTGAAGCTTTGCTTGGCATTGGACTAAGGCAAGTGATCTTTATAGGTTTATTCCCATGTGCATTGTGATATGGTTTTACTATTCTTCTAAAAGTTTGATTTGTTTTTATGCATAATCTCAATTTATATGCCATGTTCATGTTCTTCAAAATCATTAGCTTCAGTTTCTCTAATTACATGTATGTTGATGATTTTACCAAGTTCCTAGAAATCTTGTTTTGGATTTACAAGCATGTGTGATTCAATATATGGGGTGAGTTTGACGTTTTCTATTAAATGGATGATTTAACTATGGATGGAATGACTTAGAAATGTTGTTTTTGACCCTTGGTGAGCATGGTGGCTCAGGGGTTTTGCTTGGTTCAGAAATAGAAAAGAAGAAAGGAAGAAAAAGTGCAGAAATCTGACTTGAAACGCACAGTCTGTGCACTGGCGGTCAGCAGTGGGGTAAGCTGGCGGCTAGCTGCCATACCCCTATGCGGCTAGCCTCCAGCCAACCGAAACCAGGTGGTTCCTTTTCCCGAGACCTGCAATCGCGTCTGAACCACGCGGTCAGCAGGCAGCTAACCGCGCCCCATTTCGGTCACTTTTCCCGAGAGCTGTTTTTCCCTATTTTCGGTTCAGCGGTCAGTTGTGTGGTCAACTGGCGGTTAGCCGCCATACCCCTATGCGGCTAGCCACCAGGTAACTGCAAAGCTAACTAAAATCCCATATATTTTTCTATTTTCAAAGAAATCTTTTTGAAATGAAAACCAGTTCATGTTGAGGACTTTTTCTTGATTTTTGTGCAATTGAAATTCAAAAATACCTTATCAACTTCGGAGGCACCAATCCGTTTTATCTTTCCAGTATTTGGGTTTTCAATTACATAAAGATCAATGAATGGATCTTAATATATGCTTGACAATTCTTGTTTTGAATTCTTGTTTTGATGTAAGAACTACCATCGTATAAGCGTGTTTTGATGATTTGTTTGCTAGAATGAAAAAGGGATCACTTATTTACTTATTATGCATATATCTTATGCTACTTTGCTAGTCGTGCTTGTTTCGTTTTGACAAGTGATCTCCCTCGATTTTTGATAAGCTTGATAAGTACTTTGACGTGTTTTGTGCATTCATGATTACAAGAAAATACCACTGAGCTTGAACTGCCCGTTCAGTCTGATCCACTGTCCGGGGGTCCTTAAACATGTGGATTGTCTGCAGACTAGTCGTGTATATATTACACATCGTGCGTGCTACCGGTTCTGCGGCCGGCCTCCCCGTTTACTTCGTGTAGCGTGGGATCGTGTTTCGTGTATCATGTCTTGTCGTGCGTGCTTGCTCTTATCATTATCATGGTAGAGAAAGGATGAGCTCTTTGTGGATTTATCTTTTCATGATATTATAAGTATTCATGCTAGTATTGTATATTCGAAATGTATATCTTGAGTTTTAAACTGTTTCCAGTCTTGATCCATACTCTTGCCTGAATTGATTTCTTGCCAAACCGTCATGTTTGACACTTATATTTTTTGTTGCCCAGGTGCAGGAGGCTTTGCCCTTGAGGAGGAGCGCCAGGAGGAAGCTATTGAGCCACCCCTAGCTCGTGAGTGGCAACCTGACGATGTCAATTAGACGTCGGGCGGGCGTATGAGACCGTTCACTTCTTTTGGGAATTTAGTTTGTACTTTTAGGATATGTATTGGCTTTTATTGGCCTCTTGTTTTGGGGATGTATTAACGTAACTCATTTTGATGTTCCATAACTTAAACTTTGATGGGAATGCCATGTCATGATTTACCATTCTGATATTATATATGTCTCGATGTCTTTTATTCGTGAGATCTATTTTTATGGTTGTGTCATGAATGAATATGTTCTTGCTACACGCTTCCGCAAATGTGTACATGTGAGTCAAATTTCCCTGTCTTTGGGATCCTCACCGCGGGAATCTGTGGGAAAACAGATAATCAATGAGGCACTTCGTCGCGGGCCCGGGCCTTAATCCTTGGGTCTTGGTCCGGGGTCGCAACACATATCCTGCTATCTCTCGCTTCATATTATTCCACCAAAACCTGTCCTTGAGATTTCTGTACATTTTGGTACTTCCTGGATGCATAGAGTACCGAGTGTGATGAGCTTCAAACATAATTGCTTGCTTTAAATCTTCTTGTGCTGGTATTCACAATCTATCTCTAAAATAGAGAACTCCTTCAACCAACACAAAATCTGGTCTTGCAGCAATATTATCTCTGATTCGAATAAATTCAGGATCTTCAAACTGTCTATCTTTAATTTCCTTAATCAACATAGGTTCAAAGACAGACATCTATGCAATCATTTTCCGGTCATCCAATATATCCATATATACATCCAAATCTCTGAATTCTTCAATCAAATTCCATTCACCAACCATTGATGCCAAGTTAGCTGATTTCCGACTCAAAGCATCAGCTACTACATTACCTTTTCCAGGTACAAAAATGAACGGAAAATCATAATCTTTAATCAACTCTAACCAACGGCGTTGCCTCAAATTAATATCCTTCTATGTAAACAAATACTGAAGGCTTCTGTGATCACAATGGACTTCAAAAGTTTCTCCATAGAGATAATGTCTCCATTGCTTCAAGGCAAATACAACCGCTGCGAGTTCTAGATCATGAGTAGCATAATTCTTCTCATGTTCTTTCAACTGACGCAAACCATAAGCAATCACCTTGTTATTCTGCATCAGTATACATCCCAATCCTATACCAGAAGCATCAGAATAAATTACAAATCCTCCTCTTCCTTCAGGTAATGAAAAGATTGGGGCTGAGATCAATCTCTGTTTCAATTCCTGAAAACTAGACTCACATTTATCATTCCATGCAAATGGAATATTCTTTCGAGTCAGTTTTGTTAACGGAGCTGCAATCTTGGAGAAATATTTCACAAATCTTCTATAATAACCGGCTAACCCCAAGAAACTCCGAACTTCAGGAACATTCTTCGGACTTTGCCATTTAGTAATGGCTTCAATTTTAGCTAAATCAACAGCTAATTCATCTCTAGTAACAATATGACCCAAAAATGTCACTTGCTGTAACCAAAACTCACACTTCTCTAACTTTGCATATAACTGATTGTCTCTCAATAACTGTAAAGTTGTTCTCAGATGGTGTGAATGCTCTTGTTCTGACTTTGAATATACTAGTATGTCATCAATAAAGATCACAACAAATTGGTCCAGGTAAGCAGCAAAAATTCTGTTCATCAAAGCCATAAACACTACAGGTGCATTCGTTAAACAAAAAGGCATAACTAGAAATTCATAATGCCCATATCGGGTTCTAAACGCAGTCTTCTGTATATTTTGATCTCCAACACGAAATCTGATGATACCCAGATCGGAGATCAATCTTTGAAAAATGTGATGCACCCTGGAGTTGATCAAACAACTCATCAATTCTAGGCAACGGATACTTATTCTTGATTGTTATCTGATTCAATTGCCTATAATCGATACACATGCGTAGAGTGCCATCTTTCTTTTTAACAAACAATACAGATGCTCCCCATGGTGAGACACTAGGTTTAATAAAACCTTTATCTAGCAAATCCCGTATTTGTTTCTTCAACTCATGTAATTCTGAAGGTGCCATTCTATATGGTGCCCGAGAAATAGGTGCAGTACCTGGCACGAGTTCAATAGTAAAGTCTACTTCTCTTGCTGGAGGTAGACCTGGCACTTCCTTTGGAAATACATCTGGAAACTCACAAACAACAGGAATAGTTTCCAATTCCTTTCTTGGCTTCTTTTCAGTAATAAATGCGATGTAGCCTTCACTACCATTTCGCATCATACGTTCAGCCTTCAATGCTGAGACAAGCCTGGTATCAAACTTCTTTTGAGTTCCTTCAAATAATACACTGGTATTGGCATCATCTACTTTAAGAGTAATGATCTTGTGAAAATAGTCCAAACAGGCTCTGTACTTCACAAGCCAATCCATGCCAAATATCACATCAAAGTCATTCATGGCCAACACTACCAAATCTGCTGGCATTGACACATCTCCAATTCTAACATTACATTGAGGCACATATAACTCACACACTACTTTTCTTCCCAAAGAAGTAGTTACAATGAAATCATATGATAACTGCCTATTTTGTTTTTGCATATCACAAATAAATTGAGGTGCAACAAATGAATGAGTAGATCCAGGATCAAACGGTGCACATGCGAATCGATTATCAACATAAACCATACCTTCCACAACATTAGTTGCAGATTCAGCTTGCTCTCTATTTGCAGCATACATTTGTCCTGCAACCTGAGGCCTACTCTACTGTTGATGTCTCTGACACTGCTGGCATTGACGCTGTTGTGGAGGAGTAGGGACTACAGCTTGTCCTTGAGGAGGATGATGCTGTGGAACTCTTCTATTTTCTCTTAATTTGGGACATTGGGCCGTCCTATGTTCCATTGAACCACAAACCAAACATGCCCCAGTGGTTCGTCAACATGCTTCAGTTTTATGAGATTTACCACGTGTCTCACAAACTGGTTTCATTTCAGAAGTTTTAACAATAAATTTCTGCTTCTTGCCTCCTTTCTTAAACCAAGAACTTCCGCATCTTTTAGGGCCGGTATTTGATTTAGATTCTTCTCTATGAACTTCTTCTGCAGTATATGCCTTATCTACTGCATCTTCAAAACGAACAGGTATTTGACCTGCCAGAACCATTTTCTTATAAGAGGAATTTAATCCATTTAAAAACCTCTTAATCTTCTTCTCTTCAGTATCAATCAAATCTTTAGCATATTTGGACAGCTTTGTAAATGTGTGAACATAAACTGTCACTATCATCTGCCCTTGCTTAAGATTCAAAAATTCATACTCCTTTCTTTGCCGAACATGTCCTGGAATAAAATTCCTTTCAAAATGCTTTCTAAATGTATCCCAAAGTGTGGCTTCAGGTGTTTCAATTATCACACCTTTCACACCCTTCCACCACTCTTGTGCTACATCTCTTCGCATGGAAGAAGCAAGTAACACCTTTTGTCTCTAAGTACAAACAATTGTTTCGAACACCACCTCAATGTGTTCAATCCATTCATCTGCAACTAAGGCATCTTCTTTGCCTTGGAATTCTATAGCTCCTCTCTTTCTAAACTGTTCATAAAGAACATTAGGATCTCTTTCGTTGGACTGAACCACCACTTGAGTACCCACATGAGGTTGAGGTTATGGTGCAACTAATGGTGCTCATGGAGCTTGCACTTGTGCTTGCAACAAAGCAGTAATTTGAGCCTGCATACTCAACTGTGATTCCTGGCTCTTAGCCATCTGTTCATTACTGCGAGCCAATCGCTCCATAATAGCAGTAAATCTAGCATCATTGTTACTCGGTGTAGAAGGTGTAAGAGTCGGACCTCCACTTCCACTGGCTACATTTTCAGGCATATTATCTCCATTCCCAGAACTAGAAGCCATTTGAAATAACACAGAAAGTTAAGATAAACATCTTATTACTTTCTACTCAAGTCTATCACATATAGTGAAGTAAATCACCGTTACAGTGAATATAAATCACATATAGTGAAATCAAATCATATACAGTAAAAACTGTAAATCACATTTTTCGAATTGTGATTCTCAATATAACGTTTCCTCACCTTGTCCTTACATTTCTAAGGATTTTAAAATGTTATCCTTAAGTATTTCACTTTTCATTTTGCTCTGATACCATACAGTAAGTATGCCACGACCCGAGCCCGAGATTATCATAAAATCGAGTTAACCCCGAGTCACGTCGCATACTTACTCCCGTGAATTTCCATCACATCAAAAACTCACAAGGGATATCATACATACATTATGCGGAATATTAATTTATTAACAAATGTACATTGTTCATATTTAAAACAAAATTTATTTACAAATTATACAATCCTTCACTTGCATATTTACATACAATGCAAGAATTCAAAAGTATGAAACATTTCTAAACCAACTCTCATAAAATTCCAACTTTTAACTTCTCCATTTTATTTCCACTCTACGAGTCCTCCTGGAGGAACCTGACCGGTCTCCTCCTTTGTCTTTGTAGTCTCGGGACAGGTAGAGGTACCTGGGCCTGTAATGCTATCAATAACATAATATGAATTTACTAATTCAACAAGGTATAAACAGTCCCATGATTATATATGCTAACTGATGGACCAGCGCATTCTGCTCGGTTCTACCAAGGTCGGCGGACGTGGGAGTCTGTTTGGGTCCGACCCTTTCATAACCGGGGGGCAGAGGCATGCATCAACATTTTTTTTTTGTGTGTGTGCCAGATTTTCTATTTTACTTGGAATTGCAAGTGGTGATCCGGAGATCAACCTTCGCAAGTAAAAAGGAAATCAACTTCTTTCAAGTTTTCCATTGCACATATATTTAAGAAAAGAGACACTTTCTTGATTTGCCATGAAAGGCGATTTTTTGGCATTTATAGCCGATTTTGGCGTTTATAGCCGATTTACAATCCTTATCAATAATGAAAGACAAGAGTTGTGATTTTTGTCTCTTTTAAAAAAATACAAACTACAATGAAAACAAAGAAAAGGAGGGTCTAACTTCTTAGGAGATTGTGGGGGACCCGTTCAGATTGACGGTCGTAAGCCATATGTTGACTTCGCCATCATCCATACAGATGAGAATAGAGGATGCTATTGATTCGCTTGGCTTGGCTATAACCTCAGGTTTTTAGACGACAAAGACCAAAAGGAGGTCCTATGTCCAATAAAAAGCCAAGTAGACGGGCTGAAAAGCCACGTCTAAGCCATTGGAGGCAAAAGGAGAAGGCAAGGACCTTGGGGGGTACCCCCCAAGGGACTTTTGTCACCTTATAGCGGTGGTCGGTGTAGAACTTCCGCAGAGTTTTCTCTTTCTTTCTCTGGATTTCTGTGCTTTTTTCTGATGTGGGATCTGTCTTGTTTTTCCGATCTGGAATTCTTTGGAATGCTCTCCTATTTATAGGCTTTTAGGTAGCCATTTAGGAGGATTTATGAGCCTTAATTGTCATAAAGCTGCATAAAGGAAGGAGTTATAATATTGAATTCTTTATTTTGTAACTCCTTTTCCTTGGCTTCTGATTGGCCGGATGAGATTGAGGGCTTTTAATCGCCTTTAATCGCCATGATGGGAGGAGTTTCATGGGTTAAATGCCATGAATCTCTTGACTTGTAACTCCCGAATGCTTGCTTCTGATTGGGCCATCCAAAAAAATGGATTAATGACTGTAATAAAGTTAGTCAATTAATCACATTAAGTGGTCGCCGAGCAGTTGAAGAGTCGCGGGCCGTGCCGCATCTTTTGGGATTCTTCTGGCGATGATCAATGATGGATCTTCATGTAGATCGGCATCAGATGACCATGTAATTTCAGGTATTGGTTGCCAATAGCGGGTCGGTGCCATCTGTCCTAACGATTTCTCGATCGGTCGGGTAGAAAGCACACTTTTTTTTTGTTGACCAGTTGGTGATCAATGTTCATTTCGATACTGTTGATGATTGACCCGTGATTTTGACGGATGTCAAAGGATTTGGTGTCTCAAAAGTATGAATTTTGAAAAATACCAGAGGTCGGACGCTTCGAATCGCGAAAAAACGGTAAATATTGGAGCTTCCAAGGCCCACCCGGCGATCCCGGGTTTCAGGGTCGCCGACGACCATGGGCCAGGGTCGCTGGGGTCTGCGACCCTAGAGGGATTTTCCCCCTTTTTGTCCCGTTTTGTGTCCGTTTTTGCTGTTTTTCGATTCTTTTTTCTTCTGTATTTTTCCTTGACATTTTTGATCATTTATTGGCCTGATTTCCCTGTAGAAAACCTGATGAGAATCCTTGCATTTTATTTTGCAAAGTTTTCAATTTTCTGAGAAAGCCGAAGACTTTGTCGCGCAGAGCTGCCGATTTCCCGTCATAAGCTGAAACTGGGTCAAACGATGTCGAAATGACCTGAAATTTGGGGTGAAGCCTGCTGAGCAATAAATAAGACCAACTATAGGCTTTTTTTGAGTTTTGAAGCCGTTTGGGGTCCTATCACCAGTAGACTTGCTTTTGTCGCGATGAAGACGTCGTGGCTTGATGTGCGGTCAACCGATGTCCGATTGACTAGAAATTTGATAGGGAACCTATTGGAGTCGTTTTAAGATGATCCATAGGCTCTGTCTTGGAAACCATGGTCCAGGGGAGCTTCCCCGCCGAGAGGCCTGATTTGGCTTCCGAGCGTCAAAGTATGGTCAAATGTTCGTCGAAATTACCTAAAATTTGACGTGCAGCCCTTTGTAAGCATTTTGAAGTCGTCCATGTGCTCTATCTGATGAGTGATGGCCTCAGTGGTTCTTGCCGCTGAGAGGCTTGATTTAGCTATTCGAGGGTTGATGTAGGGTCAAACGTTGTCGGTTTGACTCGAAACTTGACGTGGAGCCTTTTGGACGTATTTTGAGACCATCCATCGGCTCTAATCGAAGATTTGGTGTCTCCGATGCTTTTCGCCGCCGGGAGCTCCTTTTCAGCTGCCGGAGAAGCGAAGTTAGGCCAAAATGATTTTGAAATGGCCCGAAACTTCTTGTGTACTCCTCTTTTGGCTGTCTTGAAGGATCTTGCAGTTTTTGTTTGATTCTGACAAGATTTGATTTTTGGAAGTAGCATTCCCTATTTATGGCAGGTTGCGACTTCATGTAGCTCTTTGGATCTTGAAGAGGCAAAGTGACATTTTTGGTGTCAACAAATGCCCCCTCGAGGTGCCGCGACGGGACCATCCTGATGAGCTCCGCAAAGACCAGCATGAACTTCTTGGAGTGTTTCTTTAGCCTCTTGTTGTGACAAGCAGCGTAGAAGTACTCCGTTGAAGGATTTCCTGTAAAGGATTTTTGAAGGAATATCCAAATGAAAGCTTGGGGTTCGCCTTTGGATGCTTACCCGTTCTTTTGGATCTTCAGGTAGGATTCCGAACATAAAGTAATCAATGAACGGATCCCTCCAGTCGCCGATTGAAGTTTGAAGGATTGAAATCCGACTTCCAACCACTTGGTGGCATTCAGCAACTGCTTGATGTGTGTTAAGAGGAGGAAGGATTCTTCTTTCGCACACTATGATTTTCATGTTTTCCCCTTCCTGGATTGCCATAGATACGGCAAGTCCAGCCAGAGCATCTGCACGTATGTTTTCACCTCTTCGAATGTGGGTGATGTGACAGATGTCAAACTTTTGTAGAAGCGATTGTGCTTTGTTGTAGTAAGGCAGCAAATATGGCTTCCTGACTTCAAATTTCTGATTCATCTGGTTGACAATCAGTTGAGAGTCTCCAAAGACTTCCAGCATGGTGATACCGGATTCGATGGCGAGTTTCAATCCTAGGATTAGAGCTTGATATTCAGTTGCATTGTTTGTGCATGGTTCCAGTAGCGAGAAAGCGTGTGGAATCATGTATTTGTCGGGGCTAACAAAGAGGATACCAACTCCCGAGATCAGCTGTCTTTTTTCATTTGTCCTGGTTGCACCGTCAAAGTACATGTCCAAGGAAGCATTTTGTGAGAAAGTCTCCACATCGTACACTGGTTCGTCTGGGAGATCATCTCTAAGTGGAGCATCTTTAGGCAATGGATGCTCTGCAAGGAAGTCCGTTAGAGCTTGTCCTTTGATTGCCTTTTGTGGTACATACCTAATATCAAATTGTGACAGAAGGAAGGATCATTTTTCCAGTCGAGCATTAAAAGAACCTGCCTTTCTGACAAGGACCTTCAAGAGGTTGACCCTCGAGACCAGGTAGACTGTGTTGGAAAGCAAGTAGTGACGCAGCTTTTGTACGGCGAATATCACTGCAAGACATTCTTTTTCGACTGGAGAGTAATGATGCTCTGCACCTACTAGCATGCGGCTGAGGTAATATAGAGCAGCCTCTTTTCTTTGATCATTTTCTTGTGCAAGCAAAGCTCCCAAAGAGTGATCAAGGGCTCTTGTGTACAAAATGAATGGTTTTTCAGTAGTAGGAGCAGCTAACACTGGAGGTTTTGTCAGGTATGACTTGATTTCTTGGAAAGCAGCTTCACAGTCAGCATCCCAGATAAAGTTTACACCTTTTTTCATCAACCGGGAGAATGGACCGCATTTCCCCAAAATAGTGGAGATGAACCGTCTGATGTAGGCCAATCTCCCTTGAAGCCCTTTGAGTTCTCTCAAGGTTCTTGGAGAGGGCATTTCTAGAATGGGTTTGACTTTTATGGGGTCAAGCTCTATTCCAGCTCTCCGAACTAAGAATCTAAGGTACTTACCCGACGAGACGCCGAAGAAGCATTTCAGAGGATTCATTCGCAGTTTGTGTTTGCGAAGCCGGAGGAAGACTTCTCGAAGGTCTTTGAGATGGTCTTCTTTTCTTTTGCTTTTGACGGCGAGGTCATCAACGTAACATTCAACCGTCTTGTGTTGCATATCTTGGAATATCTTCATCATAGCCCTCTGATATGTGGCACCAGCATTTTTCAGACCAAATGGCATGACAGTGTAGCAATACACACCAAATGGAGTCCGAAAGGATGTATGCTTTTCATCCTCAGGATGCATCTTTATCTGATTGTAGCCATAGAAACCATCCATGAATGTCATTCGCTCGAATCCACAGGTATTATCAATCATTATCTCTAGTATGGGGAGCGGAAATTCATCTTTAGGGCATGCGCCATTCAGGTCTCTATAGTCAATACAGACCTTGATCTGCCCGTTTTTCTTTGTCACAGGGACAATGTTGGCCAACCATTCAGGATGTTGTTCCTCATGGATGAAGCCGACGCTTTTGAGTTTTTGAACTTCTTGTTCAATTTTATCCATCACATCTGGACGGAATCTTCTTTGGCCTTGCTTGACAGGCTTGATGTCTTCTTGAAGATTGAGTTTGTGGACTGCTATTTTGGGGTGTAAGCCAGGCATTTCAGCGTAAGACCATGCAAAGCAATCAACAAACTCACGAAGAAAGGTAATATACTCGGGTAACTCATCATCCTTTATATTCTTGCTTATGAATACAGGACGTGGGTTCTCTGGTATTCCCAAGTCTATCTTTTGAACAGGATCTTCTGTTGGAAGGTTCGAAGGTGGTTCCACCACAATATTTTCGGACGCTTCCAGCTCAACGAAACCTTTTGGGGTTTCAAGGGCATTTCCAGACCAAGGCTTTGTTCCTTTCCACGGGTCTTCTTGATCAGGAATTTTCCCAAGGCTTGCTATGAGATGATCCCAATCGCCTGTCGGGATCATACCCTAGCCCGTGTGAAGACTTTTCTGCATAGCCTTAGAGTCTCCAATCTTCCAGCTGGCTTTTGGTCAAGACGGGCCCCAATGGCGTGAGAATATCGTGGCCTTCTCCCAAACCGACTGAGTTTTGAGCATCATAGCCCATTTTCTTCATAATAGCTTGTGCCACAGAACTATATAAGGATAGTTGAGGCATACCTTCACTTTGGAAAGGTTCAAGCACGTGGTTTGATGAAGAAGCATCCGATCTATGGAAGAAGATCGGTTTTTCCTTTGCTGAAGTTGCTGGAACAACGAAGGAAGCTGATGTAGGATCTTCTATGTCAGAAGTTGTCTTCATTGGAGTAAGAGCAGGCTTAACTTGCTGAGTGTCAGCTTGGCTTGACAATGTGTCGTCTTCTGGCTCTGAATCCGAATATGTATCTTGCATGATAGACACGAAAGAGACAACAAATTTACCCCCAGACTTTTGATTTGCCTTGTTCACTTTAGTTGTGATGACCAAAGGCTTTGAAGGTTTGAGGGATATGATGAAGGGAGTTTGAATGCTCTCTTCGGATTTACCGGATGGTTTGTTTTCTTCCGGTGATTGTTGAGGAGCCTTGCCTTTATCTTTCTGGAGATTTTCAGCAAAGGGTGCTGTGTGCTTCTCCTCTTCTTCTTTTTCACCTTCATACATTTGTGAGTCTGCAAAGTGGACTTCTTTACCTTTGAAGGGTTTTCTGTCCGCAAAGACTCGATGTATCATGCCGTCGTCGCAAACAAACTTGATGCATTTATGTAAAGTTGAAGGACAACATCATTCTCGTGGATCCAAGGGCGTCCGAGAAGGATGTTGTAGCATGAAGGGGTTTTTATTGCATACACTGTGAGCTAAGAGATAAGATCACCGATCTGTAACTTGAACCTGATTTTGCCGATAGGCCTTTGAGTACTCCCATCGTATCCAAAGATAGATACAGATGTGTGGCTCAGCTTGCTGGGTGGGATGCCCAACTCTTCGAGAGCCGATGTGGAGATGAGGTTGAGTGCAGAACCGTGGTCGATCTGAACTCTGTGCATAGGCATTTCCTTGATGTACCCTGTGAAGTACAGGGGTCGGTTGTGCCTGGTTTCGCCAAGTAGGAGATCGTCCTTTGTGAAGGCGATGGTTGCACTGGCTGCTTTTTTAACCGAGAGGCATTCAATGCATGATCCCTCAGTTTTCTTCTTTTCTCCCTTTGAGGAAGCTTCAGAGTTTTTGACCCGGTAATCCATTTTAATTTGGAGGACTTGCGGGGCATGTTTGTCGACATCCTCATTCAGCTTTTGTAATTCTGAAATAAGATTATCATGAGTTTGTGGAGACATTCGCAACAAATCTAGGATGTGCAGACATGCAGGTATGTGCTTGAAGTGTTCAATCAAGTCATACTTGAAAGCCTCCTTAGGGCCTGCATGTTCATCATTGTTGCCACTAGGGGTGCTTACAACATCTTTTCCCGAAGGATTTACATATGTAAAGGAAGGTTGGTTGTAATTTTTGTGGTAGTCCCGGCCAGAGCGGGTGCCTCTACCAACTTCAAGAGCTTCTTGAGTAGGGTCTTCATTTGGAGGATTGTCTTCAGGATCAAGAGGCTGTTGTTTTTCATTTGCTGAGGATGTTTCAGCAGCAGAGTTGCCATCCTCAGTGATTGTGTTGCACGGAGCATTTTTCGGGAACAAGTCCTGAACAGCATCCAGCAACCTTTCTTCTTCGTTGACCAATTCATCATCCCAAGCATCAATAGCTGGGAATTCTTCAGTCAGGAAGGGTTTGAACTTTGAAGTCACAGTCTCAGGAGAAGAAACCTGAGAGGGTGTCATCTCAGTGAAAGTTACGTGAGATGAGGTGGCTCCAGAAGATACATTGCTAGGCGTCGCCGGAGTGTAAGTGCTCTCATCAGACGATGCTTCGAAAGAGCTATAATCCCGAATTATCACATTACAGGAAGCTCTGAGACGTTGCCTGATCAGAGTCAGACTCATCCTCGGATGTAAGAGGCTCGTCTATCCAGCAATTTTCTCCATTTTCAGGAGTTAAGGGAGGATGTACCTAATGGTCTTCAGGGACTTCAGGCTCTGGATTGCGAGGAGGCTCGTTGACGTGGTCTTGCTCTTGTTCTAGAGCGAGACGCTGCAAGATCCTTGCATATTTTTCAAGATCAGGCATGGGAGCCAAATCTTCTTCTTCATCAACTCTTTGTGGCTCAACATGGTTGATTTCCACTGGAGTAATGAGAGGTGCTGGGTCAGCAGCATTTTCTTGTACAGCCTCTTGGTCTTCTTCATCATCAGACCAGGATCCTTGTGGCTGTAGGGGGTTATACCAGATTACTGGCATAAGATGAGTCTCAGGAACCCATTCTTCATCAGAGAGATATTCTCCTGTTTCAAAGGACTCCTCCCACTCATCGGTGTAGTTGGATTCGAATCCATCGTCGGTGTCGCTGGACTCTTATCCATCAATGGAGAATCCAACTACCGAATTGCAAGAGTATGATGCCTCCTGTGTGGCTTCTTTGAATTGAGGTGGCATGAAATCACTGAGAGTGAATTTTCTTACCCCCTTTGAAGTCTCTGGAAGGGATGTTTTTGTTGCCTCCAGTGAAGCGGTAGAGGAAGCCTCTGCCTTTTCTTTGACTTCTTGTTTTGGCTGGGTCTTCTCTTGCCGTTTGAGCTTGAGGAGATGTTTCCTAACCTGCCTTCGCTGTTGAGCTGTAGGCTTTGTTTTCACCACCTCCCAATTTTCATCTTCCAGGAGATCAGGATGTACCCATATGGGTTGTCCGTCTGGTGTCGGGTACCAGTTCCTTGGATGCTTGGATTGTGTTTATCACCTTGAAGGAAGTAGTGATCTTCTTCTTCGGTGATTTTGATGTTTGTCCACATGTCACCATGTTGACGGAGTCAGACCCATAGTTTTTGTCAAAGGTGATGACTCCGTTTTTCCACATCTCGTTTATTTTCTCTCTCACAACGAAGCATTGATTGAGAGGATGCGAGATCATCTGATGTTATGGACAGTACCGAGGATCGTTGGTTTTGCCAACATCACCCGGTCTTTTTGGTTCAGGCAAGGTGAGCTTGTCGTTCGCCATAAGAGCCCTGAAGATTTCATCAACATCTTCATCAAACGGGTATTTCTTCTCTACTCGTTCTTTGAAGGCATCAGAGAGTTCAGGTCTCTTTCCAGCAGCTTTGTTTTCAACTTTCTTTGGTGGCTGAGGAGCTGACTTGGTCTGCACATTGAGGACCTCTTTCTTCTTCGGTTTAGAGGTTGCAATGGTGGTTGGCTCTTTTCTTTATGATTTCTGACTGTTGAGGTCTTTAATCACCGTTTCAGCTTCTAGGAGTTCTCCCAGGTTCTTTGATTTGTTGCCGATGATCATGGAGCGGATTCTAGCTCTCATGTTGTTTCGGCAGATGTCGACTAGCGACGATTGTGGCAATACATCAGAACATTTGTATGCTATTGCTTTCCACTTATGAATGAAGTCATATGTTGACTCATTCTCCCCCTGTTTTAGGCTGCACAGCTGACCCATAGTGGCGGGATGATCCTCACCTTTGAAGTGAGTCAGGAAGCGTGTCTCTAGCATGGCCCAGTTTTGGATGGAGTCCTCCGGCAGAGTGGAGTACCAATCGAAGGCCGTACCTTTTAGGGTACTTGCAAAGAGGGGGATCTTGAGTGCATCTTGATCTGCGATAGCTCCCGTCAAGATTTTGAAGTGGATGACGTACTGTCTGGCTAATCCTTTCCCCGTATATGTTTGGAGAGTAGGATGCTTGAATTTTGTGGGGAACGGGACCGAGTCCATCCATAAGGGATATGGTGGCTTCATCACATGCTCCTTGAGTATATCCTTTTCTTTTGCTTTGGTGAGGATATTGTCAACGTCCTTTTTGGTAAGGGCGTGTGACTCATTTTCTTCTCCATTTACCTCATCGTCTTGATGATTCGGAGGAGGTTCATTGTTCGCCTGATTTTGGAAGGCGAACAGAAGGTTCTCCATCAGAGTTTCAATCCTCTGTTGGCCTTGTTCCAACTGCTAGATGCGGGTGATCGCATCATCTTAAGGTGGATTGCGGGGTGGTGGCTCAGAATTTGTAGCCAAGACATTCATCCTTCGTGATTCGAACGAAGAAACTGTCCTGGTGACTGAGCTGGGCTCATTCTTTTTGATGAAGAGTTTGAGGAAGGATCACTCTGCCGTCCTTTGCTTGAAAGAGTAGGGGATTCTTCTGAGTATCTTCTTGTCCTGGAGACGCTGCAGGTCACCGGACGTTGGACATAGACTTTTGTTGCCGACTTTTAGCGCCTTCTGGTTTTTCCAACCATATGGACGGCAGCAACTTGGTTGGGTCTTTCTTTTTCGACCCATTTGGGAGAGACTTAAATTGTAGGAGGCTGGGTCCTTTGCTTCTCTAGTCTCTTTTGCCGATACGATGCGCGGCGGCCTATATAATAAGCAATTTGAGCTTCGGTCAGCTCTGACTGGGCTTTGACAACGAAGGATGTGCTCCCCCAGGCGCAGCAGCCGAGCTTGTCTTCTTTGTAACTGGGCAAGGACGGATGAGAACCCTGTCCTTCGCCTGTTGCAACAAAGCTTTGAGTTTTTGGAGTTCGTCCCCTGTATAGATGAAGGGTCGAACTGCAGGTTTTAGGCCTTAACAGGTGCTTGCAGAGGCCTAGTGATGCATGACTTGATTTTGGGCTTGTAGGAACAAGTCGGCTCATGCTGGTTTGACTTGGGAGTCAGGTTGGAGATGGGTCTCTCCTCTTTCATGTAGCAAGAGGGTAGAACTGGTTCTCCTTGAGTGGGGCCAGGAATGCTGGCTTGGTGGATGTTTGGGACCTTCTTTGTTTTGGTGAAGGTCTTGGGGACCAAGTCTTGGGATAGACCTGGTCGTTTGCGGGTCGAGGCTTCGTGGGGCTGCCACGGGCTTCGGGCCTTCTGGTGCCCGCCTTTGGTGTCACTGTAGTGACACGTTGAGAGGCTAGTTTCTGCTTCTTGGAAGGAGAAGTTTGTTCTTCGGGAAGTGGGAATGGTCCCAGCGTCCCAAAGACAATAGTCCGGGGAGTTGAGGTCGACCCGGAGTTCAGAGAGTTGCCGAGGGAGTTGACGCTTCGGCAGCTGATAGGGCGCTTTTAGGTGCCCGTGGTTTGCTTCTGTTGAAGCATAAGTTGGTGCTTGTTCTCGTCGAAGGTAATGGTTAGTGAAGCTGCCATTGTTAGTTTTCGAAAAGTTTCTTAAACAAGACCACATCCATTAGTAATCACAAGAATATAATGATCATAAATGGGAAGTTCTATGGTTTTGCCTTTTCAAATTGCTCGAGGGAGATGACCCAAGCAATATGAAGAAGGCAAAACGCCATAGAGGGTACAATTGTTCTTATCGCAGGTATGGAAGCCCAGAATGAGCGTCCCATTGACTGCTAGAAGCAATTGTGAACTTAAATTCGACTTATCGAGAAGCAGAGCTTGCTTGAGGTAAGAAGAATATAAAGTTGGAGTTACAAATGTGCCGGCCGCGAATACAGTAAACCCTGAAAGGGCATACTAGTACCGCTAGACACGAATGTTTGGAGACCGCATCCATGAGATGACATTCCCTGTTTTGAAAGGTCAAGATTGGATTCATCAAAGAGAGCAGATGGTATTCCGATCCAAATACGGTCTCAGCGATTTTCGCGAGCGCCGGTATTCAGAAGGAAATGAACCATAATTTCTCGAATCTGAATCCAAAAATGATGAGTTTTTTTTTAAAGGACAATATCGGGTTCATCAAAGAGAGCAAAAGGCACTCTAATCTAAACATGGGCTCAGCGATTTCCACGAGCGCTAGTGCTCAGAAAGGAGAAGACCAAGATTTCTCCAATCTAAACCCAAAATGACAGAAGTTTTTTTTTTTTTTAGATTTTTTTTATAAAAAAAAACCTTTTTTTATTTATTTATTTTTTATTTTTATTTTTTTAAAGATTTTTTTTGAAAATTTTTATTTTTTATTTTTTATTTTAAAAAATTTTATTTCGAAAAAATTTTTTTTAAAAGACGAGAGAATACACATAGGCCTCCTAACCCGGTCTTATGAAATCTCGATTGATAGAATTGCCCCGAGGTAAGGGTAGGATTACTTAATGAACCCGTTTAGAGGACCCTTGCCTAGAACAGTCAAGCTGTCTCCACGCTCTAGACAAGGCTTTTCTTGAATCAACCATGATCAAAGAACGCAGTTGGTTTAACCTTAGTGGTCTATGTCTTTTTCTTTTTTGTTTATATATATATTTAGATCTTTAATGAACTCATCGAAGAGAAACGATGGCCCAAAACCTTAGTCGAACAGGCTCAACATTTCTGCAAGCACGATAAACGATAGGAAAGGATCAAGGTTTCTCAATTTTGAATCCAAAATGAAAAATCTGATTTTTTTTTTCTATATCTTTAATGAACTCATCGAAGAGAAACGATGGCCCAAAACCTTAGTTGAACAGGCTCAACATTTATGCAAGCACGATGAACAATAGGAAAGGATCAAGGTTTCTCAATTTTGAATCCAAAATGAAAAATCTGATTTTTTATTTTTTTGTTTTTTTTTCTAGATCTTTAATGAACTCATCGAAGAGAAACGATGGCCCAAAACCTTAGTCGAACAGGCTCAACATTTCTGCAAGCACGATGAACGATAGGAAATGATCAAGGTTTCTCAATTTTGAATCCAAAATGAAAAATCTGATTTTTTTTGTTTTTTTGTCTTTTTTTCTAGATCTTTAATGAACTCATTGAAGATAAACGATGGCCCAAAACCTTAGTCGAACAGGCTCAACATTTCTGCAAGCATGATGAACGATAGGAAAGGATCAAGGTTTCTCAATTTTGAATCCAAAATGAAAAACCTAATTTTTTGTTTTTTTCTTTTTTTTGAAAAGAGAAAGAGTGGAAATAAATTCAAAGAATTAGAAATTTCCAAAAAAAAATCCCATCTCATTTTTTTTTAGATGCAGAATCCAACATAGGCCACCAATTAGAAAGTAGCCAAGGAATCAAGAAAAGAAGTATAAGCAAAGAGCAATAAATATGATATGAAAATATTTCATTTCTAACATCGTGTTCTCAAATGAAAGGGTCCCACCGGGTGGAGCCAGCTTGATGGACCAAGGCATTCTGCTCGGTTCTACCGAGGTCGGCGGACGTGGGAGTCCATTTGGGTCCGACCCTTTCGTAACCGGGGGGCAGAGGCATGCATCAACATTTCTTTTGTGTGGGTGTGCCAGATTTTCTATTTTACTTGGAATTGCAAGTGGTGATCCGGAGATCAACCTTCGCAAGTAAAAAGGAAATCAACTTCTTTCAAGTTTTCCATTGCACATATATTTAAGAAAAGAGACATTTTCTTGATTTGCCATGAAAGGCGATTTTTTGGCATTTATAGCCGATTTTTGGCGTTTATAGCCGATTTTGGCGTTTATAGCCGATTTACAATCCTTATCAATAATGAAAGACGAGAGTTGTGATTTTTGTCTCTTTTAAAAAAAATACAAACTACAATGAAAACAAAGAAAAGGAGGGTCTAACTTCTCAGGAGATTGTGGGGGACCCGTTCAGATTGACGGTCGTAAGCCATATGTTGACTTCGCCATCATCCATGCAGATGAGAATAGAGGATGCTATTGATTCGCTTGGCTTGGCTATAACCTCAGGTTTTTAGACGACAAAGACCAAAAGGAGGTCCTATGTCCAATCAAAAACCAAGTAGACGGGCTGAAAAGCCACGTCTAAGCCATTGGAGGCAGAAGGAGAAGGCAAGGACCGTGGGGGGGGTACCCCCCAAGGGACTTTTGTCACCTTATAGCGGTGGTCGATGTAGAACTTCCGCAGAGTTTTCTCTTTCTTTCTCTGGATTTCTGTGCTTTTTTCTGATGTGGGATCTGTCTTGTTTTTCCGATCTGGAATTCTTTGGAATGCTCTCCTATTTATAGACTTTTAGGTAGCCATTTAGGAGGATTTATGAGCCTTAATTGTCATAAAGCTGCATAAAGGGAGGAGTTACAAGATTGAATTCTTTATTTTGTAACTCCTTTTTCTTGGCTTCTGATTGGCCGGATGAGATTGAGGGCTTTTAA
The DNA here is from genome assembly GCA_012931725.1 of Litsea cubeba. NCBI lineage: Eukaryota > Viridiplantae > Streptophyta > Magnoliopsida > Laurales > Lauraceae > Litsea > Litsea cubeba. The sequence goes on along the minus strand of CM022955.1, from coordinate 36,540,124 downwards.
TCGCCTTTAATCGCCATGATGGGAGGAGTTTCATGGGTTAAATGCCATGAATCTCTTGACTTGTAACTCCCGAGTGCTTGCTTCTGATTGGGCCGTCCAAAAAAATGGATTAATGACTGTAATAAAGCTAGTCAATTAATCGCATTAAGTGGTCGCCGAGCAGTTGAAGAGTCGCGGGCCGTGCCGCGTCTTTTGGGATTCTTCTAGCGATGATCAATGATGGATCTTCATGTAGATCGGCATCAAATGACCATGTAATTTTAGGTATTGGTTGCCAATAGCGGGTCGGTGCCATCTATCCTATCGATTTCTCGATCGGTCGGGTAGAAAGCACACTTTTTTTTGGTTGACCAGTTGGCGATCAATGTTGATTTCGATACTCTTGATGATTGACCCGTGATTTTGATGGATGTCAAAGGATTTGGTATCTCAAAAGTATGAATTTTGGAAAATACCAGAGGTCGGACGCTTCGAATTGCGAAAAAAATGGCAAAAAATGGAGTTTCCGGGGCCCACCCGGCGATCCCGGGTTCCAGGGTTGCCGGCGACCCTGGAGGGATTTTCCCCCTTTTTGTCCCGTTTTGTGTCCGTTTTTGCTGTTTTTCGATTCTTTTTTCTTCTGTAATTTTCCTTGAAATTTTTTATCATTTATTGGCCTGATTTCCCTGTAGAAAACCTGATGAAAATCCTTGCATTTTATTTTGCAAAGTTTCCAATTTTCTGAGAAAGCCGAAGACTTTGTCGCGCAGAGCTGCCGATTTTCCGTCATAAGCTGAAACTGAGTTAAACGATGTCGAAATGACCTGAAATTTGGGGTGAAGCCTGCTGAGCAATAAATAAGACCAACTATAGGCTTTTTTTGAGTTTTGAAGCCGTTTGGGGTCCTATCACCAGTAGACTTGCTTTTGTCGCGATGAAGACGTCGTGGCTTGATGTGCGGCTCAACCGATGTCCGATTGACTAGAAATTTGATAGGGAACCTATTGGAGTCGTTTTAAGATGATCCATAGGCTCTGTCTTGGAAACCATGGTCCAGGGGAGCTTCCCCGCCGAGAGGCCTGATTTGGCTTCCGAGCGTCAAAGTATGGTCAAATGTTCGTCGAAATTACCTCAAATTTGACGTGCAGCCCTTTGTAAGCATTTTGAAGTCGTCCATGTGCTCTATCTGATGAGTGATGGCCTCAGTGGTTCTTGCCGCCGAGAGGCTTGATTTAGCTGTTCGAGGGTTGATGTAGGGTCAAACGTTGTCGGTTTGACTCGGAACTTGACGTGGAGCCTTTTGGATGTATTTTGAGACCATCCATCGGCTCTGATCGAAGATTTGGTGTCTCCGATGCTTTTCGCCGCCGGGAGCTCCTTTTCAGCTGTCGGAGAAGCGAAGTTAGGCCAAAATGATTTTGAAATGGCCGGAAACTTCTGGTGTACTCCTCTTTTGGCTGTCTTGAAGGGTCTTGCAGTTTTTGTTTGATTCTGACAAGATTTGATTTTTGGAAGTAGCATTGCCTATTTATGGCAGGTTGCGACTTCATGTAGCTCTTTGGACCTTGAAGAGGCAAAGTGACATTTTTGGTGTCAACACTAACATACTTTTCCAATGTTAGATTACATCAATAACAGTAACAGTAATACTAACATTACAGTATGAGTCTTTATTAAAAGTTTGGCTACTACTATAATATTTTTTTCACATCGCATCTTCCTAATAAAAAGGTGGGAATCGCATCTCCCCATACAAAGGAAGGAATCGCATCTCCCTAAACAAAGGAAGGAAAAAGTGGAAATTATCAGTGACTGGGCCAAGGACTACTGACATCACCACGGAGTTCCGGAACACTCCCAAATAAACTGGTGCAGCCAGTAACAGCTCAATGAGCTTTTAAAAATTATCATGTAGTGCCAGACTCAATATATAACACAAGTTCATTTCATTTAATTCCATTTAATTATAATGAATGGATATAATCTAGTATATCATCTCAAGTAACAATACCAACCAAATGGGTGTAATCTTTAATTCTTTAATGTACTTGTGTTATTCTCGATAAACATTACAATTTATGTACATTAAAAGTCTCCTTGATTAACACCTATGGAGGTATAAACGATATAAACAACTTTGACTAAATTAGTAAGATTTAATTTAGAATTTACCCATAAAAATATCACTTCGTTGGCTCGCTCGTCGGTTGACCTGCTGTCGGTCAACCGATACACACTTGTCGGCTAACCGACACATGTCGGTCAGGGTCAGTTTCAAAACCAGAAACGCGAAGGTTTTTCCTTTCTTATAAAGTCGGTCAGCTCTGTCGGTTCTTTGTCGGCTGAACGACACTTTCGGTCAAGTCTCGGTTTGAAAACCAGAGACGAACTTCTTCTTCCATGTTGTTGTAATGTCGATCAGGTTGTCGATCTGCTTGTCGGCTGACCGACAATTTCGGTCAGGTCTCGGTTTCCCCATTTTTACAATGTCGGTTAGGTCGTCGGTCAGCCTGTCGGCTGACCGAATCCTACCCAGAAATTTTCTGCATAATTCGTTTCAGAATTCTATTTTTCTCTATTTCATTTCCAACCTGTACAAGATACTTGGAACCTCCTGTTCCCTTCCTCAACATCATTCAAACATAAACAACACTTCAATTCTAATAAAACTAAAAATGGTTCAATACTCTAGTTTAGAGAATGGAAAGGAACTTGTACCAATTAACACATGAAACAAAAAAAAAAAACTATTTATACTTGCCTTCTACCTGATTCTACTATAATACTTCCTCTCCTTAAGCTTTAACTTGATCAACCCAAGTTTCTAACCTTGAGAAGATTTCTTTCCCAAGCTTTACTTCAAGCAAAACAAGAAACTAGAGGAAGAAGATGACGAATACAGTCCTTGTCTTAGAACCCACTTGAAAACTTCTTTCCAAGCACTTGAGCTAAGAAGAAGAAAGAAAAAATGAAGAAGAAAGTAAGGAAGAACACCTAAGGTTCCTCTTAGATGAAACGAATCCTTCAACTGAAATGTTCTCAGCTGATCTGCTGGAATTTTACATGACTTCCAGCTGGTTTCTGTGCTGGACACTCCAACACAAGACATTTGAGTTCCAAATTACATCTTAAATCCATTTTCAAGATTTATTTACATTTCAAGTCAATTTAAGACCCACTAATTTTATCTTAAGTCAAATGTAATCAATTGTATTATGAAAGTTGATGCACTCGTTGAGATACACATGATGATATAAAGTTTCACCACATCCGACGAAATACGTATAAATTCGTATTTTCGAAAAAGCCCTAAAAAACACTAATTTGAATCAAAAACGTAAATTAATCAAACTAATGCCTTCCAAATCAGTTTCTTAGACTTTATTCATGCACTTGAGATTAATTTGATCTAAGTTAATTACTAATCACATTTAATTTGTCTAATTATGCTTAAGATGCATTAATCTCGATTAATTAGAGTTAATCTTGATTAACTCGGGACGAGGTGTAACAATAATATAATGAATTCAAAAGTAACTTTAGATCATATGATAGCCCCATTTCAATAGCGTGCATCACTATTAATCCTTCAAAATACAATTGAGAAACTACATAGATAAGTGATTGAAATCACGTAAACAAAAAACTGCATAAACAAACAAGAACAAATAGCACAGACCGGCATACTATAGACAATCTAAGTTTAACAAAATGCCTTTTAAACAATCTAGTCAATGAATTTGGTAAAGGCGATAGACCATGCTACAAAGGACCCCATTCCCAACTTCCCCCAAAGTGGAATGATAACCATCAGTATAAGGCAGGCACTACTAGAAAAAAGGGTTTTTATATCGGCTAAAAACCGATATAAAAGACATATTATATCGGTTTTCGAGTGAATTTCAAACCGATATAAGTGCCCCCGATATAAAAGATAAACGGAACCGATATAATAAGTGCAATATTTTATATCGGTTAAGCCTAAAGCGATGTAATATCATATGTATTTATATCATAAATTATTGTAAAACCGATATAACTTATAGCCAAACCGACATAATTAATATATGTTATATCGGTTTCATATGATTTTTTATATCGGTTTCATAATAACCGATATAATTGATTAAGAATAACCGATATAAAAAATATATAATTGGTTTGTTATATCGGTTTCATATGGTTTATTATATCGGTTAAATTATAACCGATATAATTGATTAAGAATAACCGATATAAAAAATACGTAATTGGTTTGTTATATCGGTTTCATTAAAAACCGATATAATTTCACAATTTATTTTTTTTTAATATAAAAAAAACATGTTGTACCACGATAAAAAAACATGCAATATACCTCAAAATACTAACTTCTAAACAACAAAAACCTTTGTATATATATATGCTTCCTATCTCATGCATGAAGAACTATACAGTAAAATGAGATTTCCTGGTAAAAACAGCCACCATATGCATTCAAACACAACTTAAATGAAGTAAAGTGGTTCATAGAAAAGGTTCACATCTTTGTAGACCCAAAAACCATGGGATGTACCTGGAAAGATTTTCTCGAAATTTCGGCATAGTCTCCCCTGTACGTGTGACATGTAATTTTTTTTTACAACCTGCTAGTACCTGTACATGACAAAAAAAACACTTCATATAAACAACCCAATGCCCCAACACACTACAAAGTCATTCACCACTACGTCATCAGTCATACACCATTTGACCATAGCACTTTAATACCCCAACACACTAGAAAGATGCACCAAAAAAACTTATGTTCATTCATTTCTATATCCAACATAATGTCATTATTCCAAACTTGTGTGCGAAAGAGACTACATACTTGGCCTTCATATTGGTTGCATCCTAACTGCATGGACTCTTTCAATAAAATTGAGTTGTAATTTTCATTCAACCTGCATAAAAAAATAGCAAGATTAACATATGATTAAGGATGTCATATGCACAACTGAATTCCCTTTATGGTTCAGGGTATAGTTGCTAGAGTGTGAAAACTAATATGCATTCAGGTGAGGAACAAAAATCGAAAAAAAAATTTACTGGCATTAAATTTAAGTACTCACCTTTGATAAGAAATGATTACCCACTCATCCACTCATCATCCTAGTAAATTCTACTATGGTGCCCGGGCTATGGATCATGTTGTAGTGTATCTTGATACTTCATTTTTTATTTGGGATGCTGTATCTGTGTATCTTGGTGTTGCAGAGAAGATTAAATTGTGGAAAAGTAATGGTCCTCGTATACATCTTCATCTTAGGCCCTTTACTGTTCACATCTTTACTACTACTTCAATGAAAACCCCCTTTACTTTGAGTTCTGCTGAATTTAGTAAAAAGTTGCCAAATGGGCTCAGTTAGTTCAAAATGGATGCTCACTAATAGGGTCATTCCTATGGAACAACATGGATGCTCACCAGTAAGGTCCATCCTATGGAACAGTTTACTTTTTTTTACTCCTTGTCAAGGTCAGGCCAAGCTTGGGGTAACACTTTTGAGTTTTTGAGTATGCCTGGCTCAGTTAGTTTGAAATCATGACCTGACTAATCTGATTGGCCTTTGTTATTGATTAGGTTCAGAGAAGGCATAATGGGTGGCAGGCGGTTCATAAGTCGTGATGCAGTTGAGTAAAATCTGATTAGGTACAGATTTTTTTTTCTCAAATAGAGAACATTTTTTTTAACTAACTTAAGTGTTGCTCACAGTCACATGTATAACACAGTTTATTTTCAGTCATCCCATGTATCTTTCCTCTGGTTTCTCATCTTCTACTTCTGACCATTCAAACAATGTATATTTATAGTTCTCAAGATTTTTGAATGCTACTGACTGAAAAAAAAATGTTTGTGAAGCCAATGATGGGGATAGTAGATCCAAACTCTGACGCCTAACCCCATCCTTTGCTAGGATGTTAACCACTGAATTGGACATGGTAGAAAGAAGCACCAACCTTTTCTACCACATCTTGTTTTCTCTATGGAGACCTTGCATCTACCAGAAGCTCATCATAGAGCATTTAATAAAAGCAGTGGCATGTAAGAGAATTCTAGTGTTTGGCATTGTTAATGACTAGTAACACCAAAAGACAAGCTATACATGTACAGAACCAAGTTAGAGAGAACTTACTATAAATATGAAAGTCCCTTGTTCTTCGTCAAAGATGTTTTCCATCTATAAATTAATATGTTCCATATACTCTCCACCACACACACCTACAAAGAAAGATTAATCCCATAAACAGAAGTAAGTGCATGCTATAGTAAGGTCATAAGCGTAAAAGGCTCAATTTCACACCATATCAATGATGATATTGGCACAATCTCAAGGCTCAGAGCAGTTCATTCAAAGGAGCCTACAACATTCAGATACGTATTCTATCAAGAGCATTCAAACTTCTTTTAATAACCAAATTATACAAAATATACATTAAAATAACACAATCTACAGTGGTAAAGAAAAAAAAAACAGTTCTACTCCCATAAGCTTAACCGGTGAAAAGAATACTTTTGAGCAAATACAAGTATCGTGTACATTATTGGTAGAGTGCTAGATAGAGTAATCAAATAAGAAATACCAATCTATTATTAGTACATGGATTTTGCATCAGAATATCCAATAAAGAGTTGAGTAGCTTAAATGAATTTCATGCAATCTAATTAGAGAAACTAACACCAGCATCCAACATATCTGCTTGTGCATTTCATACACCGGCTGAATCAATACATGTCATCACTCATCAGTAAATCAGGAATACAATGAATAGAATTCAGAACATGGGTAAGGAATGAGATGCACAAAATATCACTATAGAAATCATGCTTAAAAAGCATGTAATCAGATGTGTTTTCAACACACATTTGTACGATTCTGGTTTACAATTAAAAACCATTCATTTCTACCATCATTCTTATTTGTGTATATCCAAATCTACCATAACGAATTTAAAAAATTAAACTAATTTAAATTCACGCAGACACAAATTCCAACTGAGAACCTAATTAACTGTAATTGATTCAGATTTTTTTTTTAAAAACAGTACCAAAAGAGAACTATAGAATTTAATCATATCACAAAATCAATTTATAAATCCCAAAAACCAAATTAACCTTACCCAGTTTTAGAACAGTGTAACAATATAACAGAATAGTCATAACAATATAACAGAATAGTCATTCATACCAATTGAACAATCATTCCCAACAAAACTAAATCAAAATTAATAATAATAATAATAAATCATCTGATTTTATTACATCACAAACACGAATTTGAATTCCAAACAACTAATTAAACCCTAAACAAATGTAAACAGACAATAAATAATAACAAAACAAAACACAGCAAAACAAAAAATGCAAAACCCCAACATTATACAATCTAAAAAGACATATAGTGTCTAAGATAGTTGCCAGAATACCATTTCCAGCGTCAACTTGAGCGAAAAATCGCAATGGCAAGCTAGATCTCGTCATCGCCATCTCATACCAGAATTTATGCCTCAAAGAACTGCAAACAGAGATAGAAAAAAAAATTGAGTGACAAAAACCATCAGAAGTAGGAGAGAGAAATAGACGAGGGGTTCGAATTTAGGGAGAGGGATTATACGTTAGGGATTTAGGAGAAGAAGCACCTGCGGCTGAGAGAGGAGATGGCTCCAGCGATCGATGGCTCGAGCTCCGGCGGTGGATCAACGAGAGAGGGCAGAGCAGCGAGAAGGGTCTCATGGTTGGGGAACAACGAGGGTTTCTCGTTGCAGCTCTGCTTGCGTTGAGGAAAAAGAATGAGAAAAATATAAAGAAAGAAAAAACACATTCGTTGTGAAGAAAAGAGACATTCATGGGGAGAGTTTTTACCTGAGCAGAAGCGTTGAGGAAGAGGAAAGGCAAGGAAATGGAAGACGAAATACTTTCTGAGTTTTTTTGCATGTATAAGCAGGTGGTGGAGACGAAGAGTTTCTTACATGTATGTGAGGCCAGAGAAGCAGAGTATTAGATGAACACGTAGCATAGCATTCGAGGGCCCTCAATCAACGGCTTTCGTAGAAGCAAAGGGGGAAGCAGGTAGGTGGGAAGCAGCTGGAGACAGGTATTTGAAATAGTAATTAAAGAACAAAAAAGGAAATGATCTGCCAAATAAGATGCAACATTCATCTAACAAGCTTAGGGAATCTAATTTCAAGGCTAACAATGTTCAGTAAACCCAACCTAATAAAAATCAAATGATCTGATTGCATGGCTAATATTGTTTAGATCCAAGTATCATTAATAAGTAGTAAGAAATAAGGAAGACCACAAGTTGGTGGACCACACAGGTCATCACACAACATGTCATCACACGTCAAACATACAAGAGCAGTTTGAGAAGGTTGACCAAAAAGATAAGGCAACACAACATTCCAGCACACCAGACTCAAGTAATAGAAAAGACAATCCTCAAAGATATGAAATGGGTATGCTATGCACATCATGATTGATTGGACAACACAAGTCAAAGATTGATTGGGTGTAAATAGAGCTGGCCTGGGTGTAATTAGATAAGATCTCATACTATTCTGTTTCTAAACATGTATTCACAGAATCTGTCAATCATTTCTATATAATAAAGGATGAAGGAAAGGCAATGCACATTTGAAGCTTGAAAGCCTATTTTCTTTTGATTATCCATTTTCTTATTTTCTTCTCAGTAAGGTTGCTGCAACCACACTAGTTGAATTATCAATACCAACTGACATATCGATGATAAACTGATAATAACAGTAAGAGGACTTGGATAACAACACGATCAGATTTTACCAAAACAAAACAACACAATGCCTTAGCATTTGAAGTTCCATATTTTATCAGTGAACCTCTAAATATTTAAACTTGTGAGAATTGTCAGTTTTGGCCTTTAAACAAATCTCAGCCAGCTTATTTATGACATTTACTACAGCCTAAACGATTGGTTTTCTCTGCCCTGTTTGTCTCGTTATTAACCGGTTTTGACGTAGTGTGCAGAATCAGTTGTGCTGCAGAAGCAACCAGAAAAAGAACCAAAGGTTGAAATACAAAAACAAAATAAGAGCACAAATAACTATATCAATTAGTTTGCAAGTGAAGCAGCAATACCAGTGTGGAGATGCAGATGGTATTGATTTTCAACCAATCAGCCAGCAACATCTGTGGTTTTTGGAACTCAGAAACATTACACGTTATTTCTTATGGAATGAAATGAAAGCCTATACAAACTCATGTGACCCTCTAAGTGATCACAAGATCTTCAATCAATTTCAGTTGGCTTTGCTTCAGTTTATTCCTGTTTTCCCAGAACACTTTTATGGGATTTTCCAGGGATGAAATTTTCCATTGATCCTCTGAGATGAGGAAGACTTGAGACAATGGTTGGTTAGAATTTTCCCTTCCATTCCGAGCCAAAAGAGTTGAAAAGAAAAAACCACAAAGAGAACATTAAAGTGTTTGGGACAACAAAAAGAAAAACCTCCAAATCCAATGGTGATGATGACAAGAGAATAACACCAGCAGCAATAAATAAATAATCAGACAAAAATATGACACACTGTACACATATCACACGATTCCAAATGTTATCTTGGATTCTAAATGCCAGAATTCGTATGCAAATTAACCAACTCTAATGGTGATTTATACATTCCAACCCAGGCTAGCTTCAAACCAAAGCATAAATAAGTGGTTACAGCAGTCAACTGTGGACCTATTGTTGTTGACACCAAAAATGTCACTTTGCCTTTTCAAGATCCAAAGAGCTACATGAAGTCGCAACCTGCCATAAATAGGCAATGCTGCTTCCAAAAATCAAATCTTGTCAGAATCAAACAAAAACTGCAAGATTCTTCCAGACAGTCAAAAGAGGAGTACACAAGAAGTTTCGGGCCATTTCAAAATCATTTGGCCTAACTTCGCTTCTCCGACAGCCGAAAAGGAGCTCTCGGCGACAAAAGCTCTCCGGGACCATGGTTTCCAAGACAGAACCTATGGATCATCTTAAAATGACTCCAATAGGTTCCCTGTCAAATTTCAAGTCAATCGGACATCGGTTGACCACACATCAAACCGCGACATCTTCATCGCGATAAAAAGCAAGTCTGCAGGTGATAGGACCCCAAACGGCTTCGAAACTCAAACAAAAGCCTATGGTTGGTCTTATTTATTGCTCAGGAGGCTTCACACCAAATTTCAGGTCATTCTGACATCGTTTGGCCCAGTTTCAGCTTCTGACGGAAAATCGGCAGCTCTGCGCGACAAAGTCTTCGGCTTTCTCAGGAAATTGGAAACTTTGCAAAATAAAATGCAAGGATTCTCATCAGGTTTCCTACAAAGAAATCAGGCCAATAAATGGTCAAAATGTCAAGGAAAAGTACAGAAGAAAAAAAGAATCAGAAAAAAGCAAAAACGGACGCAAAACGGGACACGAAAGGGGGAAAACCCCCCCAGGGTCGCAGACCCCTGCGACCCTGGGCCAGGGTCGCCGGGACCCGGGTCGCCGGGAAAGCCCCGGAAACCCCGGTTTTCGCCGCTTTTTCGCGATTCGAGGAGCCCAGCCTCTGGTACTTTCCAAAATTCATGCTTTTGAGACACCAAGTCCTCTGACATCCGTCCAAAACACGGGTAAATCATCAAGAGTATCGAAGACAGTATTGATCGCCACCCGGTCAACCAAAAAAAGTGTGCTTTCCACCCGACCGATCGAGAAATCGACAGGACAGATGGCACCGACCCGCTGTTGGCAACAAACACCTGAAATTACATGGTCATCTGATGTCGATCTACATGAAGATCCATCGATGATCATCAACAGAAGAATCTCAAAAGACGTGGCACGGCCCGCGACTCTTCAGCTACTCGGCGACCACTTAATGCGATTATTTGACTAGCTTTATTACAGTCATTAATCCATTTCTTTGGACGGCCCAATCAGAAGCAAGCATTCGGGAGTTACAAGTCAAGAAATTCATGGCATTTAACCCATGAAACTCCTCCCATCATGGCGATTAAAGGCGATTAAATACCCTCAATCTCCTCCGGTCAATCAGAAGCCAAGAAAAAGGAGTTACAAAATAAACAATTCAATTTTGTAACTCCTCCCATTATGCGGCTTAATGACAATAAAAGCCCATAAACCCACCTAAAAGGCTACCTAAAAGCCTATAAATAGGAGGGCTCTCCAAGAAGAAAAAAAAAAACGGACAGACAACGAACATCAACAGACAGCAGTCAGAAATCCAGAGAAAAGAAAAAAGAGAGAAAACTCTGCGGAAGTTCTACACCGGCCACCGCAACAAGGTGACAAAAGTCCCTTGGGGGGTACCCCCCCCCAAGGTCCTTGCCTTCTCCTCCTGCCTCCAATGGCTTAGATATGGCTTTTCAGCCCGTCTACTCGGCTTTTTATTGGATATAGGACCTCCTTTTGGTCTTTGTCTTCTAAAAACCCGAGGTTATAGCCAAGCCAAGCGAATCAAATAGCATCCTCTGTTCTCATCTGCATGGATGATGGCGAAGCCCACATATGGCTTGCGACCGTCAATCTAAACGAGTCCCCCACAATCTCCTGAGAAGTTAGATCCTCCTTTTCTTGCTTTTCATTGTAGTTTGTATTTTTTCAAAAGAGACAAAAATCACAATTCTTGTCTTTCATTATTGATAAGGATTGTAAATCGGCTATAAACGCCAAAATCGGCTATAAACGCCAAAAATCGGCTATAAACGCCAAAATCGGCTATAAATGCCAAAAAAATCGCCTTTCACGGCAAATCAAGAAAATGTCTCTTTTCTTAAATATATGTGCAATGGAAAACTTGAAAGAAGTTGATTTCCTTTTTACTTGCGAAGGTTGATCTCTGGATCACCACTTGCAATTCCAAGTAAAAATAGAAAATCTGGCACACCCACAAAAAAAAAAAGAAATGTTGATGCACGCCCTTGCCCCCCGGTTACGAAAGGGTCGGAACCAAACGGACTCCCACGTCCGCCGACCTCGGTAGAACCGAGCAGGAGCGCGGTCCATCAAGCTGGCATCACCCGGTGGGACTCGTTTATTTGAGAACACGATGCTAGAAATGAAATATTTGCATATCATATATTTTGCTCTATGCTTATATTTCTTTTCTCGATTCCTTCGCTACTTTATAATTGGTGGCCTATGTTGAATTCCGCAAAAAAAAAAAAATGAGATGAGATTTTTTGTTTGGAAATTTCTAATTCTTTGAATTTATTTCCACTCTTTCTCTTTTCAAAAAAAAAAAAAACAAAAAAAAAATCAGATTTTTCATTTTTGGATTCAAAATTGAGAAACTTTGATCCTTTCCCTTCTGGGCACAGGCGCTCGCGGAAATCGCCGAGACCGTGTTCGGATCAGGGGTTGGGCCATTGTTTCTCTTCGATGAGTTCATTAAAAATCTAAAAAAAAATATATAAAAAAAGTAAAAAATCAGATTTTTCATTTTTGGATTCAAAATTGAGAAACTTTGATCCTTTCCCTTCTGGGCACTGGCGCTCGCGGAAATCGCCGAGACCGTGTTCGGATCAGGGGTTGGGCCATTGTTTCTCTTCGATGAGTTCATTAAAAATCTAAAAAAAAAATATAAAAAAAGTAAAAAATCAGATTTTTCATTTTTGGATTCAAAATTGAGAAACTTTGATCCTTTCCCTTCTGGGCACTGGCGCTCGCGGAAATCGCCGAGACCGTGTTCGGATCAGGGGTTGGGCCATTGTTTCTCTTCGATGAGTTCATTAAAAATCTAAAAAAAAATATAAAAAAAAGTAAAAAATCAGATTTTTCAATTTGGATTCAAAATTGAGAAACCTTGATCCATTCCTATCGTTCATCGCGCTTGCAGAAATGTTGAGCCTGTTCGACTAAGGTTTTGGGCCATTGTTTCTCTTCGATGAGTTCATTAAAAATCTAAAAATATATATATATATGTAAAAAAAAAAAATTTTAGATTTCTCAATTTGGATTCAAAATTGAGAAACCTTGATCCGTTCCTATCGTTCATCGCGCTTGCAGAAATGTTGAGCCTGTTCGACTAAGGTTTTGGGCCATTGTTTCTCTTCGATGAATTCATAAAAATAAAAATAAAATAAAAAAATAAAAAAAAAGACATAGACCACTAAGGTTAAACCAACTGTGTTCTTTGATCATGGTTGATTCAAAGAAAAGCCTTGTCCAGAGTGTGGAGACAGCTTGACTGTTCTAGGCAAGGGTCCTCCAAACGGGTTCATTAAGTAATCCTACCCTTACCTGGGGGCAATTCTATCAATCAAGATTTCATAAGACCAGGTTAGGAGGCCTATGTGTACTCTCTCGTCTTTTAAATAAATTTTTTTCAAAAATAAAATTTTTAAAAATAAAAAATTTAAAATAAAAAATAAAAAATAAAAAAAATTTTCAAAAAAAAAATCTTAAAAAAAAAATTTAATAAAAAAATAAAAAATAAAAAAAATTAAAAAAAAAGAATTTTTTAAAAAAAAAAAAAAAAAAATCTTCAAAATCTTCAAAAAAAAAACTTCCGTCATTTTGGGTTTAGATTAGAGAAATCTTGGTCTTCTCCTTTCTGAGCACTGGCGCTCGCGGAAATCGCCGAGACCGTGTTCAGATTGGAGTGCCTTTTGCTCTCTTTGATGAACCCGATATTGGCCTTTCAAAAAAAAAAACTCGTCATTTTTAGATTCAGATCCGAGAAATCATGGTTCATTTCTTTCTGGGCACTGGCGCTCGCGGAAATCGCCGAGACCGTGTTCAGATTGGAATACCATCTGCTCTCTTTGATGAATCCAATCTTGACCTTTCAAAACAGAGAATCTCATCTCATGGATGCGGTCTCAAAACATTTGTGTCTAGCGGTACTAGTACGCCCTTTTAGGGTCTACTGTATTGCGACCGGCACATCTGTAACTCCAACTTTATATTCTTCTTACCTCGAGCAAGCTTTGCTTCTCGATAAGTCGAATTTAAGTTCACAATTGCTTCTAGCAGTCACTGGGATGCCCATTCTGGGCTTACCATACTTGCGATCAGAACAATTGTACCTTCTATGGCATTTTGCCTTCCTCATATTGCTTGGATCATCTACCTCGAGCAATTTGAAATGACGAAACCATAGAACTTCCCATTTATGATCATTATATTCTTGTGATTACTAATGGATGTGGTCTTGTTTCAGAAATTTTCGAAAAAACTAACAATGGCAGCTTCACTAACCATTATTTTCGACGAAAACAAGCACCAACTCATGCTTCAACAGAAGCAAACCACGCGCACCTACAAGCGCCCCATCAGCTGCCGAAGTGTCAACTCCCTCGGCAACTCTCTGAACTCCGGGTCGACCTCGACTCCCCGGACTATCGTCTTTGGGACGCTGGGACCATTCCCACTTCCCGAGGAACAAACTGCTCCCTCCAAGAAGCAGAAACTCGCCTCTCAACGTGTCACTACCGTGACACCAAAGGCGAGCACCAGAAGGCCTGAAGCCCGTGGCAGCCCCACGAAGCCTCAACCTGCAAACAACCAGGTCTACTCCAAGACTTGGTCCCCAAGACCTTCACCAAAACAGAGAAGGTCCCAAACATCCACTAAGCCAGCATTCCTGGCCCCACTCAAGGAGAACCAGTTCTATCCTCTTGCTTACATGAAAGAGGAGAGACCCATCTCCAACCTGACTTCCAAGTCATCCCAGCATGAGCCGGCTTGTTCCTACAAGCCCAAAATCAAGTCATGCATCACAAGGCCTCCACAAGCACCTGCTAAGGCCTACAAACCTGCAGTTCGACCCTTCATATCTACAGGGGCCGAACTTCAAAAATTCAAAGCTTCGCTGCAACTGGCGAAGGACAGGGTTCGCATCCTATCCTTACCCAGCTACAAAGAAGACAGGCTCGGCTGCTGCGCCCGAGGGAGCACATCCTTCATCGTCAAAGCCCAGTCAGAGCTGACCGAAGCTCAAATTGCTCGTCGTATACGCCGCCGCGCGTCGTATAGACAAAAGAGACTAGAGAAGCAAAGGACCCAGCCTCCCACACTTCAAGTCTCTCCCAAATGGGTCGAAAAAGAAACACCCAACCAAGTTGCTGCCGTCCATATGGTTGGAAAAACCAGAAGGCGCCAAAAATCAGCAACAAAAATCCATGTCCGACGTCCGATGACCCGCAGCGTCTCCAGGACAAGAAGACATTCAGAAGAATCCCCTGCTCCTTCAAGCAAAGGACAGCAGAGTGATCCTTCCTCAAGCTCCTCTTCGAAAAGAACGAGCCCCAGCTCAGTCACCAGGACAGTTTCTTCGTTCGAATCACGAAGGATGAATGTCTTGGCTACAAATTCTGAGCCACCACCCCGCAATCCACCTCCAGAAGATGCGATCACCCGCATCCAGCAGTTGGAACAGGGCCAGCAGAGGATTGAAACTCTGATGGAAAACCTTCTCCTCGCCTTCCAAAATCAGGCGAACAATGAACCTCCTCCGAATCATCAAGACGACGAGGTAAATAGAGAAGAAAATGAGTCACGCGCCCTTACCAAAAAGGACGTAGACGGTATCCTCGCCAAAGCAAAAGAAGAGGATATACTCAAAGAGCATGGGATCAAGCCACCATATCCCTTATGGATGGACTGAAGGAAATTGCGATTCAGATCTGAAACTTCTCATAAAGAGACTACTATGGCTGATGCAAAGCATGACAGATTTTAAAAAATCTGATTTCTGCACTATGCAGCGGAAATCAGCCATAAAGAATCGCATAGAAACTCCATTAAATCATGACCAACAAGTGTATAATTAAAAGAGATGATAGAAGACTATTACCTCGAAGATTTGTAGACTTCAAATCTCTGAAAAAATAGATCCAAAGGCGCGAACTCAGACTTGCAATTTGCAAACAAGTTGCTGGAATTTTCTTGCACTAGTATTGCCTTTGATCTTCTCCTCTATCTCACTTCCAAATCTGATTGGCTAAGATGGTGGGATCTTAATCTAGGAATTAAGAACTATTTCTCCAAGGGAAAATCTCAGACCTTAAGCTCTCTTCAATCAAGAAGAGAACCTCCAAAGGGCTGGACGTGTGGGGCTCTCCTTGTGCTCAATAATTGTTTCACAAAGTGTTGAACGTGTGGCATTCTTCTTGCTTTCTTGTTATGGACGTCCAAAGGGGATGGTTCTCCTTTTATAGAAACTATGGGAAGCCTTTCCTATTTAGTTATCTCTCCTTATTCTAATTTATGTCCAAAAAGGAAAGACTTATTTCCTTTAAGAAACACTCTAATTAGAAAAGGAAACCAAAAGGAACTTTCCATACAATTAGTAATACTAGTTGTAGAACACTTACTAATTTTAAGTTCCTAATCCAAAAAGGAAACTAACTCATAGGAATACTAATCCAAAGAGGAGTCCAACTTTCCAAGTAGAGTCCTACTCAAAGTTGGAAACCTTACCCATGGAAATCCTATTATGGACATCCCACATATCAATGCACACCATGGCCCACATACAATTTATCTAGAGTTAAATTCATGTATGCCATCAAAGGCCTATTTGAATTTAAACTCAAAATTATTTTTCCACTAAAATAATTCATCCTTATGTTATCTAAACATCTTAGGAAACCATGCCAATCTTGGTAAGTGACTAGAGAAGGGACCAAAAGACATATTTGCCATTGGCTCCCAAAATGACCAAAATGTCCATGCTAAACCCATAGCAACATAAAGACCATTTTAACCTTAACTCATTCCACTAAAGAGTTATGGTTGAACTCCAAGGACAAATATATAATATAATAAGCTCGTCATAAAATGACGGTTGTCTTCGACCTACTAAGTGTAATGACCTGAATGCCCCTCTATGTAACATCCATAATCGAGTCAGGTTATCACATGTACTATCAACCTTCCCGATTACATCTAAACCTTAGAACTTCATATCCTTAAACATAATCATCATTCGAATATCATTCTCTTGATCCAGGGAGCGACCCACAAGTTCAATATTCATATGGAACATCCATATACTAAGATCTTAGATTTTGATGATTAATCAGATAATTCTAAGGGGACGATTATTCCATCATCAGATGGCATAGATTCTATATTGCATCTGCACGTCCCAACTGATCAAGTCCGAGTACCCAAAACACAGAGCTGTTGACCCATGAATAGAATCTCACCCATAGTGAATTAAAGCACAAGAACTTGACTTCGTCAGTTCATCCACAAATGCTCAAGATTAAGAGCACCGGTTACTTAGTAGCATGAGGTGACTTGATCTCTTTTCTGTGATAGTACTATTTTAGAGATCACACCTACAACGGTCCTGTTCAATGCATGACACATGCACTAATGAGATAGATCCGGGAAAGGCCTCCCATGACTTAGGTATGTCATCCTATATAGGAGAGTATCTCATTATAACTTCTACCAAGATGAAGTGCCCAGCTCCATCTTTCAGTTATGAACAAATATGATGTTTCCAGTTGTCCATGAATAAGACCTATCTGTGTGTAGACACTACACACCTAATTCATTTACTAGAAACAATGGGCCTTACACAACCATACATATATACATGTTTAAGCATAAAAGAGTCTTTCAATTAAATAACCAGTAAATATCCAGTAACAAAAGATGAGAATGCAGCTAGTGGGCTTTAGGGCATACACCAATCCCAACAAACTCCCACTTGCACTAAAGATCACTGCTTCCTAACCTAACACCCATAGACTCAACGTGAGAAGTGAAGACTTTCTCAGTAAGAGTCTTAGTGAATGGGTCAGCTAAGTTATTTGCTGAAGCAATATGCTCCACCACTATCTCTCCATCCTGAATGAATTCCCGGATCAAGTGGTACTTTATCCGAATGTGCTTGTCTTTCTTGTGATTCCTAGGCTCTTTGCACTGTGCTACAGCACCAGTGTTATGACAATCGGTTTTTGCACTGCAGGAACAACTCCTAATTCCAATAGGAATTTTCTGAGCTATACTGCTTCCTTCGCAGCTTCCGATGCCGCCACATACTCTGATTGAAAGGTTAGCATATAATCTTTCGTTCTCCGAAGATACTTGAATATATGCTTAACTGCTGTCCAATGCATAGGTCCGGGGTTTGACTGATATCTGCTAACCATGCCAACGGCAAAGCAAATATCTGGTCTAGTACATAACATAGCATACATGAGGCTTCCAACAGCGGATGCATATGGAACTCTCCTCATGGTCTCTATCTCTTCAGATGTCTTTGGACATTGATCTCGGGACAGTGGTACTCCATGTCTAGAAGGCAGGAGGCCCTTCTTGGAGTCATGCATGTTAAACTTGACCAATATCTTCTCAATATAAGAAGATTGGGATAGGGCTAACATCTTATTCTTGCGATCACGCAAAAGCTTCATCCCTAAGATATAGCTGGCCTCACCCAAATCCTTCATCTGAAATTGAGAGGATAACCAAAACTTTGTGGATGACAATAAACCTACATCATTTCCTATGAGTAATATGTCATCTACATATAGAACCAAAAATGCAACTGCTTTCCCATTTCCTTTCTTATACACACATGGTTCATCAATGTTTTGATCAAAGCCAAAGGATTTGACTGCCTGATTAAACTTGATGTTCCATGCTCTAGATGCTTGCTTAAGTCCATAGATGGACTTCTTAAGTTTACAAACCATGTTATCTTGGCCACTAGCAATGAAGCCCTCTGGTTGCATCATATAGATGCATTCGTCAAGACTTCCATTAAGAAAAGCTGTCTTGACATCCATCTGCCATATCTCGTAGTCATAATGACATGCGATGGCCAAGAGAATCCTTATGGACTTAAGCATAGCCACTGGTGAAAAGGTTTCCTCATAATCGATACCCTCTTTCTGAGTATATCCTTTCGCCACCAGTCTTGCTTTGAAGGTTTCCACCTTCCCATCCACTCCTCTCTTTCTCTTGTAGATCCACTTGCACCCTATGGGTTTGATCCCTTCAGGTGCATCTACAAGTTCCCAGACTTGATTGGAATACAAAGAATCCATTTCAGATTTCATCGCTTGCTGCCACATGTCAGCATCTATATCCGTTACTGCTTCATCATAACTAGTAGGATCCTCAACCAGATCTTCAGAGTCTGTCTTAAAAGACACTCCTAGATATCTTTCTGGCTGTCTAGAAATTCTCCCACTACGACGAGGCTCCGGAGTGTTTAAAGGAATATCTTGTTCATCTACATGTTTCAGGATCTGGTACAGATGTTATAGGAGATCCCGGAAGAATCTCCTCAAGGGTTTCTTTACAACTAAGCTCTTGGAGCATCATACAATCATCCTCCAAGTACCTAGCATGAGTGCTGATGAGCACCTTTTGCTCCTTTGGATGATAAAAGATGCCACCTCTCGTTCCCTTAGGATACCCAATGAAGTAGCACATTTCTGATCTGGGTTCTAGCTTGGTAGCTTTATCATTCAGTACATAAGCTGGACAACCCCAAATGTGGATATGATTTAAACTAGGTTTTCGACCTGTCCACATTTCTTGTGGTGTCCTAGGTACTGACTTAGATGGTACCAGATTTAAAATGTATGCTGCTGCTTCTAAGGCATATCCCCAAAAAGATATAGGTAGGGTTGCATGACTCATCATGGACCTTACCAAATCAAGAAGGGTACGGTTTCTTCTCTCCGCTACACCATTTTGCTGGGGTGTACCCGGTGCAGACAACTGAGACACAATCCCATGTTGTGTGAGGTACTCCTTGAACTCACCCAGGAGGTACTCGCCACCTCGATCAGATCGAAGGGCTTTGATATGTTTTCCTAGTTGTAGCTCCGCCTCAGCCTTGAATTGTTTGAACTTATCAAACGCCTCAGACTTGCGTCGCATTAGGTATACATATCCATATCTAGAGTAATCATCGGTGAAGGTGATGTAATACTCATACCCTCCTCGAGCCGGTTTGTTCATAGGACCACACACATCAGTGTGAATCAATTCTAACAACTCCTTTGACCTTAGTCCCTTTCCAGAGAATGACCGTTTGGTCATCTTTCCCTTGAGACAAGATTCGCACTGAGGAAAAGGTTCGAAATCTAACGAGCTCAAGGGCCCATCTTCTACCAACCTCTGAATCCGTTTTGGGTTAATGTGACCCAAACGTAAGTGCCAAAGATATGTGTCATTGATTGAAGATACCTTCCTCTTAAGGGAAGTTGAGCTTTCTTGTTGTACATTATGCAGTGTAGGAGCAACAGGATATATATAAAATAAGTTGTCATGTATTCTACCGGAACATATAATATTTCCATCTCTACTGATATCAATACCAGAATGGAAAGAAACTGAATAATTAAATTCAATTAATCTGGAAACTGAAATTAAATTCTTCCTCATGTCCGGAACATAGAAAACATTATTTAAAACTAATATCCTATTACATGGAAAATGTAAGGTAACAACTCCTACTGCAACTGCCCAAACTTTAGCTCCAG
Source organism: Litsea cubeba (assembly GCA_012931725.1). Classification (NCBI taxonomy): domain Eukaryota; kingdom Viridiplantae; phylum Streptophyta; class Magnoliopsida; order Laurales; family Lauraceae; genus Litsea; species Litsea cubeba. The sequence goes on along the minus strand of CM022955.1, from coordinate 36,519,639 downwards.
TTCCGACTCTAAAGGCAAATTCTCCTTTCTCAATTCTCTGCATTATCTGAAACCCCTGCAATGAATTGCAGATATGATTAGTGGCTCCTGAGTCTACTATCCATGAGTCAGTAGAATCAACCACTAGACAAGTTTCAATGTAGTATGAAAAAGATGTACCTTTCTTAACTAAGGCTAGGAACTTGGGACAATCTTTCTTCCAATGACCTTTCAGGCCACACTTGAAGCATTTCCCTTTGGGCTTTCCATATGTACCCTTGTCCTTCTTATTACCAGCATTGTCCTTTTTCTGCCCTTTTCCCTTATTCTGCTTCTTCTTGGACTTCTTCCCTTTCGGGTTCAGTTTAGAGGAAGACTGGAAAAAATGAGCTTGGGCTTTGGGCTTCATGATAGCCTCTGCCGCCTGGAGTTCTTTCATTAACTCAGGTAGAGTCATGTCCATCTTGCTCATATTGAAATTGAGCTTGAACTGATTGAAAGATTCCGGCAGAGTTTCGAGAATCATGTCAGTCTGACTCCCTGCATCAATCTCAGCCCCTAGAATCTCAGCTTCATTGAAACAATCTATCATCTTGAGCATATGCTCTCTGACAGGTGTTCCCTCAGCCATCCTAGCATTCATGATGGTCCTCATAGCAGCTTGCCTAGCTGGCCTGCTCTTGTCTGCGAACATCTCAGACAAGGACATCATGATTTCATAGGCTGTGTCCATTTGCTCGTGCTGTGTTTGCAACACGTTGGACATGGAAGCGAGCATGTAGCATTTAGCCATGCTATTCGCTTTCTTCCATTTCTTCTCAGCCTCTCGCTGGTCATCAGTAGAATTAGCATCAATTTCGGGACAGTTTTCCAGCAAGACATACTTGTACTCCTCGGCTGTGAGTACTATGTCAAGATTTCTTTTCCAATCTACGTAGTTAGGGCCAGTCAGTTTATTCTCACGAAGAATGCACATCAACGGACTAAAAGAGTCTTTTCCCATCTCTTTCTGGATATAAAACGGTTTATAATTAGACATGCAGTATATATGTAATATGCATATGGTGCTTGTTACAAAAGGAAAAACAAAGCACGAAAACTTTTTACATTATTCAACCCCAATTATAATGTATCAGTGTTTCAACCTCCTCATAGACCCTCCATCGAAGGGATTAAGGCAGACTTATTTGGATTATCACTATCTGGACACACATCCAGTGGTAGTCCAATCACTGATTGGTTTGGCCTCATATGACAAATAACCCTTAACTCCTAAGGAGAGGTCATCACCGTCTTATGTCAAGTGTATAACCATCTCTTATGAAATTCCCAGAATGTCTATGATTAAGTCTTCCGAAGGGAAGAGACTTTTATCCTTCCTAGAAGTGAACTTTAGAAAAGAGCTCCACCGAAGGGATGGCCGCTCCCACCAACACTTCATTGACATTCTATAGAAGTGATCTTTAGTAAAGAACTCCACCGAAGGGATGGCCGCTCCTACTAACACCTCATTATGAATATTCACATTAGTTCACCCATTAACTCATCAAAGCGTTCTTTAGTTAAAGAACTCCACCGAAGGGATGGCCGTTCCCACTAACACTTTAATGAGGTAACATGAACCGAAAATGGAAGGCCGTGGGGTCTTTCCTAAAACCCCTCTCCCACTTGATTATTTATCGCTAGGGTTTATACTTTTTGACCTTTACATTGTTTTACTCAAAAGCTCTTTTTAAATCTAGCAAACTTGGTTAATTAAATTCATGACTTAAGTCATCTTAAAATTAAATAACCTTTGCTTTAAAACATTTGAGCAAATCCCTTCAAAGAGTCAAAAACCTATCTTGGGTTATGAAAACCCATAGGTAGCATCTAATTAGATTTTAGTTTAGCCTCCTTTGGAAACCAAGGGTACCAAGATAAACTAAACCCTATCCAATTTTAAACCTTAGACAAATAGAAGGTGCTGGTCTAAATTCCGTTTAAAACAATTCGCCAAACTAAAGACAATCTAATACAATAAAGATGCCAATTTTAGAGCCTAAGGGTGGCCATGTTTCTAGGTGACAATTATAGCAATTATATAAAGCATTCATCCATGCATTCCATATATAAAAGCAAATAAAAGTATGCAATCCTTGATGGCTCCTTGCTCTTAGGATTTCAAATCCTAATCGAATTAGAACTCCTCATGCATCTAGAAGTCTTGACTCCTTCATCTCCAAGGACTCCAATTTCTTGCAACCTTCTTGTCTTGAAACTTTCCTTTTCTTGCTCGTTTCCATAAATTGATTTATACAAGCAAACCCATGAAAAACAAAACCAAAATTACATTGGAGATTCCTATGCTTTTCAAGAAAGCTTACATCAAGACTAGTTGGAATAAATTAAGGAAACTTTACAACTTCCTATGATTGCTAACCGCGCAATCGTACACTTTCCAACTAATTAAAAAACATCCAAAACCACACAACATACATGCGAACCATCAAGGATGCTAATTATGGCTGCAAACAAAGAGGTTAGTGCATGCAAACTCACTATGTGCATCATTAAACAAATCTGGAAAATAAATTCCAGCAATGTTAATGAAACTTGCACACAACATGCATCACAACATAACTTTAATAGGGTGCCACCATACCCATAATCAATCTAGGATTAATTACACACAACATGGGATCATGATTTCACATGGAGTGGCTCTGATACCACTGAAGGAAATTGCGATTCAGATCTGAAACTTCTCATAAAGAGACTACTATGGCTGATGCAAAGCATGACAGATTTTAAAAAATCTGATTTCTGCACTATGCAGCGGAAATCAGCCATAAAGAATCGCATAGAAACTCCATTAAATCATGACCAACAAGTGTATAATTAAAAGAGATGATAGAAGACTATTACCTCGAAGATTTGTAGACTTCAAATCTCTGAAAAAATAGATCCAAAGGCGCGAACTCAGACTTGCAATTTGCAAACAAGTTGCTGGAATTTTCTTGCACTAGTATTGCCTTTGATCTTCTCCTCTATCTCACTTCCAAATCTGATTGGCTAAGATGGTGGGATCTTAATCTAGGAATTAAGAACTATTTCTCCAAGGGAAAATCTCAGACCTTAAGCTCTCTTCAATCAAGAAGAGAACCTCCAAAGGGCTGGACGTGTGGGGCTCTCCTTGTGCTCAATAATTGTTTCACAAAGTGTTGAACGTGTGGCATTCTTCTTGCTTTCTTGTTATGGACGTCCAAAGGGGATGGTTCTCCTTTTATAGAAACTATGGGAAGCCTTTCCTATTTAGTTATCTCTCCTTATTCTAATTTATGTCCAAAAAGGAAAGACTTATTTCCTTTAAGAAACACTCTAATTAGAAAAGGAAACCAAAAGGAACTTTCCATACAATTAGTAATACTAGTTGTAGAACACTTACTAATTTTAAGTTCCTAATCCAAAAAGGAAACTAACTCATAGGAATACTAATCCAAAGAGGAGTCCAACTTTCCAAGTAGAGTCCTACTCAAAGTTGGAAACCTTACCCATGGAAATCCTATTATGGACATCCCACATATCAATGCACACCATGGCCCACATACAATTTATCTAGAGTTAAATTCATGTATGCCATCAAAGGCCTATTTGAATTTAAACTCAAAATTATTTTTCCACTAAAATAATTCATCCTTATGTTATCTAAACATCTTAGGAAACCATGCCAATCTTGGTAAGTGACTAGAGAAGGGACCAAAAGACATATTTGCCATTGGCTCCCAAAATGACCAAAATGTCCATGCTAAACCCATAGCAACATAAAGACCATTTTAACCTTAACTCATTCCACTAAAGAGTTATGGTTGAACTCCAAGGACAAATATATAATATAATAAGCTCGTCATAAAATGACGGTTGTCTTCGACCTACTAAGTGTAATGACCTGAATGCCCCTCTATGTAACATCCATAATCGAGTCAGGTTATCACATGTACTATCAACCTTCCCGATTACATCTAAACCTTAGAACTTCATATCCTTAAACATAATCATCATTCGAATATCATTCTCTTGATCCAGGGAGCGACCCACAAGTTCAATATTCATATGGAACATCCATATACTAAGATCTTAGATTTTGATGATTAATCAGATAATTCTAAGGGGACGATTATTCCATCATCAGATGGCATAGATTCTATATTGCATCTGCACGTCCCAACTGATCAAGTCCGAGTACCCAAAACACAGAGCTGTTGACCCATGAATAGAATCTCACCCATAGTGAATTAAAGCACAAGAACTTGACTTCGTCAGTTCATCCACAAATGCTCAAGATTAAGAGCACCGGTTACTTAGTAGCATGAGGTGACTTGATCTCTTTTCTGTGATAGTACTATTTTAGAGATCACACCTACAACGGTCCTGTTCAATGCATGACACATGCACTAATGAGATAGATCCGGGAAAGGCCTCCCATGACTTAGGTATGTCATCCTATATAGGAGAGTATCTCATTATAACTTCTACCAAGATGAAGTGCCCAGCTCCATCTTTCAGTTATGAACAAATATGATGTTTCCAGTTGTCCATGAATAAGACCTATCTGTGTGTAGACACTACACACCTAATTCATTTACTAGAAACAATGGGCCTTACACAACCATACATATATACATGTTTAAGCATAAAAGAGTCTTTCAATTAAATAACCAGTAAATATCCAGTAACAAAAGATGAGAATGCAGCTAGTGGGCTTTAGGGCATACACCAATCCCAACATGGACTCGGTCCCGTTCCCCACCAAATTCAAGCATCCTACTCTCCAAACATATACGGGGAAAGGATCAGCCAGACAGCACGTCATCCACTTCAAGATCCTGACGGGAGCTATCGCGGATCAAGATGCACTCAAAATCCGCCTCTTTGTAAGTACCCTAAAAGGTACGGCCTTCGATTGGTACTCCACTCTGTCGGAGGACTCAATCCAAAACTGGGCCATGCTAGAGACACGCTTCCTGACTCACTTCAAAGGTGAGGATCACCCCGCTACTATGGCTCAGCTGTGCAGCCTAAAACAGGGGGAGAATGAATCAACATATGACTTCATTCACAAGTGGAAAGCAATGGCATACAAATGCTCTGATATATTGCCACAGGCGTCGCTAGTCGACATCTGCCGAAACAACATGAGAGCCAGAATCCGCTCCATGATCATCGGCAACAAATCAAAAAACCTGGGAGAACTCCTAGAAGCTTCCATGGAAGCTGAAACGGTGATTAAAGACCTCAACAGTCAGAAATCATCAAGAAAAGAGCCAACCGCCATTGCAACCTCTAAACCAAAGAAGAAAGAGGTCCTCAATGTGCAGACCAAGCCAGCTCCTCAGCCACCAAAGAAAGCTGAAAACAAAGCTGCTGGTAAGAGACCTGAACTCTCTGATGCCTTCAAAGAACGAGTAGAGAAGAAATACCCGTTTGATGAAGATGTTGATGAAATCTTCGGGGCTCTTGTGGCAAACGGCAAGCTCACCTTGCCTGAACCAAAAAGACCGGGTGATGTTGGCAAAACCAACGATCCTCGGTACTGTCCATACCACCAGATGATCTCGCATCCTCTCAATCAATGCTTCGTTGTGAGAGAGGAAATAAATGAGATGTGGAAAAACGGAGTCATCACCTTTGACAAAAACTATGGGTCTGCCTCCGTCAACATGGTGACATGTGGACAAACATCAAGATCACCGAAGAAGAAGATCACTACTTCCTTCAAGGTGATAAACTCAATCGAAGCGTCCGAGGAACTGGTTCCTTACCCGACACCAGACGGACAACCGATATGGGTACATCCCGATCTCCTGGAAGATGAAAATTGGGAGGTCGTGAAAACAAAGCCTACAGCTCAACAGCGAAGGCAGGCTAGGAAACATCTCCTCAAGCTCAAACGGCAAGAGAAGACCCAGCCAAAACTAGAGGTCAAAGAAAAGGCAGAGGCTTCCTCTACCGCTTCACTGGAGGTAACAAAAACATCCCTTCCAGAGACTTCAAAGGGGGTAAGGAAATTCACTCTCAGTGATTTCATGCCACCTCAATTCAAAGAAGCCATGCAGGAGGCATCATACTCTTGCAATGATGGACCGCCCTCCTGCTCGGTTCTACCGAGGTCAGCGGACGTGGGAGTCCGTTTGGTTCCGACCCTTTCTTAACCGGGGGGCAAGGGCGTGCATCAACATTTCTTTTTTTTTTGTGGGTGTGCCAGATTTTCTATTTTTACTTGGAATTGCAAGTGGTGATCCGGAGATCAACCTTCGCAAGTAAAAAGGAAATCAACTTCTTTCAAGTTTTCCATTGCACATATATTTAAGAAAAGAGACATTTTCTTGATTTGCCGTGAAAGGCGATTTTTTTGGCATTTATAGCCGATTTTGGCGTTTATAGCCGATTTTTGGCGTTTATAGCCGATTTTGGCGTTTATAGCCGATTTACAATCCTTATCAATAATGAAAGACAAGAATTGTGATTTTTGTCTCTTTTGAAAAAAATACAAACTACAATGAAAAGCAAGAAAAGGAGGATCTAACTTCTCAGGAGATTGTGGGGGACTCGTTTAGATTGACGGTCGCAAGCCATATGTGGGCTTCGCCATCATCCATGCAGATGAGAACAGAGGATGCTATTTGATTCGCTTGGCTTGGCTATAACCTCGGGTTTTTAGAAGACAAAGACCAAAGGAAGGTCCTATGTCCAATAAAAAACCGAGTAGACGGGCTGAAAAGCCATATCTAAGCCATTGGAGGCAGGAGGAGAAGGCAAGGACCTTGGGGGGGGTACCCCCCAAGGGACTTTTGTCACCTTGTTGCGGTGGCCGGTGTAGAACTTCCGCAGAGTTTTCTCTCTTTTTTCTTTTCTCTGGATTTCTGACTGCTGTCTGTTGATGTTCGTTGTCTGTCCGTTTTTTTTTTCTTCTTGGAGAGCCCTCCTATTTATAGGCTTTTAGGTAGCCTTTTAGGTGGGTTTATGGGCTTTTATTGTCATTAAGCCGCATAATGGGAGGAGTTACAAAATTGAATTGTTTATTTTGTAACTCCTTTTTCTTGGCTTCTGATTGGCCGGAGGAGATTGAGGGTATTTAATCGCCTTTAATCGCCATGATGGGAGGAGTTTCATGGGTTAAATGCCATGAATTTCTTGACTTGTAACTCCCGAATGCTTGCTTCTGATTGGGCCGTCCAAAGAAATGGATTAATGACTGTAATAAAGCTAGTCAATTAATCGCATTAAGTGGTCGCCGAGCAGCTGAAGAGTCGCGGGCCGTGCCACGTCTTTTGAGATTCTTCTGTTGATGATCATCGATGGATCTTCATGTAGATCGACATCAGATGACCATGTAATTTCAGGTGTTTGTTGCCAACAGCGGGTCGGTGCCATCTGTCCTGTCGATTTCTCGATCGGTCGGGTGGAAAACACACTGTTTTTGGTTGACCGGGTGGCGATCAATACTGTCTTCGATACTCTTGATGATTTACCCGTGTTTTGGACGGATGTCAGAGGACTTGGTGTCTCAAAAGCATGAATTTTGGAAAGTACCAGAGGCTGGGCTCCTCGAATCACGAAAAAAACGGTGAAAACCGGGGTTTCCGGGGCTTTCCCAGCGACCCCGGGGTCCAAGGTCGCCGGCGACCCTGGCCCAGGGTCGCAGGGGCCTGCGACCTTGGGCCAGGGTCGCAGGGGCCTGCGACCCTGGGGGGGTTTTCCCCCTTTCGTGTCCCGTTTTGCGTCCGTTTTGCTTTTTTCTGATTCTTTTTTTCTTCTGTACTTTTCCTTGACATTTTGACCATTTATTGGCCTGATTTCTTTGTAGGAAACCTGATGAGAATCCTTGCATTTTATTTTGCAAAGTTTCCAATTTCCTGAGAAAAGCCGAAGACTTTGTCGCGCAGAGCTGCCGATTTTTCGTCAGAAGCTGAAACTGGGCCAAACGATGTCGGAATGACCTGAAATTTGGTGTGAAGCCTCCTGAGCAATAAATAAGACCAACCATAGGCTTTTGTTTGAGTTTCGAAGCCGTTTGGGGTCCTATCACCTGCAGACTTGCTTTTTGTCGCGATGAAGATGTCGCGGTTTGATGTGTGGTCAACCGATGTCCGATTGACTTGAAATTTGACAGGGAACCTATTGGAGTCATTTTAAGATGATCCATAGGTTCTGTCTTGGAAACCATGGTCCCGGAGAGCTTTTGTTGCCGAGAGCTCCTTTTCGGCTGTCGGAGAAGCGAAGTTAGGCCAAATGATTTTGAAATGGCCCGAAACTTCTTGTGTACTCCTCTTTTGGCTGTCTGGAAGAATCTTGCAGTTTTTGTTTGATTCTGACAAGATTTGATTTTTGGAAGCAGCATTGCCTATTTATGGCAGGTTGCGACTTCATGTAGCTCTTTGGATCTTGAAAAGGCAAAGTGACATTTTTGGTGTCAACAAATGCCCCCGTCGAGGTACAGCGGCGAGTTGCTTAACTTTTGTAGTCGATGTGCCTCGAAGAGATTTTTTGAAGGAGAGCCTGTGACTTGACCAAGAGTCTTTGAGCAATCTTTCTTTTTGGTATTTGTAGCCTTTTGAGCTTCCAGGGGAATTTTATGATAGTGAAAGTGATCACGTACCATCTCGAGGCAAAGTTTTGAAGATGACATCAGGGATGTGGATTTGGGTTTTGACCTTGTGACCTAACAGGCTATATGTGGCAGGTTAGGGGGTCGGGTTTGGTTTTGATCGTGTGACCCAACAAGCTGTATGTGGAATGTTGGGGGATCAATTTTGGTTTTGATCTTGTGACCTAACAGGCTGTATGTGGCAAGTTAGGGGATCAGGTTTTGGTTTTTGGTTTTGGTCTTGTGACCTAACAGGCTGTATGTGGCAAGTTAGGGGACCAGGATTTGGTTTGATTTTTGTGGAATGTCAATTTCAAGTTTTTGGCTCAATTTGGTATATGAGGCTGGATGGTTTGATTTTTGGAAGCTCATGGGGCTTGGAATTTTCTTTTGTATGGTCCAATCAACTCAAAAGAGGCATGGAACCATTTTTGTATGCTCTTGGTAAGAGGGATTTCTCTTTGACTAAAAGCCCAAAATTTATTTCTTTTTTTTTTTTTTTGTGTGTGCCTAGGTGGTCAAACCTGGCTCATATGGGCTAACCCATGGGACCTTAAGCTTTTGAAATGGCTTAGATCTCATATGGTGTCATTTTTGTAAAGAATATCCAAAAATATCTCATTTGGATAGAGAATATCTAAGAATATCTTACTTGGAGAGAATCTCTCATGATCCCTTTATTTTTGGGATAGAATATCTCAAGATATCTTTCTTTTGGGAAAGAATCCGTCATAGATTTTATCTTTTAGGAGAAAATCTCTCATTGATTTCTTTTTGGGAGAGAATCCCTCAAGATATCTTTCTTTTGGGAAAGAATCTTTCTAATTTCTTTCTTTTGGTAAGGTTACTAATTAGTAACACTTACCTCTTTCTTCTTTCCTTCTTTGGTTTGCTCTCTTCTATAAAAGCAAGGAAGAGGTTGGATCTCTTGCTCTTATTACTTTCTTTTGCAATAATCTCAAGAGGGCTTCAAGACCAAGAGTTCTTCTTCTTCAAGATCTTCAAGACTTTTCTTCTTCTTCTCCATCAATGGCTTCAAGTAAGTTCCCTTTTTTTTTTTCAAGAAAACTCCATTGTAGGAAAAGAAAAAAAAAAAAGTTCTTCTTTCTTTTTTTTTTTTGTTTCTTTCTTTTCTTTTCTTCTTCTTTTTTTTTCTTTCTTTTTCACGTGTTTGCCTCCTTTTTTTTTACACGTTTTTTTTTTTTTTTGCTTTCTTTTTCTTTTTTTTTTTTTGTTTGTTTTTTTTTTGTGTGGGCCGTACGGACAGATCCGTACGGATCTGGCCGTACGGCCACGTGGCCTGTGGGCCAGCCCCTCTTTTTTTTTTTCTTTCTTCTCTTTTTTTTTCTTTCCCTCCCCTTTTTTTTTTGAGAGAGTTTCTTTTCTTTCTTTTTTTGTTTTCTCTCCCCTCCCTTTTTTTTTTGAGAAAGTTTCTTTTCTTTTTTTTTTTTTTTGCTCATCATGATAATGCATTTTTTTTCGCAAATCTAGATGTTCATGCATGCCTTTAATTTGTAAATTAAATTTCTAGCATGATGTGATAGCATACCTGAAAGTTTTTGCAAATTTGGGAACTTGGAGCTCGCAGTGATGTTGAGCCCTTCCTGATTTTGCGGAGACTTTTAGGTTTCGAAAGTTTGGAGTTTTGGAGCTCGCAGCGATGTTGAGCCCATCTTCAAGCTTTCTATTTCTTTCGGGATAGTTCCTTTTCTTCGGAATTGCCCCGTCATCATGTCAAAATTTCGCCAGATTTTTTTTAGCGAGATTCTGTCATTTTGATGTTTGATCTTTTTCTTTTCCATCCTTTTCAGGTGGTTCCTCCAGAGCGAACAAGGGTAAAGAGCCTGCTACAAGCGTACCTCGTCGATCTTCTAGATCTTCTAATCCGGCCGTTCAGCAGGCTTTTGAGAAGGTCCAGTATGTTGAGAGAAATCTGGAAGAGTGCGACTCCCTCAACAGAGATGAGATGAGGCAGCGACTGATCACTCTCAAGGGAGAGGAATTCTATAAGATCATGGTAAGCAGTCGTCCATGGGTGATGGAAGATCAGAGCGTTTTGCCCAAGCCTACCTTCTTCTTTGGTGATGCAGTCCCTGATGACATTACATACCAGAGGAGATGTTTTCAGTTTTCCTTCACAGCAGATGGTGAGAAGAAGACTGTTACTACCCGGTCGATGTTTGATCGCACCGTCTCGATTCTGAGCCTTGCCCCCACGTGCCCTAAGAGGGAAGATCCTCCAAGCTGGGTGAGAAGGACAAATGTAATCAAGACCGGGGTTTTTGTTGGCGGTTCTCCTAGATATACGGAGAGGTCGCCTGTTGACATGGACTTGTTGATGCCATCAAGCGGCTACCAGGGCTCTGATTATCCGTCGGTCGATTTGAGACCGGTGGGCCTTGGTATTTTCAGCGGTGACGGCAGCAATTGGATCAAGCCTTTTCAACTTCGAGGTCGTTTCAATGCTGACTCCGAGTGGAAGTCGTGGACTGATCGCGTCCTGCTGATTGGTGGCGCCGTTTTGAAGGAAGCCGGGATTTTTGATGCGGTCCGCGCCTTTAGGGAGACCGTGATCTTTTCCGACGAGGCCTTCATGGCTATGCTGGAGTCGTTCCTCCCTCAAACCAATACCTTCGTTGTGACGAATGGTGAGATTGGTTTTTCTTTGAAGGAGCTGAGTGCTATTACCGGATTGCCCATCCTCGGCAAACTTTATGAGGAGTTTATGCCGATTGACAGCGTCCTCGAGGGGCAGTCTGAGGAGTTCAGGCTTTTATACTTTCAGCTCGTCGCCTTCTATGATTTTTTGAAGGAGAAGGGGGGTTCGAAAGTTAGATCCAGCAGTTGGAAGAGTTTTTGCTCTTCATTCCCCAACTTTTTTGATAGTAGGGAGCCTTCTGATAGCGTGACCCAGGAAGCCGGAGCTCAGGATCCAAGTTCAAAGAAGATCTTGGCCATGCAAGAAGAGTTGAGAGATTTCTGTGCAAGTACAAACGCCATATGTCCTGACATTGCACTGCGGAGAGATCTCGCTGTTTACCTCACTTATTGGCTTGGTGAGGCTGTTTTTGCTGGAGGAGATGGAACGCACATCAGGCCGCATTGTATTTTTCCGGCTTGTCAGATGGCGTTTGGAGAGCAGCTTGCTTTGGTGCCAGCTCTTTACTCCTACTTGTGTACCGAACTGCAGGCTGCTGCTTTTCTGGTTCGGCTTGGGCTTCCCATGAATAGGGTATTTTCAGCCCATATCTTTTATTCGTGGTATGTATACCACTGTCCTGGCTTCCATCGGCTGGGTGCTGCACAGGATGATGATCCTCTGATGATTCGACTGGCTAAGGGCAAAGCCGTGTCCGAATCACTTTTGTTTGCCCGCATGAGGATCCGACGGTTCAGGGACGTCGAGATGGGGCAATCTTCAGTAAAGCTTTCTCCGGAGTTGCGGAAGAAGGCTTTTGATTTTGGTGCCTCCCGAGACTCTACCAGGGCGGGGTCGGGAAGGCATTATTCCTTGACAAATGCAGAGAGAGAGTGGCTTTTCAGCATACGTGTCGGCACGATGGTGTACCGTAGACATCTTTTCGTCGATATCCAGCCGTATGTACCTTCTCGCTTTGCTTTGCAGCTGGGCTTTTCTCAAGGCGTTGTTGGAGCGCCTTCAAGTATGGTGAAGCGCTTTGGAGGCTTACAGGACGGGAGAAATGCATGGGCTTTCTATAGTGCTGAAGACACTACAGCCATGATTTCTTATCCTGTGTTACTGACTTCCCGTACTGCCGGCTTTGCGAAGTGGTTCGCGGAGAGCTTCTCGGCATATCGGGGACTTTCCAGGAAGGAGCTTGATGTGAAGCTGGCATCTGGAAAGGGCCTTGGAAAGTCGGATGGCATCCGGCGAGAGGAAGTTTGGACCTTCCTTTCTGGAGAGAAGCACAAGATAGGCTTTCTCGGTGACCAGGGCGTCATCGGTTCTGAAGCTGTTCGAGAAATACCTGACGAGGCTTTGGAGCAGCTAGAACAGGAGGAAGCCGAACTTGGCGCTTGGATGCAGGCGGCACAGAGGCAAGCTTCCGTGGAGTCTACTGGCAAGAGCAGACCATCCAGTGATGAGTCAAGTGGGAAACCTGACTCTGACAGCGGGGTAGGTTCTTCTAAGAAGCGAGCCCGCAGAGGTAAGAGGAGGAGGAGTCATCATAGCAGCAAGGAGCAGCATGAGGACTCTCCTAACTTGGAAGTTCCTCTTACCATCAATGAGGATGTGCCAGTGGATGCTGACGAGCCTCCAGAGAAGAGAAGCCGAGAAGAAGAGACCGTCGGTGAAGGTATGATTCTTCCTTTTTCTCTTTCCATTTCCTTTCATGGGATTTTTCCATGTTATGATTTGCTTCTTGTTTCTGCTTTTCTTCTTTTTTTCTTTTTTTTTTTTAGCAGAGGAAGACTTGGTGATGCCTGAGGTCCCAACCGATGAGGTGGTGATGGATCCTGTCGAGGCACCTGAAGAAGAACCGACGGGCTCTGGAGTAAATCCAGAATCTCCAATTGGTACGACTTCTTTTGCTCTCTGTTTTTTTTTGTTTGTGACTTGGCTTGCTAACACATTTTTTTTTTTGTCAGCTGACTTGCCACAGGGTTCTGATGACTTTGAACCATCGATCGACGCAAATGTTGATGATGCTTTCGATGAGTTCATGGAGGAAGAAAGTGTTCCGCCCGTCGTCGAAGAAGGTATTTTGTAGTTATAACTCTGATATTGATTTTCAAACAGGGTCATATTCATACCTTTTTGTGTTTCCTTTGCAGGTTTTGAAGTGGCAGAGGAGGATCCGTCGCTTCCAGAGCAAGAGATGCCAGAGGTTGATCCAGAGGTAGAGATTCCTGGGACCAGCTCTGACAATATTGAGGAGATTCCTCGCGCTGAGATTCCTTCCCGAGCAGGAGCAGCTTCAGCTGGAAAGAGTTCTTTTGTTACTCTTTCGACAGATGATGACATGAGTAGCCGACCAACGGAGTTGGGCGAATCCTCAGCTGGGCCATCTCTTCTTTTTGCGAAGAAGGTGGTGGTGCGAGTTGTGAGCTCTTGGATTGAGACTCTCTTTTCTGGGCACTTGGAAGTCGGATTTGGCATGATCCAGCATGTGCAGGAGATTCTCAGTGATGCTGAAGAGGCTGGTCTGGATGTCACAGGTGCCAGGGCGATCGTTGATAGGATCATTGCACTGGGTGACAAGTGGTTTGAGACCGTGAGTTTGGCTGATGACCAGTTCTTCAAGGAGATGTTCCTGGACCCTGCTGATAAGGCTAAGTCTGACCTGGATGAGGCTACAGAAAGCAGGAAGCTGGCAGTCCGAAAGAGGAACTTAGAAGAGATAGCCATCATCAGGCTGACACATGACCTCAACATCCTTGACAGGGAGGTCGATGAGGCCAGGAAACGTCTTGAGCATTTGCAGGCACAAGTCGCTGCCAAGTGGACTGCCATAATAGAAGCTCGCGACAGGGAGAGTGCCCTGATTCACCAGGTTGCAGATGCCGAACGTGTTCTCAAAAGGAAATCTGATGAGGATGAACAATGGCAAACTGCTCGAGGTAAGCTTCCTGGTGTGAGAGAAGGGGTACAGCCCACTCCAGCATCTCATGGCAAGTTCCTGAAGAAGCGTGCCTTGGAATCCTTGACGGCTGAGGCTAAAAGTCTGCTTGGGGAGCTGAACTCTTGGCTGGAGACCATTTTTGATTGAGCTCCTGTATACAGAAACCATCCTTCTTTCTTTTCTTTTTTTTTTGGTACCACTTGTATTTTTTGGTACTTTTTTTTTTTTGTAGTGCTTGTGAACACTTTTTTTTGGTACCACATGTATTTTTTGGTACTCTTTTTTGTTATTTATTATTTTTTTTTGTAGTGCTTGTGAACACTTTCTTTTTTTGTTATCCCTACGCTCACTTTAATCTTTTTGTGATAAAAGTAATTGCTAAATGGGATGCTCTCTTCTTTTTCTTTTTTTTTTTTTGTTATCCTACGCTCACTTGAATCTTTTTGTGATAAAAGTAATTGCTAAATGGGATTTGATCAAAAGGTTGTCATTTTGTGAAAATCTTTTGTCAAGTGATTGTTTTGGCATGAAAACCAGGTTTTTGTTTGTGGCATGGAAGCCAATTTTGGCATGAGAGCCAGCTTTTCTTGTGGCATTGATAGCCGAGTTTTTTTTGTGGCATCTATAGCCAGTTTTGGTGGCATTGATAGCTGGTTTGTGGCATTTATAGCCTGTTTTGATGGCATTTATAGCCGGTTTGTGGCATTTATAGCCGTTTTTTTTTTTTTTTTTGAAATCCAAGTTTTTTTTTTGTGTGGCATTGATAGCCGTTTTGTTTTTAGTGGCATTGATAGCCGGTTTGTTTTTGGTGGCATTGATAGCCGGTTTGTGGCATTTATAGCCTGTTTGTGGCATTTATAGCCGGTTTGGTTTTCAAAAAAAAATGCAAGTATCGACTAAAGTCGCCTCCCTGCTGAATGTTCTTGCAAGTATCGATGGAATGTCGCATCCTTGCTCATTCGGTTGCGAGTATCGATGGAATGTCGCATCCTCGCGGATTTGGGTGCAAGTATCGATAGAATGTCGCATCCTTGCTTTTCAAAAATTTTGGTTTTGCGGGTACTGACTTGATGTCGTTTCCCCATGATTTTTGAAATTTGTGGTTTTCTCGAACCTTTGGGTTATGGATATCAACTGAAATGTTGCGTCTCCACAGTTTTGGATTTTGCAAGTATCGACGAAATGTCGCTTACCTGCGATTTTGGAAGTGTCGAACGTGGTTCGCTTGCTTCCGATTTGTGCGAGTATCGACTAAGCGTCGCTTCCTCGCGGTTTTTGAAAAACCATTTTTTTTTGTTTAAAGACACGAGGGTCATAAGTTTTGACCTAAAACCATTTTGGCGGTAAAAGGCATGGTGGACTAGGGTGGAAATCCCTGAATCCGGATTTTTTTTTTTAAACCATGAATTTTGGGTTCAAGGGTTGAAAATTTTGGTCAAGTTAGGGAAAGGTTCCTAAACTTGGATTTTTTTTTTTTGAACAATGAAACGATGAAAGTAAGCATTGTTTTAGATTTCTAGAAATTTCAACATTTGATATGAAAATTCTAAAAAGGGTGGGTTTAGCGAGCGTGTACCTGGAAACCGGTTTTGGCCGTACAGGCATTGCTCTTACCCAGTTGGGTAAGTCTTCAAGGGTAGTACCGCTTCAAGAACTTGCCATTGATGGGCAGCATACATCTGTCACCTTCCATGTTTAGGAGTGCGTATGCGCCGTTAGAGAAAACCTTGTCGATGACGTAGGGTCCCTCCCATTTTGGCTCAAATTTGCCTTTGGACTTGTGAGCGAAGACCATTGGTCTTTTTACCGCAAGAACCAAGTCATTCTTTTTGTAGGCGCGTTGCCTGACCTTTTATCGAAAGATCCTGCCATACGTGCTTGGTAAAGTTCAATGCTTTGTTGAGCTTCGAGCCGTCTCTCATCGAGATTGTCCAGCTCATGGAGCCGCAATTTGACATTGCTTTCTTGAGTCATGTCATTTTGCAAGGATACCCTCAAGGAAGGAATTTGTACTTCCAAGGGCACGACAGCTTCGCATCCATAGACCAAGGAGAATGGTGTGCTATGGGTTGGTCCTCGAACGGTGGTTCGATAGGCCCACAAAGCTTCAGACATTTTATCGCTCCAGTCTCTTTTGTGATTAGAGACCATTTTTTTGAGGATTTTGCAGAGTGTCTTGTTGAAAGCTTCTGCTAACCCGTTTGCTGCCGGATTGTATGGAGTCGAAGGACAGCTTTGAATTTTGTATTTGTCGCAGAACCTGTAGAATCGATGATCCCGGAACTGTGGTCCGTTATCATGGACGAATCTTTTGGGTATGCCGAAACGACAAATGATGTTGGTGCGTAGGAACTGAAGGACTGATGAGGTCTTCATTTCGTTAAACGCAAATGCTTCTGACCACTTGGAGAAGTAATCCGTAGCGGCGAAGATGAAGCGATGACCTTTGCTTGAAGGGGGAGAAATAGGACCTATGATGTCCATACCCCAGGCTTCGAAAGGCCATGAGATCGCTGTAGGATGTAGCCATTCTGGAGGCATGTGAATGTAATCTCCATGAACTTGGCATTGTTGGCAGCGCTTAGCAAATTGCATTGCATCAGCTACCATGGTAGGCCAGTAATATCCTAACCTTTTTATCTGATCATAGAGCTTAGGTCCAGCCTGATGAGCTCCACAAAGACCAGCATGAACTTCTTTGAGTGTTTCTTCAGCCTCTTGTTGTGACAAGCAGCGTAGAAGTACTCCGTTGAAGGATTTCCTGTAAAGGATTTTTGAAGGAATATCCAAATGGAAGCTTGGGGTTCGCCTTTGGATGCTTACCCGTTCTTTTGGATCTTCAGGTAGGATTCCGAACATAATGTAATCAATGAACGGATCCCTCCAGTCGCCAATTGAAGTTTGAAGGATTGAAATCCGACTTCCGACCACTTGGTGGCATTCAGCAACTGCTTGGTGTGTGTTAAGAGGAGGAAGGATTCTTCTTTCGCACACTGTGATTTGCATGTTTTCCCCTTCCTGGATTGCCATGGATGCGGCAAGTCCGGCTAGGGCATCTGCACGTATGTTTTCACCTCTACGAATGTGGGTGATGTGACAGATGTCAAACTTTTGCAGAAGTGATTGTGCCTTGTTGTAGTAGGGCAGCAAATCTGGCTTCCTGACTTCAAATTTCTGATTCATCTGGTTGACGATCAGTTGAGAGTCTCCAAAGACTTCCAGCATGGTGATACCGGATTCGATGGCGAGTTCCAATCCTAAGATCAGAGCTTGATATTCAGCTGCATTGTTTGTGCATGGTTCCAGTAGCGAGAAAGCGTGTGGAATCATGTATTTGTCGGGGCTAACAAAGAGGATGCCAACTCCCGAGATCAGCTGTCTTTTTTCATTTGTCCTGGTTGCACCGTCAAAGTACATGTCCCAGGAGGCACTTTGTGAGAAAGTCTCCACATTGTAGACTGGTTCGTCTGGGAGATCATCTCTGAGTGGAGAATCTTTAGGCAATGGATGCTCTGCGAGGAAGTCCGCTAGAGCTTGCCCTTTGATTGCTTTTTGTGGTACATACCTAATATCAAATTGTGACAGAAGGATGGACCATTTTGCCAGTCGAGCATTGAGAGAACCTGCCTTTGTGACAAGGACCTTCAAGAGGTTGACCCTCGAGACCAGGTAGACTGTGTTGGAAAGCAAGTAGTGACGCAGCTTTTGTACGGCGAACATCACTGCAAGACATTCTTTTTCGACTGGAGAGTAGCGATGCTCTGCACCTACTAGCATGCGGCTGAGGTAATATAGAGCAGCTTCTTTTCTTTGATCATTTTCTTGCGCAAGCAGAGCTCCCAGAGAGTGATCAAGGGCTCTTGTGTACAAGATGAATGGTTTTCCAGTGGTAGGAGCAGCTAACACTGGAGGTTTTGTCAGGTATGACTTGATGTCTTGGAAAGCAGCTTCACAGTCAGCATCCCAGACAAAGTTTACACCTTTTTTCATCAACCGGGAGAATGGACGGCATTTCCCCGAA
This sequence comes from Litsea cubeba, assembly GCA_012931725.1. Lineage (NCBI taxonomy): Eukaryota > Viridiplantae > Streptophyta > Magnoliopsida > Laurales > Lauraceae > Litsea > Litsea cubeba. Next base: position 36,501,428 of record CM022955.1, on the reverse strand, counting down.
AGATTGGAGATGAACCGTCTGATGTAGGCCAATCTCCCTTGAAGCCCTTTGAGTTCTCTCAAGGTTCTTGGAGAGGGCATTTCTAGAATGGCTTTGACTTTTATGGGGTCAAGCTCTATTCCAGCTTTCCGAACTAAGAATCCGAGGAACTTACCCGACGAGACGCCGAAGAAGCATTTCAATGGATTCATTCGCAGTTTGTGTTTGCGAAGCCGGAGGAAGACTTCTCGAAGGTTTTCGAGATGATCTTCTTTTCTTTTGCTTTTGACGGCGAGGTCATCAACGTAACATTCAACCGTCTTGTGCTGCATATCTTGGAATATTTTCATCATAGCCCTCTGATATGTGGCACCAGCATTCTTCAAACCAAATGGCATGACAGTGTAACAATACACGCCAAATGGGGTTCGAAAGGATGTATGTTTTTCATCCTCAGGATGCATCTTTATCTGATTGTAGCCAGAGAAACCATCCATGAATGTCATTCGCTCGAATCCACAGGTATTATCAATCATTACCTCTGGTATGGGGAGCGGAAATTCATCTTTTGGGCATGCGCCATTCAGGTCTCTATAGTCAATACAGACCCTGATCTGCCCATTTTTCTTTGTCACGGGGACAATGTTGGCCAACCATTCAGGATGTTGTTCCTCACGGATGAAGCCGACGCTTTTGAGTTTTTGAACTTCTTGTTCAATTTTATCCATCACATCTGGACGGAATCTTCTTTGGCCTTGCTTGACAGGCTTGATGTCTTCTTGAAGATTGAGTTTGTGAACTGCTATTTTGGGGTCTAAGCCTGGCATTTCAGCATAAGACCATGCAAAGCAATCAACGAACTCACGAAGAAAAGCGATATACTCGGGTAACTCATCATCCTTTATATTCTTGCTTATGAATACAGGACGTGGGTTATCTGGTGTTCCCAAGTCTATCTTTTGAACAGGATCTTCTGTTGGAAGGTTCGAAGGTGGTTCCTCCACAATATTTTCGGAGGCTTCCAGCTCAACGAAACCTTCTGGGGTTTCAAGGGCATTTCCAGACCAAGGTTTTGTTCCTTTCCACGGGTCTTCTTGATCGGTAATTTTCCCAAGGCTTGCTATGAGATGATCCCAATCGCCTGTTGAAACCGAGTCGAAGTAGGCTACTTCTTTTGGAGATGAGGGTTCTTCTGGGTCAGAAGTCCACACGTCTGTGCCATCGGACAACTCCTCTTCATTTTCGGAGAAATCGTGCCAATTGGATGAGCTTCCTGGATCTTTGTCAGGTGACTCATCAAAGAGATATCCAGGGAGATCGATGTCTTCATGGACTTGAGATGTTGAGGCTTGGTCAGTATATTGACTTTTAAGCCTTTGTGTCAACTGTCTCAAGGGAGTGTCAGGATCATACCCTAACCCGTGTGAAGACTTTTCTACATAGCCGTAGAGTCTCCAATCTTCCAGCTGGCTTTTGGTCAAGACGGGCCCCAATGGCGTGAGAATACCGCGTCCTTCTCCCAAACCGACTGGGTTTTGAGCGTCATAGCCCATTTTCTTCATAATAGCTTGTGCCACAGAACTGTATAAGGATAGTTGAGGCGTACCTTTATTTTGGAAAGGTTCAAGCATGGAGTTTGATGAAGAAGCATCCGATCTATGGAAGAAGATCGGTTTTTCCTTTGCTGAAGTTGCTGGAACAACGAAGGAAGCTGACGTAGGATCTTCTATGTCAGAAGTTGTCTCCATTGGAGTAAGAGCAGGCTGAACTTGCTGAGTGTCAGCTTGGCTTGACGATGTGTCGTCTTCTGGCTCTGAATCCGAGTCCGTGTCTTGCATGATAGACACGAAAGAGACAACAAATTTGCCCCCAGGCTTTTGTTTTGCCTTCTTCACTTTAGTTGTGATGACCAAAGGCTTTGAAGATTTGAGGGAGATGATGAAGGGAGTTTGCATGCTCTCTTCAGATTTACCGGATGGTTTGTTTTCTTCCGGTGATTGTTGAGGAGCTTTGCCTTTATCTTTCTGGAGATTTTCGGCAAAGGATGCTGTATGCTTCTCCTCTTCTTCTTTTTCACCTTCATACATCTGTGAGTCTGCGAAGTGGATTTCTTTACCTTTGAAGGGTTTTCTGTCCGCAAAGACTCGATGTATCATGCCGTCGTCGCCAACAAACTTGATGCATTGATGTAGAGTTGAAGGGACAACACCATTCTCATGGATCCAAGGGCGTCCGAGAAGGATGTTGTAGCATGAAGGGGTCTTTATTGCATACACTGTGACCTCAGAGATAAGATCACCGATCTGCAATTTGAACCTGATTTTGCCGATAGGCCTTTGAGTACTCCCATCGTATCCAAAGATAGATACAGATGTGTGGCTTAGTTTGCTGGGTGGGATGCCCAACTCTTCAAGAGCCGATGTGGAGATAAGGTTGAGTGCAGAACCTGGGTCGATCTGAACTCTATGCATAGGCATTTCCTTGATATACCCTGTGAAGTACAGGGGTCGGTTATGCCTGGTTTCGCCAAGTAGGAGGTCATCCTTTGTGAAGGCGATGGTTGCACTGGCTGCTTTTTTAACCGAGAGGCATTCAATGCATGATCCCTCAGTTTTCTTCTTTTCTCCCTTTGAGGAGGCTTCTGAGTTTTTGACCCGGTAATCCATTTCAATTTGGAGGACTTGCGGGGCATGTTTGTCGACATCCTCATTCAGTTTTTGTAATTCTGAGATGAGATTATCACGAGTGTGCGGAGACATTCGCAACAAATCTAGGATGTGCAGACGTGCAGGTATGTGCTTGAAGTGTTCAATCAAGTCATACTTGAAAGCCTCCTTAGGGCCTGCATGTTCATCATTGTTGCCACTAGGGGCGCTTACAACATCTTTTCCCGAAGGATTTACATATGTAAAGGAAGATTGGTTGTAATTTTTGTGGTAGTCCCGGCCAGAGCGGGTGCCTCTACCAACTTCGAGAGCTTCTTGAGAAGGGTCTTCGTTTGGAAGATTGTCTTCAGGATCAAGAGGCTGTCGTTTTTCATTTGCTGAGGATGTATCAGCAGCAGAGTTACCATCCTCAGTGATTGTGTTGCATGGAGCATTTTCCGGGAACAAGTCCTGAACAGCATCCAGCAATCTTTCTTCTTCGTTGACTAATTCATCGTCCCAAGCATCAATGGCTGGGAATTCTTCAGTCAGGAAGGGTGTGAACTTTGAAGTCACAGTCTCAGGAGAAGAAACCTGAGAGGGTGTCATCTCAGTGAAAGTCACGTGAGACGAGGTGGCTCCAGAAGATATATTGCTAGGCGTCGCCGGAGTGTAAGTGCTCTCATCAGACGATGCTTCGGAAGAGCTATAATCCCGAATTATCACATTACAGGAAGCTCTGACGGGAGACGTTGCCTGATCGGAGTCAGACTCATCCTCGGATGTGAGAGGATCGTCTATCCAGCAATTTTCTCCATTTTCAGGAGTTAAGGGAGGATGTACCTGATGGTCTTCAGGGACTTCAGGCTCTGGATTGCGAGGAGGCTCGTTGACGCGTTCTTGCTCTTGTTCTAGAGCGAGTCGCTGCAAGATCCTTGCATATTCTTCAAGATCAGGCATGGGAGCCGGATCTTCTTCTCATCATCTCTTTGTGGCTCAACATTGTTGATTTCCACTGGAGTAATGAGAGGTGCTGGGTCAGCAGCATTTTCTTGTACAGCTTCTTGGTCTTCTTCATCATCAGACCAGGATCCTTGTGGCTGTAGGGGGTTATACCAGATTACTGGCATAAGATGAGACTCAGGAACCCATTCTTCATCGGAGAGATATTCTCCTGTTTCAAGGGATTCCTCCCACTCATCTGTGTAGTTGGATTCGAATCCATCATCGGTGTCGCTGGATTCGTATCCATCAATGGAGAATCCAACTACTGAATTGCAAGAGTATGATGCCTCCTGCATGGCTTCTTTGAATTGAGGTGGCATGAAATCACTGAGAGTGAATTTCCTTACCCCCTTTGAAGTCTCTGGAAGGGATGTTTTTGTTACCTCCAGTGAAGCGGTAGAGGAAGCCTCTGCCTTTTCTTTGACCTCTAGTTTTGGCTGGGTCTTCTCTTGCCGTTTGAGCTTGAGGAGATGTTTCCTAGCCTGCCTTCGCTGTTGAGCTGTAGGCTTTGTTTTCACGACCTCCCAATTTTCATCTTCCAGGAGATCGGGATGTACCCATATCGGTTGTCCGTCTGGTGTCGGGTAAGGAACCAGTTCCTCGGACGCTTCGATTGAGTTTATCACCTTGAAGGAAGTAGTGATCTTCTTCTTCGGTGATCTTGATGTTTGTCCACATGTCACCATGTTGACGGAGGCAGACCCATAGTTTTTGTCAAAGGTGATGACTCCGTTTTTCCACATCTCATTTATTTTCTCTCTCACAACGAAGCATTGATTGAGAGGATGCGAGATCATCTGGTGGTATGGACAGTACCGAGGATCGTTGGTTTTGCCAACATCACCCGGTCTTTTTGGTTCAGGCAAGGTGAGCTTGCCGTTTGCCACAAGAGCCCCGAAGATTTCATCAACATCTTCATCAAACGGGTATTTCTTCTCTACTCGTTCTTTGAAGGCATCAGAGAGTTCAGGTCTCTTACCAGCAGCTTTGTTTTCAGCTTTCTTTGGTGGCTGAGGAGCTGGCTTGGTCTGCACATTGAGGACCTCTTTCTTCTTTGGTTTAGAGGTTGCAATGGCGGTTGGCTCTTTTCTTGATGATTTCTGACTGTTGAGGTCTTTAATCACCGTTTCAGCTTCCATGGAAGCTTCTAGGAGTTCTCCCAGGTTTTTTGATTTGTTGCCGATGATCATGGAGCGGATTCTGGCTCTCATGTTGTTTCGGCAGATGTCGACTAGCGACGCTTGTGGCAATACATCAGAGCATTTGTATGCCATTGCTTTCCACTTGTGAATGAAGTCATATGTTGATTCATTCTCCCCCTGTTTTAGGCTGCACAGCTGAGCCATAGTAGCGGGGTGATCCTCACCTTTGAAGTGAGTCAGGAAGCGTGTCTCTAGCATGGCCCAGTTTTGGATTGAGTCCTCCGGCAGAGTGGAGTACCAATCGAAGGCCGTACCTTTTAGGGTACTTGCAAAGAGGCGGATTTTGAGTGCATCTTGATCCGCGATAGCTCCCGTCAGGATCTTGAAGTGGATGACGTGCTGTCTGGCTGATCCTTTCCCCGTATATGTTTGGAGAGTAGGATGCTTGAATTTGGTGGGGAACGGGACCGAGTCCATCCATAAGGGATATGGTGGCTTGATCCCATGCTCTTTGAGTATATCCTCTTCTTTTGCTTTGGCGAGGATACCGTCTACGTCCTTTTTGGTAAGGGCGCGTGACTCATTTTCTTCTCTATTTACCTCGTCGTCTTGATGATTCGGAGGAGGTTCATTGTTCGCCTGATTTTGGAAGGCGAGGAGAAGGTTTTCCATCAGAGTTTCAATCCTCTGCTGGCCCTGTTCCAACTGCTGGATGCGGGTGATCGCATCTTCTGGAGGTGGATTGCGGGGTGGTGGCTCAGAATTTGTAGCCAAGACATTCATCCTTCGTGATTCGAACGAAGAAACTGTCCTGGTGACTGAGCTGGGGCTCATTCTTTTTGAAGAGGAGCTTGAGGAAGGATCACTCTGCTGTCCTTTGCTTGAAGGAGCAGGGGATTCTTCTGAATGTCTTCTTGTCCTTGAGACGCTGCGGGTCATTGGACGTCGGACATGGATTTTTGTTGCTGATTTTTGGCGCCTTCTGGTTTTTCCAACCATATGGACGGCAGCAACTTGGTTGGGTCTTTCTTTTTCGACCCATTTGGGAGAGACTTGAAGTGTGGGAGGCTGGGTCCTTTGCTTCTCTAGTCTCTTTTGTCGTATACGACGCGCGGCGGCGTATACGACGAGCAATTTGAGCTTCGGTCAGCTCTGACTGGGCTTTGACGATGAAGGATGTGCTCCCTCGGGCGCAGCAGCCGAGCCTGTCTTCTTTGTAGCTGGGCAAGGATAGGATGCGAACCCTGTCCTTCGCCAGTTGCAGCGAAGCTTTGAATTTTTGAAGTTCGGCCCCTGTAGATATGAAGGGTCGAACTGCAGGTTTGTAGGCCTTAGCAGGTGCTTGTGGAGGCCTTGTGATGCATGACTTGATTTTGGGCTTGTAGGAACAAGCCGGCTCATGCTGGGATGACTTGGAAGTCAGGTTGGAGATGGGTCTCTCCTCTTTCATGTAAGCAAGAGGATAGAACTGGTTCTCCTTGAGTGGGGCCAGGAATGCTGGCTTAGTGGATATTTGGGACCTTCTCTGTTTTGGTGAAGGTCTTGGGGACCAAGTCTTGGAGTAGACCTGGTTGTTTGCAGGTTGAGGCTTCGTGGGGCTGCCACGGGCTTCAGGCCTTCTGGTGCTCGCCTTTGGTGTCACGGTAGTGACACGTTGAGAGGCGAGTTTCTGCTTCTTGGAGGGAGCAGTTTGTTCCTCAGGAAGTGGGAATGGTCCCAGCGTCCCGAAGACGATAGTCCGGGGAGTCGAGGTCGACCCGGAGTTCAGAGAGTTGCCGAGGGAGTTGACACTTCGGCAGCTGATGGGGCGCTTGTAGGTGCGCGTGGTTTGCTTCTGTTGAAGCATGAGTTGGTGCTTGTTTTCGTCGAAAGTAATGGTTAGTGAAGCTGCCATTGTTAGTTTTTCGAAAATTTCTGAAACAAGACCACATCCATTAGTAATCACAAGAATATAATGATCATAAATGGGAAGTTCTATGGTTTCGTCTTTTCAAATTGCTCGAGGTAGATGACCCAAGCAATATGAGGAAGGCAAAATGCCATAGAGGGTACAATTGTTCTGATCGCAGGTAGTGGTAAGCCCAGAATGGGCATCCCAGTGACTGCTAGAAGCAATTGTGAACTTAAATTCGACTTATCGAGAAGCAGAGCTTGCTCGAGGTAAGAAGAATATAAAGTTGGAGTTACAAATGTGCCGGTCGCAATACAGTAGACCCTAAAAGGGCGTACTAGTACCGCTAGACACAAATGTTTTGAGACCGCATCTATGAGATGAGATTCTCTGTTTTGAAAGGTCAAGATTGGATTCATCAAAGAGAGCAGATGGTATTCCAATCTGAACACGGGCTCAGCGATTTCCGCGAGCGCCAGTGCTCAGAAAGAAATGAACCATGATTTCTCGGATCTGAATCTAAAAATGACGAGTTTTTTTTTTTGAAAGGCCAATATCGGGTTCATCAAAGAGAGCAAAAGGCACTCCAATCTGAACACGGGCTCAGCGATTTCCGCGAGCGCCAGTGCTCAGAAAGGAGAAGACCAAGATTTCTCTAATCTAAACCCAAAATGACGGAAGTTTTTTTTTTTTGAAGATTTTTGAAGATTTTTTTTTTTTTTAAATCTTTTTTTTATTTTATTTTTATTTTTTTTATTATTTTTTTTAAGATTTTTTTTTGAAAAATTTTTTTTATTTTTATTTTTTATTTTAAAATTTTATATATTTTTAAATTTATTTTTTTTTATTTATTTAAAAGACGAGAGAGTACACATAGGCCTCCTAACCTGGTCTTATGAAATCTTGATTGATAGAATTGCCCCCAGGTAAGGGTAGGATTACTTAATGAACCCGTTTGGAGGACCCTTGCCTAGAACAGTCAAGCTGTCTCCACACTCTGGACAAGGCTTTTCTTTGAATCAACCATGATCAAAGAACACAGTTGGTTTAACCTTAGTGGTCTATGTCTTTTTTTTTTATTTTTTATTTTATTTTTATGAATTCATCGAAGAGAAACAATGGCCCAAAACCTTAGTCGAACAGGCTCAACATTTCTGCAAGCGCGATGAACGATAGGAACAGATCAAGGTTTCTCAATTTTGAATCCAAATTGAGAAATCTAAATTTTTTTTTTTTACATATATATATATATATATTTTTTTAGATTTTTAATGAACTCATCGAAGAGAAACAATGGCCCAAAACCTTAGTCGAACAGGCTCAACATTTCTGCAAGCGCGATGAACGATAGGAACGGATCAAGGTTTCTCAATTTTGAATCCAAATTGAAAATCTGATTTTTTTACTTTTTTTATATTTTTTTTTTTAGATTTTTAATGAACTCATCGAACACGAAGAGAACATGGCCCAACCCCTGATCCGAACACGGTCTCGGCGATTTCCGCGAGCGCCAGTGCCCAGAAAAAGGATCAAAGTTTCTCAATTTTGAATCCAAAAATGAAAATCTGATTTTTTTTTTTTATTATTTTTTTTTTAGATTTTTAATGAACTCATCGAAGAGAAACATGGCCCAACCCCTGATCCGAACACGGTCTCGGCGATTTCCGCGAGCGCCAGTGCCCAGAAGGGAAAGGATCAAAGTTTCTCAATTTTGAATCCAAAAATGAAAAATCTGATTTTTTTTTTTTTTTTTTTTTTTAAAAGAGAAAGAGTGGAAATAAATTCAAAGAATTAGAAATTTCCAAACAAAAAATCTCATCTCATTTTTTTTTTTGCGGAATTCAACATAGGCCACCAATTATAAAGTAGCCAAGGAATCGAGAAAAGAAATATAAGCATAGAGCAAAATATATGATATGCAAATATTTCATTTCTAGCATCGTGTTCTCAAATAAACGAGTCCCACCGGGTGATGCCAGCTTGATGGACCGCGCTCCTGCTTGGTTCTACCGAGGTCGGCGGACGTGGGAGTCCGTTTGGTTCCGACCCTTTCGTAACCGGGGGGCAAGGGCGTGCATCAACATTTCTTTTTTTTTTGTGGGTGTGCCAGATTTTCTATTTTTACTTGGAATTGCAAGTGGTGATCCGGAGATCAACCTTCGCAAGTAAAAAGGAAATCAACTTCTTTCAAGTTTTCCATTGCACATATATTTAAGAAAAGAGACATTTTTCTTGATTTGCCGTGAAAGACGATTTTTTTGGCATTTATAGCCGATTTTGGCGTTTATAGCCGATTTTTGGCGTTTATAGCCGATTTTGGCGTTTATAGCCGATTTACAATCCTTATCAACAATGAAAGACAAGAATTGTGATTTTTGTCTCTTTTGAAAAAATACAAACTACAATGAAAAGCAAGAAAAGGAGGATCTAACTTCTCAGGAGATTGTGGGGGACTCGTTTAGATTGACGGTCGCAAGCCATATGTGGGCTTCGCCATCATCCATGCAGATGAGAACAGAGGATGCTATTTGATTCGCTTGGCTTGGCTATAACCTCGGGTTTTTAGAAGACAAAGACCAAAGGAAGGTCCTATGTCCAATAAAAAACCGAGTAGACGGGCTGAAAAGCCATATCTAAGCCATTGGAGGCAGGAGGAGAAGGCAAGGACCTTGGGGGGGGGGGGGTACCCCCCAAGGGACTTTTGTCACCTTGTTGCGGTGGCCGGTGTAGAACTTCCGCAGAGTTTTCTCTCTTTTTCTTTTCTCTGGATTTCTGACTGCTGTCTGTTGATGTTCGTTGTCTGTCCGTTTTGTTTTTCTTCTTGGAGAGCCCTCCTATTTATAGGCTTTTAGGTAGCCTTTTAGGTGGGTTTATGGGCTTTTATTGTCATTAAGCCGCATAATGGGAGGAGTTACAAAATTGAATTGTTTATTTTGTAACTCCTTTTTCTTGGCTTCTGATTGGCCGGAGGAGATTGAGGGTATTTAATCGCCTTTAATCGCCATGATGGGAGGAGTTTCATGGGTTAAATGCCATGAATTTCTTGACTTGTAACTCCCGAATGCTTGCTTCTGATTGGGCCGTCCAAAGAAATGGATTAATGACTGTAATAAAGCTAGTCAATTAATCGCATTAAGTGGTCGCCGAGCAGCTGAAGAGTCGCGGGCCGTGCCACGTCTTTTGAGATTCTTCTGTTGATGATCATCGATGGATCTTCATGTAGATCGACATCAGATGACCATGTAATTTCAGGTGTTTGTTGCCAACAGCGGGTCGGTGCCATCTGTCCTGTCGATTTCTCGATCGGTCGGGTGGAAAGCACACTTTTTTTGGTTGACCGGGTGGCGATCAATACTGTCTTCGATACTCTTGATGATTTACCCGTGTTTTGGACGGATGTCAGAGGACTTGGTGTCTCAAAAGCATGAATTTTGGAAAGTACTAGAGGCTGGGCTCCTCGAATCGCGAAAAAACGGCGAAAATCGGGGTTTCCGGGGCTTTCCCGGCGACCCCGGGGTCCAAGGTCGCCGGCGACCCTGGCCCAGGGTCGCAGGGGTCTGCGACCCTGGGGGGGTTTTCCCCCTTTCGTGTCCCGTTTTGCGTCCGTTTTTGCTTTTTTCTGATTCTTTTTTTTCTTCTGTACTTTTCCTTGACATTTTGACCATTTATTGGCCTGATTTCTTTGTAGGAAACCTGATGAGAATCCTTGCATTTTATTTTGCAAAGTTTCCAATTTCCTGAGAAAACCGAAGACTTTGTCGCGCAGAGCTGCCGATTTTCCGTCAGAAGCTGAAACTGGGTCAAACGATGTCGGAATGACCTGAAATTTGGTGTGAAGCCTCCTGAGCAATAAATAAGACCAACCATAGGCTTTTGTTTGAGTTTCGAAGCCGTTTGGGGTCCTATCACCTGCAGACTTGCTTTTTGTCGCGATGAAGATGTCGCGGTTTGATGTGTGGTCAACCGATGTCCGATTGACTTGAAATTTGACAGGGAACCTATTGGAGTCATTTTAAGATGATCCATAGGTTCTGTCTTGGAAACCATGGTCCCGGAGAGCTTTTGTCGCCGAGAGCTCCTTTTCGGCTGTCGGAGAAGCGAAGTTAGGCCAAATGATTTTGAAATGGCCCGAAACTTCTTGTGTACTCCTCTTTTGGCTGTCTGGAAGAATCTTGCAGTTTTTGTTTGATTCTGACAAGATTTGATTTTTGGAAGCAGCATTGCCTATTTATGGCAGGTTGCGACTTCATGTAGCTCTTTGGATCTTGAAAAGGCAAAGTGACATTTTTGGTGTCAACAACAGTTAAAGTTATGCCTAGTCAAGCATATAGAATAGAAGCTTCAATAAACATAGCAATGACATTAAACCATCTCAACCACCATTGTACTCATCTTTTATGCTCCAATCTAAGTGCCCATAGCATGGATCGGGAGTGCCGAAGCACTAAATTTAAAAATAATTATATGTCCGGAGCTCCTCTGGAGCAACTATATAACATAGCGCTTGTAGGTTTATAAATAATTAACTAATGGGTGTTCATTCGGGCTTGCGGGGACTACGAGAATCGACGGACACGAAGATCCGTGGATCCAATCCTTTCGTGACCCGAAGCGAACGGACAATCGGGTTTTCTTTTGATTTGTGTACGGGTATGCCAAATTCTCCATTTTACTTGAGAAAGAAAAGAAATGATCTGTAGACCGACTTTCTCATGTAGAAAGGAAAATAAAGTATTCTTTAACTTTTCATTGCACATGTGTGAAAAAGAGACTTGATTTTGGTTTTTTTGATTTTTGAATGCTGCGAAAGGCGAATTTCACTTGTTAGCAATGAAAGGCGGTATTTTTATCGTGAAAGGTGTTTTTACAATTCTTATAACAAAAGACAAGACTTGTGATTGTCTCTTTTACAATACAAATACAATAAAAGAAAGAAAATGGGATCTGATTTCACAAAAGACTGCGAGGACACGTTCGGATTGACGGGCTCAAGCCATTTTGGGCTCCTCCGACGTTCATCAGATGATAACATATGATGCTTTTGATTCTTTGGCGGGCTTATCCTTGAACTTTTTAGAGAATATGGATCGAAAAAGGATCCTATATTCAATAAAAATTAAAGTAAATAGGCTAAGGAGCCACGTCTAAGCCATAGAGAAAGAAGGAAAAGGTCTTGATGGGGGTGGCCCCCCAAGGGTTTTCAATCACATTGTGGCGGTGGTTGTTGCCTAACTTCTTTAACGAGGGAGAGACTGTTGTAGGAGCGTAGGAGCAACAATGGTGGAGAAATTGTATGTTTTTTGCTTCATGCCTTGAAATAGTGGGAGAGACCTCCTTTTAGAGGCTTTTGGTGGAGCATGTGAGAGGTTTATGGCCTTTGAATGCGTTAATGCTCCATGATGGAGGAGTTTCGTATTTTATTATCATTGATTTTTAACTCCTTTATAACTCATTTTTTCTTGAAATCTAATTGGCTAATGCAAGGTAGTGGCCATTAATTGGATTGAATTTCCATCATGAAAGGAGTTATGCATTTTAATGCCATGATTGCATTTCATTTGTAACTCATTTTTCTTGCATTTTGGTTGGGTCGTCCAAGATAATGGGTCATTAACCGCATTAAGTAGCCGCCAAAAGACATGTTGGAAATTGAAAGGTCGCGGGCCGTCTTGCAGCTTTTGGAACTCTTCACGGGATGTAGGAGGCTTTGATTGCCAGTGAATTTCACACATGCTTTGATGTCGGATGACTTTTCAATTTCAAACATTGATCACCGTCAGTGGGCCAATACCATCTGTTCAATCGGTTTCTCAGTCGGTCAGGCAGAAAGTATGTTTTCTTGGTTGGCCGGACGATGAATTTGCAGTGTCCGATGATGAATCCATGATTTTGATGACGAACCCGTGAAGTTGATGAAGATCGACGGATTTTGTGTCTCAAGAATCAGATTTTTAGAAAATTCTATAAGCAAAATGGTCTAAAAATGGAAAAATTACCCGAAAAATGGGTTTTCGTGGAAGTCGGGCGGACCTAAACTTCCATGGTCACCGACGACCATAGGGGTTTTGGTCCTGATTTCAGCCGCTTTTCTGACTTTTTTCTAATTTCTTTCCTTAGCATATTTTTTTTGACATTTTTTTTATTATATTTTGTGATACTTATCTTGCAGCAAAGTTGATGGAAAGCCATGCAAAATGAGGAGCAAAGTTTCCAAGTTTATGGGAAAGCCGAAGACTTTGTTGCGTGGGGGCGCTGATTTGTCGCCAAAAGTAAAAACTAGGTCAAATGATCTTGAAATGACCTGAAACTTGAGGTGAAGCTTCTTGGGCATAAAGTACGACCGTCCACATGCTTTAATTTGATATTTGAAGCCGTTAGAGGTCTTGTCGCCAATAGAATGCTTAATCTTGTCGCGAGAAAGATGTCGCGCTTTTGAAGTACCGTCAAACGATGTCCGATTGATCTGAGATTTTAAAGGGAGCCTCACGTAAGTCTTTTGAGATAATTCATCAACTTTGATTTGTGTCATGGCCTCAATGGACTCCGTCGCTGGGAGAACTGATTTTTTTTTTGGGGGGGAAGGGGCGCTGAAGTTGGGTCGAATGTTGTCGAAATGACTTGAGACTTAACATGTAACCCCTTGGGAGTATTTTGAGACCATCTATATGCTTTGTTTGAATAATGATGAGTGGTCTTCATCGCTGGGAGGCCTGGTTTTGCTGCCAGAGAATTGACGTTGGGTCAAATGATGTTAGGATGACCTGAAACTCGATATAGAGCCTCTTGAGAGTATTTTGAGACCATCCAAAGGCTCTGATTGAAGAATTGATGTCTTTGGCATTTTTGTTGCCGGGAGGGCCCACTTTGTCACGAGGAGAAAAACGGTTTTGCACTTTAGGTCAAACGATGTCGGAATGGCCTGAAATTTGATGTAGAGCCTCCTAGTGGTATTTTTGAGACCAATTATGTGCTCTGTTTTGAGAAGAAGATTACCCCAGCACCTCTGTCACCAGAATGTCCTATTTAGCCGCTGGAAGAATGAGATCAAGACAAATGATATTGCAATGGCCCAAAACTTGACGTGTACACTCCTCAGGGATGTATCGAAGGATCTTGACATTTTCAGATGATTTTGAGAAGATTTGATGCCTGAAGTAGTTGTTGCCCATTCTGTTGCGAGAAGAATCGTTGCACATGAAATGACATTGAGACTTTTCTAAAATGGCGTTAAAGCTTTGAACATCACACTTATGTGGTGACTTTTTTTTTTATGTTGAAGATGTATGAAGAGACAAGAGTGGCATTTTTTGTGTCAACAATGGGCACAAATATATCTTATCCATATATTCAAGTATCAAAAGTGGACAAAGAATTTAACTTTGCAATTTGATCACATAAAATAAATAATAATTAATAAGCTAGAAGAAGTTTTTCATTCAAAAGATAAATGTCAAGCATATAGAAAAACAAAATGCACATAAAACCAAATATTTTGCACAGTTTACTCCATATTCGGGCAAACCGCGCCCCGAAGATGTTTCCTCTCCGAAAACACCGATCCACATTTTTGGAGCGGGATCCAAAAGGATGATAGGAGGTTCTGGGCATTAAGACCTACCTCATCTGATGAATGGGATGGATGGATGGATCCATCTTTTATACTCATCTCAACCACTAGTAACAGTCATCGTTAATACTAAATCAACATGGCCGTACACCCAACATTTTTCTCTCCATCTCCAACCTAAATCCATCAACTTTAATGGAGAAAATCACCAAGATGATAACAAACTAATAATAATACATCGTTCGATCAAGAACCTAACATGTGGAATCAATCATTAAGCCTAATTGAAATCGTCTTATTAGAAAAGCATAGGTATAAATCATGGTCCCATGAATTATTATCACTCTAACAAAACTAAAAAAAAAAAAAAACTCAAAAGTCGAATTCAAAAACCAAATCAAACTCATCCGAACATAACAAACAGATCACCGAAAAAGTTTAAAAAAATTCTCCCCTAATAACAACTTCTAAAAACCTAAACAGAAAAATGAGCAGGTCAAATTCACACTCGAAACTGTGCAAGCAGTAGCAATTCTAGCGAGGACCCACCTATCCCTGCAAAACCAAAATCACAACAGCCTGAAAACCTAGCATCAAGCACATAAAATCATCTGAAAGTCAAAAAGGAAGAGAAAGAAGTAGAGGAAGAGGAATTGCAGGATGGTCAAAATCAAATTTAAAATTGCCAATTGGATTCATTCTGTTTAATAGCTACTTCTCTTTCATCTTTTCCTATTCCCTTGTTTGCATTTGTATGTGTGGCACACTTGATGATGCCTAGGCCAGCCTTGTTAGTTTTATGGACTCAATCCAGTAGATGATATAATAAATTGATTAATTTATTTATTTATTCATATATCCATGCTTACTTTTCATGAGATGAATAGTGATTTATTATATACTTGCACATAACCAATACGAATGAAATGATGGTTCATGAGATGAACCGAAGTCCACAAGTATATTAGATGTAACACATGTGTATGGATGAGATCCACATACGAGAGACATGTGTGATAAATCTTATACTTAAATATCTTCACAACCAGTGATGAGACTGGACATCTCATACTGACAAGGTTGCAGTACTTTGGTTACTATGAGATAGTGTGATTTGTCTCGATCATCAGAATGGAAGATTCTGGATCATAGTGCTGGTACATTGGATGTATTGAAGGACCATGAGAAGCACCTTATAAATACTGTCTTTACTTTAAGGTTTGCTCTCATAATTCCCTAGCAGTAAGCTCTCAATCCTGAGACATTAATGAACTCAAGTTTCTATCTATTCATTTGCTTTGAGTCACCAAGGAGTGAGGCCAACTGTAGGTCAACACCTTGGTGATTTGGGTACATGGTAGTAGAGCTGTGGGAACATTCAATGGTCAAGATGGAATCTATCTCTAATATCCCCTTGTGCCAATTAATGGATTTATCATTGGTAGGTGCGCACCCATTCCGATTAAGAGTTAATTGGAAAGGTACCTATGATCATTATAATTAATTGGGGCTCAAGGATAATAAGATATGGATCTAGTTTGGAAGACAGGTCCAATTGATCAATGGATATTGATAGAGGGGCCTACTTGTGGTAATGTGGAGGTTTAGGGTCTTCTATGTAATATTCCTAAGACTGGAGTTCAATTGCATTTATATAGTGAAATTATTTACAATTAACTGTGGGCCCGGATTACACATGAGATGTGGGGTCGCGAGTCCCAGTTGGAGCCAGCTTTCTAAGGAATCCCTAGTGGTCCCCACGCTAGCCCAATTATTATAAAGATACTAATTCTAATTGAACTCTAAAAGGAAAGTTACTATTTATATTTGAAGTGAGACTTCTAATGGTGGTAATAGTAAACTTATTAATTTTAGTAGAAGTGAGACTTCTATTTTAATTAGAAAGGAATTAGAAAGTTACTAATCATAATTGAAGTGAGACTTCTAAATATGATATAAGTAAAGTTACTAATTTTAATGGAAGTGAGACTTCTATTTAAATTAGAAAAGAGAAAGTTACTAATTCTTAATTGAAGTAAGACTTCTATTTCAATTAGGAAAAGAAGAGGTTAGCTTGAGAAGCTATAAAAATAGAGGAGAACCTAAGGGGTGGACTCCAAGCACTATCCTAGCATAGGGATTCACGTCCAGCCCTCCTTTATGCAAGAGTTGCACATGCTCTTTCTCCTCTCCCTCTTCTAGTTCCTCCCTAGAGTTCCTAGTAGTTTTCTCTTGGAGATCCCACCATCTACTTGAGAAAAGGAGAATCTGATACGGGTCATAGCGTGGAAGATCAAGAGGTCTTGGAGATCCCTATTTGATTAGTGAAAGCATTTCATCATCAAAGAAAGACACAACTTCTCCATTAGAGCACAACCGAGCTCCAAAGGTATAATCCACTTCCTTACACATTGTAGATTATTATGGATGCTTGTTAGTTGTTATTTCTATCTTCTAGATAGATTGTATTTACTTATCATGATGACTGAGATTGAGGGTTTGCTTTCTGGATTGGGTTTTAGAGCCTTCTGGATAATTAATCCTTGCATCAAGTGGGTCAAAAGTTTTTGAAACCTTTCCTAGAGGCCCACCTATTTTCAACAATTGGTATCAGAGCCATACCTCATCTCTAATCATGTCAGATCAGTTGTCTATATCTAATCTTTGCATGAGATGCGAAGAGGATAAACCTAGGGCTATGTGAGGATCTGTTTGGATAATTTTATGCATTTATTATGTTTTTTGAATGCACAAGAAGGGCAAGTTCGGGCAAAATCGCGGTTTTCTACAAAAACCCCAAGTTGGGTTCTAGATTTTTACCGGCGGCTATAAAACACTTTTACCGACGGCCATTTTTTCCGGCGGCCAGAGAGGACTTTTTCCGGCGGCTTCGGCCCCCGCTATAGACAGTTTCCTTTTTTATGTGGCTATCTGGGTTTGTTCATCATGAGATGATGGATGACTTCTTAACCCAAGTCCCTATTGTGTATAAGATGTTAACTTGCAGGTGTTCTTGTCCTCTCCATGTGGCCCACAAGTCTTATTACTTTCATTTATGGTTGATAATTTATTTTTGGCAATTTGTAAAGGGCGTCATGGTTTCCTTGGTTTCCCAGTTTAGGGCAAGCATGGTGAATTACCCTATGAGCCTTTTATTTTCATTAATAGATTACCATGTAAGTCTCATCGTAGAGACATAGGAATTTATGTAATTTTTTAAATTTGTAAATTCTGGCGATGTCCGAGACGAAGAAGGAAAGCGAAGTTGGACTTCTAATCAAAGAGTTTGAAGATTACCAAAAGAGTTTTGGAGTTTCCCAAAGAGTTTGAGGAATTCCAAAGTTTTGGAAAGTCTAGAAGTCCAAGAAGTCTATTCCGCTTGGGCCATGTGGAGGAGATGACTAGTTTCTAATTTTAGCATTTTCTATTTATAGTTGAATGCTTGATTTAGAATGTTTCCAAATCTGATCCAAACATAGCAAGTTACTATAATTAGTCAAATAAAATTAATTTTTTGAAAGAGTTCTAATTATAGTGTTGATGACCCTTGAGATGGACACATTGGTAACACTAATTTAAGAAACTGGACTTTTCTTAAAATAACTTGACTTGGAACCAATTTGGTCATATCATGAGATGATTTGATGTTCATATATATATATATATGTGGGCCCTAATACCTTAAAAGGAAATCCTCAATTCAAAATATTTAGTGGGAGCGGGGCATTTAAATTGAGAAATCCCCATGGTTTTCCACCATAGGTCCATTGTAAGGAAAGTATTAGCCTCAAGCCACCAAGAGAGTGGTCGTTCCCCACGGAGGGCTTTTATTTGTCTGGTTACTAGATATGGATCTCCTATAGATTGTATTGGTGAGACGTGGTGGGGGTTCACTCCCCAAGGAGGAGCTGCCCATCGCGGTTGTCATGCAATATTAGTTGGTGGGTCACACTTAACTAAAATAGTGATGTAGTATCCCCAAGGATTTGCCTCATGTATTTTAGAAACCAAAGCTAATCGGGAGTCATACATTATTTGGTATGAGATACCTAGATGATAATGAATGATTGGGGATCAAGGATGGTTAGTCTTAATCCTAATTTTGACAACTTTGATCCGCACCAACCTATGGAGCATTTGCACTCCCCAAGGAGGCATGCCCTAGGGGATTGGGATTCCAATATATTCTAAATTCAGTGCCTATGAGGATTCTCACATGAATTTTGGTAGAATACTAAACCCTAATGTTATTTATATTCTTTCATTGAATGTATGGTTATGTGCTTTAATTTATACAGCATGAATTCGAATACTTTCAATCCACTTGCGACCATCCTCAACCAGAATAAGTTGATAGGATCCAACTATGTAGACTGGAAAAGGAACCTGGATATTATCCTGACAGCTTCAAGATGCAAATATGTCCTTACTATATCCTCCCTTCCTGAGCCTGAGCCTGATGCACCACAGGATGTGAAAAACCTTTACACCAAGTGGACCAAAGATAATGAGATGGCCAGATTTTTTATTCAGGCATCCATGTCTAGTGTTTTGCAAGAACAACATCAATCCTATAAGTCAGCATACGATATTATATCGAACTTAAATGAGATGTTTGCAGACCAGGTCAAGCCTGTTAGGCAGGCTGCTATGAAAGTGCTGATAAATACTAAGATGACTGAGGGAACCCCAGTACAAAAACACTTATTAAAAATGATGTTGGCATTGAATGAGTTAGATGTACTAGGGGCTACGATTGATACAGAATCGCAGATCGACATGATCATTCAATCACTACCGGACTCATTCAAACATTTCGAGATCAATTAAAATAAATTGAAAATGACAATAGCTGAGCCTGTCTCGCCAGCTGGTAGTGTTTGAGGAAATCATGAAGAAAAAACCAACTGCCCTCATGACAAAAAAGTCATTGGCTAAGTCTAAGCCGAAAGGCAAAGACCGGGATAGCAAGAAGAAATCAGTCATCAAAGGTCCTAAGGTGGAGTATGGTTCAACTAGTGGTGTGGCCAAGGTCAAGGATACGGAAGCAAAGGGAAAGTGTTTCCACTGTGGTATGACAGGACATTGGAAGAGGAATTATCCACATTTTCTGTCAAAGGAAAAGACCTCAGGTATGATTGAGTCACTTGTTTCTGAAGTTAGTTTTACAACTGGTACTTCAGAACCCTGGTTGTTGACTCCCGTGCATATGTGATATGTTGTAGGAGTTGCAGGAAGCCATGAAGATTAGTAGCGGAGAAATCATTGTTAACCTGGGATCAGAAGCCAAGGCAGAAGCAGTGTCAATGGGAGTAGTAACTTAGTTATTTTCAGATATTAAGTTGATTTTGTCAAATACACTATATGTACCGTTTTAAGATGGAATTTTAATTTCTAGTATGATGAATAAGAGTTATTCTAATACTTTTGGTAATGAAATTGTCTTAAATAGGAACGGTACTCTTATATATTCTGACAAGGTAATCAATGTCATTTATTTATTTTACTCCCACAATGTATGAGAAACATGACTGATATTAATAGACCATCATTAAAGAGGTAGTCACCTTCATCTAATCCAACAAACCTTTGGCACCTAAGAGGCTAGGTCATATAAACCTAAACAGGATTGACAGGCTAGTGAAAGATGGTATCTTGCCTTCACTGGGGGTAGAACCAATGCCTATCTGTGAGTTCTGTCTGGAAGGTAAAATGACCAAAAGACCCTTATTCATCTAAGGGCAGTAGGCCAAAGATTTATTGGAGTTAGTGTATGCTGATATGTATGGACCCATAATATTAGAGCAAAATATTGATACGAGTATTTCATCACTTTCACCGATGATTACTCAAGATATGGATACATATACCTTATGCACCGCAAGTCCGAGATTTCTAAAAAGTTCAAGAGTTTCGAGCTGAAGCGGAAAAGCATTTATGTAAAAGTATAAATACTCTTCGATGAGATCGATGAGGAAAATATCTCTCCGCTAATTTTATTGGATACTTATCAGAAAATGGGATTCGATCCCAGTAGTCTGCTCCTGGTTTGCCTCAACAGAACGAAGTAGCAAAAAGAAGGAACAAGACTTTTTTAGATATGATCAGGTCTATGTTGAGTTTCTCAGGATTACCTATATTTTGGGATATGAAAACTGAAATGTGTATACTAAACCTCATTCCATCTAAGTCTATACCTGAGACTCCCCGGGAGTTATGGACAGGGCGAAAGCCTAGTCTACAATGTTTTTAGGGTTGTCCGGCACACGTGCTGAAGGATAAGACGGATTAGTTGGAATCGAAGTCGGAAGTATATATGTTTATATTATATCACAAAAAGGAACTAAAGGTTGGTTGCTCTATAATCCCAGAAAGCAGAAAGTGCTTGGCAGCACCAATGCGGTTTTTTGGAGGGAGATTATAAGATTAACTAGAAATCTTTAGAAATGGCTATCTTAGAAGAAATTCAAGAGAAATCAATTCAAAATCCAAGAATAACCAAACTTTAAGAAAATCCGGCCATACTTGACCTAGTAGTTACACCAATGCCTTATCGTAGTGGGAGCATTGTCAGGACCCTTGACAGGTTCTCGGTTTTGGGAGAGTCTTACAAGGCAATCCCGATATAACCGGAATAAGATCCCTGTAACTATGATAAAACAGTTAATGACATAGTTTCGGGATGTTGGCTAGATGTTATAAAAGCTGAGGTGGAGTCTTTGTACTCTAATCAGGTCTGGATACTTGTGGACTTGCCTACCAATAGCAAACCTATTGGATGCAAGTAGGTCTACAAAAGATAGAGAGGACCAGATGGAAGAGTTCCATTAGGATACTCTTATCCATTGCGGTACATCTCGGTGACGAGATTTGGCAAATGGATGTCAAGATAGCGTCTCACGACGGCAATCTTGTGGAAGACATCTATATGATGCAACCAGATGATTTTATAGCTAATAACCAAGTGCAAAGAATTTGCAAGCTGCAGAAGTCCATTTATGGATT
This sequence comes from Litsea cubeba, assembly GCA_012931725.1. NCBI lineage: Eukaryota > Viridiplantae > Streptophyta > Magnoliopsida > Laurales > Lauraceae > Litsea > Litsea cubeba. Next base: position 36,480,194 of record CM022955.1, on the reverse strand, counting down.
CAAGTAGGAATCCCGGAAGATGTACATCCGTATTGACAAGGCAATCAAGACATTTGCTTTTTGTCAGAATCTGGATAAATCATATGTGTACATGAAAAGTCAAGAAGGCAGGGTATTTTTTCTGGTATTGTATGTCGACGACATCCTTCTCCCATAGAGTGACATAGGGATATCGCCAACAGTAAAAGTTTTGGTTGGCTAAGACTTTTGAGAATAAAGTACTTTGGAAAAGCCGGCATCCTAGGGATCAATTTCTATTGAAATCGGAAAATACGATGATAGGCTTATCCCAAGATGCGTACATAGATAAGGTGCTGGTACAGTAAGCTATGCTTTGTACTAGACCGGATATCTGTCATGCAATAGGCCTAGTCAGCAGATATCAGTATAGCCTAGGTCCTAACCATTGGACTGCTGTAAGATGTGTTCCCAAATACTTGAGAAGGACTAGAGATCACATGTTGAGTTACAGAGTGATGAGTTGATTCCAGTCGGTTACATAGATACTGACTTATAGTCAGATAAGGATTCCAGGAAATCAATTTCCGGGTATGTGCTTTTGCTGTAGCCGCTTGAGAAGCAGCTATGGTAGCAGATTGACTCAAAAGATTCCTTTTGGAACTTGGAGTGGTACTTTTGGCAGGACAGCCGTTTACAGTTTGCTATGATAACAGCAGGGCAGTCAATAAATCCAAAGAACCCAGGAGCCAAAAGCATGTACAGAAGAAGTTATACATGGTCAGATAGATTGTGCAGAGAGGTGATGTACGATCACCAAGATAGCCTCTGCAGACAATCTGGGAGATCCCTTTACTAAGCCTTTGACTACCAAAGTCTTTGAGCTGTAAGTAGACGGGATGTGCATGAGATGCAACCCAAACTGGCATTGAGCCCAAGTGGGAGATTGTTAGTTTTATGGACTCAATCCAGTAGATGATATAATAAATTGATTAATTTTTTTATTTATTCATATATCCATGCTTGCTTTTCATGAGATGAATAATGATTTATTATAAACTTGCTCATAACCAATACGAATGACATGATGGTTCATGAGATGAATCGGAGTCCACAAGTATATTAGATGTAACACATGTGTACGGATGAGATCCACATACGGGAGACATGTGTGACAAATCTTATACTTAAATATCTTCACAACCAGTGATGAGACTGAACATCTCATACTGACAAGGTTGCAGTACTTTGGTTACTATGAGATAGTGTGATTTGTCTCGATCATCAGAATGGAAGATTCTGGATCATAGTGCTGGTACATTGGATGTATTGAAGGACCATGAAAAGCACCTTATAAACACTACCTTTACTTTAAGGTAGACTCTCAATCCTGAGATATTAATGAACTCAAGTTTCTATCTATTCATTTGCTTTGAGTCACCAATGAGTGAGGCCAACTGTAGGTCAACACCTCGGTGATTTGGGTACGTGGTAGTAGACCTGTGAGAACATTCAATGGTCAAGATGGAATCTATCTCTAATATCCCCTTGTGCCAATTAATGGATTTATCATTGGTAAGTGCGCACCCATTCCGATTAAGAGTTAATTGAAAAGGTACTATTGATCATTATAATTAATTGGGGCTCAAGGATAATAAGATATGGATCTAGTTTGGAAGACAGGTCCAATTGATCCATGGATATTGATAGAGGGGTCTACTTGTGGTAATGTGGAAGTTTAAGGTCTTCTATGTAATATTCCTAAGACTAGAGTTCAATTGCATTTATATAGTGGAGTTATTTGCAATTAACTGTGGGCCCGGATTACACATGAGATGTTGGGTCGCGTGTCCCAGTTGGACCCAGCTTTCTAAGGAATCCCTAGCGGTCCCCACGCTAGCCCAATTATTAGAAAGTATCTAATTCTAATTGAACTCTAAAAGGAAAGTTACTATTTCTATTTGAAGTAAGACTTTTAATAGTGGTAATAGTAGACTTACTAATTTTAGTAGAAGTGAGGCTTCTATTTTAATTAGAAAGGAATTGGAAAGTTACTAATCATATTTGAAGTGAGACTTCTAATTATGATATGGTAAGTTACCTCATCTCTTATCATGTTAGATCAGTAAGCTTGATCTAATCTTTGCATGAGACGCGAAGAGGATAGATCAAGGGCTATGTACGGATCAGTTTGATGGTTTTGCTTGGATAATTAGTAAATCCCTATTTGGATAGTCACAAAAGGGTTTAACAATGATGGAATGATGGTAGGAAGCCATTGGGAGTCTTCAGAAAAGTTCTGGAGATGTTTGGACACGAAATAGAAAAACCCAACCTGCAGATTTCCGTCAGGTCGGTCGACCGAGCCAGCACTGAGGTCGGTCGACCGAACCCTATAGTAGGTCGACCGAAGACACTGACACAGCAGATCGCAGCCGCCGGGGGATACCCCCGGACCCCCTCTGCGTAGGGCATGAATCATAGTAGTGGCAATATTTGGCATCCTGTCTTTCCATTATTGCTTGGTAACCCGGCTTTGTGAGTTGTTTTGCTAGTATGAGATACTAACATGCAGGTTATCATGTTCTCTCCATATGGCCCACAAGTCTTTTACTTTCTTTTATGGTTGAATGTTTATTTTTGGCAAGTTGTAAAGGGCATCATGGTTTCCTTGTTTTCCCGGTTTAGGGCAAGGCATGGTGAAATTCCCTATGAGCCTTTTATTTCCATTAATAGATTATCATGTAAGTCTCATCGTAGAGACATAGGAATTTATGTAATTTCTAAATTTGTAAATTCTGGCGATGTCTGAGACGAAGAAGGAAAGTGAAGCTGGACTCCTAATCAAAGAGTTTGAAGATTACCAAAGGTGTTTTGGAGTTTCCCAAAGAGTTTGAGGAATTCCAAATTTTTGGAAAGTCTAGAAGTCCAAGAAGTCTATTCCGCTTGGGCCATGTGGAGGAGAAGACTAGTTTCTAATTTTAGCGTTTTCTATTTATAGTTGAATGCTTTATTTAGAATATTTCCAAATCTGATCCAAACATAGCAAGTTACTAATATTGGTCAAATCAAAATAATTTTTGGAAAGAGTTCTAATTAGTGTTGATGTCCCATGAGATGGACACATTGGTAACACTAATTTAAGAAACTGGACTTTCCTTAAAATAACTTGACTTGGAATCAATCTTGGATCATATCATGAGATGATTTGATGATTCATATATTTATATATGTGGGCCCTAATACCTTAAAAGGAAATCCTCAATTCAAAATATTAAGTGGGAGCGGGGCATTTAAATTGATAATCCTCATGGTTTTCCACCATAGGTTCATTGTAAGGAAAGTATTAGCCTCGCACCACCAAGAGAGTGGCCGTTCCCCACGGAGGGCTTTTATTTATCTGGTTACTAGATATGGATCTCCTATGGATAGTATTGATTAGTTGCTATTTATATCTTCTAGATAGATTGTATTTACTGATCATGATGACTGAGATTGGGGGTTTGCTTCCTGGATTGGGTTTTAGAGCCTTCTGGATAATTGATCCCTGCATCAAGTAGGTCAAAAGTTTTTGAAACCTATCCTAGATGCCCACCTATTTCCAACAATCTAACTACTAAACAGGTCAGTAGACGGTGATATGTTCAGATTATAGCCTTATGACTTAAATCTTGCACAGTCGATTAAGCTCAACATTATGATCCCTGTTCCATTTTGGGGACCTGTTTATCCAATTGCTTGCCATGATATGAATTATATATATAGTAAAGTCTGATTAAGCTCAACATTATGCTCCCTTTTCCGTTTTGGGAACCTGCATCCAACATTAGAAGGCTATAAAGCTCAGTCAAACCTGGTTCAATGAATTGTTCTCTAGTCAAATTGTAGCATCAACATAATATCATTACTAACATGTTTTAAAAATATATTTCAAAAGGATATCATACAAAAAGTGTAAGCGGTTTAAAGATAATTGCTCTCTTTTTAAAATTGTTGAAAGAGTTACATTTTAAAGATTCTAAAATTACAGTAGTATATATTTAAAATCTTAGACTTGGATTGTAAAATTTCTCCCTCCAATTTCACTCATTGATTGTTTCTTTAGAAAACTGGTGAGTGGGTATGATTTGGTTGGTTCGGCGATTGAATCACATGGTTCACGATTCAACTGAAGGCAAGCAGTTTTGGTTGAACTGAGTTACAACAGGTAGCTACTTTGGCTCAACCGTGTCAGAGTAGCCAGTTTGGTCGGGTTTCCAGACCAGTGATTTTGGGCTGTCCAATGTAGAGCTTTACAATTACCGAGCCTACCATTTTATCTTTGTGTTGTTTGATGCAAAGTCACTGTAATTTGAGGAGGGGATTTAGTGATTCTCTTAGCAGTGGGGCCCACTTCTGAAACAAAAATGAGTTAAAAATCCTTTTGTCACATCGTTCTGTGAAAATTTTACCCCATTAGAATTATGCTCTCCATCACATTGACTACTTCTAAAACACTAACGCCAGATATGACTTTCGTTTTTCTAATTTTTTTTTATCCCAGGTGCTGTAAGATCTTGATCCGTAATTACTTAGCATTAATTAATTATATTTAATGGCTAAACATATATATATATAGATGTTAATTGATTCATTCTACAGTTAGACTAAGGTTTGGGTAGTTTCGGGAGGTTTTGGAACAAATTTAGTACGGTAGGTGCAAAAAATAATGACCCACAATAATGGGGGGTGCCTTAGAGGACTTACCCAAGTGAGATTAGGGACACCGATGCCTGCGCCTGGAGCCTGAGAAAAGGAAGGAGAAATGCAGGTCAGAGGACCCTGGCCTGGGCGGCGCAAGGCTCTCCGATGCCTAAGTTAGTATATGAACTAAGCAGAGGGAGGAGATTTTTGGGGAAGAAGATGGCATACCAGAGTGGTAATGGCGTCCCCCCCTCCTCTGGAGCTGTAGCTGTGTTTATGTAGAGGAAGAGGAGGCAAAGGAGTAGTTGGCTGTCTTGTCATAGCCCATTTTGTCAGGTACTAGGGAGGCGCGGTCTCATCGTAGCCTGTCTGGTCCCGTCGTAGCCTGTCTCGTCCCGTTAGGCCATATCCTGGCGCCTTGGGAGCTGTGGACGGTGATCTGTCAGGAGATACGGGCTATCCCCTTGTCTTGTCGCACGGGCCATAGCGTGCTTGAGCGTCCATGGGAGGACAGCTGTCAGTGCTCAGTACTTTCATCGATATGAGGCGCTTGGCCGGGATGGAGTGTCGTGCCGGGTGAGACCTGGCGGAGATGTAGGGTCAGGGCACTGTTGCCGAAGTGGAAGGGGCTGGCACTGTCGCCGAGCTGGGCAGCCGAAGTGGGATGCTTTGCCGAAGTGGATCCTGCCGAGGTGGAGTGTCTGGTCTTGCTAAGGCGTGCATTGCCGAGGTGGGGGAGTTGCCGGGATGGACTTGCCGGGATGGACTTGCTGATGCGGGGGCCCGGGATGGAGCACCTTGCCCAGGATTCTCTTGGGAATTTCCCCACACAAAGCCCCCTAGCTTCTGAGCTCATTAGACTCCTCATTGAGGTCGGAAGCTAAGTACCATGGAGGACAACACTTGTGCCTTGGAGCAGTTTGTCGCTTTAAGATTGGTGGTCCAGCCAACTGATTCATCACCAACTAAGAGATCGAGGCATGACCAGCTGGCCCGTCGCCGGAGGCGCAGCCCCGTTGGAAGTGTTCTGGCGATGCTGCCGAGGTGACCAGTGTAACTGCCAACCTGGAATCCGGCACTGATCCCGAGCTGAGGACTGTCATGAGGCCGAGGAGGTGATATGGAACAGTCTCTACTGCTGCAATCTTGTCGAGCTGCCATTGGCCGAAGTGGCCAGCTTTTGGCCGAGACGATCTGCCTTGCGACAGTGGATCCAGAATCCCGCTGGTCTCGGAGATGTGAGCATGAGTTCGGCAACGGTCTTTGAGGGGTGTAAAAAACCCTGATTTTAGGAATCCGGCCGAGTGTCCGAACTCGAGGCCTTCTCCAGGGTCCGGGACCCGGAGCTTTAGGAAACGACCGAGTCTGGACTCGAGGCCTTTTCCAGGGCGGTAGACCCAATCCGGCCGAGTGTCCAAACTCGAGGCCTTCTCCAGGGTCCAGGACCCGGAGCTTTAGGAAACGACCGAGTCTGGACTCGAGGCCTTTTCCAGGGCGGTAGACCCAATCCGGCCGAGTGTCCGAACTCGAGGCCTTCTCCAGGGCCCAGGACCCGGAGCTTTAGGAAACGACCGAGTCTGGACTCGAGGCCTTTTCCAGGGCGGTAAACCCAATCCGGCCGAGTGTCCGAACTCGAGGCCTTCTCCAGGGTCCAGGACCCGGAGCTTTAGGAAACGACCGAGTTTGGACTCGAGGCCTTTTCCAGGGCGGTAGACCCAATCCGGCCGAGTGTCCGAACTCGAGGCCTTCTCCAGGGTCCAGGACCCGGAGCTTTAGGAAACGACCGAGTTTGGACTCGAGGCCTTTTCCAGGGCGGTAGACCCGGAGCTTTAGGAAACGACCGAGTCTGGACTCGAGGCCTTTTCCAGGGCGTTAGACCCGTGGGTTCAACACCCGAGGACTTTAGGAATTCGGCCGAGTGCAAGAACTCAAGGCTGTATCCAGGGCGTAGACCGATGTGGATGGGTAAAAACCCTGAGTTTAGGAATTGGCCGAGTGTCCGAACTCGAGGCCTTTTTCCAGGGCTGTTAACCCTTGGAGATGGGTGAAGACCCTGAGTTTAGGAATTGGCCGAGTGTCCGAACTCGAGGCCTTTTCCAGGGTTGTTAACCCTTGGAGATGGGTGAAGACCCTGAGTTTAGGAATTGGCCGAGTGTCCGAACTCGAGGCCTTTTCCAGGGCTGTTAGCCCTTGGAGATGGGTGAAGACCCTGAGTTTAGGAATTGGCCGAGTGTCCGAACTCGAGGCCTTTTCCAGGGCTGTTAGCCCTTGGAGATGGGTGAAGACCCTGAGTTTAGGAATTGGCCGAGTGTCCGAACTCGAGGCCTTTTCCAGGGCTGTTAACCCTTGTGACTTGCCTTTCTGGCACTCGCGGAGATGGAGAAGCCTGGGTGTACGAACCCGAGGGCAGTCTCGATGGCACTGGCCGAGACCAGCATGAGGCCGAACCTGTGAAGCGCGTGGCTAGCACGAGGGCGATACCAACATGAGGTCGTTAGATGCTGTCGAGACCAGCATGAGGCCGAAACCAGCGTGAGGTGGAAACCAGCACGTGGACGGACCAGCATGAGGTCGTTAGATGCTGTCGAGACCAGCATGAGGCCGAAACCAGCGTGAGGTGGAAACCAGCACGTGGACGGACCAGCATGAGGTCGTTAGATGCGGTCGAGACCATCATGAGGCCGTAACCAGCGTGAGGTGGAAACCAGCACGTGGACGGACCAGCATGAGGTCGTTACATGCTGTCGAGACCTAGCATGAGGCCGAAACCAGCGTGAGGTGGGAACCAGCACGTGGACGGACCAGCATGAGGTCGTTAAATGCTGTCGAGACCAGCATGAGGCCGAAACCAGCGTGTGGTGGAAACCAGCACGTGGACGGACCAGCATGAGGTCGTTAAATGCTGTCGAGACCAGCATGAGGCCGAAACCAGCGTGAGGTGGAAACCAGCACGTGGACGGACCAGCATGAGGTCGTTTGGAGGCCAAGGGGCCTGGGTGCGCCTACCCGAGGACTTGGTTGCTCTGGCGCCGAATGCGAGTCACGCCTTAGTGTATAAAATGGCCCTAGGGTGAGCTCGGTGGCTCTGGACGACTGATGGTGGTAGAGGACCGTGCGATCAAGGCTGACAGCAGAGGACCGTGCCGTCGAAATGACGGTAGAGGGTCGTACGATCGAAGCCGACAGTAGAGGGTCGTGCCGGTGTCATCGAAGCTGACGGCGCCATCGAAGCCTGACAGTAGAGGACCGTGCCGCTGAAGTGATGGTAGAGGGTCGTGCGATCGAAGCTGACGGGCGGTCGAAGCTAAGTGACAGAAAAAGGTTCGCCTAACTGCTCCCCGTGTTGGAAGAGATTTCTGCAGAGCGGGGGGCTGCTAGCGAGCTGGAGACGTCCGCCGAGCTGGAGGCATCCGCCGAACTGGCAGAGTCGGCCGAGCTGGCAGGTTCGGCCGAGCTGGAAGCGTCGGCCGAGCTGGCAGGTTCGGCCGAGCTAGAAGCGATATGGTCGCTGTCGCGGAGGTCGAACTGCTCCCGGGCTCGGGCTTCGTCCTCTTCTTGCCTGATGAATCGATTTACCCTCGTCATGAGTGCTGCCATAGTGACCATGGGATACATGACCAAGTTGCTTCGGAGCTCGTTGCCTGGTACGAGGGCTTGTTGGAAAGACAGGAATGCTATTGCCTATGAGGCATTCTCGATCTGGCTGTAGACAGCCCAGAACCTTTTGGCAAACTGCGCGATGCTCTCGGTCTGCTTCATTCTGAGGGCCATCAGGTCGGCGGCTGACCTGGGGATGACCCCGTAAACTTGGAACTTCGTCAGGAAGGAGAGCTGGAGCTCCTTCCAACTCGAAATGGACTTCTCTGGGAGAGAACAGAACCACTTCAGGGGGAGGTCGCCCAAACTGGAGGAGAAGATTTTGCAGTTCAGGTGACCCTCGTTGCCCCATACCGACATCCGCTGAGAGAAGTGGCGTAGGTGCGCTGCCGGGTCCGAGGTTCCATCGTAAATGACGAACCTCGGGACTCTGAAACCTTTGGGAAGGGGGAAGCTTCTGATCTCTGGAGAGAAAGGAGATGCGCCGAAATCATTAGAGTTCATCCGAACTTGAGCGTAGTCGGCCATTTCCATGTGCTGTCGTACTGCTTGCTCTATGCGTTGATCGAGCCACTCTCTGGAGTCGCGGTCGTTACCCGAGCCTTCGTCACGGGCCCGGTTGCTCCTGCCCTTCAGGGTGCGTCTTTCGGAGGGTAGAGTCGAGGTCGAATCCTTAGAGGATGAACCCGACCGAGTATCCTGAAGCTGGTCGCCTGCTGGACCAGATTTTGGTCCTGACCTCTCTCGGCGGGGGACCGTCGGCAGCTGGGTCGACAGTGCGATAGGTTCCTTTCCCTTTCTGGTTCTTCGAGGCATGGTGTTTAGAAAGATTTGGAGAAGGTTGGGAAGGCTGGGATATTGCTTTCCCACAGACGGCGCCAATTGTAGGTGCAAAAAATAATGACCCACAATAATGGGGGGTGCCTTAGAGGACTTACCCAAGTGAGATTAGCGACACCGATGCCTGCGCCTGGAGCCTGAGAAAAGGAAGGAGAAATGCAGGTCAGAGGACCCTGGCTTGGGCGGCGCAAGGCTCTCCGATGCCTAAGTTAGTATATGAACTAAGCAGAGGGAGGAGATTTTTGGGGAAGAAGATGGCATACCAGAGTGGTAATGGCGTCCCCCCCTCCTCTGGAGCTGTAGCTATGTTTATGTAGAGGAAGAGGAGGCAAAGGAGTAGTTGGCTGTCTTGTCATAGCCCATTTTATCAGGTACTAGGGAGGCGCGGTCTCATCGTAGCCTGTCTGGTCCCGTCGTAGCCTGTCTCGTCCCGTTAGGCCATATCCTGGCGCCTTGGGAGCTGTGGACGGTGATCTGTCAGGAGATACGGGCTATCCCCTTGTCTTGTCGCACGGGCCATAGCGTGCTTGAGCGTCCATGGGAGGACAGCTGTCAGTGCTCAGTACTTTCATCGATATGAGGCGCTTTGCCGGGATGGAGTGTCGTGCCGGGTGAGACCTGGCGGAGATGTAGGGTCAGGGCACTGTTGCCGAAGTGGAAGGGGCTGGCACTGTCGCCGAGCTGGGCAGCCGAAGTGGGATGCTTTGCCGAAGTGGATCCTGCCGAGGTGGAGTGTCTGGTCTTGCTAAGGCGTGCATTGCCGAGGTGGGGGAGTTGTCGGGATGGACTTGCCGGGATGGACTTGCTGATGCGGGGGCCCGGGATGGAGCACCTTGCCCAGGATTCTCTTGGGAATTTCCCCACACAAGTACCGAAAGAGCTAGTTTGGATTTTGAAGGAAGTTAGGGGTATTTTGAAAATTTTAGAAAGTACCGAGTTGATTTGGGTAGTCAGCCCAAATTATTCCAAAAAACTTTCGTATTCAATTCGTATCCATTCAATGTCGGAAAATCCCTCGCCTTAACTCAACTTCGCCAAAGAAGGGAAATAGTCATAATTTCCCTATTGTTATAGACCTCAAAAATAATTTCCCGCAAATTTTGTTGTTGGCTCGAATCAATCCGAGGTCCTGAAGCTACTCTAAAGTTGTCGCTTAAAAAGGACACAAATGTCATTTTTTCATAAAGCTGGTTGTGCATGTATGGCCTGATCGACCCATATTCCTCCCCTTTCTTCTTCATTTCTTTCATTCGAGCAAAAAACTCATTTCCTCTCCTCTCTTCAACCGTGCTACCCTGCCCTCGCCATCTTCCTTACATCATCATCGTTCCTTTGATCATCTTCTTCGCGAGTTTCGGACTTGGCAGCCCTTAGACGCCCCTCCTTAGCTTGGAATTATAGCATCCTAGAGGTGAGGAAACTCTCCCCAAGTGTTAGTAGATGCTTTAGCACCCCATCCCCTTCCTTTGTTAGACATGCAAGTCCTCTCTCTCAGGGGTGTTCATGAGCTGGGCCAGCCCGAGCCTAATTGGGGCCTAGCCCGCTTTGGGCCGGGCTTGGATATGTAATTATGGCCCCTTTAATAATTGGACCGGGCTTGGATTAAGTGATAGGTAGCCCAAAGCCTGGCCCGCCCTGACTTGTTTAAGGAGTGCATGAATTTAATTGAATTTGTCCAAATAATTGCTCAAATGCCCACAAAAGTGATAAAAAGCCCGGTTCAACCATTAAATGGTGGGCTCGGGCCTGGATTTTCCGCCCGTGTAGGGCTTGGGCCAGTGTTTATTAAGTCGGGCCTGGCCTGGATAAGCCTTAGTCCAGCCCAGACCGGCCCATGAACACACAACACACACTCTCTCTCTCTCTCTCTCTCTCTCTCTCAGTTCTCCAATTTTTGGGGTTTTTTGGGGTTTTTCGGTGTAGGTTTTTTGATTAATTAGTACTAATATACATATATGGGTCGGGACCTTACAGTTCTGCCCACTTAATCTTTAAAAAATCTTTTATTTTATACATTATCAATATAATGGTGGGCCCTACCTTCATCAGATTGGGTTTCATCAAATTACAAAGTCGTTCTACCAATTGTCAAACAGATGTGTAGTTTTGTATCAGCATTAAAAATTATTTTTTTCTGAATTGGATTCCAAAGTTGGCTCCATAAGGTTGGACTAAGTTAGGAAATCAAACTTATAAATCTACTAGTGGGACTAAGTTAGGAAATCAAAGATGCTAAAAATCACTGCCCCTTCCCACCCCCATTCAAAGTTGAGCTCAACATCACATTGATTATGGGTAAAATTTGTTAAATCAATTTGTATATATTCTTTGGGGCTTTAGTCGGAGGTCCCTCAAAGTATAACTTTCTTGCAAACAATCCACAAATAAAGTCATGCAGCCAAAGGTCCCTCTCACACCTACTCATACCTAAAATGTCCAATTTACCCTTTCTTTAAATCATATCCCGTGATTGGTGGGATATCCCATTAATAATGGTCAACTAACATTTAATTACCCACGATTAATGGAATCACATTAATGATATTTTCAAATAAATTCTAAAAACACACAAATAAATTTCAAAATAACGCAAATAAATTAAAAAAAATGCAATAATTTCAAAAAAAATACAATAAATTACAAAAGAACGCATAGAAATTTAAAAAGACACAAATAAATTTAAAAAGATGCAAATAAACTTCAAAAAATATAAATAAATTTCAAAAGATGAAAATTAATTTCAAAAGATCCAAATAAATTTTAAAAAATGTAAATAAAATTTGAAAGGCGTAAATAAATTTCAAAATACGTAAATAAATTTCAAAAGACGTAAATAAAATAAAAAAATAGAAATAAATTTAAAAAAATGAAAATACATTTGCAAAAACTAAGATAAACATATTTTACAAATTTCAGAAAAATTTGCCAAAAACTCAAATATTTTTGCCAAAACTCAGTTAAATTTATTTCAAAAAATGCAAATAAATTTCAAAAGAACAACCTGACTTTAGTTCAAAAACCCAGTTAAAATTTGTCAAATGGAGATAAATTTGTCAGAAACTCAGTTATATTTTTCAAAAACTCAAATAAATTTACTACAAACTCATATAGATTTGTCCAGAACTCAGATAAATTAGCCAAAAACTCAGATAGATTTGTCCAGAACTCAGGGAAATTTATTTCAGAACTCAGATAAATTTGACAAAACTTAGATAAATTTACGCAAAACTTAGATAAATTTTAAAAAAAAAACTCAGAACTCAGATAAATTTACACAAAACTCAGATAAATTTCATACAAACTCATATTTATTTGTCAAAAACGACACCGGCAGACCTTCTTCTTTCTCAATTAATCACACAGTTCACATGCCACTCAAAATCAAGAAGTAATTATGGCCTGTGGGTCTGACTGCTTCTGGGCTTCTGCGAAACAGGTCAGGTCGAACTGTCCTGGACCTGACTTGCAACTACTACTGGGCTTCTGGAGCGGGCGGGTCGGACCTGACCTGGAACTGACCCAATAGACCCGACCTAGAAGGGTCTTCTTCCTTCGATTTCTGTTACAAAGTAGAGACTTCAGCCCTTTCCTTCCTGCGGTGGTCTTCTCCGACAACGCTGGGCGGGCGACTGGACTGGCGAGACGGCGGCGGCGGCAAAGAGAAACCAGCGACGACTACGGCTACGATGGGCGTGACAGCGATCGTAAACTTGAATGGGTTCTGCAACTTTCCAAAATCGAGAAAACAATTTCAAGCCCCCTTTTTTTCAATCTTAATCTCTCCACTTGTCAAAATAAGTCAAGATTCCTTTTATCTTTTGGAAACCGAACCACAGACACCATCTTCTCCTGCAAGCGGTCAGATACGACGTAGCCCTGTAGTTCATCTCTGCAACTGGGTTATGCGATCTTGCACAGTGATGGCCCACCGAGTCCTCTGATTTTCGTTCGTGTGATCTGTACGTCTCATGAAGTGTTGGGATTGGTGTATGCCCTAAAGCCCACTAGCTGCATTCTCATCTTTTGTTACTGGATATTTAACTGGTTATTTAATGGAATGACTCTTTTATGCTTAAACATGTATATATGTATGGTTGTGTAAGGCCCATTGTTTCTAGTAAATGAATTAGGTGTGTAGTGTCTACACACAGATAGGTCTAATTCATGGACAACTGGAAACATCATATTTGTTCATAACTGAAAGATGGAGCTGGGCACTTCATCTTGGTAGAAGTTATAATGAGATACTCTCCTGTATTCAGGGTGACTTACCTAAGTCACGGGAGGGCTTTCCCGGATCTATCTCATTAGTGCATGTGTCATGCATTGAACAGGACCATTGTAGGTGTGATCTCTAAAATAGTACTTTCACAGAAAAAGAGATCAAGTCACCTCATGCTACTAAGTAACCGGTGCTCTTAATCTTGAGCATTTGTGGATGAACTGACGAAGTCAAGTTCTTGTGCTTTGATTCACTATGGGTGAGATTCTTTTCATGGGTCAACAGCTCTGTGTTTTGGGTACTCGGACTTGATCAGTTGGGACGTGCAAATGCAATATAGAATCTATGCCATCTGATGATGGAATAATCGTCCCCTTAGAATTATCCGATTAATCATCAAAATCTAAGATCTTAGTATATGGATGTTCCATATGAATATTGAACTTGTGGGTCGCTCCCTGGATCAAGAGAATGATATTCGAATGATGATTATGTTTAAGGATATGAAGTTCTAAGGTTTAGATGTAATCGGGAAGGTTGATAGTACATATGATAACCTGACTCGATTATGGATGTTACATAGAGGGGCATTCAGGTCATTACACTTAGTAGGTCGAAGACAACCGTCATTTTATGACGAGTTTATTATATTATATATTTGTCCTTGGAGTTCAACCATAACTCTTTAGTGGAATGAGTTAAGGTTAAAATGGTCTTTATGTTGCTATGGGTTTAGCATGGACATTTTGGTCATTTTGGGAGCCAATGACAAATATGTCTTTTGGTCCCTTCTCTAGTCACTTACCAAGATTGGCATGGTTTCCTAAGATGTTTAGATAACATAAGGATGAATTATTTTAGTGGAAAAATAATTTTGAGCTTAAATTCAAATAGGCCTTTGATGGCATACATGAATTTAACTCTAGATAAATTATATGTGGGCCATGGTGTGCATTGATATGTGGGATGTCCATAATAGGATTTCCATGGGTAAGGTTTCCAACTTTGAGTAGGACTCTACTTGGAAAGTTGGACTCCTCTTTGGATTAGTATTCCTATGAGTTAGTTTCCTTTTGGATTAGGAACTTAAAATTAGTAAGTGTTCTACAACTAGTATTACTAATTGTATGGAAAGTTCTTTTTAGTTTCCTTTTCTAAATTGGAGTGTTTCTTAAAGGAAATAAGTCTTTCCTTTTTGGACATCAATTAGAATAAGGAGAGATAGCTTTATGGAAAAGGTTTCCATAAAAGTTTCTATAAAAGAAACCATGCAAGCCTTGGACGTCCAACACTTTTGTAAGACACTAAGAGCCCCACACGTCCAGCCCCTTGAAGCTCTTTCTTCTTCATTGAAGAAAGTTAAGGTCTGAGATTTTCCCTTGGAGAAATAGTTCTTGTTTCCTAGATTAAGATCCCACCATCTTAGCCAATTAGATTTGGAAGTGAGATAGAGGAGAAGATCAAAGGCGATACTAGTGCAGGAAAATTCCAGCAACTTGTTTGCAAATTGCAAGTCTGAATTCGGGCCTTTGGATCTATTTTTTCAGAGATTTGAAGTCTACAAATCTTTGAGGTAATAGTCTTCTATCATCTCTATTAATTAGACACATGTTGGTCATGATTTAATGGAGTTTCTATGCGATTCTTTATAGCTGATTTCCGCTGCATAGTGCAGAAATCAGATTTTTTAAAATCTGTCATGCTTTGCATCAGCCATAGTAGTCTCTTTATGAGAAGTTTCAGATCTGAATCGCGGTTTCTTTCAGTGGTATCAGAGCCACTCCATGTGAAATCATGATCCCATGTTGTGTGTAATTAATCCTAGATTGATTATGGGTATGGTGGCACCCTATTAAAGTTATGTTGTGATGCATGTTCTGTGCAAGTTTCATTAACATTGCTGGAATTTATTTTCCAGATTTGTTTAATGATGCACATAGTGAGTTTGCATGCACTAACCTCTTTGTTTGCAGCCATGTATTGCATCCTTGATGGTTCGCATGATTGTTATGTGGATTTGGATGTTTTTTAATTAGTTGGAAAGTGTACGATTGCGCGGTTAGCAATCATAGGAAGTTGTAAAGTTTCCTTAATTTTATTCCAACTAGTATTGATGTAAGCTTTCTTGAAAAGCATAGGAATCTCCAATGTAATTTTGGTTTTGTTTCAAGACAAGAAGGTTGCAAGAAATTGGAATCCTTGGAGATGAAGGAGTCAAGACTTCTAGATGCATGAGGAGTCCTAATTCGATTAGGATTTGAAATCCTAAGAACAGGGAGCCATCAAGGAATGCATACTTTTATTTGCTTTTATATATGGAATGCATGGTTGAATGCTTTATATAATTGCTATAATTGTCACCTAGAAACATGGCCACCATTAGGTTCTAAAATTGGCATCTTTATTGTATTAGATTGTTTTTAGTTTGGCAAATTGTTTTAAACGGAACTTAGAACAGCACCTTCTATTTGTCTAAGGTTTAAAATTGGATAGGGTTTAGTTTATCTTGGTACCCTTGGTTTCCAAAAGAGGCTAAACTAAAATCTAATTAGATGCTACCTATGGGTTTTCATAACCCAAGATAGGTTTTTGACTCTTTGAAGGGATTTGCTCAAATGTTTTAAAGCAAAGGTTATTTGATTTTAAGATGACTTAAGTCATAAATTTAATTAACCAAGTTTGCTAGATTTAAAAAGAGCTTTTGAGTAAAACAATGTAAAGGTCAAAAAGTATAAACCCTAGCGATAAATAATCAAGTGGGAGAGGGGTTTTAGGAAAGACCCCACGGCCTTCCATTTTCGGTTCATGTTATCTTATTAAAGTGTTAGTAGGAACGGCCATCCCTTCGGTGGAGTTCTTTAACTAAAGACCGCTTTGATGGGTTAATGGGTGAACTAATGTGAATATTCGTAATGAGGTGTTAGTAGGAGCGGCCATCCCTTCGGTGGAGTTCTTTACTAAAGATCACTTCTATAGAATGTCAATGAAGTGTTGGTGGGAGTGGCCATCCCTTCGGTGGAGCTCTTTACTAAAGTTCACTTCTAGGAAGGATAAAAGTCTCTTCCCTTCGGAAGACTTAATCATAGACATTCTGGGAATTTCATAAGAGATGGTTATACACTTGACATAAGACGGTGATGACCTCTCCTTAGGAGTTAAGGGTTATTTGTCATATGAGGCCAAACCAATCAGTGATTGGACTACCACTGGATGTGTATCCAGATAGTGATAATCCAAATAAGTCTGCCTTAATTCAACGTGACTGTAGGCTCGGCCATCCCTTCGATGGAGGGTCTATGAGGAGGTTGAAACACTGATACATTATGATTGGGGTTCAATAATGTAAAAAGTTTCGTGCTTTGTTTTTCCTTTTATAACAAGCACCATATGCATATTACATGTCTAATTATAAACCGTTTTATATCCAGAAAAAGATGGGTAGAGATTCTTTAAGTCCGTTGATGTGCATTCTTCGTGAGAATAAACTGACTGGCCCTAACTACGTAGATTGGAAGAGAAATCTTGACATAGTACTCACTGCTGAGGAGTACAAGTATGTCTTGCTGGAAAACTGTCCCGATATTGATGCTAATTCTACTGATGACCAGCGGGAGGCTAAAAGGAAATGGAAGAAAGCGAATAGCATGGCTAAATGCTACATGCTCGCTTCCATGTCCAACGTGTTGCAAACACAGCACGAGCAAATGGACACAGCCTATGAAATCATGATGTCCTTGTCTGAGATGTTCGCAGACAAGAGCAGGCCAGCTAGGCAAGCTGCTATAAGGACCATCATGAATGCTAGGATGGCTGAGGGAACACCTGTCAGAGAGCATATGCTCAAGCTGATAGATTGTTTCAATGAAGCTGAGATTCTAGGGGCTGAGATTGATGCAGGGAGTCAGACTGACATGATTCTCGAAACTCTGCCGGAATCTTTCAATCAGTTCAAGCTCAATTTCAATATGAGCAAGATGGACATGACTCTACCTGAGTCAATGAAAGAACTCCAGGCGGCAGAGGCTATCATGAAGCCCAAAGCCCAAGCTCATTTTTTCCAGTCTTCCTCTAAACTGAACCCGAAAGGGAAGAAGTCCAAGAAGAAGCAGAATAAGGGAAAATGGCAGAAAAAGAACAATGCTGGTAATAAGAAGGACAAGGGTACAGATGGAAAGCCCAAAGGGAAATGCTTCAAGTGTGGCCTCAAAGGTCATTGGAAGAAAGATGGTCCCAAGTTCCTGGCCTCAGTTAAGAAAGGTACATCTTTTTCATACTACATTGAAACTTGTCTAGTGGTTGATTCTACTGACTCATGGATAGTAGACTCAGGAGCCACTAATCATATCTGCAATTCATTGCAGGGGTTTCAGATAATGCAGAGAATTGAGAAAGGAGAGTTTGCCTTTAGAGTCGGAACTGGAGCTAAAGTTTGGGCAGTTGCAGTAGGAGTTGTTACCTTACATTTTCCATGTAATAGGATATTAGTTTCAAATAATGTTTTCTTTGTTCCGGACATGAGGAAGAATTTAATTTCAGTTTCCAGATTGATTGAATTTAATTATTCAGTTTCTTTCCATTCTGGTGTTGATATCAGTAGAGATGAAAATATTATATGTTCCGGTAGAATACATGACAACTTATTTTATATATATCCTATTGCTCCCACACTGCATAATGTACAATAAGAAAGCTCAACTTCCCTTAAGAGAAAGGTATCTTCAATCAATGACACATATCTTTGGCACTTACGTTTGGGTCACATTAACCCAAAATGGATTCAGAGGTTGGTAGAAGATGGGCCCTTGAGCTCATTAGATTTCGAACCTTTTCCTCAGTGTGAATCTTGTCTCAAGGGAAAGATGACCAAACGGTCATTCTCTGGAAAGGGACTAAGGTCAAAGGAGTTGTTAGAATTGATTCACACTGATGTGTGTGGTCCTATGAACAAACCGGCTCGAGGAGGGTATGAGTATTACATCACCTTCACCGATGATTACTCTAGATATGGATATGTATACCTAATGCGACGCAAGTCTGAGGCGTTTGATAAGTTCAAACAATTCAAGGCTGAGGCGGAGCTACAACTAGGAAAACATATCAAAGCCCTTCGATCTGATCGAGGTGGCGAGTACCTCCTGGGTGAGTTCAAGGAGTACCTCACACAACATGGGATTGTGTCTCAGTTGTCTGCACCGGGTACACCCCAGCAAAATGGTGTAGCGGAGAGAAGAAACCGTACCCTTCTTGATATGGTAAAGTCCATGATGAGTCATGCAACCCTACCTATATCTTTTTGGGGATATGCCTTAGAAGTAGTAGCATACATTTTAAATCCGGTACCATCTAAGTCAGTACCTAGGACACCACAAGAAATATGGACAGGTCGAAAACCTAGTTTAAATCATATCCACATTTGGGGTTGTCCAGCCTATGTACTGAATGATAAAGCTACCAAGCTAGAACCCAGATCGGAAATGTGCTACTTCATTGGGTATCCTAAGGGAACGAGAGGTGGCATCTTTTATCATCCAAAGGAGCAAAAAGTGCTCATCAGCACTCATGCTAGGTACTTGGAGGATGATTGTATGATGCACCAAGAGCTTAGTTGTAAAGAAGCCCTTGAGGAGATTCTTCCGGGATCTCCTATAACATCTGTACCAGATCCTGAGGCAGTAGATGAACAAGATATTCCTTTGAACACTCCGGAGCCTCGTCGTAGTGGGAGAATTTCTAGACAACCAGAAAGATATCTAGGAGTGTCTTTTAAGACAGACTCTGAAGATCTAGTTGAGGATCCTACTAGTTATGATGAAGCAGTAACGGATATAGATGCTGACATGTGGCAGCAAGCGATGAAATCTGAAATGGATTCTTTGTATTCCAATCAAGTCTGGGAACTTGTAGATGCACCTGAAGGGATTAAACCCATAGGGTGCAAGTGGATCTACAAGAGAAAGAGAGGAGTGGATGGGAAGGTGGAAACCTTCAAAGCAAGACTGGTGGCGAAAGGATATACTCAGAAAGAGGGTATCGATTATGAGGAAACCTTTTCACCAGTGGCTATGCTTAAGTCCATAAGGATTCTCTTGGCCATCACATGTCATTATGACTATGAGATATGGCAAATGGATGTCAAGACAGCTTTTCTTAATGGAAGTCTTGACGAATGCATCTATATGATACAACCAGAGGGCTTCATTGCTAGTGGCCAAGATAACATGGTTTGTAAACTTAAGAAGTCCATCTATGGACTTAAGCAAGCATCTAGAGCATGGAACATCAAGTTTAATCAGGCAGTCAAATCTTTTGGCTTTGATCAAAACATTGATGAACCGTGTGTGTATAAGAAAGGAAATGGGAAAGCAGTTGCATTTTTGGTTCTATATGTAGATGACATATTACTCATAGGAAATGATGTAGGTTTATTGTCATCCACAAAGGTTTGGTTATCCTCTCAATTTCAGATGAAGGATTTGTTAGTTTTATGGACTCAATCCAGTAGATGATATAATAAATTGATTAAATTCTTTATTTATTCATATATTCATGCTTTCCTTTCATGAGATGAATGGTGATTTATTATATACTTGCACATAACCAATACGAATGACATGATGGTTCATGAGATGAACCGGGGTCCACAAGTATATTAGATGTAACACATGTGTATGGATGAGATCCACATACGGGAGACATGTGTGGCAAATCTTATACTTAAATATTATCACAACCAGTGATGAGACTGGACATCTCATACTGACAAGGTTGCAGCACTTTGATCACTATGAGATAGTGTGATTTGTCTCGATCATCAGAATGGAAGATTCTGGATCATAGTGCTGGTACATTTGATGTATTGAAGGACCATGAGAAGCACCTTATAAACACTGTCTTTATTTTAAGGTATGCTCTCATAATTCCCTAGCAATAGGCTCTCAATCCTGAGACATTAATGAACTCAAGTTTCTATCTATTCATTTGCTTTGAGTCACCAATGAGTGAGGCCAACTGTAGGTCAACACCTCGGTGATTTGGGTACATGGTAGTAGATCTGTGGGAACATTCAATAGTCAAGAAGGAATCTATCTCTAATATCCCCTTCTGCCAATTAATGGATTTATCATTGGTAAGTGCGCACCCATTCCGATTAAGAGTTAATTGGAAAGGTACCTATTGATCATTATAATTAATTGGGGCTTAAGGATAATAAGATATGGATCTAGTTTGGAAGACATGTCCAATTGATCCATGGATATTGATAGAGGGGTCTACTTGTGGTAATGTGGAAGTTTAGGGTCTTCTATGTAATATTCCTAAGACTGGAGTTCAATTGCATTTATATAGTGGAGTTATTTGCAATTAACTGTGGGCCCGGATTACACATGAGATGTGGGGTCGCGAGTCCCAGTTGGAGCCAGCTTTCTAAGGAATCCCTAGTGGTCCCCACGCTAGCCCAATTATTAGAAAGTATCTAATTCTAGTTGAACTCTAAAAGGAAAGTTACTATTTCTATTTGAAGTAAGACTTCTAATAGTGGTACTAGTAGACTTACTAATTTTAGTAGAAGTGAGACTTCTATTTTAAATAGAAAGGAATTGGAAAGTTACTAATCATATTTGAAGTGAGACTTCTTGTCACGCCCCGAAACCGGGACCTGCAGCGAACCGATCTCGGGGTGCGAAATTTTGGAATAATTTGAAACTTTTTGTTATAGTTCCCAAGATCCGCGTGAATGAGGATAATCACATTCCAACACAATCAGAGTATATTTTTCGCGGAAGCTAAACATGGTGTTACGACCCGGAATCCGTGGCCATCGGGTTCCGTGTCGTACGCAACCAATTCCATAAAGCCATCAAATAAACAGACTGGCATAAATTGTAAATCATAGAACACTGAGCTGGTAGTAACCAATCTATTATTTCCCACATATTCAAATTTCAATTAACAAATGTCTTAATTACAAACCCAATAAAAAGGCTAATAAAGCCATACAACAATATATCCAACTAAAAGAAATACTACCCTCAATGTTAGATACGAACTCCGGTGCCAAACTTGACATCTAAGTGATATCAACGGGCAGCCTCTCACGTCAGACCGGCGGTCCCACCGCCTCCTCTGATCAATCACCTAAAACCAGAAAGAGAAGAAACTGGCACCAAACAAAAAGGGTCAGACACGACGGTCTGGCAAGCAAATAAACAAATAATACGAACAAAGGAGCATACATAAGACCAGACGAAATCATCGTAAAACTGGATAAAGAGCCTAACCAATAATAACAATAAATCACGATAAAACGATCGAAAGACCGAACATAAATATCAAGACAAATAAACGAACAATCTCTAAAGCATAAATGTCTCGAAAAGATAACCACCTAAGCAAAACATTTAATAATTGGAAATACATTTAAAACTGAATAGTAGGGACGATACAATAAAGATCGATATCGTAAACATTAAACAAATCAAAGCATAAAAGCATAACCGACAAGAATCATAAACTAAAGTAATATGCAGATAAAACCTAGGCGACCACAAATAGCTAAATCCTCCTATTACCGAAGTGATAAGAGCAGACAGAGCGTAGCCACTGAACGTGGTACTAAACAGAGGATCAGAACCGTAGCCATACAAATGGGACCGGCAGATCAAAAGTATCAGAACCGTAGCCATACAAATGGGACCGGCAGATAATTACCGTTGCCATGGTCGGTACAGACAGAATCCAAGCTGCAGCTGGCGAACAGAATAAAGACCCCAAGCCGGGTGATCAGCCCGACAAGGTGACCTAAGCCTAGTGGTGCCTTTAGTTTCAAAACTCAAACGGATACAAATCTAACATAATACTAATCCCTTTGGCTCAGGGGCTCGCACCACATAGCTCTGGCCCCGTCTTGCCTCGGGGTTTTGTTTTCGGAATCATAGCCTCTTTGGCTCATGGGCTCGCACCACATAGCTCTGGCCCAATCTTGCCTCGAGGTTTCATTTTCAAAATACTAATCTTAACAAATAATGGTCTCATCGAAGAAATCCCGAATGTGACGAACATATACAAATCTCTTTTCAAATCGAATCGGAGAAAACATACGAATATCCATGGTAAACCGTTCAAATACGCATCAAGGTGATTTGTATAAAATCGTGCGATCGACCCTTTCGAACATGGGACGACACATGATTTTATAGCAAATCATCGATGCTATTTAAATTAGTTCACCAAAGAAAACAAATACAAATACAAATACAAATACAAATACAAATACATTTTTCTGACTTGAAATGGAATGGACAGTGGAGAATGACCTAATGACTTACCAAGGAACCATCTCAATGCACATTTAACCTTTAAACATTGATTAATAATGAATGTGCTTGATGCCAATGAAAATCCATAATGTTTAAATGATAAAGTGCGCATTGAGACCCGAAAGGTTCCCGGATAATCTCACATAAACTCATTCTCACGTCATTCCCATTTCACAAATTCCGAGCATCACAAGTAAATCCAAACTCTTTAAAGTAGGCCCATAGTTGGCCTTAATCCACGTCCAAAATAGTCCTCAATAACAACCCAAAACCATCCTTAATCAAGCCCACAAATCATGTTTAAAAACAGTCCAAAACTAATCCTTAAATGGCCTACAAAACAATTCTTAAAAACAGCCCAAACAAACTTCGAACAGGCCCACAAAACAAATTTTGAAATAGTCCAAAACGAAACCTTGAATGGCCCATAAAACAAACCTTAAAAACAGCCCAAGCTAAACATTTATCGGTCCACAAAAACCAACTTTAAAAACAGCCCAAAACAAATCCTTTAATGGACAAGAAACAAGTTTGGGAACAACCCAAAACTAACTTGAAACAGGCCCACAAACAGCCCTTAAATCAGCTCTTAAATACTAGCTTTGAATGGCCCACCAACATACTCTAAAACAGCCCCAAAACTAGACCTAAGATGACCCAATATCAGATCTTGAATTGGCCCAAAAACTGACTTGAAACAGGCCCAAGGAATAGGCCCAATGAACACCCCAAAAACAGGCCCAAAAACAGGTCTTAAAATAGTCCAACATCAGGCCCTGAAATGGCCCAATATCAGGTCTTGAAATGGCCCAAAAACAGGTTGGGAATTGGCCTAAAACAAGCTGGAACAGAAGCCTTAAACAGGCAGAAAATAAGCCTCAAAACAGGCCAAAAACAGCCCAGGAAGTGGGCCAGAAACAGCCCATTCCAGAAGCCTGGCTCGCTATAGCGAGCCAAGCTCGATAGCGAGCTGGGCTTCTGTCCAGCCCGTGCAGGGAGGGTTTTCTCCCCCTTTTTTTCCATCTTTTCCATCTTTTTTTATCCTTTTTCATTCCCAATCTTTGATACAAATTTCCAACATCAATTGAGCCCTTTCTTGACCTCTTCAACTCATCAAATCACCATTCATAAATCATTCTAATTAGCCAAACCCAACACTTTTTAAAAATCAAAGTTTTTCCCCATTTCTTTGAACACCAACTCTTAACACAAAGAAATCAAATTTTCTACATGACCAAGATGAAAGCAAACTTCCAATACATTGTAAGACCATAACATAAATGGAAATCCACATAAACATTGGTTCATTCAATCAAAGTAAATCCATAAATCAAAAGGATTAAATCATAAGAAGAAAAAGCCATGAAATGAAACCAAATGAGATGAATCATCATATTAGTTGTGAAATTCACTTGCCTTGGTCAAGAGAAGATGCAAAACACTCTATGATGGTCCTCTTATAGCCTCAAGCTCCAAAATCATAAAACCCCCAAAATATCTTAAGAAGAAACCCTAGAAATCAACCATTTTCCAAACTCCATGAAAACCCATTGCATGAGAGATGAAAACACTCAAAATGAGGAGGAAAACAAAGATCTAAAGAAAAGAAAACCATTGCTAACCTTTGGGTGTTCCAAATAAGAAGAAGGGCTTGAAGAGGAGGGTTGTCCTAGCCCAATGTTCTTGAAAATGGGGTCTTTGGAATGCTTGAGAGTTGGGGAAGAAGGAGGTGAGATCAAATCTCCATGAAAGCTCCAAGAGAGAGGTGTTTCAGATGAGAGAGAAAGAGTGGGACGAGAGGGAAAGAGCCCTAGCTCAAACCCTTGCTGGAAACGGATGAAGGAGAAGAAGAGAGGGGTTCCCCTCTTATAAGGTGGGTCTTGTGGGCCCCAATCTTCACAAGGCTGAAACTCGCATTTGCGGGCCCCGAACGAAAACGACGAAGAAGACAAAAACGATCGGCGAAATATCTACTTTCCAAAAAGTATACTTTCCCCAATTTCTGAAATTTTCGAAATTCATGGACAGATTTAGGGTGAAAAGTCAGTTTTGCCCTTTTTCTCGAAAAACGCATTTTCTGATCATCAAATCAAAATGGTTAAAATATGAAAGTTGTTAAACTTCATAAAATAAGTCGAAATACACCAAATCCAGAATTTTTAGAAATCCGAAGTAATTTCCCATAAAGATACAAATCATAAGGACCGGGTCAAACTAAAGTCAACGGTCTACAAAATCTCCAAGGCAAGGAAAAATCCGGTCAAACTCAAAAACAAGGTCAAACTAAATCAAATCTCACTTAACAAGCTAAACCACGATTAAAACAATGCTAAACAAAAGGACCGGGGTCGGGATCTTACATCCTCCCCCCCTTAGAATCCATTTGGTCCTCCAAATGGCTTAAACCAAATCAAAATAAAAAACCCAGAAGACAAACGAAAACACTGACACCCTATGCTAGACCTCGGCAACTGAGAGACACTCTGATCAAACCAGATGTTGAGATGCGCCTGCAAACAGCATTCTGATTCAGTTGAAGGCTTCACACTATTCCACACATCTGCTCAAAAACAAACTTCTCTGCCCAAACTAGAATTCAACAATTCTTCTAAGTACCCTTGGTGTCATCTGTCATTCCAGCACTAAATCATTTCTTTTACTTATCTCATCATTCACTGTCAGTCCAAGAAACTGCAAATTCTGCCTCTTTCTATCACTTGGAATCCTGTGCCTTAAGTCCTTCAAAACTGTACATGGTGCTCTTGACGCTTGTATGAAGGTGTGATTGTAGACATGTTTTCACTGAAAAATCTTCATCCCGAAAAACTCTGAAATTCCATACACCTACCTACACAGTACCATTCAACTCCTGGCTTCCAAGAATATCGTCATTCCTTCTTCATTCCGAAATCACAACTCCAAATTCTAATCTTTCTGTGCTGTACTCAGAATTCTTGTCCACATCCGATTCTATCTATTTGCTGCTCTTGATCTCTTACCTGATACAGTGTTATCAACAAAAATATATCTGCCAAATCTGATGTCAATCCCCGAAGAACTGAAACTTTCAATCCCTGTCTTGAATGATGTTGATTCTCTCGTAGATCCAACTTTGTCCTCAACTGAACTAGTACACATCCGGACATTCATCATCCCTTCACTTCATACACCTCCGAACTCCAACCAAAGGCTACTACAACTCATCCATTCAATGCGAAACAAATCTTAAAATTTTAAACGTAGGGACTAAAACTATTACTTAGCTAAATCTCATTACTTTAAAACATAGTAGAAACCGAACCTTCAAATTATCAAGTAGAACTTAATAAATAAAGTTTATCAAAGTTTGAATATGAAACAACATTATTCGTTTTGAAATTCCTATTTTTATAACTCAACAAATCATTGAAATACTCAACATTTTAAATTAGGATTTCAAAAATAATTCAAATTCATATAGTATGACCATACATTAAATTTTATTGAAATCCATTTCCAACTAAACATATACAAAATTTTGAAATTGTCTAGGTTTTGAAATGTAGATGTCAATATTTAAGAAAATTAAAACAAGAGCGAAATTCTAAGGTCATTGTAAAACAATACCTTAAGAAGATTAAGCAAAAATTCGAAACACAAATTCTTATGAAAACAAAATCATGCGACTCATGAAAAGAGTATAATAACATAGTTTATTTCAAAATAAGCTTTAAAGAAGAAACATAAATCCATTGTTTAAACGCTACAAGAATAAATCATAGATATTAAGGAAAACATAACAAAGATGAAAATATCAAGAAAATCATTTTAAATAAGAAATGGACATCCTAATTACTGAGGTACTCCCTTGCATCTGCACGTTGTCCAATCCAATACCCTATAAGTCGGTGAAATCCACAAGATTTCCTCTACTGCCAAAAATTATCTTGACCACAACGAACCATCCACCTGGTATTGCCTCTGAAAACTACACTGGCTAAGCTACAAGTTACATAAATTCTCAACCAAATCCATGACAAGGCTCGTTGAATCCGGGAAATCCCTGAGTTTATGGCACTAGCTTCTAGTCTTACTAACTAAGAATCACTTCTCCCTTCATAAAATCAACAGCTAATGCGTCTCCTGCAATCCTTCATCTTGGAAAGATGGTCCGAGTTCACCCAATAATCCACATTTACTCACCTTGGTACGCTGCATGGTGATCCTTGATTAGCCGAAAGGGGATCTTCAACTACTGCTCGAGTCCAACTCTGACGGGCAATTGCACAAATCTTCTCTCAATAACCACATTGAAGATGCTGAAGACTGTAAGTCTGCTGATGTTCTCCGAAAACAACATACTAAGTCCAGAGGGTTCTCAGTCTCCGACGCAAGCACAGACAAAAGACACCGAACAAGGGTATGGAGACTTTAAATTCTCCACCACTAAGGAGGAAATTTGGTCATCCAAATCTCCTAACAACAGAACTAAAAGAAAAGACAAGCAAAATCTCCCGAACTGAAAGAAAAGCCGACTCAAATCCGAAGAAATCATGACACGAGAAAACAAATCGACACAATCTAACGAATCCTCACCACACGTCTTAATGTCTCTAGAGTATTTTATTTCCTAGAAACTAACCAGCTCTGATACCAAACCTGTCACGCCCCGAAACCGGGACCTGCAGCGAACCGATCTCGGGGTGCGAAATTTTGGAATAATTTGAAACTTTTTGTTATAGTTCCCAAGATCAGCGTGAATGAGGATAATCACATTCCAACACAATCAGAGTATATTTTTCGCGGAAGCTAAACATGGTGTTACGACCCGGAATCCGTGGCCATCGGGTTCCGTGTCGTACGCAACCAATTCCATAAAGCCATCAAATAAACAGACTGGCATAAATTGTAAATCATAGAACACTGAGCTGGTAGTAACCAATCTATTATTTCCCACATATTCAAATTTCAATTAACAAATGTCTTAATTACAAACCCAATAAAAAGGCTAATAAAGCCATACAACAATATATCCAACTAAAAGAAATACTACCCTCAATGTTAGATACGAACTCCGGTGCCAAACTTGACATCTAAGTGATATCAACGGGCAGGCCTCTCACGTCAGACCGGCGGTCCCACCGCCTCCTCTGATCAAACACCTAAAACCAGAAAGAGAAGAAACTGGCACCAAACAAAAAGGGTCAGACACGACGGTCTGGCAAGCAAATAAACAAATAATACGAACAAAGGAGCATACATAAGACCAGACGAAATCATTGTAAAACTGGATAAAGAGCCTAACCAATAATAACAATAAATCACGATAAAACGATCGAAAGACCGAACATAAATATCAAGACAAATAAACGAACAATCTCTAAAGCATAAATGTCTCGAAAAGATAACCACCTAAGCAAAACATTTAATAATTGGAAATACATTTAAAACTGAATAGTAGGGACGATACAATAAAGATCGATATCGTAAACATTAAACAAATCAAAGCATAAAAGCATAACCGACAAGAATCATAAACTAAAGTAATATGCAGATAAAACCTAGGCGACCACAAATAGCTAAATCCTCCTATTACCGAAGTGATAAGAGCAGACAGAGCGTAGCCACTGAACGTGGTACTAAACAGAGGATCAGAACCGTAGCCATACAAATGGGACCGGCAGATCAAAAGTATCAGAACCGTAGCCATACAAATGGGACCGGCAGATAATTACCGTTGCCATGGTCGGTACAGATAGAATCCAAGCTGCAGCTGGCGGACAGAGTAAAGATCCCAAGTCGGGTGATCAGCCCGACAAGGTGACCTAAGCCTAGTGGTGCCTTTAGTTTTCAAAACTCAAACGGATACAAATCTAACATAATACTAATCCCTTTGGCTCAGGGGCTCGCACCACATAGCTCTGGCCCCGTCTTGCCTCGGGGTTTTGTTTTCGGAATCATAGCCTCTTTGGCTCATGGGCTCGCACCACATAGCTCTGGCCCAATCTTGCCTCGAGGTTTCATTTTCAAAATACTAATCTTAACAAATAATGGTCTCATCGAAGAAATCCCGAATGTGACGAACATATACAAATCTCTTTTCAAATCGAATCGGAGAAAACATACGAATATCCATGGTAAACCGTTCAAATACGCATCAAGGTGATTTGTATAAAATCGTGCGATCGACCCTTTCGAACATGGGACGACACATGATTTTATAGCAAATCATCGATGCTATTTAAATTAGTTCACCAAAGAAAACAAATACAAATACAAATACAAATACAAATACATTTTTCTGACTTGAAATGGAATGGACAGTGGAGAATGACCTAATGACTTACCAAGGAACCATCTCAATGCACATTTAACCTTTAAACATTGATTAATAATGAATGTGCTTGATGCCAATGAAAATCCATAATGTTTAAATGATAAAGTGCGCATTGAGACCCGAAAGGTTCCCGGATAATCTCACATAAACTCATTCTCACGTCATTCCCATTTCACAAATTCCGAGCATCACAAGTAAATCCAAACTCTTTAAAGTAGGCCCATAGTTGGCCTTAATCCACGTCCAAAATAGTCCTCAATAACAATCCAAAACCATCCTTAATCAAGCCCACAAATCAAGTTTAAAAACAGTCCAAAACTAATCCTTAAATGGCCTACAAAACAATTCTTAAAAACAGCCCAAACAAACTTCGAACAGGCCCACAAAACAAATTTTGAAATAGTCCAAAACGAAACCTTGAATGGCCCATAAAACAAACCTTAAAAATTGCCCAAGCTAAACATTTATCGGCCCACAAAAACCAACTTTAAAAACAGCCCAAAACAAATCCTTTAATGGACAAGAAACAAGTTTGGGAACAACCCAAAACTAACTTGAAACAGGCCCACAAACAGCCCTTAAATCAGCTCTTAAATACTAGCTTTGAATGGCCCACCAACATACTCTAAAACAGCCCCAAAACTAGACCTAAGATGACCCAATATCAGATCTTGAATTGGCCCAAAAACTGACTTGAAACAGGCCCAAGGAATAGGCCCAAAGAACACCCCAAAAACAGGCCCAAAAACAGGTCTTAAAATAGTCCAACATCAGGCCCTGAAATGGCCCAATATCAGGTCTTGAAATGGCCCAAAAACAGGTTGGGAATTGGCCTAAAACAAGCTGGAACAGAAGCCTTAAACAGGCAGAAAATAAGCCTCAAAACAGGCCAAAAACAGCCCAGGAAGTGGGCCAGAAACAGCCCATTCCAGAAGCCTGGCTCGCTATAGCGAGCCCAAGCTCGCTATAGCGAGCTGGGCTTCTGTCCAGCCCGTGCAGGGAGGGTTTTCTCCCCCTTTTTTTCCATCTTTTTCCTTCTTTTTTTGATCCTTTTTCATTCCCAATCTTTGATACAAATTTCCAACATCAATTGAGCCCTTTCTTGACCTCTTCAACTCATCAAATCACCATTCATAAATCATTCTAATTAGCCAAACCCAACACTTTTTAAAAATCAAAGTTTTTCCCCATTTCTTTGAACACCAACTCTTAACACAAAGAAATCAAATTTTCTACATGACCAAGATGAAAGCAAACTTCCAATACATTGTAAGACCATAACATAAATGGAAATCCACATAAACATTGGTTCATTCAATCAAAGTAAATCCATAAATCAAAAGGATTAAATCATAAGAAGAAAAAGCCATGAAATGAAACCAAATGAGATGAATCATCATATTAGTTGTGAAATTCACTTGCCTTGGTCAAGAGAAGATGCAAAACACTCTATGATGGTCCTCTTATAGCCTCAAGCTCCAAAATCATAAAACCCCCAAAATATCTTAAGAAGAAACCCTAGAAATCAACCATTTTCCAAACTCCATGAAAACCCATTGCATGAGAGATGAAAACACTCAAAATGAGGAGGAAAACAAAGATCTAAAGAAAAGAAAACCATTGCTAACCTTTGGGTGTTCCAAATAAGAAGAAGGGCTTGAAGAGGAGGGTTGTCCTAGCCCAATGTTCTTGAAAATGGGGTCTTTGGAATGCTTGAGAGTTGGGGAAGAAGGAGGTGAGATCAAATCTCCATGAAAGCTCCAAGAGAGAGGTGTTTCAGATGAGAGAGAAAGAGTGGGACGAGAGGGAAAGAGCCCTAGCTCAAACCCTTGCTGGAAACGGATGAAGGAGAAGAAGAGAGGGGTTCCCCTCTTATAAGGTGGGTCTTGTGGGCCCCAATCTTCACAAGGCTGAAACTCGCATTTGCGGGCCCCGAACGAAAACGACGAAGAAGACAAAAACGATCGGCGAAATATCTACTTTCCAAAAAGTATACTTTCCCCAATTTCTGAAATTTTCGAAATTCATGGACAGATTTAGGGTGAAAAGTCAGTTTCGCCCTTTTTCTCGAAAAACGCATTTTCTGATCATCAAATCAAAATGGTTAAAATATGAAAGTTGTTAAACTTCATAAAATAAGTCGAAATACACGAAATCCAGAATTTTTAGAAATCCGAAGTAATTTCCCATAAAGATACAAATCATAAGGACCGGGTCAAACTAAAGTCAACGGTCTACAAAATCTCCAAGGCAAGGAAAAATCCGGTCAAACTCAAAAACAAGGTCAAACTAAATCAAATCTCACTTAACAAGCTAAACCACGATTAAAACAATGCTAAACAAAAGGACCGGGGTCGGGATCTTACACTTCTAATTATGATATGGTAAGTTACTAATTAATGGAAGTAAGACTTCTATTGTAATTAGTAAAGAGGAGGCAACTTGCAAAAGCTATAAATAAGAGGAGAGGATGCCTTGGACGTCCCATGCATAAATCCACATTGGGATTCACGCCCAAGGCCCTCTAGTGCAAGTGTTGCACGAGCTCTTCTCCTCTTCCCTCTTCTAGTTCTCTTTCTAGTTCCTCCCTAGAGTTCCTAGTAGTTTTCTCTTGGAGATCCCACCATCTTCTTGAGAAAAAGGAGAATCTGATACGGGTCATAGCGTGGAAGATCAAGAGGTCTTGGAGATCCCTATTTGATTAGTAAAAGCGTTTCATCATCAAAGAAAGACGCAACTTCTCCATTAGAGCACAACCGAGCTCCAAAGGTATAATCTACTTCCTTGCATGTTGTAGATTTATTTGTAGCTTATATGTTGCTGGTTCTATCTTCTAGATAAATTGTATTTACTGATCATGATGGCTGAGATTGAGGACATAGATCTTGGATTGGGTTTTATAGCCTTATGGATAGTTGATCCCTGCGTCAAGTGGGTCAAAAGTTTTTGAAACCTATCCTAGAGGCCCACCCTATTTCCAACAGGATTTGGGTGAGGCCAGCTATATCTTAGGGATCAAGCTTTTGCGTGATCGCAAGAATAAGATGTTAGCCCTATCCCAATCTTCTTATATTGAGAAGATATTGGTCAAGTTTAACATGCATGACTCCAAGAAGGGCCTCCTACCTTCTAGACATGGAATACCACTGTCTCGAGATCAATGTCCAAAGACATCTGAAGAGATAGAGAGCATGAGGAGAGTTCCATATGCATCCACTGTTGGAAGCCTCATGTATGCTATGTTATGTACTAGACCAGATATTTGCTTTGTCGTTGGCATGGTTAGCAGATATCAGTCAAACCCTGGACCTATGCATTGGATAGCTGTTAAGCATATATTCAAGTATCTTCGGAGAACGAAAGATTATATGCTAACCTTTCGAGCAAATGATCTAACGCCATTGGCGTATACAGACTCTGATTTCCAATCTGATAGTGACGCCAGAAAGTCTACCTCAGGGTACGTCTTTACTTTGTCAGGAGGGGCTATATCATGGAGAAGTGTCAAGCAATCCTGTATAGCTGATTCTACCATGGAAGCAGAGTATGTGGCGGCATCAGAAGCTGCGAAGGAAGCGGTATGGCTCAGAAAATTCCTGTTGAAATTGGGAGTTGTTCCTGCAGTGCATAAACTGATTATCATGTACTGCGATAACACTGGTGCTGTAGCACAGTGCAAAGAGCCCATGAATCACAAGAAAGGCAAGCACATTCAGAGAAAGTACCACTTGATCTCGGAATTCATTCAGGATGGAGAGATAGTGGTGGAGCATATTGCTTCAGGAAATAACTTAGCTGACCCATTCACTAAGACTCTTACTGAGAAAGTCTTCACTTCTCATGTTGAGTCTATGGGTGTTAGGTTAGGAAGTAGTGATCTTTAGTGCAAGTGGGAGTTTGTTGGGATTGGTGTATGCCCTAAAGCCCACTAGCTGCATTCTCATCTTTTGTTACTGGATATTTAACTGGTTATTTAATGGAATGACTCTTTTATGCTTAAACATGTATATATGTATGGTTGTGTAAGGCCCATTGTTTATAGTAAATGAATTAGGTGTGTAGTGTCTACACACAGATAGGTCTAATTCATGGACAACTGGAAACATCATATTTGTTCATAACTGAAAGATGGAGCTGGGCACTTCATCTTGGTAGAAGTTATAATGAGATACTCTCCTGTATTCAGGGTGACTTACCTAAGTCACGGGAGGGCTTTCCCGGATCTATCTCATTAGTGCATGTGTCATGCATTGAACAGGACCATTGTAGGTGTGATCTCCAAAATAGTACTATCACAGAAAAAGAGATCAAGTCACCTCATGCTACTAAGTAACCGGTGCTCTTAATCTTGAGCATTTGTGGATGAACTAACGAAGTCAAGTTCTTGTGCTTTGATTCACTATGGGTGAGATTCTTTTCATGGGTCAACAGCTCTGTGTTTTGGGTACTCGGACTTGATCAGTTGGGACGTGCAAATGCAATATAGAATCTATGCCATCTGATGATGGAATAATCGTCCCCTTAGAATTATCCGATTAATCATCAAAATCTAAGATCTTAGTATATGGATGTTCCATATGAATATTGAACTTGTGGGTCGCTCCCTGGATCAAGAGAATGATATTCGAATGATGATTATGTTAAGGATATGAAGTTCTAAGGTTTAGATGTAATCGGGAAGGTTGATAGTACATGTGATAACCTGACTCGATTATGGATGTTACATAGAGGGGCATTCAGGTCATTACACTTAGTAGGTCGAAGACAACCGTCATTTTATGACGAGCTTATTATATTATATATTTGTCCTTAGAGTTCAACCATAACTCTTTAGTGGAATGAGTTAAGGTTAAAATGGTCTTTATGTTGCTATGGGTTTAGCATGGACATTTTGGTCATTTTGGGAGCCAATGACAAATATGTCTTTTGGTCCCTTCTCTAGTCACTTACCAAGATTGGCATGGTTTCCTAAGATGTTTAGATAACATAAGGATGAATTATTTTAGTGGAAAAATAATTTTGAGTTTAAATTCAAATAGGCCTTTGATGGCATACATGAATTTAACTCTAGATAAATTATATGTGGGCCATGGTGTGCATTGATATGTGGGACGTCCATAATAGGATTTCCATGGGTAAGGTTTCCAACTTTGAGTAGGACTCTACTTGGAAAGTTGGACTCCTCTTTGGATTAGTATTCCTATGAGTTAGTTTCCTTTTTGGATTAGGAACTTAAAATTAGTAAGTGTTCTACAACTAGTATTACTAATTGTATGGAAAGTTCTTTTTAGTTTCCTTTTCTAAATTGGAGTGTTTCTTAAAGGAAATAAGTCTTTCCTTTTTGGACATCAATTAGAATAAGGAGAGATAGCTTTATGGAAAAGGTTTCCACAAAAGTTTCTATAAAAGAAACCATGCAAGCCTTGGACGTCCAACACTTTTGTAAGACACTAAGAGCCCCACACGTCCAGCCCCTTGAAGCTCTTTCTTCTTCATTGAAGAAAGTTAAGGTCTGAGATTTTCCCTTGGAGAAATAGTTCTTGTTTCCTAGATTAAGATCCCACCATCTTAGCCAATCAGATTTGGAAGTGAGATAGAGGAGAAGATCAAAGGCGATACTAGTGCAGGAAAATTCCAGCAACTTGTTTGCAAATTGCAAGTCTGAATTCGGGCCTTTGGATCTATTTTTTCAGAGATTTGAAGTCTACAAATCTTCGAGGTAATAGTCTTCTATCATCTTTATTAATTAGACACATGTTGGTCATGATTTAATGGAGTTTCTATGCGATGAAGGAAACCGCGATTCAGATCTGAAACTTCTCATTAAGAGACTACTATGGCTGATGCAAAGCATGACAGATTTTAAAAAATCTGATTTCTGCACTATGCAGCGGAAATCAGCCATAAAGAATCGCATAGAAACTCCATTAAATCATGATCAACAAGTGTATAATTAAAGGAGAATGAAGAAGACTCATACCTCAAAGATTTGTAGACTTCAAATCTCTGAAAAAATAGATCCAAAGGCCCGAACTCAGACTTGCAATTTGCAAACAAGTTGCTGGAATTTTCCTGCACTAGTATTGCCTTTGATCTTCTCCTCTATCTCACTTCCAAAAATGATTGGCTAAGATGGTGGGATCTTAATCTAGGAATTAGGAAGTATTTCTCCAAGGGAAACTCTCAGACCTCAAGCTTTCTTCTCTCAAGAAGAGAACCTCCAAAGGGCTGGGCGTGTGGCTCTCTTAGTGTGCTACAAAGGTGTTGGACATCCAAGGGGAATGAGTTTCTTTTATAGAAACTTTTGTGGAAACCTTTCCCATAAAGTTATCTCTCTTTATTCTAATTGATGTCCAAAAAGGAAAGACTTATTTCCTTTAAGAAACACTCCAATTAGAAAAGGAAACTAAAAGGAACTTTCCATACAATTAGTAATCCTAGTTGTAGAACACTTACTAATTTTAAGTTCCTAATCCAAAAAGGAAACTAACTCATAGGAATACTAATCCAAAGAGGAGTCCAACTTTCCAAGTAGAGAGTCCTACTCAAAGTTGGAAACCTTACCCATGGAAATCCTATTATGGACGTCCCACATATCAATGCACACCATGGCCCACATATAATTTATCTAGAGTTAAATTCATGTATGCCATCAAAGGCCTATTTGAATTTAAACTCAAAATTATTTTTCCACTAAAATAATTCATCCTTATGTTATCTAAACATCTTAGGAAACCATGCCAATCTTGGTAAGTGACTAGAGAAGGGACCAAAAGACATATTTGCCATTGGCTCCCAAAATGACCAAAATGTCCATGCTAAACCCATAGCAACATAAAGACCATTTTAACATTAACTCATTCCACTAGAGAGTTATGGTTGAACTCCAAGGACAAATATATAATATAATAAGCTCGTCATAAAATGACGGTTGTCTTCGACCTACTAAGAGTAATGACCTGAATGCCCCTCTATGTAACATCCATAATCGAGTCAGGTTATCATATGTACTATCAACCTTCCCGATTACATCTAAACCTTAGAACTTCATATCCTTAAACATAATCATCATTCGAATATCATTCTCTTGATCCAGGGAGCGACCCAAAAGTTCAATATTCATATGGAACATCCATATACTAAGATCTTAGATTTTGATGATTAATCGGATAATTCTAAGGGGACGATTATTCCATCATCATATGGCATAGATTCTATATTGCATCTGCACGTCCCAACTGATCAAGTCCGAGTACCCAAAACACAGAGCTGTTGACCCATGAAAAGAATCTCACCCATAGTGAATCAAAGCACAAGAACTTGACTTCGTCAGTTCATCCACAAATGCTCAAGATTAAGAGCACCGGTTACTTAGTAGCATGAGGTGACTTGATCTCTTTTCTGTGATAGTACTATTTTAGAGATCACACCTACAATGGTCCTGTTCAATGCATGACACATGCACTAATGAGATAGATCCGGGAAAGCCCTCCCGTGACTTAGGTATGTCACCCTATATAGGAGAGTATCTCATTATAACTTCTACCAAGATGAAGTGCCCAGCTCCATCTTTCAGTTATGAACAAATATGATGTTTCCAGTTGTCCATGAATTAGACCTATCTGTGTGTAGACACTACACACCTAATTCATTTACTAGAAACAATGGGCCTTACACAACCATACATATATACATGTTTAAGCATAAAAGAGTCATTCCATTAAATAACCAGTTAAATATCCAGTAACAAAAGATGAGAGTGCAGCTAGTGGGCTTTAGGGCATACACCAATCAAAACAAACTCCCACTTGCACTAAAGATCACTGCTTCCTAACCTAACACCCATAGACTCAACATGAGAAGTGAAGACTTTCTCAGTAAGAGTCTTAGTGAATGGGTCAGCTAAGTTATTTGCTGA
This sequence comes from Litsea cubeba, assembly GCA_012931725.1. NCBI lineage: Eukaryota > Viridiplantae > Streptophyta > Magnoliopsida > Laurales > Lauraceae > Litsea > Litsea cubeba. The sequence continues at coordinate 36,443,346 of CM022955.1, read as the reverse complement.
AGCAATATGCTCCACCACTATCTCTCCATCCTGAATGAATTCCCGGATCATGGTACTTTCTTTGAATGTGCTTGCCTTTCTTGTGATTCCTGGGCTCTTTGCACTGTGCTACAGCACCAGTGTTATCGCAGTACATGACAATCGGTTTATGCACTGCAGGAACAACTCCCAATTCCAACAGGAATTTTCTGAGCCATACCGCTTCCTTCGCAGCTTCCGATGCCGCCACATACTCTGCTTCCATGGTAGAATCAGCTATACAGGATTGCTTGATACTTTTCCATGATATAGCCCCTCCTGACAAAGTAAAGACGTACCCTGAGGTAGACTTTCTGGCGTCACTATCAGATTGGAAATCAGAGTCTGTATACGCCAATGGCGTTAGATCATCTGCTCGAAAGGTTAGTATGTAATCTTTCGTTCTCCGAAGATACTTGAATATATGCTTAACAGCTGTCCAATGCATAGGTCCAGGGTTTGACTGATATCTGCTAACCATGCCAACGGCAAAGCAAATATCTGGTCTAGTACATAACATAGCATACATGAGGCTCCCAACAGCGGATGCATATGGAACTCTCCTCATGCTCTCTATCTCTTCAGATGTCTTTGGACATTGATCTCGAGACAGTGGTACTCCATGTCTAGAAGGTAGGAGGCCCTTCTTGGAGTCATGCATATTAAACTTGACCAATATCTTCTCAATGTAAGAAGATTGGGATAGGGCTAACATCTTATTCTTGCGATCACGCAAAAGCTTGATCCCTAAGATATAGCTGGCCTCACCCAAATCCTTCATCTGAAATTGAGAGGATAGCCAAACCTTTGTGGATGACAATAAACCTACATCATTTCCTATGTGTAATATGTCATCTACATATAGAACCAAAAACGCAACTGCTTTCCCATTTCCTTTCTTATACACACATGGTTCATCAATGTTTTGATCAAAGCCAAAGGATTTGACTGCCTGATAAACTTGTGTTGTTTTATCTCAATCCAGAAGTGAACATAAAATGATAATTCTTATTTATCCATGCTTTCCCAGATGAATGTGATTTATTTTACTTGCACTAACCAATACGAATGACATGATGGTTCATGAGTGAACGGGGTCCCAATCTATTAGAGTAACACATGTGTATGGATGAGATCCACATACGGGAGACATGTGTGACAATCTATACTAAATATATTCACAACCATTGATGAGACTGGACATCTCATACCTGACAGGTTGCAGTACTTTGATCACTATGAGATAGTGTGACTTGTCTCGATCATCAGAATGGAAGATTCTGGATCATAGTGCTGGTACATTGGATGTATTGAAGGACCATGAGAAGCACCTTATAAACACTGTCTTTATTTTAAGGTCTGCTCTCATAATTCCCTAGCAATAGGCTCTCAATCCTGAGACATTAATGAACTCAAGTTTCTATCTATTCATTTGCTTTGAGTCACCAATGAGTGAGGCCAACTGTAGGTCAACACCTCGGTGATTTGGGTACGTGGTAGTAGAGCTGTGGGAACATTCAATAGTCAAGATGGAATCTATCTCTAATATCCCCTTGTGCCAATTAATGGATTTATCATTGGTAAGTGCGCACCCATTCCGATTAAGAGTTAATTGGAAATGTACCTATTGATCATTATAATTAATTGGGGCTCAAGGATAATAAGATATGGATCTATTTTGGAAGACAGGTCCAATTGATCCATGGATATTGATAGAGGGGTCTACTTGTGGTAATGAGGAAGTTTAGGGTCTTCTATGTAATATTCCTAAGACTGGAGTTCAATTGCATTTATATAGTGGAGTTATTTGCAATTAACTGTGGGCCCGGATTACACATGAGATGTGGGGTCGCGTGTCCCAGTTGGAGCCAGCTTTCTAAGGAATCCCTAGTGGTCCCCACGCTAGCCCAATTATTAGAAAGTATCTAATTCTAGTTGAACTCTAAAAGGAAAGTTACTATTTCTATTTGAAGTGAGACTTCTAATAGTGGTAATAGTAGACTTACTAATTTTAGTAGAAGTGAGACTTCTATTTTAATTAGAAAGGAATTGGAAAGTTACTAATCATATTTGAAGTGAGACTTCTAATTAAGATATGGTAAGTTACTAATTATTGTGGAAGTAAGACTTCTATTATAATTAGCAAAGAGGAGGCAACTTGAAAAGGCTATAAATAAGAGGGGAGGATGCCTTGGACGTCCCATGCATAAATCCACATTGGGATTCACGCCCAAGCCTCCCTAGTGCAATAGTTGCACATGTTCTTCCTCCTCTTCCTCTTCTAGTTCTCTTTCTAGTTCCTCCCTAGAGTTCCTAGTAGTTTTCTCTTGGAGATCCCACCATCTTCTTGAGAAAAGGAGAATCTGATACGGGTCATAGTGTGGAAGATCAAGAGGTCTTGGAGATCCCTATTTGATTAGTGAAAGCGTTTCATCATCAAAGAAAGACGCAACTCCTCCATTAGAGCACAACCGAGCTCCAAAGGTATAATCTACTTCCATGCATGTTGTAGATTTATTTGTTGCTTATATGTTGCTGTTTTTATCTTCTAGATAAATTGTTTTACTGATCATGATGGCTGAGATTGAGGACATGGATCTTGGATTGGGTTTTATAGCCTTATGGATAGTTGATCCCTGCGTCAAGTGGGTCAAAAGTTTTTGAAACCTATCCTAGAGGCCCACCCTATTTCCAACAACTTGATGTTCCATGCTCTAGATGCTTGCTTAAGTCCATAGATGGACTTCTTAAGTTTACAAACCATGTTATCTTGGCCACTAGCAATGAAGCCCTCTGGTTGCATCATATAGATGCATTCGTCAAGACTTCCATTAAGAAAAGCTGTCTTGACATCCATCTGCCATATCTCGTAGTCATAATGACATGCGATGGCCAAGAGAATCCTTATGGACTTAAGCATAGCCACTGGTGAAAAGGTTTCCTCATAATCGATACCCTCTTTCTGAGTATATCCTTTCGCCACCAGTCTTGCTTTGAAGGTTTCCACCTTCCCATCCACTCCTCTCTTTCTCTTGTAGATCCACTTGCACCCTATGGGTTTAATCCCTTCAGGTGCATCTACAAGTTCCCAGACTTGATTGGAATACAAAGAATCCATTTCAGATTTCATCGCTTGCTGCCACATGTCAGCATCTATATCCGTTACTGCTTCATCATAACTAGTAGGATCCTCAACCAGATCTTCAGAGTCTGTCTTAAAAGACACTACTAGATATCTTTCTGGTTGTCTAGAAATTCTCCCACTACGACGAGGCTCCGGAGTGTTCAAAGGAATATCTTGTGTTAGATATCGCGATCACTGAGAGGGGGGTGAATCAGTGATTCCTTAAAAAACAGGTCCAATTTAACAACAAAAGCAAATCAAATCACACAAGGACACCAGATTTAACGTGGTTCACCGAAAGGCTACGTCCACGGTTCAAAGACTGTCCGAACAACAATCCGGGACAGATCTGAATCTATTTAGTCGCACCAACGACAAAGAGCACCAACCCTTAGTTTCAGATAGCACCAACTATCTAGGAAGCACCTACTCCCTTTAGTTTCAGATAGCACCATCTATCTAGGAAACACCTACTCCCTTTAGTTTCAGATATCACCAACTATCTAGGAAGCACCGACTCCCTTTACAATTTATCTGCACCAACAGATAGGATCACCAAACCCCAGACACCAAGCACCAACTTGATGTTCTACAGAATAAGAATAGAAACCTTTTTCTATAGCCCTTCCCCTCTACAATCTCTCTCTCTCAATCCCTTACAAATTGAAAATTAAAGCATAAACAGAGAGACACTAATCTTATGGACGAAACACCATCTTTAAGAGCACATCCTCGTCCACACTTGCTGTAGAAACTTGTAACAAGACTGCACACAGCAACAGCCCTCTCTTCTCTCCAAAACTCTCTCTTTTCTTCTCTTTTCTCTTCTCTTCTTTCTCTCTGGTGTCTTGTTAAAAACGAACCAAACATGCCTTTATATAGGTTATGGTAACCCTTAAGAGTGTTCAAAATAGGCTACAATTCGTTTAGAAAGAGTCCCAAACGAAATAAATAAGAACGCTGAATTTTCGTGCAAGACTTCTGTTTCTGCGCAACTCTGGTTCCCGTGCTCGGTCGACATCCTGCCTTTCTCGGTCGACATCATACACAGTCTGGAAGCAGATAACTGTCGTGCTCGGTCGACATCCTGGGGTCCCGGTCGACCGACGACACACTGTGTCACGAAAATAACTGGGAGCTACCTGAAACTTTTTTCTGCAGGTTTCTCTTTCTCGGTCGACCGCATGGGGTGCCCGGTCGACCGCACACTCTGTTTCAGGAATTCTGAATTCCTGAACTGTTTCAACTCTGATTTCTCTTTTAAGCTCTATCAACACTAACCTATTAAAATCATGCTTGTGACATTGTGTTGACAATAATTCCAACTCAAAACAATGCTTGAGATACTAATCACTTCAATTCTTCATAAAGCTTCTCAAGTCATCTCAAATTCCAACAATCTCCCCCTTTGGAATTGTTGGCAACACTTTTGGAACTTCAACACTTAGAACACATTAAACTAGTTGATCTTCATGAAGCTTCTTCAGAACCATAGTCTCCCCCTGTCTTAAAAAAAAATCAAGATCTCTAACACTCTTGATACCAATCTCCCCAAAGTTATCATATCATAACTTCTTCTAAGCATAGCTTTCTCCTAGCTTAAGTCTTTCTCCCCCTTTGACAACAAGTCCAAAGGGACCAACGAAGGAGCGAATAGGATATTCAAGAAATACTTTGCTCCCCCTTTTAAGCACAACTCCTAAGGATTAGGAGAGTGAGTAACTCCTAATTTTTTTCGGAGATACTCGAAGACTTCTTTTGGCAGAGGTTTTGTGAAGATATCAGCAACTTGCTCAGTAGTTGGGACATATTCCAACTTTACCTCACCATCTGCAACCTTTTCCTTGAGAAAGTGATAGCGAATTGCAACATGCTTCGTTCTAGAATGTTGAACAAGATTCTTGGAGATGTGAATTGCACTTGTGTTGTCACAGAGGATCGGCGTAGGATTCGTTGTCGGAACTCCTAGATCAGAGAGCATTTGCCGCATCCATAACACTTGTGTACAACAAGTTGCCGCTGCAATATATTCCGCTTCCGCTGTAGAAAGGGATACTGAATCTTGTTTCTTACTATGCCATGCCACCAACCTGTCACCGAGATAGAATGCACCACCGCTTGTACTCTTGCGATCATCTATACATCCAGCCCAATCGGCGTCAGAGTATGCAACAAGAGTGAAGGATTTCCCTTTAGGATACCAAATGCCAAGCTCCATGGTACCTTTCAGATATCGAAATATCCTTTTTACTGCGGTAAGGTGCGTCTCAGTTGGTGATGCTTGAAAGCGAGCCACCATACATACTGCTTGCAGAAGATCCGGTCTTGTAGCAGTCAAATAAAGCAAGCTTCCTATCATAGAACGATAAGTGGTGTGATCCACAGACGAACCTTTATCATCTTTGCTTAGCTTTGTGTTCGTTGTCATTGGTGTGCTCACTGGCTTGCTGTCTTCCATGTTAAAACGCTTCAGCATTTCCTTGATGTATTTCATCTGTGATATGAAGATACTATGTTTCAGCTGCTGAACTTGTAAACCAAGGAAGAACTTTAGTTCTCCAAGCATTGACATCTCAAATTCTTTCTTCATCTCTTCAGCAAAATTCCTACACATCTCCTCATCATTGCCACCAAAGATTATGTCATCGACATAAACAATAACAACCAGCTGTTTGCTCAACTCTGTTTTGACATAAAGATTGCTATCAACCAGTCCTTTTCCAAAACCGATCTTGCGGAGATATAGGTCCAGCCTTGCATACCACGCCCTTGGCGCTTGTTTCAGCCCATAAAGAGCCTTTTTCAACTTGCACACTAGGTCTGAATTTTTGCTAATAAGAAAACCATCAGGTTGCTCAATGTAGACCTCTTCTTCAAGTAATCCATTTCAAGAAGGCTGACTTTACATCCATCTGAAATACCTTGAAGGTTTTGTATGCAGCCAATGCAAGAAACATACGAATGGCTTCCAGACGAGCCACCGGTGCAAAGGTCTCTTCAAAATCTATGCCTTCAACTTGAGCATAGCCTTTACAAACCAACCTTGCTTTGTTTCGTATGACCTGACCATCTTCATTCAACTTATTCCGAAAGACCCATTTAGTACCAATAACATTCTTATCGGTAGGTCTAGAGACTAGTTCCCATGTGGAGTTCTTCTCAATTTGTTCCAACTCCTCATGCATAGCTTTTAACCAACTTTCATCGAGACTGGCTTCAGCCACAGTCTTGGGTTCAATGGTGGACACAAGTGAGTAATTGCTAACTACACTTTGTCTTGTTTTAACACCGGCCTCAGGATCTCCAATGATTTGATCCTTAGGGTGTTGCTCTACCCAAGTGCTTTTCTTTCTAGGTGTAGCATCCTCTGAGTCGTCCTTTGATTTCTCAGAATCATCAGGTTTAGCCACTTCATCATCAATCTCACTCGAGTCCTCATAAACGGGACTGTCATAATGAGTTCCATTCTTTGATTCATAGTTTTCATCAATTCTAACATCGGCAGTTTCTATGATTTTTCTGGTCCTTTTGTTAAGACATCTGTAAGCCTTACTAGAGGAGGAGTAACCCAGAAATATACCTTCATCAGCTCTTTCATCAAATTTGCCCGGATTTTGTTCAAGACGCTTGATGTAACACTTGCTACCGAAGACTCTGAAGTGCTTGACTGTTGCTTTTTCGCCCAAACCATAGCTCATAAGGAGTTTTGTCTTCATGTGGCCTTATCAAGCATCGATTCTGAATGTATACAGCCGTATGGATCGCCTCCTTCCAGTATTTGTCAGCTAGCTTGCTCTCAGTTAGCATTGTACGAGCCATCTCTTGAACGGTGCGATTTTTCCGTTCCACAACTCCATTTTGCTGTGGAGTTCTAGGGGCTGAATACTGTCTTTGAACGCCATGGTGCTCACAATAGTTAGTGAACTCTTCAGATGTGAATTCACCGCCTCGATCAGACCTTAAAATCTTGATACGTTTTCCAAGCATATTTTCAACCTGTGCTTTAAACACTTTAAAACGATCAAGTGCTTGATGTTTATGCTTAAGAAACAATACCCATGTCATACGAGTATAATCATCAATGCATAACATAAAATACTTATCTCCATTGGTGCTTTGAGTTCGCATCGGTCCACAGAGATCAGTGTGCACTAGCTCAAGAGGTTTCTTTGAATGATGCTCCTTTGACTTGAACATTACCCTCGTTTGCTTTCCCTTTTGACAAGAATCGCAAATGGGGTTGGAAGGCTTTTCAACTGTAGACATACCTCTGACAGCCTTAGAATTGCAAATCTTTGACATGTTATCAAAGTTTAGATGCCCAAGGCGTTTGTGCCACAACCAACTTTCCTCTGTCCGACTCATCAAGCAAGTCTTTTCAGCTCCATCTGACAATGTATAGAGATTTCCAGCAGTCCTAGATCCAGTAGCCACTGTTTTGCCATTGCTACTCTTCTTGATAGCAAAACCATTCTTAGTGAAGACAACTTCGTGGCCTTTGTCACGGATCCGGCTCACACTAAGCAAGTTGTGTCTTAGTCCAGACACATATAAGACCTCGTCTGATCTGATCTTGTTTGCCTTTAGCTGAACAACGCCTTTTCCGCAGATTTTGGCACCATCATTGTTACCAAACTTCACTGATCCGCCTTCATAGTGCTGTAATTTGACAAATTTTTCTTTATCACCTGTCATATGGCTTGAACAGCCACTATCAAGGACCCATGGTGCTGTCTTCTTTTGTGCATTGAATGCCGTTTGCACTGTTGGAATTTGAGATGACTTGAGAAGTCTTTTGATGAATTGAAGAAGTTAGCATCTCAAGTATTGTTTTGAGTTGGAATTCTTGTCAACACATTGTCACAAACATGATGTTAATAGGCTAGTGTTGATAGAGCTGAAAAGAAGAAACAGAATTGAAACAGTCAGGAATTCAGAATTCCTGAAGCAGAGCACGCGGTCGACCGGGCTCCTCATGCGGTCGACCGATCAAGAAGAAACCTGCAGAAAACAGTTTCAGGCACCTCTCAGTTATTTTCGTGACACAGTGTGTCTTCGGTCGACCGGGACCCCAGGATGTCGACCGAGCTCAAAAGTTGTCTGTTTTCCAGTCAGTGTCTTCGGTCGACCGAGCAAGCCATGATGTCGACCGAGCACGGGAACCAGAGTTGCGCAGAATTAGAAGTTTTGCACGAAAATTCAGCACAGTTATCTATTTCGTTTGGGAATCTTTCTAAACGAATTGTAGCCCGTTTTGAATACAATTAAGGGTTATTAAAACCTATATAAAGGCATGCTTGGGTCGTTCATAAATACATCAGAAGAGACACCAGAAGAGAAGAGTTTTAGAGAGTTATAGAGAGAGTTTTGGAGAGAAGAAGAGTGCTGGTGTGTGTTGCTGTGTTGCTGCATTATCAGACGTTTTCTACAGCAATTGTGGACGAGATTATGCTCTAGAAGATGGTGATTCGTCCATGAGTTAAGTGTCTCTCTTTTATGCTTTAGATTTCAATTTGTAAGGGATTGAGAGAGAGAGAATTGTAGAGGGGAAGGGCTGTAGACAGAGTTGATCTTCTATTCTGTTTTTACATCAAGTTGGTGCTTGGTGTTTAGGGTTTGGTGATCCTATCTGTGGGTGCAGATAAATTGTAAGGGGAGTCGGTGCTTCCTAGATAGTTGGTGCTATCTGAAACTAAGGGTTGGTGCTCTTTGTCGTTGGTGCGACTAAATAAGATTCAGATCTGTCCCGGATTGGTGTTCGGACAGTCTTTGAACCGTGGACGTAGCCTTTCGGTGAACCACGTTAAATCTGGTGTCATTGTGTGGTTTGACTTGTTTTGTTGTTGAATTGGACCTGTTTTTAGAAATCACTGATTCACCCCCCCCTCTCAGTGATCGTGGTATCCAACAATTGGTATCAGAGCGAGGTTCCCTTGATCAGTTTAATACGCTAAGGGTGATCTCTTGTCAAATCACATGGCAGTCAATACAGGGAATATGAAAGCACCTCTGTTTGATGGTTCTAATTACTCCTTTTGGAAGATTAGGATGCAAGCCTTCATCAAATCTCTTGGCTATGATGTTTGGGAGGCTGTCAGAGCCGGTTACAATGCTGCCACCGTACCCAATGATACAGCATCGAAGAAGTTGGCAGACAACGACTCCAAGGCGCAGAATGCACTCTTTAGTGGCCTTGTGGACAGCGAGCTTGTCAAAGTAATTGCATGCAAAACAGCCAAGGAGATTTGGGACAAGTTGCAAAGCATACATGAAGGTGATGAGAAGATTAAAGAAGCCAAATTGCAAACTCATCACTCTCAATTCGAGTCTCTTCGCATGGAGGAAAGCGAGAATGTTGACTCGTATATGCAACGAGTGAATGAAGTCACGAACGACATTCGTGGACTAGGGGAAGAGATTAAAGAGCCGGTCATCGTCAAAAAGGTTCTAAGATCTCTTCTTCCCCGGTTTGATTCAAAAGTCTCAGCCATTGAAGAAGCCAAAGATCTGAATGCATTTTCCATGGATGAATTACATGGTTCTCTAACTGCCTATGAGATGCGCATAGGAAAAACGTCTTCATCTGATAAAGAAGCGGCCTTCAAAGTTCAGAAAAAGGCAAAAGAGACTGCTGGTCATGATGTTGATTCTGATGATGATGAGCTTGAGGCTCAATTTGTTAGAAAGTTGAAGAAAGGAAGCATTGGCAAGTACAAAGGGAAGCTACCCTTTAAATGCTTCAATTGTGGAGGTGTTGGTCACTTTGCTGCGAAGTGTCCGCTAAAAGAAGACAATGATAATGACTCTTATGCTGAAAAGAGTAAAGGAAAGAGAAATTTCAGAAAAAGGGGCAAAGCTAAAAACTTTCTATGTCAACAAGATGACAGCACGTCTGAAACTTCAGACGATGATGAATCAACCGAAGCTCTCTTCATGGTCACTGTTGAAGAAGAAGAAGAGCTAGATCCGGAAGAGGATGAGGAGGCTGAAGTCAATCTTGAAGAGGAACTCATAGCCGCACTTGAGGAGCTTAGCATGGAACGCAAATCAAGTAAGAAAAATCTGAAACTTCTCCATGAATCTGAAAGTTCTATTATTTCTTTGAAAACTCAAGTAGAAGAATATAAAAGAATGGTAGAAGTCCTTGAAAACCAAATAAGTATCAAAAAGGAAGAGGCTATGAAACTTGAAACTGAGATCGCTAGAGCAAAGGCTGAAAATTTGGAAAATAGCAAAAAACTCAAAGCGCTCCAAGCGATTGAAGGGACTATGAAACTCAATGAACTACTGAAAGTTCAAAGACCTGCCCACTTCAGATTTGGTCTAGGATTTGAGAAAGGTGAATCCTCTAAGATTGCACCTCCTGAAAAGAAAGAGTTTGTGAAGCAAGTCACTGCACCTTCTAACTCTATGAAGCCCACTCAACCTAGAAAGGAGTCCATTCCTGTTAGAAAGGTAATGAAGACTAACCAGCCACAAAGAAGATATAAATTCTATGGTTATTGCTTTCATTGCAATAGATATGGACATAAAAGAGCTGATTGCAAATTCTATGTAAGAAACAGCCCACTTGTGACTAGGAATCCTTTTTCAATCCTAAGTAGCCACAAAATTGAGTGCTATATGTGTCATAATTATGGACACTTGGCTAGGGATTGTAGGTTGCCTATAGCTAACCAATTTCAGGTTGAAAAGAAACCCAAGTTAGTTAAGGCATGGAGGGCAAAGAAAAGGGAAGGTAATCCCAAAGAATCTCTCATTGTGCAAATGCATTCAATGCACAAAAGAAGGCAGCACCATGGGTCCTTGATAGTGGTTGTTCAAGCCATATGACTGGTGATAAAGAGAAATTCATCAAATTACAGCACTATGAAGGCGGTTCAGTGAAGTTTGGCAACAATGATGGTGCCAAAATCTGCGGAAAAGGTGTTATTCAGCTTATGGCAAACAAGATCAGATCGGAAGAAGTCTTATATGTGTCTGGATTGAGACACAACCTGCTTAGTGTGAGCCAGATCTGTGACAAGGGTCACGAAGTTATCTTCACAAAGAATGGGTTTGCCATCAAGAAGAGTAGCAACGGCAAAACAGTGGCAACTGGATCAAGAACTGCTGGAAATCTCTATACATTGTCAGATGGAGCTGAAAAGACCTGCTTGATGAGTCGGACAGAGGAAAGTTGGTTGTGGCACAAACGCCTTGGGCATCTAAGCTTTGATAACATGTCAAAGATTTGCAATTCAAAGGCTGTAAGAGGCATGTCTAAAGTTGAAAAGCCTTCCAATCCCATTTGCGACTCTTGCCAAAAGGGAAAGCAAACGAGGGTTATGTTCAAGTCAAAGGAGCATCATTCAAAGAAACCTCTTGAGCTAGTGCACACTGATCTCTGTGGACCGATGCGAACTCAAAGCACCAATGGAGATAAGTATTCATGTTATGCATTGATGATTATACTCGTATGACATGGGTATTGTTTCTTAAGCATAAGCATCAAGCACTTGATCGTTTTAAAGTGTTTAAAGCAAGGTTGGTTTGTAAAGGCTATGCTCCAGTTGAAGGCATAGATTTTGAAGAGACCTTTGCACCGGTGGCTCGTCTGGAAGCTATTCGAATGTTTCTTGCATTGGCAGCATACAAAACCTTCAAGGTATTTCAGATGGACGTAAAGTCAGCTTTCTTGAATGGTTTACTTGAAGAAGAAGTCTACATTGAGCAACCTGATGGTTTTCTCATCAGCAAAAATTCAGATCTAGTGTGCAAATTGAAAAAGGCTCTTTATGGACTGAAACAAGCGCCAAGGGCATGGTATGCAAGGCTGGATCTCTATCTCCGCAAGATCGGTTTTGGAAAAGGACTTGTTGATAGCAATCTATATGTCAAAACTGAGTTAAGCAAATAGCTGGTTGTCATTGTTTATGTTGATGACATAATCTTTGGTGGCAATGATGAGGAGATGTGCAGGAATTTTGCAGAAGAGATGAAGAAAGAATTTGAGATGTCAATGCTTGGAGAACTAAAGTTCTTTCTTGGTTTACAAGTTCAGCAGCTGAAACATGGCATCTTCATATCACAATTGAAGTACATTAAGGAAATGCTGAAACGGTTCAATATGGAAGACAGCAAGCCAGTGAGCAGCACCAACTGAAACGCACCTTACAGCAGTGAAAAGAATCTTTCGATATCTGAAAGGTACTATGGAGCTTGGTATCTGGTATCCCAAAGGCAAATCCTTCACTCTAGTTGCATATTCTGATGCCGATTGGGCTGGATGCGTAGATGATCGCAAGAGTACTAGCGGCGGCGCATTTTATCTTGGAGAAAGATTAGTTGCTTGGCATAGTAAGAAGCAAGACGCAGTATCCCTTTCGACAGCGGAAGCGGAATATATTGCAGCGGCAACTTGTTGTACGCAAGTGTTATGGATGCGGCAAATGCTCTCTGATCTAGGAGTTCCTACAACGGATCCTACGCCGATCCTATGTGACAACACGAGTGCAATTCATATATCTAAGAATCCTGTTCAGCACTCTCGAACAAAGCATGTAGCAATTCGTTATCATTTTCTTAAAGATAAAGTTGCTGATGGAGAGGTCAAGTTGGAGTATGTTCCAACAACTGAGCAAGTGGCTGATATTTTCACGAAACCTCTGCCAAAGGAAGTCTTCGAGTATCTCCAGAAAAAGTTAGGAGTTACTCACTCTCCTAAACCGTAGGAGTTGTGCTTGAAAGGGGGAGCAATGCATTCATTGAATATCCTATTCGCTCCTCGGTTTGGTCCCTTTGGACTTGTTGTCAAAGGGGGAGAGATGTTATGCTATGATAGCAAGGAGAGATGTTATGCTATGATAGCTAAGGAGAGATGTTATGCCATGAAAGCTAGGGGGAGATTGTTGAAAATGCACGGTTGTTATTTCAGAATTTCAGAATTGGTTCCAAGTGAGTGTTGAAAAGAACTTGGAAGAGCTGCAAGCTGGAGTTGAAAGTGTTGAAGTTCCAATAGTGTTGCCAACAATTCTGTTGGATACCACGATCACTGAGAGGGGGGGGGTGAATCAGTGATTTCTAAAAACAGGTCCAATTCAACAACAAAATAAGTCAAACCACACAATGACACCAGATTTAACGTGGTTCACCGAAAGGCTACGTCCACGGTTCAAAGACTGTCCGAACACCAATCCGGGACAGATCTGAATCTTATTTAGTCGCACCAACGACAAAGAGCACCAACCCTTAGTTTCAGATAGCACCAACTATCTAGGAAGCACCGACTCCCCTTACAATTTATCTGCACCCACAGATAGGATCACCAAACCCTAAACACCAAGCACCAACTTGATGTAAAAACATAATAGAAGATCAACTCTGTCTACAGCCCTTCCCCTCTACAATTCTCTCTCTCTCAATCCCTTACAAATTGAAATCTAAAGCATAAAAGAGAGACACTTAACTCATGGACGAATCACCATCTTCTAGAGCATAATCTCGTCCACAATTGCTGTAGAAAACGTCTGATAATGCAGCAACACAGCAACACACACCAGCACTCTTCTTCTCTCCAAAACTCTCTCTATAACTCTCTAAAACTCTTCTCTTCTGGTGTCTCTTCTGATGTATTTATGAACGACCCAAGCATGCCTTTATATAGGTTTTAATAACCCTTAATTGTATTCAAAATGGGCTACAATTCGTTTAGAAAGATTCCCAAACGAAATAGATAACTGTGCTGAATTTTCGTGCAAAACTTCTAATTCTGCGCAACTCTGGTTCCCGTGCTCGGTCGACATCATGGCTTGCTCGGTCGACCGAAGACACTGACTGGAAAGCAGACAACTTTTGAGCTCGGTCGACATCCTGGGGTCCCGGTCGACCGAAGACACACTGTGTCACGAAAATAACTGAGAGGTGCCTGAAACTGTTTTCTGCAGGTTTCTTCTTGATCGGTCGACCGCATGAGGAGCCCGGTCGACCGCGTGCTCTGCTTCAGGAATTCTGAATTCCTGACTGTTTCAATTCTGTTTCTTCTTTTCAGCTCTATCAACACTAGCCTATTAACATCATGTTTGTGACAATGTGTTGACAAGAATTCCAACTCAAAACAATACTTGAGATGCTAACTTCTTCAATTCATCAAAAGACTTCTCAAGTCATCTCAAATTCCAACAATCTCCCCCTTTGGAATTGTTGGCAACACTATTGGAACTTCAACACTTTCAACTCCAGCTTGCAGCTCTTCCAAGTTCTTTTCAACACTCACTTGGAACCAATTCTGAAATTCTGAAATAACAACCGTGCATTTTCAACAATCTCCCCCTAGCTTTCATAGCATAACATCTCTCCTTAGCTATCATAGCATAACATCTCTCCTTGCTATCATAGCATAACATCTCTCCCCCTTTGACAACAAGTCCAAAGGGACCAAACCGAGGAGCGAATAGGATATTCAATGAATGCATTGCTCCCCCTTTCAAGCACAAGGGTTTGGTGATCCTATCTGTGGGTGCAGATAAATTGTAAAGGGAGTCGGTGCTTCCTAGATAGTTGGTGCTATCTGAAACTCAAGGGAGTCGGTGCTTCCTAGATAGTTGGTGCTATCTGAAACTAAGGGTTGGTGCTCTTTGTCGTTGGTGCGACTAAATAAGATTCAGATCTGTCCCGGATTGGTGTTCGGACAGTCTTTGAACCGTGGACGTAGCCTTTCGGTGAACCACGTTAAATCTGGTGTCATTGTGTGGTTTGACTTGTTTTGTTGTTGAATTGGACCTGTTTTTAGAAATCACTGATTCACCCCCCCCCTCTCAGTGATCGCGGTAACCACTATCAAGGACCCATGGTGCTGCTTGAAAACGTGCAACCATACATACTGCTTGTAGAAGATCTGGTCTTGTAGCAGTCAAGTAGAGCAAGCTTCCTATCATAGAGCGATAGGTGGTATGATCAACGGACGAGGCCTTATCATCTTTGCTAAGCTTCGTGTTCGTTGACATTGGTGTGCTCACTGGCTTGCTGTCTTCCATATTGAACCGTTTCAGCATTTCCTTAATGTACTTCAATTGTGATATGAAGATGCCATGTTTCAGCTGCTGAACTCACAATGAGAGATTCTTTGGAATTACCTTCCCTTTTCTTTGCCCTCCATGCCTTAACTAACTTGGGTTTCTTTTCAACCTGAAATTGGTTAGCTATAGGCAACCTACAATCCCTAGCCAAGTGTCCATAATTATGACACATATAGCACTCAATTTTGTGGCTGTTTAGGATTGAAAAAGGGTTCCTAGTCACAAATGGGCTGTTTCTAACATAGAATTTGCAATCAGCTCTTTTATGTCCATATCTATTGCAATGAAAGCAATAACCATAGAATCTAAACATTCTTCCTTTCTTAGGTGGCTGGTTAAACTCCACAAACCTTTTCTTATTGACCATCTCAATACTAGGCTGAATTTGATGCTTTGTAGCCTTGAGAGGTATGGCACTTTGTTTCATAAACAAAGAAGATGCAGCTTTAGAGGACTCTCCGGTCTCAAATCCAATACCAAATTTATTGTGGAAGGGCTTTTGAACTTTCAGAATTTCATTGAGTTTCATTGTCCCTTCAATCGCTTGGAGTGCTTTGAGTTTTCGGCTACTTTCCAAGTTTTCAGCCTTTGCTCTAGCGATTTCAGTTTCAATTTTCATAGCCTCTTCCTTTTTGATACTTATTTGATTTTGAAGGACTTCCACCATTCTTTTATATTCTTCAACTTGAGTTTTCAAAGCAATAATTGAACTTTCAGATTCATGAAGAAGTTTCAGATTTTTCTTACTTGTTTTTCGTTCCATGCTAAGCTCCTCAAGTGCGGCAATGAGTTCTTCTTCGAGATTGACCTCAGCCTCCTCTTCCACCTCAGCCTCCTCTTCCTCTTCCGGCTCTTGCTCCTCTTCTTCTTCAACGGTAACCATGAAGAGAGCTTCAGTTGCCTCGGCTGATTCATCATCGTCTAAAGTTTCAGACGTGCTGTCATTATATTGAGTGATGAAGCTTTTTGCTTTGCCCCTCTTTCTGAAATTTTTCTTCCACTTACTCTTATCAACATAAGAGTCATCATCATTATTTTCTTTCAGCGGACACTTCGAAGCAAAGTGACCAACACCGCCACAATTGAAGCATTTAAAGGGTAGCTTCCCTTTGTACTTTCCATTGCTTCCTTTCTTCAGCTTTCTAACAAATTGAGCCTCAAGCTCATCATCATCAGTATCAGAATCATGACCAGCAGTCTCTTTTCCCTTTTTCTGAACTTTGAAGGCCGCTTCTCTATCAGATGAAGACGTCTTACCTATGTGCATCTCATAGGCAGTGAGTGAACCATGCAACTCATCCATGGAAAATTCATTCAGATCCTTAGCTTCTTCTATGGCAGAGACTTTTGAATCAAACCGGGGAAGAAGAGATCTTAGAACCTTTTTGACGATGACTGGTTCTTTAATCTCCTCCCCTAGTCCACGAATGTCATTCGTGACTTCATTCACTCGTTGCAAATATGAGTCAACATTCTCGCTTTCCTCCATGCGAAGAGATTCAAATTGAGAGCGATGGGTTTGCAATTTTGCTTCTTTGATCTTCTCATCTCCTTCATGAATGCTTTTCAACTTGTCCCATATTTCCTTAGCTGTTTTGCATGCAATTACTTTGACCAGCTCGCTGTCCACAAGGCCACTAAAGAGTGCATTCTGCGCCTTAGAGTCGTTGTCTGCTAACTTCTTCGTTGCAGCATCATTGGGTACAATGGCAATATTGTAACCGACTCTGACAGTCTCCCAGACATCATAGCCAAGTGACTTAATGAAAGCCTGCATTCTGATCTTCCAGAAGGAGTAATTAGAACCATCAAACAAAGGTGCTTTCTTATTCCCTGTATTGGTTGCCATGTGATTTGACAAGAGATCACCCTTAGCGTGTTAAGCTTATCAAGGGAGCCTTACGCTCTGATACCAATTGTTAGATATCGCGATCACTGAGAGGGGGGGGGGGGGTGAATCAGTGATTCCTTAAAAAACAGGTCCAATTTAACAACAAAAGTAAATCAAATCACACAAGGACACCAGATTTAACGTGGTTCACCGAAAGGCTACGTCCACGGTTCAAAGACTGTCCGAACACCAATCCGGGACAGATCTGAATCTATTTAGTCGCACCAATGACAAAGAGCACCAACCCTTAGTTTCAGATAGCACCAACTATCTAGGAAGCACCTACTCCCTTTAGTTTCAGATAGCACCAACTATCTAGGAAGCACCTACTCCCTTTAGTTTCAGATAGCACCAACTATCTAGGAAGCACCGACTCCCTTTACAATTTATCTGCACCAACAGATAGGATCACCAAACCCCAGACACCAAGCACCAACTTGATGTTCTACAGAATAAGAATAGAAACCTTTTTCTATAGCCCTTCCCCTCTACAATCTCTCTCTCTCAATCCCTTACAAATTGAAAATTAAAGCATAAACAGAGAGACACTTATCTTATGGACGAAACACCATCTTCAAGAGCACATCCTCGTCCACACTTGCTGTAGAAACTTGTAACAAGACTGCACACAGCAACAGCCCTCTCTTCTCTCCAAAACTCTCTCTTTTCTTCTCTTTTCTCTTCTCTTCTTTCTCTCTGGTGTCTTATTAAAAACGAACCAAACATGCCTTTATATAGGTTATGGTAACCCTTAAGAGTGTTCAAAATAGGCTACAATTCGTTTAGAAAGAGTCCCAAACGAAATAAATAAGAATGCTGAATTTTCGTGCAAGACTTCTGTTTCTGCGCAACTCTGGTTCCCGTGCTCGGTCGACATCCTGCCTTTCTCGGTCGACATCATACACAGTCTGGAAGCAGATAATTGTCGTGCTCGGTCGACATCCTGGGGTCCCGGTCGACCGACGACACACTGTGTCACGAAAATAACTGGGAGCTACCTGAAACTTTTTTCTGCAGGTTTCACTTTCTCGGTCGACCGCATGGGGTGCCTGGTCGACCGCACACTCTGCTTCAGGAATTCTGAATTCCTGAACTGTTTCAACTCTGATTTCTCTTTTAAGCTCTATCAACACTAACCTATTAAAATCATGCTTGTGACATTGTGTTGACAATAATTCCAACTCAAAACAATGCTTGAGATACTAATCACTTCAATTCTTCATAAAGCTTCTCAAGTCATCTCAAATTCCAACATCTTGTTCATCTACTGCCTCAGGATCTGGTACAGATGTTATAGGAGATCCCGGAAGAATCTCCTCAAGGGTTTCTTTATAACTAGGCTCTTGGTGCATCACACAATCATCCTCCAAGTACCTAGCATGAGTGCTGATGAGCACTTTTTGCTCCTTTGGATGATAAAAGATGCCACCTCTCGTTCCCTTAGGATACCCAATGAAGTAGGACATTTCTGATCTGGGTTCTAGCTTGGTAGCTTTATCATTCAGTACATAAGCTGGACAACCCCAAATGTGGATATGATTTAAACTAGGTTTTCGACCTGTCCACATTTCTTGTGGTGTCCTAGGTACTGACTTAGATGGTACCAGATTTAAAATGTATGCTGCTGCTTCTAAGGCATATCCCCAAAAAGATATAGGTAGGGTTGCATGACTCATCATGGACCTTACCATATCAAGAAGGGTACGGTTTCTTCTCTCCGCTACACCATTTTGCTGGGGTGTACCCGGTGCAGACAACTGAGACACAATCCCATGTTGTGTGAGGTACTCCTTGAACTCACCCAGGAGGTACTTGCCACCTCGATCAGATCGAAGGGCTTTGATATGTTTCCCTAGTTGTAGCTCCGCCTCAGCCTTGAATTGTTTGAACTTATCAAACGCCTCAGACTTGCGTCGCATTAGGTATACATATCCATACCTTGAGTAATCATCGGTGAAGGTGATGTAATACTCATACCCTCCTCGAGCCGGTTTGTTCATAGGACCACACACATCAGTGTGAATCAATTCTAACAACTCCTTTGACCTAAGTCCCTTTCCAGAGAATGACCGTTTGGTCATCTTTCCCTTGAGACAAGATTCGCACTGAGGAAAAGGTTCGAAATCTAATGAGCTTAAGGGCCCATCTTCTACCAACCTCTGAATCCGTTTTAGGTTAATGTGACCCAAACGTAAGTGCCAAAGATATGTGTCATTGATTGAAGATACCTTCCTTTTAAGGGAAGTTGAGCCTTCTTGTTGTATATTATGCAGTGTGGGAGCAATAGGATATACATAAAATAAGTTGTCATGTATTCTACCGGAACATATAATGTTTCCATCTCTACTGATCTCAACACCAGAATGGAAAGAAACTGAATAATTAAATTCAATCAATATGGAAACTGAAATTAAATTCTTCCTCATGTCCGGAACATAGAAAACATTATTTAAAACTAATATCCTATTACATGGAAAATGTAAGGTAACAACTCCTACTGCAACTGCCCAAACTTTAGCTCCAGTTCCGACTCTAAAGGCAAACTCTCCTTTCTCAATTCTCTGCATTATCTGAAACCCCTGCAATGAATTACAGATATGATTAGTGGCTCCTGAGTCTACTATCCATGAGTCAGTAGAATCAACCACTAGACAAGTTACAATGTAGTATGAAAAAGATGTACCTTTCTTAACTGAGGCTAGGAACTTGGGACAATCTTTCTTCCAATGACCTTTGAGGCCACACTTGAAGGATTTCCCTTTGGGCTTTCCATCTGTACCCTTGTCCTTCTTATTACCAGCATTGTCCTTTTTCTGCCCTTTTCCCTTATTCTGCTTCTTCTTGGACTTCTTCCCTTTCGGGTTCAGTTTAGAGGAAGACTGGAAAAAATGAGCTTGGGCTTTGGGCTTCATGATAGCCTCTGCCGCCTGGAGTTCTTTCATTAACTCAGGTAGAGTCATGTCCATCTTGCTCATATTGAAATTGAGCTTGAACTGATTGAAAGATTCCGGCAGAGTTTCGAGAATCATGTCAGTCTGACTCCCTGCATCAATCTCAGCCCCTAGAATCTCAGCTTCATTGAAACAATCTATCAGCTTGAGCATATGCTCTCTGACAGGTGTTCCCTCAGCCATCCTAGCATTCATGATGGTCCTTATAGCAGCTTGCCTAGCTGGCCTGCTCTTGTCTGCGAACATCTCAGACAACGACATCATGATTTCATAGGCTGTGTCCATTTGCTCGTGCTGCGTTTGCAACACGTTGGACATGGAAGCGAGCATGTAGCATTTAGCCATGCTATTCGCTTTCTTCCATTTCCTCTCAGCCTCTCACTGGTCATCAGTAGAATTAGCATCAATTTCGGGACAGTTTTCCAGCAAGACATACTTGTACTCCTCGGCTGTGAGTACTATGTCAAGATTTCTTTTTCAATCTACGTAGTTAGGGCCAGTCAGTTTATTCTCACGAAGAATGCACATCAACGGACTAAAAGAGTCTTTTCCCATCTCTTTCTGGATATAAAACGGTTTATAATTAGACATGCAGTATATATGTAATATGCATATGGTGCTTGTTACAAAAGGAAAAACAAAGCACAAATAACTTTTTACATTATTCAACCCCAATCATAATGTATCAGTGTTTCAACCTCCTCATAGACCCTCCATCGAAGGGATGGCCGAGCCTACAGTCACGTTGAATTAAGGCAGACTTATTTGGATTATCACTATCTGGACACACATCCAGTGGTAGTCCAATCACTGATTGGTTTGGTCTCATAAGACAAATAACCCTTAACTCCTAAGGAGAGGTCATCACCGTCTTATGTCAAGTGTATAACCATCTCTTATGAAATTCCCAGAATGTCTATGATTAAGTCTTCCGAAGGGAAAAGACTTTTATCCTTCCTAGAAGTGAACTTTAGTAAAGAGCTCCACCGAAGGGATGGCCGCTCCCACCAACACTTCATTGACATTCTATCGAAGTTATCTTTAGTAAAGAACTCCACCGAAGGGATGGCCGCTCCTACTAACACCTCATTATGAATATTCACATTAGTTCACCCATTAACCCATCAAAGCGGTCTTCAGTTAAAGAACTCCACCGAAGGGATGGCCGTTCCCACTAACACTTTAATGAGATAACATGAACCGAAAATGGAAGGCCGTGGGGTCTTTCCTAAAACCCCTCTCCCACTTGATTATTTATTGCTAGGGTTTATACTTTTTGACCTTTACATTGTTTTACTCAAAAGCTCTTTTTAAATCTAGCAAACTTGGTTAATTAAATTTATGACTTAAGTCATCTTAAAATCAAATAACCTTTGCTTTAAAACATTTGAGCAAATCCCTTCAAAGAGTCAAAAACCTATCTTGGGTTATGAAAACCCATAGGTAGCATCTAATTAGATTTTAGTTTAGCCTCCTTTGGAAACCAAGGGTACGAAGATAAACTAAACCCTATCCAATTTTAAACCTTAGACAAATAGAAGGTGCTGGTCTAAGTTC
Source organism: Litsea cubeba (assembly GCA_012931725.1). NCBI lineage: Eukaryota > Viridiplantae > Streptophyta > Magnoliopsida > Laurales > Lauraceae > Litsea > Litsea cubeba. The sequence goes on along the minus strand of CM022955.1, from coordinate 36,421,749 downwards.
CGTTTAAAACAATTTGCCAAACTAAAAACAATCTAATACAATAAAGATGCCAATTTTAGAACCTAATGGTGGCCATGTTTCTAGGTGACAATTATAGCAATTATATAAAGCATTCATCCATGCATTCCATATATAAAAGCAAATAAAAGTATGCATTCCTTGATGGCTCCTTGCTCTTAGGATTTCAAATCCTAATCGAATTAGGACTCCTCATGCATCTAGAAGTCTTGACTCCTTCATCTCCAAGGATTCCAATTTCTTGCAACCTTCTTGTCTTGAAACAAAACCAAAATTACATTGGAGATTCCTATGCTTTTCAAGAAAGCTTACATCAAGACTAGTTGGAATAAAATTAAGGAAACTTTACAACTTCCTATGATTGCTAACCGCGCAATCGTACACTTTCCAACTAATTAAAAAAAACATCCAAATCCACATAACAATCATGCGAACCATCAAGGATGCAATACATGGCTGCAAACAAAGAGGTTAGTGCATGCAAACTCACTATGTGCATCATTAAACAAATCTGGAAAATAAATTCCAGCAATGTTAATGAAACTTGCACACAACATGCATCACAACACAACTTTAATACGGTGCCACCATACCCATAATCATTCTAGGATTAATTACACACAACATGGGATCATGATTTCACATGGAGTGGCTCTGATACCACTGAAGGAAACCGCGATTCAGATCTGAAACTTCTCATTAAGAGACTACTATGGCTGATGCAAAGCATGACAGATTTTAAAAAATCTGATTTCTGCACTATGCAGCGGAAATCAGCCATAAAGAATCGCATAGAAACTCCATTAAATCATGATCAACAAGTGTATAATTAAAGGAGAATGAAGAAGACTCATACCTCAAAGATTTGTAGACTTCAAATCTCTGAAAAAATAGATCCAAAGGCCCGAACTCAGACTTGCAATTTGCAAACAAGTTGCTGGAATTTTCCTGCACTAGTATTGCCTTTGATCTTCTCCTCTATCTCACTTCCAAATCTGATTGGCTAAGATGGTGGGATCTTAATCTAGGAATTAGGAAGTATTTCTCCAAGGGAAAATCTCAGACCTCAAGCTTTCTTCTCTCAAGAAGAGAACCTCCAAAGGGCTGGGCGTGTGGCTCTCTTAGTGTGCTACAAAGGTGTTGGACGTCCAAGGGGAATGAGTTTCTTTTAAAGAAACTTTTGTGGAAACCTTTCCCATAAAGTTATCTCTCTTTATTCTAATTGATGTCCAAAAAGGAAAGACTTATTTCCTTTAAGAAACACTCCAATTAGAAAAGGAAACTAAAAGGAACTTTCCATACAATTAGTAATCCTAGTTGTAGAACACTTACTAATTTTAAGTTCCTAATCCAAAAAGGAAACTAACTCATAGGAATACTAATCCAAAGAGGAGTCCAACTTTCCAAGTAGAGAGTCCTACTCAAAGTTGGAAACCTTACCCATGGAAATCCTATTATGGACGTCCCACATATCAATGCACACCATGGCCCACATATAATTTATCTAGAGTTAAATTCATGTATGCCATCAAAGGCCTATTTGAATTTAAACTCAAAATTATTTTTCCACTAAAATAATTCATCCTTATGTTATCTAAACATCTTAGGAAACCATGCCAATCTTGGTAAGTGACTAGAGAAGGGACCAAAAGACATATTTGCCATTGGCTCCCAAAATGACCAAAATGTCCATGCTAAACCCATAGCAACATAAAGACCATTTTAACCTTAACTCATTTCCACTAGAGAGTTATGGTTGAACTCCAAGGACAAATATATAATATAATAAGCTCGTCATAAAATGACGGTTGTCTTCGACCTACTAAGAGTAATGACCTGAATGCCCCTCTATGTAACATCCATAATCGAGTCAGGTTATCATATGTACTATCAACCTTCCCGATTACATCTAAACCTTAGAACTTCATATCCTTAAACATAATCATCATTCGAATATCATTCTCTTGATCCAGGGAGCGACCCACAAGTTCAATATTCATATGGAACATCCATATACTAAGATCTTAGATTTTGATGATTAATCGGATAATTCTAAGGGGACGATTATTCCATCATCAGATGGCATAGATTCTATATTGCATCTGCACGTCCCAACTGATCAAGTCCGAGTACCCAAAACACAGAGCTGTTGACCCATGAAAAGAATCTCACCCATAGTGAATCAAAGCACAAGAACTTGACTTCGTCAGTTCATCCACAAATGCTCAAGATTAAGAGCACCGGTTACTTAGTAGCATGAGGTGACTTGATCTCTTTTCTGTGATAGTACTATTTTAGAGATCACACCTACAATGGTCCTGTTCAATGCATGACACATGCACTAATGACGTAGCCCTGTAGTTCATCTCTGCAACTGGGTTATGCGATCTTGCACAGTGATGGCCCACCGAGTCCTCTGATTTTCGTTCGTGTGATCTGTACGTCTCACGAAGTTCAAGAGTGAGTCATGTCCTCTTCGATCATGATCGCGTGCGAAACCCCATGTTCTGCCATTCAAGGATAGAATACCAGTAGAGATCAATGATCTCCTTCTCTGCAAACTCGGAAATAGAGTTGCTGCCACGCAGCTTCCCTGCAGAAGGTGGGCCACGTAGAATGGAAGAGGACCTGATCCTAACCACTACTGATGCCAATTGAGGTCCAGAAGAAGAGGGATAATATAAGATTTGAAATTTGAAATTTCAAAATTTTATGCCTAAAACGATTGAAAGGGTAAATCAGTCCTGAAATATATGATCATTTGGATGCAGGAAACTATGGCTGCAAATAGTCTAGCTGCGTGGACCAGAAGCCTTAACAAGTTTTTACTTGGACTGGAGGCTGGATACAATCCACTATAGGGACCTTTCGCTAATTTTGCATATATTTATTCTTTAGTACTTAAATTTCTTCCAAAAATAATTTGCATAAGGTCGGAAATCCTCGTATAGTCTTTTTCGTTAATTTTTCATGCTGCAGAGGAAAATAAGAATTCAAGAGGTGTACAGAGGAATTCCAGATTCTACCAATGAAACTGTTAGCTGTGTAAACTTTTTTTTGGAAATCAGATTGGTTTTCTTCTCTTTTTTAAAATTAAATTAAGAATAAAAGTTTTAGATTTGTTGATTTCCAAAATGATAGTGAATATATTCAAGTTTTTAATGATAAAAAACTTTAGGGCCTCAAGGCCTATTTTGGGTTTATTTACTTTCAACTTATTTTAAATATAACTCCAAATTGAACATACGTTTCTTTCTGCGCCTAGGCTTGGTAGGTGCTTACTCTGCTAGTAATTGTTACTATTATATATAGCAAACCAATTCCGGAGAGGCCAGGAGTTCTTGGATTTGATATAGAGCTTTGTAAGTTTGCCACCTCATTGTCATATGTCAAGAAATTATTGGTCCATGTCATAGCATGACCCTTTATATTTATATATATATATACTAGCAACAAAGGCCCGGGCTAACTGAAAATATATTTAGAATTAAAGTAAGAAAAAAGATATTATTTAATTAAAATAAAGATTATCATACAGACACCAGTGCACAAGTATAGTTGCAAATAGCTATAATACCATGATAATGTAATATGAAAGAATCTATAAAGTTAAAGTTTATGAAATAAGTATGTTTATGCAAAATAATAAATAATGAATTTTGCTTCAACCATAAAGTGAATAATAAATAATTCAAATTTCTGAAGAATAAGAAAATTGTGCGATTCATCCACGACTTGTTTTAGCGTTAGTCACTGAGGTTGTCACGTTACTTTCCAATTGACTAGGTGCATTACATGTCCCAATGGATGAAGGGTTGATGTTATCTTTCATCTTCAATGTTGTTGACATAATTGAAAATAAGTTAGTGAAATGAAACAATCTTTTAAAAGAATAAATATTATTAAAACTAAATTTTAAACAATCACAATGTTCTATTTCTGATAGTAAGAACTTTCCCTCATGATTGACGTTTATGTGTTCTATTTTTTTAATTGGAACTCCACTATCCAAAGTAGATTTGCTCATGCTCGATCTTATCTTGAGATGGAACAAATATTCTTGCCATAGTGCTTTATTGATTTGAGGTGCAAAATGGGTGTACCAATCATCCTGCCAAATGTGATAAAAAATAAAATTTTAAGACAAAGAATTACATGACTGCGATTTAGATATATTGTATATGATAGGATCATTTAAAAAAGAATAGAAACAAATTTTTGCTAAAAATGAATTTTTTTTATTTATAATCCAACCTCTTTTATTGTGTCCATCAATCAGCTCAAACGTTGAATTTCTTTGCAATATTTTCCTTGGGTCCTTACACCATCACAAAAATTTAGACAAAGGAACCTGAGATGCTTTGTAACAATAAAATGATCTTATTATTCATATCTATATTGGAACCAATTGGTGAGTTGAGATATTCTGAAAAAGACAAATTTTCCCACAGAAGATTAGCAGCTGGGAGTAGAAATTAAGGGATAAAGGGTTTTGACATTGAAACAGTTCTCTACAAGCCTATTACCCACCTTGCGTTAATAAGATGGGTTATACGAACCTTATCACATTAGAATGAGAGATTTTAGAGATTTTAGATTTTGATGAAAGGGAGAAATTCTAGGAGATTGAGAAAGGCATCAAGCAAGGTCCACGTGAAAGTCAAAGTCTCACACCCTATTTTTTAAGTGATTTTTCTGAAAGGAGAATAATTGGGTGCTGAGGCGTCACCCCTCAGCACCAAAAGCCCGTGCTAAGCCCGGGTCAAAAGTAAAAATATATTAGAAATTTAAAAATTATTTTAAAATATTATTAAGATAAAATAAGTCTAAAAGAAAGAAATTTATTATTTTTGAATATTAGAATATTTTAACATATGATGAAAATAAATATAAAATGAGAAGTAAACTTACATAACATAATGCCCTCTTGAATTTAAAGGCATTGACTATTACACAAGTATGAATGTGCGTCTATATAGGGGCAGCTCTCCTAAGCTAAAGCTTAGGTTAAGGTAAGCTTAAGTTTGTGGTGGGGCCCACTTGGCGACCCACATGGTGGTGGTTATGTGGGGATTTCAAGGACTCACTGTGACCCTTTATCTTTGCAAAAAATTGGTCTCAACCGTGGCTTTTATTAATCTCCATCTAGCCCCAAAAGTTTAATGATCAACAATCCATTCGGATCGGTACACAGTCGATCCAACAGTCCAGTAAATCCGGATCTGACAAAAAGCTAGTGGACATATACAATTTAGGGAGGTTGTGTGTTTGGTCCATTTGGATGGACCAAGGGTGGGCCCCACATGTGTAAGCTTACAGAATTAAATGGAGAGGTATGGTGCCTCAAAAAATATAATGAAATATGTGATTGTTTTTCTGAGATATTATCGGAAAAGAATAAATTTTATATAAAATATAAGTAGTTTATATTTATTATATATATAACTTTAATAAAAAAGAAAAAATAACTTGGTGGAGTCACATGATGTAACATCTAACGGTGAGCCTCATATCCTAATTCCTTCAAGATATGTCCAATTGGACAGTGGGACATTGCTGATGTGTCATTCTGAGGATCCTTAGTGGGGTCATATGATATAACATCTAAAGATATGCCCATATCCAAATATATAAAGGTGTGTCCAATTGAATATTTGGTCAGTAGGCCTTGTTGATGCGGTGTTCGAAGGAGCAATGGTGGGGTGAAAGAAATCGCGATTCAGATCTGAAACTTCTCATAAAGAGACTACTATGGCTGATGCAAAGCATGACAGATTTTAAAAAATCTGATTTCTGCACTATGCAGCGGAAATCAGCCATAAAGAATCGCATAGAAACTCCATTAAATCAAGACCAACATGTGTCTAATTAATAGAGATGATAGAAGACTATTACCTCGAAGATTTGTAGACTTCAAATCTCTGAAAAAATAGATCCAAAGGCCCGAACTCAGACTTGCAATTTGCAAACAAGTTGCTGGAATTTTCTTGCACTAGTATCGCCTTTGATCTTCTCCTCTATCTCACCTCCAAATCTGATTGGCTAAGATGGTGGGATCTTAATCTAGGAATTAAGAAGTATTTCTCCAAGGGAAAATCTCAGACCTTAAGCTTTCTTCTCTCAAGAAGAGAACCTCCAAAGGGCTGGGCGTGTGACTCTCTTAATGTGCTACAAAGTATGGTGGACGTCCAAGGGGTGCTTAGTTTCTTTTATAGAAACTTCTCGGAAACCTTTCCCATAAAGTTATCTCTTCTTATTCTAATTGATGTCCAAAAAGGAAAGACTTATTTCCTTTAAGAAACACTCTAATTAGAAAAGGAAACCAAAAGGAACTTTCCATACAATTAGTAATACTAGTTGTAGAACACTTACTAATTTTAAGTTCCTAGTCCAAAAAGGAAATAACTCATAGGAATACTAATCCAAAGAGGAGTCCATCTTTCCAAGTAGAGAGTCCTACTCAAAGTTGAAAACCTTACCCATGGAAATCCTATTATGGACGTCCCACATATCAATGCACACCATGGCCCACATACAATTTATCTAGAGTTAAATTCATGTATGCCATCAAAGGCCTATTTGAATTTAAACTCAAAATTATTTTTCCACTAAAATAATTCATCCTTATGTTATCTAAACATCTTAGGAAGCCATGCCAATCTTGGTAAGTGACTAGAGAAGGGACCAAAAGATATATTTGCCATTGGCTCCCAAAATGACCAAAACGTCCATGCTAAACCCATAGCAACATAAAGACCATTTTAACCTTAACTCATTCCACTAAAGAGTTATGGTTGAACTCCAAGGACAAATATATAATATAATAAGCTCGCCATAAAATGACGGTTGTCTTCGACCTACTAAGTGTAATGACCTGAATGCCCCTCTATGTAACATCCATAATCGAGTCAGGTTATCATATGTACTATCAACCTTCCCGATTACATCTAAACCTTAGAACTTCATATCCTTAAACATAATCATCATTCGAATATCATTCTCTTGATCCAGGGAGCGACCCACAAGTTCAATATCCATATGGAACATCCATATACTAAGATCTTAGATTTTGATGATTAATCGGATAATTCTAAGGGGACGATTATTCCATCATCAGATGGCATAGATTCTATATTGCATCTGCACGTCCCAACTGATCAAGTCCGAGTACCCAAAACACAGAGCTATTGACCCATGAAAAGAATCTCACCCATAGTGAATCAAAGCACAAGAACTTGACTTCGTCAGTTCATCCACAAATGCTCAAGATTAAGAGCACCGGTTACTTAGTAGCATGAGGTGACTTGATCTCTTTTCTGTGATAGTACTATTTTAGAGATCACACCTACAACGGTCCTGTTCAATGCATGACACATGCACTAATGAGATAGATCCGGGAAAGCCCTCCCGTGACTTAGGTATGTCACCCTATATAGGAGAGTATCTCATGATAACTTCTACCAAGATGAAGTGCCCAGCTCCATCTTTCAGTTATGAACAAATATGATGTTTCCAGTTGTCCATGAATTAGACCTATCTGTGTGTAGACACTACACACCTAATTCATTTACTAGAAACAATGGGCCTTACGCAACCATACATATATACATGTTTAAGCATAAAAGAGTCTTTCAATTAAATAACCAGTAAATATCCAGTAACAAAAGATGAGAGTGCAGCTAGTGGGCTTTAGGGCATACACCAATCCCAACAAACTCCCACTTGCACTAAAGATTACTGCTTCCTAACCTAACACCCATAGACTCAACATGAGAAGTGAAGACTTTCTCTGTAAGAGTCTTAGTGAATGGGTCAGCCAAGTTATTTGCCGAAGCAATATGCTCCACCACTATCTCTCCATCCTGAATGAATTCCCGGATCAAGTGGTACTTTCTCTGAATGTGCTTGCCTTTCTTGTGATTCCTGGGCTCTTTGCACTGTGCTACAGCACCAGTGTTATCGCAGTACATGACAATCGGTTTATGCACTGCAGGAACAACTCCCAATTCCAACAGGAATTTTCTGAGCCATACCGCTTCCTTCGCAGCTTCTGATGCCGCCACATACTCTGCTTCCATGGTAGAATCAGCTATACAGGATTGCTTGACACTTCTCCATGATATAGCCCCTCCTGACAAAGTAAAGACGTACCTTGAGGTAAACTTTCTGGCGTCACTATCAGATTGGAAATCAGAGTCTGTATACGCCAATGGCGTTAGATCATCTGCTCGTAAGGTTAGCATATAATCTTTCGTTCTCCGAAGATACTTGAATATATGCTTAACAGCTGTCCAATGCATAGGTCCAGGGTTTGACTGATATCTGCTAACCATGCCAACGGCAAAGCAAATATCTGGTCTAGTACATAACATAGCATACATGAGGCTTCCAACAGCGGATGCATATGGAACTCTCCTCATGCTCTCTATCTCTTTAGATGTCTTTGGACATTGATCTCGAGATAGTGGTACTCCATGTCTAGAAGGTAGGAGGCCCTTCTTGGAGTCATGCATGTTAAACTTGACCAATATCTTCTCAATGTAAGAAGATTGGGATAGGGCTAACATCTTATTCTTGCGATCACGCAAAAGCTTGATCCCTAAGATATAGCTGGCCTCACCCAAATCCTTCATCTGAAATTGAGAGGATAACCAAACCTTTGTGGATGACAATAAACCTACATCATTTCCTATGAGTAATATGTCATCTACATATAGAACCAAAAATGCAACTGCTTTCCCATTTCCTTTCTTATACACACATGGTTCATCAATGTTTGGATCAAAGCCAAAGGATTTGACTGCCTGATTAAACTTGATGTTCCATGCTCTAGATGCTTGCTTAAGTCCATAGATGGACTTCTTAAGTTTACAAACCATGTTATCTTGGCCACTAGCAATGAAGCCCTCTGGTTGCATCATATAGATGCATTCGTCAAGACTTCCATTAAGAAAAGCTGTCTTGACATCCATCCGCCATATCTCGTAGTCATAATGACATGCGATGGCCAAGAGAATCCTTATGGACTTAAGCATAGCCACTGGTGAAAAGGTTTCCTCATAATCGATGCCCTCTTTCTGAGTATATCCTTTCGCCACCAGTCTTGCTTTGAAGGTTTCCACCTTCCCATCCACTCCGCTCTTTCTCTTGTAGATCCACTTGCACCCTATGGGTTTGATCCCTTCAGGTGCATCTACAAGTTCCCAGACTTGATTGGAATACAAAGAATCCATTTCAGATTTCATCGCTTGCTGCCACATGTCAGCATCTATATCCGTTACTGCTTCATCATAACTAGTAGGATCCTCAACCAGATTTTCAGAGTCTGTCTTAAAAGACACTCCTAGATATCTTTCTGGTTGTCTAGAAATTCTCCCACTACGATGAGGCTCCGGAGTGTTTAAAGGAATATCTTTTTCATCTACTGCCTTAGGATCTGGTACAGATGTTATAGGAGATCCCGGAAGAATCTCCTCAAGGGTTTCTTTACAACTAAGCTCTTGGTGCATCATACAATCATCCTCCAAGTACCTAGCATGAGTGCTGATGAGCACTTTTTGCTCCTTTGGATGATAAAAGATGCCACCTCTCGTTCCCTTAGGATACCCAATGAAGTAGCACATTTTTGATCTGGGTTCTAGCTTGGTAGCTTTATCATTCAGTACATAAGCTGGACAACCCCAAATGTGGATATGATTTAAACTAGGTTTTCGACCTGTCCACATTTCTTGTGGTGTCCTAGGTACTGATTTAGATGGTACCAGATTTAAAATGTATGCTGCTGCTTCTAAGGTATATCCCCAAAAAGATATAGGCAGGGTTGCATGACTCATCATGGACCTTACCATATCAAGAAGGGTACGGTTTCTTCTCTCCGCTACACCATTTTGCTGGGGTGTACCCGGTGCAGACAAATGAGACACAATCCCATGTTGTGTGAGGTACTCCTTGAACTCACCCAGGAGGTACTCGCCACCTCGATCAGATCGAAGGGCTTTGATATGTTTTCCTAGTTGTAGCTCTGCCTCAGCCTTGAATTGTTTGAACTTATCAAACGCCTCAGACTTGCATCGCATTAGGTATACATATCCATATCTAGAGTAATCATCGGTGAAGGTGATGTAATACTCATACCCTCCTCGAGCCGGTTTGTTCATAGGACCACACACATCAGTGTGAATCAATTCTAACAACTCCTTTGACCTTAGTCCCTTTCCAGAGAATGACCGTTTGGTCATCTTTCCCTTGAGACAAGATTCACACTGAGGAAAAGGTTCGAAATCTAATGAGCTCAAGGGCCCATCTTCTACCAACCTCTGAATCCGTTTTAGGTTAATGTGACCCAAACGTAAGTGCCAAAGATATGTGTCATTGATTGAAGATACCTTCCTCTTAAGGGAAGTTGAGCTTTCTTGTTGTACATTATGCAGTGTAGGAGCAATAGGATATATATAAAATAAGTTGTCATGTATTCTACCGGAACATATAATATTTCCATCTCTACTGATATCAATACCAGAATGGAAAGAAACTGAATAATTAAATTCAATTAATCTGGAAACTGAAATTAAATTCTTCCTCATGTCCGGAACATAGAAAACATTATTTAAAACTAATATCCTATTACATGGAAAATGTAAGGTAACAACTCCTACTGCAACTGCCCAAACTTTAGCTCCAGTTCCGACTCTAAAGGCAAACTCTCCTTTCTCAATTCTCTGCATTATCTGAAACCCCTGTAATGAATTGCAGATATGATTAGTGGCTCCTGAGTCTACTATCCATGAGTCAGTAGAATCAACCACTAGACAAGTTTCAATGTAGTATGAAAAAGATGTACCTTTCTTAACTGAGGCCAGGAACTTGGGACAATGTTTCTTCCAATGACCTTTCAGGCCACACTTGAAGCATTTCCCTTTGGGCTTTCCATCTGTACCCTTGTCCTTCTTATTACCAGCATTGTCCTTTTTCTGCCCTTTTCCCTTATTCTGCTTATTCTTGGACTTCTTCCCTTTCGGGTTCAGTTTAGAGGAAGACTGGAAAAAATGAGCTTGGGCTTTGGGCTTCATGATAGCCTCTGCCGCCTGGAGTTCTTTCATTAACTCAGGTAGAGTCATGTCCATCTTGCTCATATTGAAATTGAGCTTGAATTGATTGAAAGAGTCCGGCAGAGTCTCGAGAATCATGTCAGTCTGACTCCCTGCATCAATCTCAGCCCCTAGAATCTCAGCTTCATTGAAACAATCTATCAGCTTGAGCATATGCTCTCTGACAGGTGTTCCCTCAGCCATCCTAGCATTCATGATAGTCCTCATAGCAGCTTGCCTGGCTGGCCTGCTCTTGTCTGCAAACATCTCAGACAAGGACATCATGATTTCATAGGCTGTGTCCATTTGCTCGTGCTGTGTTTGCAACACATTGGACATGGAAGCGAGCATGTAGCATTTAGCCATGCTATTCGCTTTCTTCCATTTCCTTTCAGCCTCCCGCTGGTCATCAGTAGAATTAGCATCAATTTCGGGACAGTTTTCCAGCAAGACATACTTGTACTCCTCGGCTGTGAGTACTATGTCAAGATTTCTTTTCCAGTCTACGCAGTTAGGGCCAGTCAGTTTGTTCTCACGAAGAATGCACATCAACGGACTAAAAGAATCTCTACCCATCTCTTTCTGGATATAAAATGGTTTATAATTAGACATGCAGTATATATGTAATATGCATATGGTGCTTGTTATAAAAGGAAAAATAAAGCACAAAACTTTTTACATTGTTCAACCCCGGTCATAATGTATCAGTGTTTCAACCTCCTCATAGACCCTCCATCGAAGGGATGGCCGAGCCTACAGTCATGTTGAATTAAGGCAGACTTATTTGGATCATCACTATCTGGACACACATCCAGTGGTAGTCCAATCACTGATTGGTTTGGCCTCATATGACAAATAACCCTTAACTCCTAAGGAGAGGTCATCACCGTCTTATGTCAAGTGTATAACCATCTTTTATGAAATTCCCAGAATGTCTATGATTAAGTCTTCCGAAGGGAAGAGACTTTTATCCTTCCTAGAAGTGAACTTTAGTAAAGAGCTCCACCGAAGGGATGGCCGCTCCCACCAACACTTCATTGACATTCTATAGAAGTGATCTTTAGTAAAGAACTCCACCGAAGGGATGGCCGCTCCTACTAACACCTCATTACGAATATTCACATTAGTTCACCCATTAACCCATTAAAGCGGTCTTTAGTTAAAGAACTCCACCGAAGGGATGGCCGTTCCTACTAACACTTTAATGACATAACATGAACCGAAAATGGAAGGCCGTGGGGTCTTTCCTAAAACCCCTCTCCCACTTGATTATTTATCGCTAGGGTTTATACTTTTTGACCTTTACATTGTTTTACTCAAAAGCTCTTTTTAAATCTAGCAAACTTGGTTAATTAAATTTATGACTTAAGTCATCTTAAAATCAAATAACCTTTGCTTTAAAACATTTGAGCAAATCCCTTTAAAGAGTCAAAAACCTATCTTGGGTTATGAAAACCCATAGGTAGCATCTAATTAGATTTTAGTTTAGCCTTCTTTGGAAACCAAGGGTACCAAGATAAACTAAACCCTATCCAATTTTAAACCTTAGACAAATAGAAGGTGCTGGTCTAAGTTCCGTTTAAAACAATTTGCCAAACTAAAAACAATCTAATACAATAAAGATGCCAATTTTAGAACCTAATGGTGGCCATGTTTCTAGGTGACAATTATAGCAATTATATAAAGCATTCAACCATGCATTCCATATATAAAAGCAAATAAAAGTATGCATTCCTTGATGGCTCCTTGCTCTTAGGATTTCAAATCCTAATCGAATTAGGACTCCTCATGCATCTAGAAGTCTTGACTCCTTCATCTCCAAGGATTCCAATTTCTTGCAACCTTCTTGTCTTGAAACAAAACCAAAATTACATTGGAGATTCCTATGCTTTTCAAGAAAGCTTACATCAAGACTAGTTGGAATAAAATTAAGGAAACTTTACAACTTCCTATGATTGCTAACCGCGCAATCGTACACTTTCCAACTAATTAAAAAACATCCAAATCCACATAACAATCATGCGAACCATCAAGGATGCAATACATGGCTGCAAACAAAGAGGTTAGTGCATGCAAACTCACTATGTGCATCATTAAACAAATCTGGAAAATAAATTCCAGCAATGTTAATGAAACTTGCACACAACATGCATCACAACATAACTTTAATAGGGTGCCACCATACCGATAATCAATCTAAGATTAATTACACACAACATGGGATCATGATTTCACATGGAGTGGCTCTGATACCACTGAAAGAAATCGCGTTTCAGATCTGAAACTTCTCATAAAGAGACTACTATGGCTGATGCAAAGCATGACAGATTTTAAAAAATCTGATTTCTGCACTATGCAGCGGAAATCAGCCATAAAGAATCGCATAGAAACTCCATTAAATCATGACCAACATGTGTCTAATTAATAGAGATGATAGAAGACTATTACCTCGAAGATTTGTAGACTTCAAATCTCTGAAAAAATAGATCCAAAGGCCCGAACTCAGACTTGCAATTTGCAAACAAGTTGCTGGAATTTTCTTGCACTAGTATGGCCTTTGATCTTCTCCTCTATCTCACCTCCAAATCTGATTGGCTAAGATGGTGGGATCTTAATCTAGGAATTAAGAAGTATTTCTCCAAGGGCTGGGCGTGTGACTCTCAAGAAGAGAACCTCCAAAGGGCTGGGCGTGTGACTCTCTTAATGTGCTACAAAGTATGGTGGACGTCCAAGGGGTGCTTAGTTTCTTTTATAGAAACTTCTCGGAAACCTTTCCCATAAAGTTATCTCTTCTTATTCTAATTGATGTCCAAAAAGGAAAGACTTATTTCCTTTAAGAAACACTCTAATTAGAAAAGGAAACCAAAAGGAACTTTTCATACAATTAGTAATACTAGTTGTAGAACACTTACTTGGAGAAGGCTTATGACCGGGTTCCTAGGGAGATTCTTTGGAAAGTTCTGGAAAAGAAAAGAGTTTGTGTCGCTTATATTGAGGCGATAAGGGATATGTATGATAGAGTCGTGACATCTATAAGGACGACTGGCGGCGAAACTAAGGAGTTTCCTATCACGATTGGTCTACACCAAGGCTCAGCGGTAAGCCCGTACTTGTTTGCCCTAGTTATGGATGAGATTACAAGACATATCCAGGATGAGGTGCCGTGGTGTATGTTATTTGCAGATGACATTGTTTTAGTGGATGAGACGAGAGAAGGAGTGAATGCTAAACTTGAATTGTGGCGGAAAACATTAGAGACAAAAGGGTTTAAGCTAAGTCGATGCAAAACGGAATATATGGAATGCAAGTTTAGTCAAAGTAGGACACCTGGTAACATAGAAGTAAGTTTGGGCACACAAAAGATAGTAGAAAAAGAAAACTTTAGGTACCTTGGATCTATGGTGCAACAGGATGGAGGGATTGATACTGATGTAAGTCACAGGATTCAAGCCGGGTGGACCAAATGGAGGAGTGCTTCGGGGGTCTTGTGTGATCGGAAAGTCCCCCTCAAGGTTAAAGGAAAGTATTATAAGGTGGCGGTACGGCCAGCGTTGTTATATGGATCAGAGTGTTGGGCAGTAAAGCATAATCATGTCAAGAAGATGGAAGTTGCGGAGATGAGAATGCTAAGATGGATGTGCGGGATCACAAGGAGAGATAGGATTAGGAATGAGGAGATTAGGGGCATAGTAGGAATAGTACCGATTGGAGATAAAATGAGAGAAAATCGACTGAGATGGTTCGGCCATGTTAGAAGGCGTCCAACAGAGGCACCTGTTAAAAGGTGTGAAAGCATGGAGTTTGCCAAGAGTAGGAGAGGGAGAGGGAGACCCAAGAGAAGTTGGAAAGAAACTATTAAACATGATCTTGCCTACATGGATCTAACGGAGGACATGGCCCTAAACAGATTTGATACTAATTAAGTTCCTAGTCCAAAAAGGAAACTAACTCATAGGAATACTAATCCAAAGAGGAGTCCATCTTTCCAAGTAGAGAGTCCTACTCAAAGTTGAAAACCTTACCCATGGAAATCCTATTATGGACGTCCCACATATCAATGCACACCATGGCCCACATACAATTTATCTAGAGTTAAATTCATGTATGCCATCAAAGGCCTATTTGAATTTAAACTCAAAATTATTTTTCCACTAAAATAATTCATCCTTATGTTATCTAAACATCTTAGGAAGCCATGCCAATCTTGGTAAGTGACTAGAGAAGGGACCAAAAGACATATTTGCCATTGGCTCCCAAAATGACCAAAACGTCCATGCTAAACCCATAGCAACATAAAGACCATTTTAACCTTAACTCATTCCACTAAAGAGTTATGGTTGAACTCCAAGGACAAATATATAATATAATAAGCTCGTCATAAAATGACGGTTGTCTTCGACCTACTAAGTGTAATGACCTGAATGCCCCTCTATGTAACATCCATAATCGAGTCAGGTTATCATATATACTATCAACCTTCCCGATTACATCTAAACCTTAGAACTTCATATCCTTAAACATAATCATCATTCGAATATCATTCTCTTGATCCAGGGAGCGACCCACAAGTTCAATATCCATATGGAACATCCATATACTAAGATCTTAGATTTTGATGATTAATCGGATAATTCTAAGGGGACGATTATTCCATCATCAGATGGCATAGATTCTATATTGCATCTGCACGTCCCAACTGATCAAGTCCGAGTACCCAAAACACAGAGCTGTTGACCCATGAAAAGAATCTCACCCATAGTGAATCAAAGCACAAGAACTTGACTTCGTCAGTTCATCCACAAATGCTCAAGATTAAGAGCACCGGTTACTTAGTAGCATGAGGTGACTTGATCTCTTTTCTGTGATAGTACTATTTTAGAGATCACACCTACAACGGTCCTGTTCAATGCATGACACATGCACTAATGAGATAGATCCGGGAAAGCCCTCCCGTGACTTAGGTATGTCACCCTATATAGGAGAGTATCTCATTATAACTTCTACCAAGATGAAGTGCCCAGCTCCATCTTTCAGTTATGAACAAATATGATGTTTCCAGTTGTCCATGAATTAGACCTATCTGTGTGTAGACACTACACACCTAATTCATTTACTAGAAACAATGGGCCTTACGCAACCATACATATATACATGTTTAAGCATAAAAGAGTCTTTCAATTAAATAACCAGTAAATATCCAGTAACAAAAGATGAGAGTGCAGCTAGTGGGCTTTAGGGCATACACCAATCCCAACAGTCACATGATGTAATATTTAAAAGTGAGCCTCTTATCCTAATTCATTAATAAGGTGCATCATGATGTGTTTAAAGGTGGCCTTGTTTGTGGGGTCTTTATCTTGAAAGAAATATTCAACGGTATTATCAACTTTTTGGTAGAAGTGGAGAAAGGATAGGTGTAAGTAGGGGTGCACATTGGGTCGGGTTCCGGGTTATCGGACCGGGTCTGACTCGACCCGGTATTTTTTAAAACCTCTAGACCCGGTCCGGTAACCCTGTTAAATAAAACCGGGTTACCGGGTTCGGGTTTTGGATAACCCGGGAAGAAATAACATTTTCTTGTGCCAGGATAAGGATTGGACATATATAGTAGAAGTCGGGTCAGGCCTGCGTATACCCCAGTCATACCCAAACTGGCCCTGAACACCCCTAAATCCAAACGGTTTGCAAGCGTGGGACCTACTGAGTTTCACTGGGTCCTGCCATTTTATGACTGCACTTATCTGATCGGACCATAGAGGGCAGGCGAAAATTGTCCTCGTGTTTGATTAATACTATTTACTTTAGCTCTGCATTTGTGGACATCCCGGTTTTAATTTCACCCAACCTGATCTAAGAGAACATTGTCAGCCACTGATGAACCCTAGGTGTGGAACTTAGTCTGGATGGAATAAATATTGCAAAAACCCAATCCTGACCAGAATTCTTGGTGATAAGCTAGAGCCTAAACTCAGAGTAAAAAATGTGAGCCAAGCTTGAGTCCAAACCGGATCAAGCATTTATTGCATATTATAAAAATCATAAATCAATACATATCTTTGTTGTATTTATAATATATAAATCAATAATATGTAATTTGGATACTCTAACCCATTTGGGATAACTGAGACCTGAGCCCAAGCTCAACTCAAATTTCTATTGGAAGTGGTGCATGTTCTAACTGAGAATCCATTGTTGAATAGGCAAATGAAAGCCAACAGTAGCCAACAATTTCAACTTTTGGCATTAGCCTGATTAGATTTCTCATTACACCAACCTAGGATGCAATTGTGGACTATATTTGTTATCGGGTTATCGGGTCACCCGATAACTAAAAAAATTCAAACCCGAAACCCGGACCTGTTAAGTAAGGTCCGGGCCGAGTTTTACCCGGTCCGATAAATACTTTATCGGGTCAGCCCGATAAGGTCCGGGTCGGACCGGGTTTCAAGACCCGGTGTGCACCCCTAGTGATAAGGATGGAAGAAGTTGTTTAGAGAATTTGTAGGAGATATGATAAAGATGTGAGTTTGTTATCTTTTTATAAAAAAATTTGAATGAAATGGAGAGGTTTATGGAGGTGATTTGGAAAAGATAATTGAAATGGAGATTTAGGGAGGAGATTTGTTTTAGATGAGTGTGGTGGCCCACTTTTTCTTATAATGTCTTTGAAAAGAGAGACTTTTTAGGGATGACGTGGCACCCCTCACAGCCCACCACTCACACCCGAAGCTCTATGTGATTTTATAAGTATTTTTTTGAAAGGAGATACTTTTTAGAGATGAGGTGGCACCCCCACAGCCCACCTCTCCCTTTGCTTTAATATATATAATGGGAGGGGTTCCCTTAAGCTGGAGCTTAGGGGAGCCATGAGCTGGGGCGTGCTAGTGGCACGTGTGAAACTCATTTAGAGGCCCGACAAAATTTTCCCCTTTCCCTCTTCTTTCACTATAACCTAATCAATTAGAGACCAAAAAAAAAGTCACCCCTCCCTCTCCTTCGGTCCTGCATCGTTCACTGCCATCGTCTCATCTCCTTCGCCCCCTTCCGTCTTCTCCCCTCTCCCTCTCTCGATCTGCCGATTCCGTCTTCTACTCTCTCCCTCTCGCGATCGCAAGTCACCACTCTCCACTGCGCCGCCCAGCGTAAAACGTGCGAGTGCTCTGCGCCCATCGGAGATCTCCGAACCACCAGAGATCTGTGCCCAGCCCCAACAGAGATATGCAGAGGAGGAGGAAATAAAGACTACCATCCCGGTCATTTGATTTTTTTTAAAAAAAAAAAAACAAAGACAGACACTTGGCGTTCTTCTCCGGCGATGGTAGATCGTCAAGTCTTGAGCGACAAACATTTGGCCTTCTTCTCCGGCGATGGTAGATCACCAGACACCACAATGAATCTCAGACGTTCAAACACGAATCGGAGTGGTTTGCCCTTTTTCCAATGACCCTGGACCACGCCTTCTTTCCTACCGCCCAAAACTAGAGTCGGTTGCCCACCACGAGATCTGATTTGCAACATCCAGTGGCCCATCTTGAGATTTTTTATTCCCTTTCCATGCTACTCAATTTGCTAGATTTTAACCGCATAAGCTGCAACTTGCTAACTCGTGGGATTTTGGGAAATCAACAGACCTGAGGAGTCATTTACTTGTTTGAAACAATATCTCCAATTCAACATTTATTTTGAAAGTTATTTATGTGATATTTATTTTCTAATCGATTACTGTGCTGTTGAAATTTATATGCAAATTGAAGTGATCTATTCAGCATTTTACTGAGATGAGTAAGAAAATTGATGAGGATCTATAAAAGTTTTTTTTGTCCAGTTTAAGTGGGCAGAGATTCAAGAGAATTGGGTCTTAGCTTGAATGGTTAAAAGAGCTTTTGTATGACATCAGAATGATTAATTTTTGCATCAAAGGAGAGGTTATTTGATGGTGGGAACTTGACTTTTCAAGGATTTGATTCACTAGGTGATGGCTGGGCATTTATTTTCTATCACAATGTTATTTACTTGTTTGACCATAAATTTTTATGTATTTGATGCAAACAGACTTAAAGTTTAATGAATGAATTTTAATTTGAAAGCCCTCCAAATACATGGCGAGTCGGATCCAAGTGTAACCTTGACTTCCTGTTAAATTTTACATTTTCTGCAGCATTTGGAAAAATTAAACCTTCCATTTCTATGGAGAAAGAACAGGACCAATAAAACTCTTCTACTTGTGTGTGAGACCCCTTCCCGAGTTAATCTTGATTAACTCTAATTAATCGAGCTTAAGAAGGATTAAGCGTGATTAGTTAACTTAAATGTGATTAATAATTAAGTTGGATCAAATTGATCTCAAAAGAAAGATTAAAGTCTGATGACATAATTTGGAAGACATGAAATTCATTAAGTTGAGTTTTAGACTCAACTTAGTGTAATAAAGGACTTTTCCGTAAATACAAGTTTATATGTAGTTTGTCAAATTTG
This sequence comes from Litsea cubeba, assembly GCA_012931725.1. Lineage (NCBI taxonomy): Eukaryota > Viridiplantae > Streptophyta > Magnoliopsida > Laurales > Lauraceae > Litsea > Litsea cubeba. The sequence goes on along the minus strand of CM022955.1, from coordinate 36,402,169 downwards.
GTGAAACTTTATACTATCATGTGTATTTCAATGAGTACATGAACTTTCATCATACACATGATATCATTTGGATTAAGATGGAATAAGTGGATCTTCATTTGACTTAAAATGAAATTCAATTAACCAAAGGGGGTTTAAATGCAAAAGTGTGTTAAGACTCATGTTCAAGTAAGCATGAGCTGCTGAGATGAGAGAAGGAACTGTATGCCAGCAACTGGCTTCTTCCTTCTTCCTTCATCTTTGTTCACTTTATTGCTTTCTTTCTTTCTTTCTTTCTTTCTTTCTTCATTTTCTCATTAACAAACAACAAGGAAAGGTTTTGTGAAGAATTGTTTGAAGAAGATCTTCATCATCTTCATTTTCTTTCTTGGAATTGCAAAGTTTGGATTGAAGAAACTTGATCTCAAGCTTAAACTACACAAAAGGGGTTTTTGTGGATTTAACATCAAAAGAGGTAAGTACTTACATGTATTTATTATTTATGTTGTGTTTGAGTGTTTAGAACTCAAATAGACCAAAAGCCAGAGATTTGGCTTCAGAAAACCTGAAGGTCGAACTGAGCTTCTGGGTGTATGTCGGTCAACCGACGAGTGAACCGACAAGTTAAAACCTGTTGTTTTTCAGTTAAATCCAGCTCTCTGGATTTTGGACCGACGCATCATCGGTCAGCCGATATGATAAGGTCGGTCGACCGACAAGTCGACCGACAATATGAAGACTTAGTTCAGTAAATTCCAGCTCTCTGGAATTTGAACCGATGCATCATCGGTCAACCGACCTAAAGCTCTCGATCAACCGACAGGTGACCGACGACCTGACCGACGAGGTGCAGAAATGTATTTAATTGAAGCCTAATGTATAAAGGCTGAAATCTGTTAATGTCTAAGCCTTCATAGGTGTAAACTTAATTTTCCGAATACATGATTAACAAATGATATTCATCCCAAATAGTATGTGTATTGGAAAATGACGGTTTCACTCATTTATTTGGCTTAGAAGTCTGATTAGAATTGATTAATTGTCACATGAACTATACTGATTATGAATTGCATAATGAACCATTTCTGCTGCAGCAGATGTTTGAGGTGTTCCGGAACCTCGTGGAAGTTAGTGATCTCTGATCAAGACATTGATCTATTGCATACCATTTGACAAACCTTGAATAAAGAGTGTCCTAGTAGATATCAACTTACTGATATTACTGGATCCGTTATTATGAATAAAGAGTGTCCAAGTAGATATCAATTGACTGATATTACTGGATCCGTTATTATAAATGAAATGTTATATGAATTGAATTGTTCCAATGGATTATGTGATAGCTAGAACTATCATAACATGTATGTATTTGTTGAACCGTCATGTTCATAGTACTATGGATGAATGTCACAGGCCCATATGCCCATGCCGGTCCTGCCGAGGCCGCGCCGCCAGTGGAAGATGCCCGCCCGATACCTCCAGGAGGTTTAATCGAGTGGATATGATCGCGGAGTGCAAAAGAATAATTTTGTAATGTAAGTGAAGTCCCCGTATTGTATTAAGTATACGGTGGTTGACTTCATTAATGAACATAGAACTAATTTGTATATTGGACTTTACTTTTTGTAAAGCTTTTATGTCAATGTATATTTTCCGCAATTTTATACATTTGACAGGTATTGTATTTGATATCCCTTGTGAGTTTCGTATTAACTTTTGTTAATTCGGAATTGACGGGAGTAAGTATGCATTCACGACTCGGGGTTTGTCTGAGCTAATCAAATCTCGGGACCGGGTCGTGACATACTTATTGTATGGTATTAGAGCATTAGGTTAAAATACTTAACAAGCTTACAAACGATGAGAGGAACGATAATTGCATAACAAATCTTGAATAGATTTGTGTTTATTGCTTTCACTATATGTGATTGATATTGTTGGAAGTGTTAAGATGTCAATCTTATCTTCCGTATTGTTTACCGCATGGCTTCTGGATCAGGATCTGGGCAGGATGACTTTATAGCAGTCACACCCCCTCCTATATCAGAGACCGATGCTAGAATTGCTGCTATGCTCGAACAGATGGCCAAGAGCCATGAAACACAAATGAGCATGCAAGCTCAGTTGGTATTGAGTAATGCACAACTAGCCAAGAGTCAAGAGGCTCAAGCTGGTATGCAGGCTCAAATGATTAAGATGTTAGAGACTCAGAGCCAGATATAGGCTCAAATACAGACACCATCACCAGTTCAACAGCATATTGAACATCAAGTGGTGAATCAGACCAAAGAAAAGGATTCTAATACCCTTTAGGAACAGTTCCGTAAGAGAGGAGCTACTGAGTTCCAAAGCACCGAAGATGTGATGCAAGCCGATGAATGACTGGACCACATCGAGGATGTGCTTGATACGGTTGTCTGCACTCTCAAGCAGAGAGTCTTGCTGACATCCTGTCACGCCCCCGGACCGAGGTCCTGCTAAACGAGGCCTTAATCCGGGGACGCAGCGCGACGGGCCGAAAAATTCCGCCCGCACACGCTAGTTTCCCACAGGTTTCCGCGGTAAGGATTCCCGAAATCCGATCCAACAGTGATATATAAGAATCACTTTCATACAAATGACTTACGCGGAAACATTGTAGCAAACATAAAAGTCTCTCAAAATGGGTATAAGATGAGAACGCACGAGACTAGCATCAAAAAGAGAAACATTTCATTGTAGGCCCCAAAGTTAGTTTAAAGTTAGTACAAAAGTAAGATTAGTCATTAATTACAAATTCTTCCCAAAAGAGTATAAGCCAACAATGGCCATAACCAAAAACCCAAAATGTCTAGCATCTATTCCCAAAATATGTGATCACAGCTCCAGAAGCAACCCGACGTCTAAATGACATCATCGGGCTGCCACTCGCCCTCCACAGGAACTATGGGTTCCGCCTCGAAGTGCGCCTCAACCGCGAGGGGCTCGACATCTGGCACCAAACAAAAAGAGTCAGACACGACGGTCTGGCAAGCAAATACAACAACAATAGGATGATAGCGAAACAAAACAATAATAAATGAGAGCCACGATTAATAACAATGTCGAAGTAAAGATAGAAGATACATCTCGATGGTTTACAAATCCAATGTCATGATGAGTGAAATAAACAAATACCATGAGATGAATATTAATGCATAAAAACATTGGCAACCCACGTAAAGCTATATTCTCCTGTTACCGAAGTAACCGAAGCAGACAAACCGTAGCCACTACTCGTGGGACCGGAACGACATAGTCGTGATCAAACAGAACCGTAGCCACTACTCGTGGGACCGGATATTACCGTTGCCATGGTCGGTACAGACAGAATCCAAACTGCAGCTGGCAGACAAATTAAAGATCCCAAGCCGGATGATCAGTCCGACAAGGTGACCTAAGCCTAGTGGTGCCATTAGAGTGAAAGTTCGAAACCTCGAAGAAATACAAATCCATTAATAAGCTACATTTCCAAAAATCGATAAGAAAACTACTCCAAACAATGCATATTGGCGAATCCGAGCAAAATAAGTGAGTAGTCTTATCAATACTTAAATATGTGGTAAACCACTTCAAAATATTCAAAATGATTAGAGAAAGAATCCGGACAATAGTCTTTTTATATAGAATGAATGTATGATGATTCGATCGTCAAATGTGGGCAGTCTCGACATACATTTGATCCCTTCATTGTCATTACGAGAACATAATTGGGTGCCACCGAAGATCCTTGACATTCACAAAGGATGAAATGTACATTTAAACTTGGAAAGTTCCCAAAGGATTTTGATCATGGTTCCACTACTTTACTTAGCTTTCCAAAGATTGTAGATGGCCTTCACATATGGGCAAGGGTTGGGCCGTATTGCACTTGGATGCGGGCTTGAAGTGGACCTGAAGGTACACCCAAGGAAATCCCCATTAATATTGGATTAGTTCTTCTTAAAATCAGGCCCACAACTGGCCTTGACCCAAGCCAAAACAGTCCGCCCATTGGCCCCAAAACAGTCCTTAAATGGATCAAAGAATGGGTCTCAAAACAGCCCAATGATTGACCTTGAAACAGGCCCAAAAGACACTTAGGGAGCAGGCCCAACACAGCCTTCAATTTGGGCCCCAAAGTAGACTCAATTGGACCTTAAACCAGGCCCAACCCAAGCCCCCAGACTGAGCTGGGCTCGCTCGAGCGAACCCAGGTCTGTTCGAGCGGAGCCCAGACAGTAGCTGGGTCGCTCGAGCGGACTGGGCTCTGCCCAGTCCAGCTCGGCAGTGCGTTTCTCATTCCTTTCTTCCTCATTTTGAGCCCCCTTTTGATCCTTTTCAATCTCCTTTCTTTCATACACATTTCCAAAACATTGGGACCCTTCCTTGGCCTCCCTAACTCACCAAATCATCATCCACAAACCATTCTAATTAGCCCAACACAATACTTTTAAAGATCAAAGTTTTCTCCTTTTCTTTGAGCACCCATCTTCAACACAAGGAAACCAAAATTTCCTAAATAGCCAAAGTGAAACCAAACTTCCAAATGCATTGTAATACAATAACATAAGTTGGAATCCATGTAACAATGATTCATTCAACCAAAGTAAACCCATAGATTAAAGAAAATTAACATATAGAAAGAAAATCATAAAATAGAACCAAATGAGGGAAATCATCATATTAATTGTGTAATATACTTGCCTCTAGTCAAGATAGGAGCAAAATCACTCTTCAAACAAAGCTTTAGTGCCTCAAGCTTCAAATCTACAAAAACCCCAAAATTTTCCCAAGAAAACCCTAAAAATCAATGTTGGTAAATCTCCAAGGAAAACCCTAGCAAATGGGATTAAAACACTATAAATAGAGAGGAAAACAAGAATCTCAAGTTTGGAAAGCCATTGCTAACCTTGAGAAATCCCAATGGAGAAGAGAAGCTTGAAAGAGGGCTTTTACTTAGCTCAAACTCCTCAAGAAGGGTATCTTTGGAGAGCTTGAAGAGGGAGGAAGAACTTGAGGAGATCAATCCTCCAAGAACACCTCACCAAGTAAGAGTTTCAGATGAGAGAGAGTGTGTGGGGAAAGAGGAAAAACCCTAGCCAATGACTCTTGCTGGAAATGAAATGAAGAAGGAGAAGAAGAAATCCCCTTCTTATAAGAGATGTCTTGTGGGCCCCGGTCTTCACTAAGCTAGAAATGGTACTTGCGGGCCCCGAACGAAAACGACGAAGAAGACAAAAACGATCAGCGAAATTTCTACTTTCCAAAGAGTATATTTTTGACAATTTCTGAAATTTTCGAAATTTGGGTACAGCTTTTGTGTGAAATGTCAATTTTGCCCTTTTCCTCGAAAAACCCCGATTTCTGATCACTAAATCAAGTTGGCCAAAACATGAAAGTTGATGACCTAAATGAAATGAGTCAAAATACACAAAAATTGGGATTTTACAAGCATCATGAACAAACTCAACAATTCACACACAATCCACGGGCGCCCCGGCCCGTGTCAAACTTAAGTCAATGACTCACAAAGGTTCTAAAGCTAATCAAACATTCTAATTTAGCTTAATAAAATAAACTAATCATCCACTAACCCCACTTATCCACTAATCACGGTTAAAACATAATTAAATACTTCAAACCTGGGTCGGGGTCTGACATCCTCCACCCCTAAGTAAGAATCACATTTGGTCCTCCAAATGATCACTAACCTCTGGGAATAGCTGAGGGTACTTCTTTTGGACCTGATCACGAAGTTCCCAAGTTGCTTCTTCTGGTCCATGATTCTCCCAACGAATCTTTACCCACTGAATTGATCTGTTCCTCAGTTCTTGCTCTTTGGTGTCAATAATCTCTGTGGGTTTCTCGATGTAGGTGGCATCCTCTCTGACATCCAGCGGTTCATGATGTAACACGTGCGAAGGGTCCGAAACATACTTCCTTAGCATAGACACGTGAAACACGTTGTGCACACCCGATAGTTTTGGAGGCAAAGCTAATCTGTATGCCACTTCCCCGATTCGACTCAAGATCCCATACGGCCCAATGAATCTCTTAGACAATTTGCCCTTCTGCCCAAATCTCAGTGTTCCTCTAACCGGAGATACCTTTAAGAATACCTTGTCTCCAACTTGGAATTGTAGATCTTTCCTTCGAACATCAGCATAGCTCTTCTGTCGGCTTCTCGAAACCTTCAATCTCTCATGGATAATTCTGACTTTGTCTCTTGTTTCTTCAACTAAAGATGGACCATGAAAACTGCGCTCTCCGACTTCTTCCCAACACACTGGGGTTCTACACTTCCTGCCATACAACGCTTCGAAAGGGGCCATTCCTATGCTCGAATGGTAACTATTATTGTAGGCAAATTCACAAAGCGGTAGATTCTCATCCCACTGATTCTTGAAATCAAGGACACAAGCCCTAAGCATGTCTTCAAGGGTCTGAATAGTCCTCTCCGACTGACCATCCGTCTGCGGGTGGTACGCTGTACTGAATTGAAGCTTCGTTCCCATCGATTCATGCAAGGTCTTCCAAAACCTCGAAACAAATCTACTATCCCGATCTGAAGTGATGGAAACCGGCTGACCATGACGACTAACAATCTCTTTCACAAAAGCTTGTGCTAAAGCCAACATGTGCATCTTCTTACCGGTCTTCAAAGGAATAAAGTGTGCCGACTTCGTTAACCGATCCACTATGATCCAAATGGCATTGTTCCCTTTGCTTGTAGTCGGTAAACCTGATACGAAATCCATTGTCAGGTGTTCCCATTTCCACTCTGGGGTTTCTAATGGTTGCAAAAGACCAAGTGGTTTCTGATGTTCTGCCTTCACTAATTGACAAGTCATACACCTAGACACAAAGGCTGCTATCTCTCTCTTCATATTGTTCCACCAAAAACGACTCTTTAAATTTTGGTACATCTTCGTACTCCCTGGGTGCACTGAATACCTTGTATTGTGAGCTTCTACCATAATGTCCTCTTTCAAATTGTCTATCTTTGGGACACAAAGTCTGCCACGGAAGTACAAAACTCCATCCAATATCTGAAAATCTGGCCTTTCGGAGATATGCTCCACAATCTTAACCAAGTCTGGATCTTGCATCTGACTGTCCTTAATTTTCTGAATGAAGACTGGCTCAGACACTGTCATATTTGCCAACACAACTCCTTCCCTCAAAGGTTGGAACTCTACTTTCAATTCTTCAAATTGCTGAAAATTGTAAAACCCATGCAAACTGGCCAAACAAACTGATTTCCTACTCAATGCATCTGCCACTACGTTAACTTTCCCCGGATGATAGATAATCGGAAAATCGTAGTCTTTGATGTACTCCATCCACCTTCTTTGCCTCATGTTTAATTCCTTTTGGGAGAACAAGTATTGGAGACTACGGTGATCCGAATGAACTTCAAAATTTTTCTCCGTACAAGTAGTGTCTCCACATCTTCAACGCGAATACTATAGCCGCCAGCTCCAAATCGTGCGTTGCATATTTCTTCTCGTGTTCCTTCAATCGCCTCGAGCCATATGCAATCACATTCCCATTTTGCATCAAAACACATCCAAGTCCTACTCCTGAAGCATCCGTGTAAATAACAAAACCGCCACTCCCCGAAGGTAAGGTGAGGACAGGCGCTGAAGTTAACCTCTTCTTCAACTCTTCAAAACTAGCTTCACATTTCTCTGACCATACAAACGGCACATTCTTTCGGGTCAACTTAGTCAATGGTGCTGCAATGGATGAAAAACCTTGAACAAATCTCCTATAGTAACCTGCCAAACCCAGAAAACTTCTAATCTCCGTCACATTTTTCGGTCTTTCCCAATTGATGACTGCTTCTATCTTTGATGGATCAACGGCTAGTCCTTCTTTAGAAATAATGCGACCAAGAAAAGCGACTTGCTCTAGCCAAAACTCGCACTTCCCAAGCTTCGCATACAACTGATTATCTCTCAACAACTGTAAGGAAGTCCTCAAATGCTGCTCATGGTCTTCTCTCGACTTGGAATACACTAGAATATCATCAATGAAGACAACGGTGAACTGATCTAGATAGGGTGCGAAAATCTTGTTCATGAGAGCCATGAACACCGCTGGTGCATTGGTCAGTCCAAAGGGCATCACCAAAAATTCATAGTGCCCATATCTAGTTCGAAAAGCTGTCTTCGGAATGTCTGATTCTCTAACCCTCAACTGATGGTATCCGGACCTCAAATCTATCTTCGAGAAAAACTTTGCACCTTGCAACTGATCAAACAACTCGTCTATCCTAGGCAAAGGGTACTTGTTCTTGATGGTCACTTGGTTCAACTTCCTGTAATCTATACACATCCTCAAACTTCCATCTTTCTTCATGACAAATAACACTAGGGCTCCCCATGGGGAAACACTTGGCCTAACAAAGCCTTCGTCTAGCAACTGATGGACCGCGCTCCTGCTCGGTTCCTACCGAGGTCGGCGGACGTGGGAGTCCGTCGGGTCCGACCCTTTCGTAACCGAGGGGCAGGGGCGTGCATCAACATTTCTTTTTTTGTGTGGGTGTGCCAGATTTTCTATTTTACTTGGAATTGCAAGTGGTGATCCGGAGATCAACCTTCGCAAGTAAAAAAGAAATCAACTTCTTTCAAGTTTTCCAATGCACATATATTTAAGAAAAGAGACATTTTTCTTGGTTTGCCGTGAAAGGCGATTTTTTTTGGCATTTATAGCCGATTTTGGCGTTTATAGCCGATTTATAGCGATTTTGGCGTTTATAGCCGATTTACAATCCTTATCAATAATGAAAGACAAGAGTTGTGATTTTCGTCTCTTTTAAAAAAATACAAACTACAATGAAAAGCAAGAAAAGGAGGATCTAACTTCTCAGGAGATTGTGGGGGACTCGTTTAGATTGATGGTCGCAAGCCATATGTGGGCTTCGCCATCATCCATGCAGATGAGAACAGAGGATGCTATTGATTCGCTTGGCTTGGCTATAACCTCAGGTTTTTAGAGGACAAAGACCAAAAGGAGGTCCTATGTCCAATAAAAAGCCAAGTAGACGGGCAGAAAGCCACATCTAAGCCATTGGAGGCAGGAAGAGAAGGCAAGGACCTTGGGGGTGAGTACCCCCCAAGGGACTTTTGTCACCTTGTAGCGGTGGCCGGTGTAGAACTTCTGCAGAGTTTTCTTTCTTTTCCTTCTCTGAATTTCTGTGCTTCTGTCTGTGATTTGTTGTCTCTCTCTGTGTCTGTCTCTGTGTCTGTCCCTGTGTCTGTCTCTGTGTCTGTCATTTCTTCTTGGAGTGCTCTCCTATTTATAGGCTTTTTGGTAGCCATTTAGGAGGGTTTATGGGCTTTTATTGTCATTAAGCCGCATAATGGGAGGAGTTACAAAATTGAATTCTTTATTTTGTAACTCCTTTTTCTTGGCTTCTGATTGGCCGGAGGAGATTGAGGGCATTTAATCGCCTTTAATCGCCATGATGGGAGGAGTTTCATGAGTTAAATGCCATGAATCTCTTGACTTGTAACTCCCGGATGCTTGCTTCTGATTGGTCAGTCCAAAGAAATGGATTAATGACTGTAATAAAGCTAGTCAATTAATCACATTAAGTGGTCGCCGAGCATCTGAAGAGTCGCGGGCCGTGCCGCGTCTTTTGGGATTCTTCTGGTGATGATTATCGATGGATCTTCATGTAGATCGACATCAGATGACCATGTAATTTCAGGTGTTTGTTGCCAACAGCAGGTCGGTGCCATCTGTCCTGTCGATTTCTCGATCGGTCGGGTAGAAAGCACACTTTTTTTGGTTGACCGGGTGGCGATCAATATTGTTTTCGATACTCTTGATGATTAACCCGTGTTTTGGATGGATGTCAGAGGACTTGGTGTCTCAAAAGCATGAATTTTGGAAAGTACCAGAGGCTGGGCGCTTCGAATCGCGAAAAAACGGCGAAAACCGGGGTTTCCGGGGCCTTCCCGGCGACCCCGGGCTCCAAGGTCGCCGGCGACCCTGGGCCAGGGTCGCAGGGCCTGCGACCCTGGGGGGTTTTCCCCCTTTGTGTCCCGTTTTGTGTCCGTTTTTGCTGTTTTTCGATTCTTTTTTCTTCTGTACTTTTCCTTAACATTTTGACCATTTATTGGCCTGATTTCTTTGTAGGAAACCTGATGAGAATCCTTGCATTTTATTTTGCAAAGTTTCCAATTTCCTGAGAAAGCCGAAGACTTTGTCACGCAGAGCTGCCGATTTTCCGTCAGAAGCTGAAACTGGGTCAAACGATGTCGGAATGACATGAAATTTGGTGTGAAGCCTCCTGAGCAATAAATAAGACCAACCATAGGCTTTTGTTTGGGTTTTGAAGCCGTTTGGAGTCCTATCACCAGTAGACTTGCTTTTGTCGCGATGAAGATGTCGCGGTTTGATGTGCGGTCAACCGATGTCCGATTGACTTAAAATCTGACAGGGAACCTATTGGAGTCATTTTAAGATGATCCATAGGCTCTGTCTTGGAAACCATGGTCCCGGAGAGCTTTGCCGCCGAGAGGCCTGATTTGGCTTCCGAGCGTCAAAGTATGGTCAAATGTTGTTGAAATGACCTGAAATTTGACGTGTAGCCCTTTATAAACATTTTGAAGCCGTCCATGTGCTCTATCTGATGAGTAATGGCCTCGGTGGTTCTCACCGCCGATAGGCTTGATTTAGCTGTTCGAGGGTTGATGTAGGGTCAAACGTTGTCAGTTTGACTCGAAACTTGACGTGGAGCCTTTTGGAAGTATTTTGAGACCATCCATCGGCTCTGATCGAAGATTTGGTGTCTCCGATGCTTTTGCCGCCGAGAGCTCCTTTTCGGCTGTCGGAGAAGCGAAGTTAGGCCAAATGATTTTGAAATGGCCCGAAACTTCTTGTGTACTCCTCTTTTGGCTGTCTTGAAGGATCTTGCAGTTTTTGTTTGATTCTGACAAGATTTGATTTTTGGAAGTAGCATTGCCTATTTATAGCAGGTTGCGACTTCATGTAGCTCTTTGGATCTTGAAGAGGCAAAGTGACATTTTTGGTGTCAACAAATGCCCCCTCGAGGTACAGCGACGAGTTGCTTAACTTTTGTAGTCGATGTGCCTCGAAGAGATTTTTGAAGGAGAGCTTGTGACTTGACCAAGAGTCTTTGAGCAGTCTTTCTGTTTGGTATTTGTAGCCTTTTGAGCTTCCAGAGGAATTTTATGGTAGTGAAAAGGATCATGTACCATCTCGAGGCAAAGTTTTGAAGATGACATCAGGGATGTGGATTTGGGTTTTGACCTTGTGACCTAACAGGCTATATGTGGCAGGTTAGGGGGTCGGGTTTGGTTTTGATCGTGTGACCCAACAAGCTGTATGTGGAATGTTGGGGGATCAATTTTGGTTTTGATCTTGTGACCTAACAGGCTGTATGTGGCAAGTTAGGGGATCAGGTTTTGGTTTTTGGTTTTGGTCTTGTGACCTAACAGGCTGTATGTGGCAAGTTAGGGGACCAGGATTTGGTTTGATTTTTGTGGAATGTCAATTTCAAGATTTTGGCTCAATTTGGTAGATGAGGCTGGATGGTTTGATTTTTGGAAGCTCATGGGGCTTGGAATTTTCTTTGTATGGTCCAATCAACTCAAAAGAGGCATGGAACCATTTTTGTATGCTCTTGGTAAGAGGGATTTCTCTTCGACTAAAAGCCCAAAATTTTTTTTTTTTTCAAGTGCCTAGGTGGTCAAACCTGGCTTATATGGGCTAACCCATGGGACATTAAGCTTTTGAAATGGCTTAGATCTCATATGGTGTCATTTTTGTAAAGAATATCCAAAAATATCTCATTTGGATAGAGAATATCTAAGAATATCTTTACTTGGAGAGAATCTCTCATATTCCCTTTATTTTGGGATAGGATATCTCAAGATATCTTTCTTTTAGGAAAGAATCCTTCATCGATCCTATTTATTAGGAGAAAATCTCTCATTGATTTCGTTTTGGGAGAGAATCCCTCAAGATACCTTTCGTTTGGGAAAGAATCTTTCTAATCTCTTTCTTTTGGTAAGGTTACTAATTAGTAACACTTACCTTTTTCTTCTTTCCTTTTTTGGTTTGCTCTCTTCTATAAAAGCAAGGAGGAGGTTGGATCTCTTGCTCTTATTACTTTCTTTTGCAATAATCTCAAGAGGGCTTCAAGACCAAGAGTTCTTCTTCTTCAAGATCTTCAAGACTTTTCTTCTTCTTCTCCATCAATGGCTTCAAGTAAGTTCCCTTTTTCAAGAAAACTCCATTGTAGGAAAAATAAAAAGTTCTTTCCTTTTTTTTGTTTCTTTCTTTTCTTTTCTTCTTTTTTTTTCACGTGTTTGCTTCTTCTTTTTTTTTGACACGTTTTTTTTTTCTTTTCTTCTTTCTTTTTTTTTTCATGTTTTGTTTTGTTTTTTTGTTTGTGGGCCGTACGGACAGATCCGTACGGATCTGGCCGTACGGCCACGTGGCCAGTGGGCCACGGCCTGTGGGCCAGCCCCTTTCTTTTTTCTCTTTTTTCTTTTTTGTTTTCTTTCCCCTCTTTTTTTTTCTTTTCTTTTTTTTTTCTTTTGCTCATCATGATAATGCCCCTTTTTTTGGCAAACCTAGACGTTCATGCATGCATTCAATTGTAAATTAAATTTGTAGCATGATGTGATAGCATACCTGAAAGTTTTCGCAATTTTGGGAATTTGAAGCTAGTAGCGATGTTGAGCCCTTCCTGATTTTGCGGAGACTTTGAGGTTTCGAAAGTTTGGAGTTTCGAAGCTCGCAGCGATGTTGAGCCCATCTTCAAGCTTTCTTATTTCTTTCGGGATAGTTCCTTTTCTTCGGAATTGCCCCGTCATCATGTCAAAATTTCGCCATATTTTTTTTAGCGAGATTCTGTCATTTTGATGTTTGATCTTTTTCTTTTCCATCCTTTTCAGGTGGTTCCTCCAGAACGAACAAGGGTAAAGAGCCTGTCACACCCCGAAACCGGGCCCTGCAGTGATCCGACCTCGGGGTGCGAAATTTTGGGATAAATTGAAACTTTTTGTTATAGTTCCCAAGATCCGCGTGAATGAGGATAATCACATTCCAACACAATCAGAGTATGTTTTTCGCGGAAGCTAAACATGGTGTTACGACCCGGAATCCGTGGCCATCGGGTTCCGTGTCGCACGCAACCAATTCCATAAAGCCATCATATAAGCAGACTGGCATAAATCATATATCAGAACACACTGAGCTGGTAGTAACAAGACTAATTAATTCCCACATGTTCAAATTACAATTAACAAATGTCTTAATTACAAACCCAAAGAAAAAGGGCTACAAAGCCATACAAAAATAACCAGCTAAACAGAACTACTACCCCAAAGATTTGATACGAACTCCGGTGCCAAACTTGACATCTAGATGATATCAATGGGCAGCCTCTCACGTCAGACCGGCGGTCCCACCGCCTCCTCTGATCAAACACCTAAAAACAAAAGAGCGGAATCTGGCACCAAACAAACAAAGGTCAGACACGACGGTCTGGCAAGCAAATAATCAAGTAATATGAAACCAAAGAACATATATAAAACTTGATGAAATCATCGTAAAACCGGATAAATAGTCTAAACAATAATGACAATAAAAGATGCTAAAACGATCGAAAGTCCGAACATAAATATCAAGACAAATAAACGAACAGTCTCTAAAGCATAAATATCTCGAAAAGATAACCACCTAAGCAAAACATTTAATAATTGGAAATACATTTAAAACTGAATAGTAGAGACAATACAATAAAGATCGATATCGTAAACATTAAACAAATCAAAGCATAAAAAGTATAACAACAAGAATCATAAAATAAAGTAATATGCAGATAAAACATTGGCAACCACACATAGCTATATTCTCCTATTACCGAAGTAACAAGAGCAGACAGAAGCGTAGCCACTGAACGTGGTACTAGAAATAGGATCAGAACCGTAGCCATACAAATGGGACCGGCAGATCAGAAATCAGAACCGTAGCCATACAAATGGGACCGGCAGATAAAACCGTTGCCATGGTCGGTACAGACAGAATCCAAGCTGCAGCTGGCGGACAAATTAAAGATCCCAAGCCGGGTGATCAGCCCGACAAGGTGACCTAAGCCTAGTGGTGCCTTTAGTTTTCAAAACTCGAACTGATACGAATCAAACCATAATACTAATCCCTTTGGCTCAGGGGCTCACACCACATAGCTCTGGCCCCGTCTTGCCTCGAGGTTTTATTTTCGAAATCATAGCCTCTTTGGCTCATGGGCTCGCACTACAAAGCTCTGGCCCCGTCTTGCCTCGAGGTTTTTATTTTCAAATACTAGCCTTATCAAAACAATAGTCTCATCGAAGAAATCCCGAATGTGACGAACATACTCCAATCTCTTTTCAAATCGAATCGGAGAAAACATACGAATATCCATGGTAAACCGTTCAAATACACATCAAAGTGATTTGTATAAAATCATACGATCAACCCTTTCGAACATGGGAAACCACATGATTTTATAAAAAATCACCGATGCTATTTAAATTATTTTACCCAAGAATACAAATACAAATACAAATACAAATACAAATACAAATACATGTTCTGACTTGAAATGGAATGGATAGTGGAGAATGACTTAAGGCCTTGCCAAGGAACCATCTCAATGCACATTTAACCTTTAAACATTGATTAATAAAAAGTGCGTTTGATGCCAATGAAAATCCATAATATTTAAATGATAAAGTGCGCATTGAGACTCAGACGATTCCCGGGCAATTCCACATACATTCATTCTCACAATGATCCCATTCCCATTTCGCAAACTTTCCAAGTATTACAAGAAATCCCAAATCTTTTTAAGACAGGACCATAGTTGGCCTTAAACCGGGCCCAAAACAATCTACTCATTTAGTCCAACACCGCCCTTTAAACATGGCCCAAACAGCTCTTAAAAACAGCCCAAAACTAACTTTGAATAGCCCACAAAACAGGTTTTAAATCAGCCCCAAAACTAACCTGAACCAGGCCCACAAAACAGACTTAAAATCAGCTCAAAACCAACCTGAACCAGGCCCACAAAACAGACTTAAAATCAGCTCAAAACCAACCTGAACCAGGCCCACAAAACAAGTTTTAAAACAGCCCAAAACTAAACTTTGAATGGCCCAATAAACAGTTTTAAAATATCCCAAAACGGACCTTGAAACAGGCCCACGAAACAAATCTTAAAAACAACCCAAAAGCTGACCTTGAACAGGCCCACAAAACAAGTCTTAAAACAGCCCAAAACTAAACCCTCAAATGGCCCACAAAGTAAGTTTTAAAACAGCCCAATGTCAGGCCCTGAAATAGCCCAAAAATCAGTTTTTAAAACAACCCAAGCAGGCCTTGAAATAGGCCCAAACAGACCACCAAGTTGACCCAGAACCGGGCCCTGAACAGATTTCCCAGGCTGGGCTGGGCTGGGCTCGCTCGAGCGACCCAGGTCCGCTCGAGCGGAGCCCAGACAGTAGCTGGGTCGCTCGAGCGGCCCAGTGGGTCGCTCGAGCGGACTGGGCCTGCCCAGTCCAGCCCGGCAGTGCAGAATTTGGCATTTTTTCCTTCTTTTGAGCTCCTTTTTTATTCTTTTCCTTCATACACCCTTCCACAATGACTTGGGCTCTTTCATGACCTTCCAAACTCACCAAATCACCATAATTTAGCAATCAAATTAATCAATTACAACCCTTTTAAAAACAATCAAAGTTGTCTCCCTTTCTTTTGAACCCAAACACTTAACACAAAGAGATCAAATTTTTCTAAATGACCAAGACAAAAGCAAGCTTCTAATACATGGTAAAACCATAACATAAATGGAAATCCACATAACATTAATTCCTTCATTCAAAGCAAATCCATAAATCATAAAGGATTAGAACATAATGAGCAAAAAGCCATGAAACCAAACAAGAATATGAAAACATCATATTAATTGAAGATTCCACTTGCCTCAAGCCACAATGAAAGCTAAGATGCTCTTCAAACCATGCTCTAGGGTCTCAAGCTCCCAAAATCACAAAACCCCCAAAATAGCTCATGAATAAACCCTAAAAATCAATACATTGCAAATCTCAAAGAAAGTCTTTGCATATATGAGAAAAATACTCCAAAGGGTTTGGAAAACCAAGACCTCATGAAAAGAAAACCATTGCTAACCTTTGGGTGATCCAAACAAGAAGAAGGGCTTAGATGAGAGCCTTGCTCTACCTCAAAGATCTTGAAAATAGGGTCTTTGGAATGCTTGAGAGATGAGGAAGAAGAAGGTGATATCAAACCTCCCCTTGGCACACAAGAAGAGAGCTTGCAAAAAGGAGAGAGAGATGGCTGGAAAGGAAGGAGCCCTCTCCCTCAGCCAAAAGTTGCTGGAAACGAAAAATGAAGGAGAAGAGATGGGTTCCCCTTCTTATAAGATGGGTTTTGTGGGCCCCAATCTTCACAAGGCTGAAACTCACATTTGCGGGCCCCGAACGAAAATGACGAAGAAGACAAAAACGATCAGCGAAATATCTACTTTCCAAAAAGTATATTTTCCCCAAATTCTGAAATTTTCGAAATTTATGGACAGATTTAGTGAAAATGCCATTTTTGCCCATTTTTCTCGAAAAACGTGATTTTTGAGCATCAAATCAAAATGGTCAAAACATGAAAGTTGTTAAACTTCATAAAATGAGTCAAAATACACCAAATTCAGAATTTTTAGAAATCGAAAGTAATTTCTCATAAAAATACATATCATATAAATCGGGTCAAACCAAAGTCAACGGTCCTCAAAAAATCTCCAAGGTTATGGAAAAATCCAGTCGAACTCAAAAACAAGGTCAAACTAAATCAAATCTCGCTTAAAAAGCTAAACCACGATTAAGACAATACTAAACAAAAGGACTGGGGGTCGGGATCTTACATCCTCCCCCCCTTAGAACCCATTTGGTCCTCCAAATGGTCTAAACCAAATCAAAATCAAAAACCCAAAAGACAAAAGAAAACACTGACACCCTACGCTAAACCTCGGCAACTGAGACATCCTCTTATCAAATCTGACATTGAGATGCACTGTCAACAACATTCTGATTCAAGTTGAAGGCTTCACACTATTCCACATATCTGCTCAAAACATACTCCTCTGACCAAACTAGTGTTCCACGATTCTTCTAATCATCCTTGGTGTCATCTGTAGTTCTCGTACCGGATCATTTCTTTTGCTTATCTCGTCAGTCACTGTCGGTCCAAGAAACTGCAAATTCTGTCTCTTTCTATCACTTGGAATCCTATGCCTTAAGTCCTTCAAAGCTGTACACGGTGCTCTTGACGCTTGTACGAAGATGTGATCATAGACATGCCTTCACTGAAAAATCTTCATCCCGAAAAATTATGGAATTCCAAATACCTACTTATACTGTACCATTCAGATTTTGGCTTCCAAGAATACCGTCAATCTTTCTTCGTTCTGAAATTACAACTCCAAATTCTATTGGTCTCCTGCCACTGGCTTGGTCTGCTACGACCCAGATGTCACACTACCATAAACCAGATATCAAACTGCCACAACCTGTTGAGCTGTTCTGTGTCGAAACTTCGCATAGCTTGCTTCTTCAGATTTCACTATTCAAGTCTTCTACTTTTGACAAGCATAACTGATCTTAGAAATCCAACTTTGTTTCCAACTGAACCCGTACACCTCCTGACATCCATCAACCCTTCAATTCTTACACTTCCAAACTCCAACCATAGGCTAATACCACTCACTCCATTCAATGCAAAACAAATCTCAAAATTTTAAACATGAGGACTAAGACTATTACTTAGTTGAATTTCATCCTTTTAAAACGTAATAGAAATTGAACTTCCAAATCATCAAATAAAACTTAAATAAATAAAGTTTATCAAAGTCTGAGTATGAAATAACATTATTCGTTTTGAAATTCATGTTTCCATAACCCAACAAATCCTTGAAATACTCAACAACCTCAAATTAGGATTTTCAAAAATAAATCAAGTTCATGTAGTATGACCATACATTAAATTTTATTGAAATCCATTTCTAACCAAACATGTACAAAATTTTAAAATCGTCAAGGTTTTGAAATTTAAGTGTCAACATTTAAGAGAATTAAAACAAGAGCAAAATTCTAAGGTCATTGTAAAACAATATCTTAAGAAGATTAAACATAAATCCGAAACACAAATCCTTATGAAAACAAGATCATGTGACTCATGAAAAGAGTATAATAACATAGTTTATTTCAAAATAAGCCTTAAAGAAGAAACATAAATCCATTGTTTAAACGCTACAAGAATAAATCATAGATATTAATGAAAAATATAACAAAAGATGAAAACATCACGAAAAATCATTCTCATTAAGAAAAGGGACATCGCCATAGCTGAGGTATACACTTGCATCTGCACGTTGTCCAATCCAATACCCTCTAAGTCGGTGAAATCCACAAGGTTTCCTCTATCGCCAAAAGTTATCTTGACTACAACTAGCCATCCACTTGGTATCCCTGCTGAACCAACTACACTGGCTACGCTACAAGTCACGGGAATTCTCAACCAAAACTATGACGAGGCTCATTGAATCCGGAAAATCCCTGAGTTTCTGGCACTAGCTTCCAACCTTACTAACTAAGGATCACTCCTCCCTTCATAGAACCAATAGCTGATATGCCTTTTTGCAGTCCTTCATCTTGGAAAGATGGTCTGGGTTCACCCAAAAATCCACATTTACTTACCTTAGTATGCTGCATGACGATCTTCGATTAGCTGAGAGGGGATCTTCAAATACGGCTCAAGTCCTACTTTAGCTGGCAAATGCACATGTCTTCTCTCATTAACCACAATGAAGATGCTGAAGGCTGAAAGTCTGCTGAGGTTCTCCGAAAACAACATACTAAATCCACGAGGTTCTCAGTCTCCGACGCAAGCACAGACAAAAGACACCGAACAAGGGTATGGAGACTTTAAATTCTCCACCACTAAGGAGGAAATTTGGTCATCCAAATCTCCTAACAACAGAACTAAAAGAAAAGACAAGCAAAATCTCCCGAACTGAAAGAAAAGCCGACTCAAATCCAAAGAAACAATGACACGAGAAAACAAATCGACACAATCTAACGAGTCCTCACCACACGTCTTAATGTCTCTAGAGTATTTTATTTCCTAGAAACTAACCAGCTCTGATACCAAACCTGTCACACCCCGAAACCGGGCCCTGCAGTGATCCGACCTCGGGGTGCGAAATTTTGGGATAAATTGAAACTTTTTATTATAGTTCCCAAGATCCGCGTGAATGAGGATAATCACATTCCAACACAATCAGAGTATATTTTTCGTGGAAGCTAAACATGGTGTTACGACCCGGAATCCATGGCCATCGGGTTCCGTGTCGCACGCAACCAATTCCATAAAGCCATCATATAAGCAGACTGGCATAAATCATATATCAGAATACACTGAGCTGGTAGTAACAAGACTAATTAATTCCCACATGTTCAAATTACAATTAACAAATGTCTTAATTACAAACCCAAAGAAAAAGGGCTACAAAGCCATACAAAAATAACCAGCTAAACAGAACTACTACCCCAAAGATTTGATACGAACTCCGGTGCCAAACTTGACATCTAGATGATATCAATGGGCAGCCTCTCACGTCAGACCGGCGGTCCCACCGCCTCCTCTGATCAAACACCTAAAAACAAAAGAGCGGAATCTGGCACCAAACAAACAAAGGTCAGACACGACGGTCTGGCAAGCAAATAATCAAGTAATATGAAACCAAAGAACATATATAAAACTTGATGAAATCATCGTAAAACCGGATAAATAGTCTAAACAATAATGACAATAAAAGATGCTAAAACGATCGAAAGTCCGAACATAAATATCAAGACAAATAAACGAACAGTCTCTAAAGCATAAATATCTCGAAAAGATAACCACCTAAGCAAAACATTTAATAATTGGAAATACATTTAAAACTGAATAGTAGAGACAATACAATAAAGATCGATATCGTAAACATTAAACAAATCAAAGCATAAAAAGTATAACAACAAGAATCATAAAATAAAGTAATATGCAGATAAAACATTGGCAACCACACATAGCTATATTCTCCTATTACCGAAGTAACAAGAGCAGACAGAAGCGTAGCCACTGAACGTGGTACTAGAAATAGGATCAGAACCGTAGCCATACAAATGGGACCGGCAGATCAGAAATCAGAACCGTAGCCATACAAATGGGACCGGCAGATAAAACCGTTGCCATGGTCGGTATAGACAGAATCCAAGCTGCAGCTGGCAGACAGATTAAAGATCCCAAGTCGGGTGATCAGCCCGACAAGGTGACCTAAGCCTAGTGGTGCCTTTAGTTTTCAAAACTCGAACTGATACGAATCAAACCATAATACTAATCCCTTTGGCTCAGGGGCTCACACCACATAGCTCTGGCCCCGTCTTGCCTCGAGGTTTTATTTTCGAAATCATAGCCTCTTTGGCTCATGGGCTCGCACTACAAAGCTCTGGCCCCGTCTTGCCTCGAGGTTTTTATTTTCAAATACTAGCCTTATCAAAACAATAGTCTCATCGAAGAAATCCCGAATGTGACGAACATACTCCAATCTCTTTTCAAATCGAATCGGAGAAAACATACGAATATCCATGGTAAACCGTTCAAATACACATCAAAGTGATTTGTATAAAATCATACGATCAACCCTTTCGAACATGGGAAACCACATGATTTTATAAAAAATCACCGATGCTATTTAAATTAGTTTACCCAAGAATAGAAATACAAATACAAATACAAATACATGTTCTGACTTGAAATGGAATGGATAGTGGAGAATGACTTAAGGCCTTGCCAAGGAACCATCTCAATGCACATTTAACCTTTAAACATTGATTAATAAAAAGTGCGTTTGATGCCAATGAAAATCCATAATATTTAAATGATAAAGTGCGCATTGAGACTCAGACGATTCCCGGGCAATTTCACATACATTCATTCTCACAATGATCCCATTCCCATTTCGCAAACTTTCCAAGTATTACAAGAAATCCCAAATCTTTTTAAGACAGGACCATAGTTGGCCTTAAACCGGGCCCAAAACAATCTACTCATTTAGTCCAACACCGCCCTTTAAACATGGCCCAAACAGCTCTTAAAAACAGCCCAAAACTAACTTTGAATAGCCCACAAAACAGGTTTTAAATCAGCCCCAAAACTAACCTGAACCAGGCCCACAAAACAGACTTAAAATCAGCTCAAAACCAACCTGAACCAGGCCCACAAAACAGACTTAAAATCAGCTCAAAACCAACCTGAACCAGGCCCACAAAACAAGTTTTAAAACAGCCCAAAACTAAACTTTGAATGGCCCAATAAACAGTTTTAAAATAGCCCAAAACGGACCTTGAAACAGGCCCACGAAACAAATCTTAAAAACAACCCAAAAGCTGACCTTGAACAGGCCCACAAAACAAGTCTTAAAACAGCCCAAAACTAAACCCTCAAATGGCCCACAAAGTAAGTTTTAAAACAGCCCAATGTCAGGCCCTGAAATAGCCCAAAAATCAGTTTTTAAAACAACCCAAACAGGCCTTGAAATAGGCCCAAACAGACCACCAAGTTGACCCAGAACCGGGCCCTGAACAGATTTCCCAGGCTGGGCTGGGCTGGGCTCGCTCGAGCGACCCAGGTCCGCTCGAGCGGAGCCCAGACAGTAGCTGGGTCGCTCGAGCGGCCCAGTGGGTCGCTCGAGCGGACTGGGCCTGCCCAGTCCAGCCCGGCAGTGCAGAATTTGGCATTTTTTCCTTCTTTTGAGCTCCTTTTTTATTCTTTTCCTTCATACACCCTTCCACAATGACTTGGGCTCTTTCATGACCTTCCAAACTCACCAAATCACCATAATTTAGCAATCAAATTAATCAATTACAACCCTTTTAAAAACAATCAAAGTTGTCTCCCTTTCTTTTGAACCCAAACACTTAACACAAAGAGATCAAATTTTTCTAAATGACCATGACAAAAGCAAGCTTCTAATACATGGTAAAACCATAACATAAATGGAAATCCACATAACATTAATTCCTTCATTCAAAGCAAATCCATAAATCATAAAGGATTAGAACATAATGAGCAAAAAGCCATGAAACCAAACAAGAATATGAAAACATCATATTAATTGAAGATTCCACTTGCCTCAAGCCACAATGAAAGCTAAGATGCTCTTCAAACCATGCTCTAGGGTCTCAAGCTCCCAAAATCACAAAACCCCCAAAATAGCTCATGAATAAACCCTAAAAATCAATACATTGCAAATCTCAAAGAAAGTCTTTGCATATATGAGAAAAATACTCCAAAGGGTTTGGAAAACCAAGACCTCATGAAAAGAAAACCATTGTTAACCTTTGGGTGATCCAAACAAGAAGAAGGGCTTAGATGAGAGCCTTGCTCTACCTCAAAGATCTTGAAAATAGGGTCTTTGGAATGCTTGAGAGATGTTGGAAATAGGGTGGGCCTCTAGGATAGGTTTCAAAAACTTTTGACCCACTTGACGCAGGGATCAACTATCCATAAGGCTACAAAACCCAATCCAAGATCCATGTCCTCAATCTCAGTCATTATGATCAGTATACAATCTATCTAGAAGATAAAAATAGCAACTAATAAATCTACAACATGCAAGGAAGTAGATTATACCTTTGGAGCTCGGTTGTGCTCTAATGGAGGAGTTGCGTCTTCCTTTGATGATGAAACGCTTGCGTCTTTCTTTGATGATGAAACGCTTTCACTAATCAAATAGGGATTTCCAAGACCTCTTGATCTTCCATGCTATGACCCGTATCAGATTTCTCCTTTTTCTCAAGAAGATGGTGGGATCTCCAAGAGAAAACTACTAGGAACTCTAGGGAGGAACTAGAAAGAGAACTAGAAGAGGGAAGAGGAGAAGAGCTTGTGCAACTATTGCACTAGGGAGGCTTGGGCGTGAATCCCAATGTGGATTTTATGCATAGGACGTCCAAGGCATCCTCCCCTCTTATTTATAGCCTTTTCAAGTTGCCTCCTCTTTGCTAATTATAATAGAAGTCTTACTTCCACAATAATTAGTAACTTACCATATCATAATTAGAAGTCTCACTTCAAATATGATTAGTAACTTTCTAATTCCTTTCTAATTAAAATAGAAGTCTTACTTCTATTAAAATTAGTAAGTCTACTATTACCACTATTAGAAGTCTCACTTCAAATAGAAATAGTAACTTTCCTTTTAGAGTTCAACTAGAATTAGATACTTTCTAATAATTGGGCTAGCGTGGGGACCACTAGGGATTCCTTAGAAAGCTGGCTCCAACTGGGACTCGTGACCCCACATCTCATGTGTAATCCGGGCCCACAGTTAATTGCAAATAACTCCACTATATAAATGCAATTGAACTCCAGTCTTAGGAATATTACATAGAAGACCCTAAACTTCCTCATTACCACAAGTAGACCCCTCTATCAATATCCATGGATCAATTGGACCTGTCTTCCAAACTAGATCCATATCTTATTATCCTTGAGCCCCAATTAATTATAATGATCATAGGTACCTTTCCAATTAACTCTTAATCAGAATGGGTGCGCACTTACCAATGATAAATCCATTAATTGGCAAAAGGGGATATTAGAGATAGATTCCTTCTTGACTATTGAATGTTCCCATAGCTCTACTACCATGTACCCAAATCACCGAGGTGTTGACCTACAGTTGGCCTCACTCATTGGTGACTCAAAGCAAATGAATAGATAGAAACTTGAGTTCATTAATGTCTCAGGATTGAGAGCCTATTGCTAGGGAATTATGAGAGCATACCTTAAAATAAAGACAGTGTTTATAAGGTGCTTCTCATGGTCCTTCAATACATCAAATGTACCAGCACTATGATCCAGAATCTTCCATTCTGATGATCGAGACAAATCACACTATCTCATAGTGATCAAAGTGCTGCAACCTTATCAGTATGAGATGTCCAGTCTCATCACTGGTTGTGATAATATTTAAGTATAAGATTTGCCACACATGTCTCCCGTATGTGGATCTCATCCATACACATGTGTTACATCTAATATACTTGTGGACCCTGGTTCATCTCATGAACCATCATGTCATTCGTATTAGTTATGTGCAAGTATATAATAAATCACCATTCATCTAATGAAAGGAAATCATGAATATATGAATAAATAAAGAATTTAATCAATTTATTATATCATCTACTGGATTGAGTCCATAAAACTAACATGAGAGATGAGGAAGAAGAAGGTGTGATCAAACCTCCCCTTGGCACACAAGAAGAGAGCTTGCAAAAAGGAGAGAGAGATGGCTGGAAAGGAAGGAGCCCTCTCCCTCAGCCAAAAGTTGCTGGAAACGAAAAATGAAGGAGAAGAGATGGGTTCCCCTTCTTATAAGATGGGTTTTGTGGGCCCCAATCTTCACAAGGCTAAAACTCACATTTGCGGGCCCCGAACGAAAATGACGAAGAAGACAAAAACGATCAGCGAAATATCTACTTTCCAAAAAGTATATTTTCCCCAAATTCTGAAATTTTCGAAATTTATGGACAGATTTAGTGAAAATGCCATTTTTGCCCATTTTTCTCGAAAAACGTGATTTTTGAGCATCAAATCAAAATGGTCAAAACATGAAAGTTGTTAAACTTCATAAAATGAGTCAAAATACACCAAATTCAGAATTTTTAGAAATCGAAAGTAATTTCTCATAAAAATACATATCATATAAATCGGGTCAAACCAAAGTCAACGGTCCTCAAAAAATCTCCAAGGTTATGGAAAAATCCAATCAAACTCAAAAACAAGATCAAACTAAATCAAATCTCTCTTAAAAAGCTAAACCACGATTAAGATAATACTAAACAAAAGGACTGGGGGTCGGGATCTTACATCCTCCCCCCCTTAGAACCCATTTGGTCCTCCAAATGGTCTAAACCAAATCAAAATCAAAAACCCAAAAGACAAAAGAAAACACTGACACCCTACGCTAAACCTCGGCAACTGAGACATCCTCTTATCAAATCTGACGTTGAGATGCACTGTCAACAACATTCTGATTCGGTTGAAGGCTTCACACTATTCCACATATCTGCTCAAAACATACTCCTCTGACCAAACTAGTGTTCCACGATTCTTCTAATCATCCTTGGTGTCATCTGTAGTTCTCGTACCGGATCATTTCTTTTGCTTATCTCGTCAGTCACTGTCGGTCCAAGAAACTACAAATTCTGTCTCTTTCTATCACTTGGAATCCTGTGCCTTAAGTCCTTCAAAGCTGTACACGGTGCTCTTGACGCTTGTACGAAGATGTGATCATAGACATGCCTTCACTGAAAAATCTTCATCCCGAAAAATTATGGAATTCCAAATACCTACTTATACTGTACCATTCAGATTTTGGCTTCCAAGAATACCGTCAATCTTTCTTCGTTCTGAAATTACAACTCCAAATTCTATTGGTCTCCTGCCACTGGCTTGGTCTGCTACGACCCAGATGTCACACTACCATAAACCAGATATCAAACTGCCACAACCTGTTGAGCTGTTCTGTGTCGAAACTTCGCATAGCTTGCTTCTTCAGATTTCACTATTCAAGTCTTCTACTTTTGACAAGCATAACTGATCTTAGAAATCCAACTTTGTTTCCAACTGAACCCGTACACCTCCTGACATCCATCAACCCTTCAATTCTTACACTTCCAAACTCCAACCATAGGCTAATACCACTCACTCCATTCAATGCAAAACAAATCTCAAACTTTTAAACATGAGGACTAAGACTATTACTTAGTTGAATTTCATCCTTTTAAAACGTAATAGAAATTGAACTTCCAAATCATCAAATAAAACTTAAATAAATAAAGTTTATCAAAGTCTGAGTATGAAATAACATTATTCGTTTTGAAATTCATGTTTCCATAACCCAACAAATCCTTGAAATACTCAACAACCTCAAATTAGGATTTTCAAAAATAAATCAAGTTCATGTAGTATGACCATACATTAAATTTTATTGAAATCCATTTCTAACCAAACATGTACAAAATTTTAAAATCGTCAAGGTTTTGAAATTTAAGTGTCAACATTTAAGAGAATTAAAACAAGAGCAAAATTCTAAGGTCATTGTAAAACAATATCTTAAGAAGATTAAACATAAATCCGAAACACAAATCCTTATGAAAACAAGATCATGTGACTCATGAAAAGAGTATAATAACATAGTTTATTTCAAAATAAGCCTTAAAGAAGAAACATAAATCCATTGTTTAAACGCTACAAGAATAAATCATAGATATTAATGAAAAATATAACAAAAGATGAAAACATCACGAAAAATCATTCTCATTAAGAAAAGGGACATCGCCATAGCTGAGGTATACACTTGCATCTGCACGTTGTCCAATCCAATACCCTGTAAGTCGGTGAAATCCACAAGGTTTCCTCTACTGCCAAAAGTTATCTTGACTACAACTAGCCATCCACTTGGTATCCCTGCTGAACCAACTACACTGGCTACGCTACAAGTCACGGGAATTCTCAACCAAAACTATGACGAGGCTCATTGAATCCGGAAAAATCCCTGAGTTTCTGGCACTAGCTTCCAACCTTACTAACTAAGGATCACTCCTCCCTTCATAGAACCAATAGCTGATATGCCTTTTTGCAGTCCTTCATCTTGGAAAGATGGTCTGGGTTCACCCAAAAATCCACATTTACTTACCTTAGTTATGCTGCATGACGATCTTCGATTAGCTGAGAGGGGATCTTCAAATACGGCTCAAGTCCTACTTTAGCTGGCAAATGCACATGTCTTCTCTCATTAACCACAATGAAGATGCTGAAGGCTGAAAGTCTGCTGAGGTTCTCCGAAAACAACATACTAAATCCACGAGGTTCTCAGTCTCCGACGCAAGCACAGACAAAAGACACCGAACAATGGTATGGAGACTTTAAATTCTCCACCACTAAGGAGGAAATTTGGTCATCCAAATCTCCTAACAACAGAACTAAAAGAAAAGACAAGCAAAATCTCCCGAACTGAAAGAAAAGCCGACTCAAATCCAAAGAAACAATGACACGAGAAAACAAATCGACACAATCTAACGAGTCCTCACCACACGTCTTAATGTCTCTAGAGTATTTTATTTCCTAGAAACTAACCAGCTCTGATACCAAACCTGTCACACCCCGAAACCGGGCCCTGCAGTGATCCGACCTCGGGGTGCGAAATTTTGGGATAAATTGAAACTTTTTATTATAGTTCCCAAGATCCGCGTGAATGAGGATAATCACATTCCAACACGATCAGAGTATATTTTTCGCGGAAGCTAAACATGGTGTTACGACCCGGAATCCGTGGCCATCGGGTTCCGTGTCGCACGCAACCAATTCCATAAAGCCATCATATAAGCAGACTGGCATAAATCATATATCAGAATACACTGAGCTGGTAGTAACAAGACTAATTAATTCCCACATGTTCAAATTACAATTAACAAATGTCTTAATTACAAACCCAAAGAAAAAGGGCTACAAAGCCATACAAAAATAACCAGCTAAACAGAACTACTACCCCAAAGATTTGATACGAACTCCGGTGCCAAACTTGACATCTAGATGATATCAATGGGCAGCCTCTCACGTCAGACCGGCGGTCCCACCGCCTCCTCTGATCAAACACCTAAAAACAAAAGAGCGGAATCTGGCACCAAACAAACAAGGGTCAGACACGATGGTCTGGCAAGCAAATAATCAAGTAATATGAAACCAAAGAACATATATAAAACTTGATGAAATCATCGTAAAACCGGATAAATAGTCTAAACAATAATGACAATAAAAGATGCTAAAACGATCGAAAGTCCGAACATAAATATCAAGACAAATAAACGAACAGTCTCTAAAGCATAAATATCTCGAAAAGATAACCACCTAAGCAAAACATTTAATAATTGGAAATACATTTAAAACTGAATAGTAGAGACAATACAATAAAGATCGATATCGTAAACATTAAACAAATCAAAGCATAAAAAGTATAACAACAAGAATCATAAAATAAAGTAATATGCAGATAAAACATTGGCAACCACACATAGCTATATTCTCCTATTACCGAAGTAACAAGAGCAGACAGAAGCGTAGCCACTGAACGTGGTACTAGAAATAGGATCAGAACCGTAGCCATACAAATGGGACCGGCAGATCAGAAATCAGAACCGTAGCCATACAAATGGGACCGGCAGATAAAACCGTTGCCATGGTCGGTACAGACAGAATCCAAGCTGCAGCTGGCAGACAGATTAAAGATCCCAAGTCGGCTGATCAGCCCGACAAGGTGACCTAAGCCTAGTGGTGCCTTTAGTTTTCAAAACTCGAACTGATACGAATCAAACCATAATACTAATCCCTTTGGCTCAGGGGCTCACACCACATAGCTCTGGCCCCGTCTTGCCTCGAGGTTTTATTTTCGAAATCATAGCCTCTTTGGCTCATGGGCTCGCACTACAAAGCTCTGGCCCCGTCTTGCCTCGAGGTTTTTATTTTCAAATACTAGCCTTATCAAAACAATAGTCTCATCGAAGAAATCCCGAATGTGACGAACATACTCCAATCTCTTTTCAAATCGAATCGGAGAAAACATACGAATATCCATGGTAAACCGTTCAAATACACATCAAAGTGATTTGTATAAAATCATACGATCAGCCCTTTCGAACATGGGAAACCACATGATTTTATAAAAAATCACCGATGCTATTTAAATTATTTTACCCAAGAATACAAATACAAATACAAATACAAATACATGTTATGACTTGAAATGGAATGGATAGTGGAGAATGACTTAAGGCCTTGCCAAGGAACCATCTCAATGCACATTTAACCTTTAAACATTGATTAAGAAAAAGTGAGTTTGATGCCAATGAAAATCCATAATATTTAAATGATAAAGTGCGCATTGAGACTCAGACGATTCCCGGGCAATTCCATATACATTCATTCTCACAATGATCCCAGTTCCCATTTCGCAAACTTTCCAAGTATTACAAGAAATCCCAAATCTTTTTAAGACAGGACCATAGTTGGCCTTAAACCGGGCCCAAAACAATCTACTCATTTAGTCCAACACCGCCCTTTAAACATGGCCCAAACAGCTCTTAAAAACAGCCCAAAACTAACTTTGAATAGCCCACAAAACAGGTTTTAAATCAGCCCCAAAACTAACCTGAACCAGGCCCACAAAACAGACTTAAAATCAGCTCAAAACCAACCTGAACCAGGCCCACAAAACAGACTTAAAATCAGCTCAAAACCAACCTGAACCAGGCCCACAAAACAAGTTTTAAAACAGCCCAAAACTAAACTTTGAATGGCCCAATAAATAGTTTTAAAATAGCCCAAAACGGACCTTGAAACAGGCCCACGAAACAAATCTTAAAAACAACCCAAAAGCTGACCTTGAACAGGCCCACAAAACAAGTCTTAAAACAGCCCAAAACTAAACCCTCAAATGGCCCACAAAGTAAGTTTTAAAACAGCCCAATGTCAGGCCCTGAAATAGCCCAAAAATCAGTTTTTAAAACAACCCAAGCAGGCCTTGAAACAGGCCCAAACAGACCACCAAGTTGACCCAGAACCGGGCCCTGAACAGATTTCCCAGGCTGGGCTGGGCTGGGCTCGCTCGAGCGACCCAGGTCCGCTCGAGCGGAGCCCAGACAGTAGCTGGGTCGCTCGAGCGGCCCAGTGGGTCGCTCGAGCGGACTGGGCCTGCCCAGTCCAGCCCGGCAGTGCAGAATTTGGCATTTTTTCCTTCTTTTGAGCTCCTTTTTTATTCTTTTCCTTCATACACCCTTCCACAATGACTTGGGCTCTTTCATGACCTTCCAAACTCACCAAATCACCATAATTTAGCAATCAAATTAATCAATTACAACCCTTTTAAAAACAATCAAAGTTGTCTCCCTTTCTTTTGAACCCAAACACTTAACACAAAGAGATCAAATTTTTCTAAATGACCAAGACAAAAGCAAGCTTCTAATACATGGTAAAACCATAACATAAATGGAAATCCACATAACATTAATTCCTTCATTCAAAGCAAATCCATAAATCATAAAGGATTAGAACATAATGAGCAAAAAGCCATGAAACCAAACAAGAATATGAAAACATCATATTAATTGAAGATTCCACTTGCCTCAAGCCATAATGAAAGCTAAGATGCTCTTCAAACCATGCTCTAGGGTCTCAAGCTCCCAAAATCACAAAACCCCCAAAATAGCTCATGAATAAACCCTAAAAATCAATACATTGCAAATCTCAAAGAAAGTCTTTGCATATATGAGAAAAATACTCCAAAGGGTTTGGAAAACCAAGACCTCATGAAAAGAAAACCATTGCTAACCTTTGGGTGATCCAAACAAGAAGAAGGGCTTAGATGAGAGCCTTGCTCTACCTCAAAGATCTTGAAAATAGGGTCTTTGGAATGCTTGAGAGATGAGGAAGAAGAAGGTGTGATCAAACCTCCCCTTGGCACACAAGAAGAGAGCTTGCAAAAAGGAGAGAGAGATGGCTGGAAAGGAAGGAGCCCTCTCCCTCAGCCAAAAGTTGCTGGAAACGAAAAATGAAGGAGAAGAGATGGGTTCCCCTTCTTATAAGATGGGTTTTGTGGGCCCCAATCTTCACAAGGCTGAAACTCACATTTGCGGGCCCCGAATGAAAATGACGAAGAAGACAAAAACGATCAGCGAAATATCTACTTTCCAAAAAGTATATTTTCCCCAAATTCTGAAATTTTCGAAATTTATGGACAGATTTAGTGAAAATGCCATTTTTGCCCATTTTTTCTCGAAAAAACGTGATTTTTGAGCATCAAATCTAAATGGTCAAAACATGAAAGTTGTTAAACTTCATAAAATGAGTCAAAATACACCAAATTCAGAATTTTTAGAAATCGAAAGTAATTTCTCATAAAAATACATATCATATAAATCGGGTCAAACCAAAGTCAACGGTCCTAAAAAAATCTCCAAGGTTATGGAAAAATCCAGTCGAACTCAAAAACAAGGTCAAACTAAATCAAATCTCGCTTAAAAAGCTAAACCACGATTAAGACAATACTAAACAAAAGGACTGGGGGTCGGGATCTTACAGAGCCTGCTACAAGCGTACCTCGTCGATCTTCTAGATCTTCTAATCCGGCCGTTCAGCAGGCCTTTGAGAAGGTCCAGTATGTTGAGAGAAATCTGGAAGAGTGCGACTCCCTCAACAGAGATGAGATGAGGCAGCGACTGATCACTCTCAAGGGAGAGGAATTCTATAAGATCATGGTAAGCAGTCGTCCATGGGTGATGGAAGATCAGAGCGTTTTGCCCAAGCCTACCTTCTTCTTTGGTGATGCAGTCCCTGATGACATGACATACCAGAGGAGATGTTTTTAGTTTTCTTTCACAGCAGATGGTGAGAAGAAGACTGTTGCTACCCGGTCGACGTTTGATCGCACCGTCTCGATCATGAGCCTTGCCCCCACGTGCTCTAAGAGGGAAGACCCTCCAAGCTGGGTGAGAAGGAAAAATGTAATCAAGACCGGGGTTTTTGTTGGCGGTTCTCCTGGATATACGGAGAGGTCGCCTGTTGACATGGATCTGTTGATGCCATCCAGCGGCTACCAGGGCTCTGATTATCCGTCGGTCGATTTGAGACCGGTGGGCCTTGGTATTTTCAGCGGTGACGGCAACAATTGGATCAAGCCTTTCCGACTTCGTGGCCGCTTCAATGCTGACTCCGAGTGGAAGTCGTGGACTGATCGCGTCCTGCTGATTGGTGGCGCCGTTTTGAAGGAAGCCGGGATTTTTGATGCGGTCCGCGCCTTTAGGGAGACCGTGATCTTTTCCGACGAGGCCTTCATGGCTATGCTGGAATCATTCCTCCCACAAACCAATACCTTCGTTGTGACGAATGGTGAGATTGGTTTTTCTTTGAAGGAGCTGAGCGCCATTACTGGATTGCCCATCCTCGGGAAACTCTATGAGGAGTTTATGCCGATTGACAGCGTCCTTGAGGGGTAGTCTGAGGAGTTCAGGCTTCTGTACTTTCAGCTCGTCGCCTTCTATGATTTTTTGAAGGAGAAGGAGGGTTTGAAAGTTAGATCCAGCAGTTGGAAGAGTTTTAACTCTTCATTCCCCAATTTTTCTGATAGCAGGGAGTCTTCTGATAGCGTGACCCAAGAAGCCGGAGGTCAGGATCCAAGTTCAAAGAAGATCTTGGCCATGCAAGAAGAGTTGAGAGATTTCTGTGCAAGTACAAACGCCATATGTCCTGACATTGCACTGCGGAGAGATCTCGCTGTTTACCTCACTTATTGGCTTGGTGAGGCTGTTTTTGCTGGAGGAGATGGAACGCAAATAAGGCCGCATTGTATTTTTCCGGCTTGTCAGATGGCGTTTGGAGAGCAGCTTGCTTTGGTGCCAGCTCTTTACTCCTACCTGTGTACCGAACTGCAGGCTGCTGTTTTTTTGGTTCGGCTTGGGCTTCCCATGAATAGGGTATTTTCAGCCCACATCTTTTATTCGTGGTATGTGTACCACTGTCCTGGCTTCCACCGGCTGGGTGCTGCACAGGATGATGATCCTCTGATGATTCGACTGGCTAAGGGCAAAGCCGTGTCCGAATCACTTTTGTTTGCCCGCATGAGGATCCGACGGTTCAGGGACGTCGAGATGGGTGTCACGCCCCGAAACCGGGACCTGCAGCGAACCGATCTCGGGGTGCGAAATTTTGGAATAATTTGAAACTTTTTGTTATAGTTCCCAAGATCCGCGTGAATGAGGATAAACACATCCCAACACAATCAGAGTATATTTTTCGCGGAAGCTAAACATGGTGTTACGACCCGGAATCCGTGGCCATCGGGTTCCGTGTCGCACGCAACCAATTCCATAAAGCCATCATAAACAGACTGGCATAAATCATAAATCACAATACACTGAGCTGGTAGTAACAAATCTATTATTTCCCAAATATTCAAGTTACAATTAACAGATGTCTTAATTACAAACCCAAAAGAAAAAGGCTGATAAAGCCATACAAAAATATACAGCTAAGTAGAAATACTACCCCAACATTTCAATACGAACTCTGGTGCCAAACTTGACATCTAGATGATATCAACGGGCAGCCTCTCACGTCAGACCGGCGGTCCCACCGCCTCCTCTGATCAAACACCTACAAACAGAAAAGAGAAGAAACTGGCACCAAACAAAAAGGGTCAGACACGACGGTCTGGCAAGCAAATCAACAAATAATATGAATAAAAGGAACATACATAAAACCAGACGAGATCATCGTAAAACCGGATAAACAGTCTAAACAATAATGACAATAAAACATGCTAAAACAATCGAAAGTCCAAACATAAATATCAAGACGAATAAACGAGCAATCTCTAAAGCATAAATGTCTCGAAAAGATACCCACCTAAGCAAGGCATTTAATAATTAGAAATACATTTAAAAACTGAATAGTAGAAACAATACGATAAAGGTCGATATCTTAAACATTAAACAAATCAAAGCATAGAAAGCATAACCGACAATAATCATAAACTAAAGTAATATGCGGATAAAACCTAGGCGACCACCAATAGCTAAATCCTCCTATTACCGAAGTGATAAGAGCAGACAGAGCGTAGCCACTGAACGTGGTACTAAACAGAGGATCAGAACCGTAGCCATACAAATGGGACCGGCAGATCGAAGTATCAGAACCGTAGCCATACAAATGGGACCGGCAGATAATTACCGTTGCCATGGTCGGTACAGACGGAATCCAAGCTGCAGCTGGCGGACAGAGTAAAGATCCCAAGCCGGGTGATCAGCCCGACAAGGTGACCTAAGCCTAGTGGTGCCTTTAGTTTTCAAAACTCGAACGGATACAAATCTAACATAATACTAATCCCTTTGGCTCAGGGGCTCGCACCACATAGCTCTGGCCCCGTCTTGCCTCGGGGTTTTGTTTTCGAAGTCATAGCCTCTTTGGCTCATGGGCTCGCACCACATAGCTCTGGCCCAGTCTTGCCTCGAGGGTTTTATTTTCGAATGCGAGTCTTATCAAAACAATAATCTCATCGAAGAAATCCCGAATGTGTCGAACATACTCCAAATCTCTTTTCAAATCGAATCGGAGAAAACATACGAATATCTATGGTAAACCGTTCAAATACGCATCGAGGTGATTTGTATAAAATCATACGCGCAACCCTTTCGAACATGGGAAGACACATGATTTTATGACAAATCATCGATGCTATTTAAGTCAGTCCACCAAAGAAAACAAATACAAATACTAATACAAATACAAATACATTTTTCTGACTTGAAATGGAATGGAATTATGTAGGATGACTTAATGATTTACCAAGGAACCATCTCAATGCACAACTGTCATTTAAACATTGATTAGTAAAGAGCGCGTTTGATGCCAATGAAAATCCATAATATTTAAATGATAGAGTGTGCATTGAGACTCAGACGATTCCCGGATAATTTTACATACTTTCATTCTCTCATTGGTCCCATTCCCATTTCACAAATTTCCAACTGTCAAAGTAATGTCAAAACTCTTCAAAACAGGCCCATAGCTGGCCTTAATTCAAGTCCAAAATAGCCTACTTATTTAGCTCAAAATATCCCTTTTTAAACAAGGCCTAAACCATTATTAAAACAGTCCAAACACTAAGCTTGATTGGCCCACAAAACACATTTCAAAAACAGCCCAAAGCTAAACATTGATTGGCCCACAAAACATATGTTTAAAACAACCCAAAACTGAACTTGAATTGCCCACAAAACAAGTCTTAAAACAGTCCACAACTGATCTTAAAAACGACCCAAAACTGATTTGAATCAGGCCCACAAACTGATTTTTAAACAGCCCAAAAACTGATTTTTAATCAGGCCCAAGGAACAAGTTTTAAAACCAATCCAAACTAACTATAAAACAGGCCCACCAACCAAAATTCTAAAACAGCCCACAAAACTATCATTAAAAACAGTCGAATGTCAGGCCCAAGATGACCCAACATCAGATTTTACACTGGCCCAAAAATGACTTTGGATGGCCCAAAGAAACCCCAACAAACTGGCCCACAAAATCCTCGAAATAGGCCCAGACCCGAGCCCAGACTGAGCTGGGCTCGCTCGAGCGGACCCAGGCCCGCTCGAGCGGACCCAGACAGAAGCTGGTCGCTCGAGCGACCACAGAGTGGGTCGCTCGAGCGGACCCAGACAGTGCCTGGTCCGCTCGAGCGACCCAGTGGGTCGCTCGAGCGGACTGGGCCTGCCCAGTCCAGCCCGAGTGCACATTTTTTTGCATTTTTTCCCTTTTTTTCTTGATTCTCTTGATTCCTTTTCCTTCATACTGATTTCCATGAATTGTTGGGCCCTTCCTTGACCTTCCAAACACATCAAAACCATCCATAAATTGATCCAATTTGATCAAACACAACACTTTTTCAAAGATCAAAGTTTTCCCATACTTAGAACACAACACCATTAATGCAAAGAAATCAAATGGTCAAGTGGCTAAAATGAAACCAAACTCCCAACACATCATAAGAAGCTAGCATAAGTGGAAATCAACATACATTAGTTCATTCATTCAATGTAAATCCATAATTCACAAAGGGTTAGAACATAATGAAGACAAAACCATGAAACCAAACAAGAAACATGTAAACATCATATTAGTTGAAAATTCTACTTGCCTTGAGTCAAGAGAAGATGAAAGACACTCTATGAAAGTCCTCTAATGGCCTCAAGCTTCCAAAATTTCAAAATCCCCAAATAGCTCAAGAGAACCCTAAAAATCCAATCCATTGAAAACCTCCATGAAAACCCTAACAAACGGGTTTAAAACACTCCAAATGGGTAGGAAAACAAGAATCTCAAGAAAGAAATGACATTGCAAACCTTTGGGTGTCCCAAACAAGAAGAAGAGCTTGAAAGATGGGTCTTCTCTAGCTCAATCATCTCAAAAATGGCATCTAGGGGAAGCTTGGAAGATGGGGAAGAAGAAGAGGAGCTCAAATCTCCATTTAGCATCAAAGGAGAAGGGATACATGAGGAGAGAGAAAGGTGGCTGGGAGAAACCCTAACTCCCCCTTTTTGTTGCAGGAAATGAAGAATGGGAGAAGAGAAGAGAGATCCATTGGTTTTATAGAGAGAATGGGCTGGGCCCCATGGGCCCCAAACTCACCAAGGCTAAAACTAAGGTTTGCGGGTCCCGAATGGAAACGACGAAGAAGACAAAAACGATCGGCGAAATATCTACTTTCCAAAAAGTATAATTTCCCCAATTTCTGAAATTTTCGAAATTCATGGACAGATTTCATGTGAAAGGTCAGTTTTGCCCTTTTTCTCGAAAAACGCATTTTCTAACCATCAAATCAAAATGGTCAAAACATGAAAGTTGTTAAACTTCATAAAATAAGTCGAAATACACCAAATCCAGAATTTTTAGAAATCCGAAGTAATTTCCCATAAAAATACAAATCCTAAGGACCGGGTCAAACTAAAGTCAACGGTCTACAAAATCTCCAAGGCAAGGAAAAATCCGGTCAAACTCACAAACGCGGTCAAACTAAATCAAATCTCACTTAAAAAGCTAAACCACGATTAAAACAATGCTAAACAAAAGGATTGGGGTCGGGATCTTACATCCTCCCCCCCTTAGAATCCATTTGGTCCTCCAAATGGCCTAAACCAAATCGAAATCGAAAACCCAAAAAGACAAATGAAAACACTGACACCCTATGCTAGACTTTGGTGACTGAGAGACCCTCTTCTCAAATCTGACGTTGAGATGCACGGTCAACAGCACTCTGATTTGGTTGAAGGCTTCACACTGCTTCACATATCTGCTTGAAAACGTACTTCTCGGACTAAACTGGTGCCCAACACTCCTAAGTATCCATGGTGTCATCTGTCGTTCTCGCACCGGATCAATTCTTCTACTTAATTCGTCAGTCACTGATGGTTCAAGAACTGCAAATTCTGCCTCTTTCTATCACTTGGAATTTCTGTGGCTTAAGTCCTACAAACTGTACACGGTGCTCCTGATGCTTGCCTCTTCAGATTTCACTCTCCAAATCTCCTACCATTGACATGTAAAGCCGACCTTGCAAATCCAATCTGTTGTCAATCCCTGAAGAACTGAAACTGTCAATTCGAGTCTTGAATGATGTCGATTCTGTTATAGATCCAACCTTGTCCTCAACTGAACTAATACATATCCGGACATCCATCATCTCTCCAATTCTTACACTTCCAAGCTCCAACTATACTAATACAACTCCTTCCATTCGATGCCAAACAACCCTTTAAATTTTAAACATAATGACCAAAATAATTACTTAGCTAAATTTTTATCATTTCAAATCATAGTAAAAATTGAACTTCCAAATCATCAAATAAAGCTTAATAAATGAGGTTTTTTCAAAGTTTGGACATGAAATAACATTATTCATTTTTGAAATTCATGTTTTTTCATAACTCAACAACCTCAAATTGGGATTTTCAAAAAAATAAATCAAATTCATGTAGTATGACCATACATGAAATTTTGTTGAAATCCATTTCCCAACCAAACATATACAAAGTTTTGAAATCTTTAAGATTTTGAAATGTAGATGTTAACATTTAAGAGAATTAAAACAAGGGCAAAATTTCCAAGATCATTGTAAAACACTATTTTAAGAAGATTAAACGCAACTCCGAAACACAAATCCTTATGTAACTCCTGAAAAGAGTATAATAACATAGTTTTTAATTCAAAATAAGCCTCAAAGAAGAAACATAAATCCATTTTTAAACTCTAACAGAATAAACCATAGATATTAATGAAAACATATCAAAGATGAAAACATCAATAAAATCATTTTAAATAAGAAATGGACATCCATAATACTGATGTACTCCCTTGCTGAATCAACTACACCGACTAATTAAGCTGCAAGTTACCGAACTTCTCAACCAAAACCACGACCATGCTCGTCGAATCCGAGGAAATCCATGAGTTCCTTGCACCACTCCAAATCTTACTAACTAAAGTCACTTCTCCCTTCATAAAATCAATAACTGATACGCCTCTTGCAGTCCTTCATCTTGGAAAGATGGTCTGAGTTCCCCCAAAATTCCACATTTACTTACTCTGGTGCGCTGCATGACGATCTTCGATTAACTGAGAGGGGGTCTTCGAACGCTGCTCAAGTTCTACTTTGACTGGCAACTGCACATGTCTTCTCTTACTAACCACAATGGGGGTGCTGAAGGCTGAAAGTCTGCTGACGTTCTCCGAAAACAACATACTAACTCCACGAGGTTCTCAGTCTCCGACACAAGCAAAGATAAAAGACACTGAACAAGAGTATGGAGATTTTAAACTCTCCACCACTAAGGAGGAAATTTGGTCATCCAAATCTCCTAACAACACGAACTAAAAGAAAAGACAGGCAAAATCTCCTAAACTGAAAGAAAAGACGACTCAAATCCAACGAAACAAAGACACGAGAAAACAAATCGACACAATCTAACGAATCCTCACCACACGTCTTAATGTCTCTAGTGTATTTTATTTCCTAGAAACTAACCAGCTCTGATACCAAACCTGTCACGCCCCGAAACCGGGACCTGCAGCGAACCGATCTCGGGGTGCGAAATTTTGGAATAATTTGAAACTTTTTGTTATAGTTCCCAAGATCCGCGTGAATGAGGATAAACACATCCCAACACAATCAGAGTATATTTTTCGCGGAAGCTAAACATGGTGTTACGACCCGGAATCCGTGGCCATCGGGTTCCGTGTCGCACGTGTTGGAAATAGGGTGGGCCTCTAGGATAGGTTTCAAAACTTTTGACCCACTTGACGCAGGGATCAACTATCCATAAGGCTACAAAACCCAATCCAAGATCTATGTCCTCAATCTCAGTCATCATGATCAGTAAATACAATCTATCTAGAAGATAGAAACAGCAACATATAAGCTACAAATAAATCTACAACATGCAAGGAAGTAGATTATACCTTTGGAGCTCGGTTGTGCTCTAATGGAGGAGTTGCGTCTTTCTTTGATGATGAAACGCTTTCACTAATCAAATAGGGATCTCCAAGACCTCTTGATCTTCCACGCTATGACCCGTATCAGATTCTCCTTTTCTCAAGAAGATGGTGGGATCTCCAAGAGAAAACTACTAGGAACTCTAGGGAGGAACTAGAAAGAGAACTAGAAGAGGAAGAGGAGGAAGAACATGTGCAACTATTGCACTTAGAGAGCCTTGGGCGTGAATCCCAATGGAAGGAGCAAGCATGGACGTCCAAGGCATCCTCTCCTCTTATTTATAACTTTTGCAAGTTGTCTCTTCTTTACTAATTACAATAGAAGTCTTACTTCCATTAATTAGTAACTTACCATATCATAATTAGAAGTCTCACTTCAAATATGATTAGTATCTTTCTAATTCCTTTCTAATTAAAATAGAAGTCTCACTTCTACTAAAATTAGTAAGTCTACTATTACCACTATTAGAAGTCTCACTTCTACTAGAAATAGTAACTTTCCTTTTAGAGTTCAACTAGAATTAGATACTTTCTAATAATTGGGCTAGCATGGGGACCACTAGGGATTCCTTAGAAAGCTGGCTCCAACTGGGACTCGCGACCGCACATCTCATGTGTAATCCGGGCCCACAGTTAATTGCAAATAACTCCACTATATAAATGCAATTGAACTCCAGTCTTAGGAATATTACATAGAAGACCCTAAACTTCCACATTATCACAAGTAGACCCCTCTATCAATATCCATGGATCAATTGGACCTGTCTTCCAAACTTGATCCATATCTTATTATCCTTGAGCCCCAATTAATTATAATGATCAATAGGTACCTTTCCAATTAACTCTTAATCGGAATGGGTGCGCACTTACCAATGATAAATCCATTAATTGGCAGAAGGGGATATTAGAGATAGATTCCTTCTTGACTATTGAATGTTCCCACAGCTCTACTACCATGTACCCAAATCACCGAGGTGTTGACCTACAGTTGGCCTCACTCATTGGTGACTCAAAGCAAATGAATAGATAGAAACTTGAGTTCATTAATGTCTCAGGATTGAGAGCCTATTGCTAGGGAATTATGAGAGCAGACCTTAAAATAAAGACAGTGTTTATAAGGTGCTTCTCATGGTCCTTCAATACATCCAATGTACCAACACTATGATCCAGAATCTTCCATTCTGATGATCGAGACAAATCACACTATCTCATAGTGATCAAAGTGCTGCAACCTTGTCAGTATGAGATGTCCAGTCTCATCACTGGTTGTGAAGATATTTAAGTATAAGATTTGTCACACATGTCTCCCGTATGTGGATCTCATCCATACACATGTGTTACATCTAATATACTTGTGGACCCCGGTTCATCTCATGAACCATCATGTCATTCGTATTGGTTATGTGCAAGTATATAATAAATCACCATTCATCTCATGAAAGGAAAGCATGAATATATGAATAAATAAAGAAATTAATCAATTTATTATATCATCTACTGGATTGAGTCCATAAAACTAACAATCTCCCACTTGGGCTCAATGCCAGTTAGAGTTGCATCTCATGCACATCCCTTTTACATATAGCTCAAAGACTTTAGTAGTCAAAGGCTTAGTAAATGGATCTACTTGATTGTCTGCAGAGGCTATCTTAGTGATCGTACATCACCTCTTTGCACAATCTATCTGACCATGTACAACTTCCTCTGTACATGCCTTTTGGCTCTGGGTTATTTGGACTTAATGACTGCCCTACTGTTATCACAGTAAACTGTGATCGGCTGTCCTGCCAAAAATACCACTTCAAATTCCATAAGGAATCTTTTGAGTCAATCTGCTTCCGTAATTGCTTCTCAAGTAATTACAGCATAAACACATACCCAGAAGTTGATTTCCTGGAATCCTGATCTGACTAGAAGTCAGTATCTATGTAACCGACTGGAATCAACTCATCACTGCTATAACTTAACATGTGATCTCTAGTCCTTCTCAAGTATTCGAGAACACATCGTACAGTAGTCAATGATAAAGACCTGGGCTAGACTTTATATCTGCTGACTAGGCGTACTGCGTGATAGATATCCGGTCTAGTACAAAGCATAGGTTACCGTACCAGAACCTTATCTATGTACACATCATTGGGATAAGCCTTATCATCCTATTTTTCCGGTCTCAATGGAAATTGATTCCTAGGATGTACCTGGCTTTTCCAAAGTCTTTTATTATCAAAAGTCTTAGCCAACCAAAACTTTTACTGTTGACGCTATCCCTATGTCAGTCCATGGGAGAAGGATATCGTCGACATATAATACCAAAAAAACTACCCTGCGTTCTTGACTTTTCATTTACACATGACTTATCCGGATTCTGACAAAAATCAAGTGACTTGATTTCCTTGTCAAAATGGATGTTCATGTTTCGGGATACCTGCTTTAATCCATAAATGAACTTATGCAGCCTGCAAAACTCTTTGCACTTGGTTATTACCATCTGGTTGCATCATGTAGATGTTTTCCTCAAGATTGCCATCGTGAGATGCTGTCTTGATATCCATTTGCCAAATCTCGTCACCGAGATGAACCGCAATGGATAAGAGTATCCGGATGGAACTCTTCCATCTGGCTCTCATTTTCTTTTGTAGACTCACTTGCACCTAATAGGTTTGCTATTGGCAGGCAAGCCCACAAGTATCCAGACCTGATTAGAGTACAAAGACTCCACCTCAGCTTTCATAGCATCTAACCAACGTCCCAAAACTACGTCATTAACGGCTTTATCATAGTTATAGGGATCTTGTTCCGGTTACACCGGGATTGCCTTGCAAGACTTTCTCTAGACCGAGAACTTGTCAAGGGTCCTGACAATACTCCCACTACGACAAGGCACTGGTGTAACTATTGGGTCAAATATGGGCGGATTTTCTTAAAGTTTGGTTATTCTTGGATTTGGAATTGTTCTTTCTTAAATTTCTTCCAAGATAACCATTTCTAAAGATTTCCAGTTAATCTTATAATCTCCCTCCAGAAGACCGCATTGGTGCTGCGAAGCACTTTTTGCTCTCTGGGATTATAGAGCAACCAACCTTTAGTTCCTTTTTGGGATAGAATATAAACATATATACTTCCGACTTCGATTCCAACTAATCCGTCTTATCCTTCAGCACGTGTGCCAGACAACCCTGAAAACGTTGTAGACTAGGCTTTCGCCTTGTCCATAACTCCCTGGGAGTCTCAAGTATAGACTTAGATGGAATGAGGTTTAGTATATATATTTCAGTTTCCATATCCTAAAATATAGGTAATCCGTAGAAATTCAATCATAGACTTGATCATAGCTAAAAGAGTCTTGTTCCTTCTTTCTGCTACTTCCGTTTTGTTGAGGCAAACTAGGAGCAGACTACTGGGATCAAATCCCATTTTCTGATAAGTATCCCATAAAATTAGCGGAGAGATATTCGCCTCATCGATCTCATCGAAGAGTATTTATACTTTTACCTAATTGCTTTTCCGCTTCCGCTCGAAACTCTTTGAACTATTCAAAAATCTCGGACTTGCGGTGCATAAGGTATATGTATCCATATCTCGAGTAATCATCGGTGAAAGTGATAAAATACTCGTATCAATCTCTCACTCTAATATTATGAGTCCATACACATCAGTAAACACTAACTCCAATAAATCTTTGGCCCGACTGCCCTTAGATGAATAAGGGTCTTTTGGTCATTTTGCCTTCCAGACAGGATTTGCAGATAGGCATTGATTCTACAACCAATGAAGGCAAGATACCATCTTTCACTAGCCTCTTAGGTGCCAAAGTTTGTTGGATTAGATGAAGGTGACTACCTCTTTAATGATGGTCTATTATTAGCATCAGCGTCATGTATCTCATACATTGTGGGAGTTAACAAATAAAAGCCATTGATTACCTTGTCAGAATATATAAGAGTACCGCTCCTCTTTAAGACGATTTAATTACCAAAAGTAACTGAATAACTCTTATTCATCATACTAGAAATTAAAATTCCGTCTTAAAAACGGTACATATAATGTATCTGACAAAATCAACTTAATATCTGAAAATAACTAAGTTACTACTCCTACTGACACTGCTTCTGCCTTGGCTTCCGATCCCAGGTTAATACTGATTTCCCTGTCATTAATCCTCCAGGTTACCTGTAACTCCTACAACATATTACTGATGTAATTAGTTGCACCAAAGTCTACAAACCAAGATTCTGAAGTACTAGTTGAAAAACTATCTTCAGAAATAAATGACTCAATCATACCTGAGGTCTTTTCCTTTGACAGAAATCGTGGACAATTCCTCCTCCAATGTCCTGTCATACCACAGTGGAAACACTTTCCCTTTGCTCCCGTACCCTTGACCTTGGCCATACCACTAGTGGAACCATACTCCACCTTAGGACCTTTGATGACTGATTTCTTCTTGCTATCCCGGTCTTTACCTTTCAGTTTAGACTTAGCAAATGACTTTTCTATCATGAGGGCAGTTGGTCTTTTCTTCATGATTTCCTCAAACACTACCAGCTGGCGA
This sequence comes from Litsea cubeba, assembly GCA_012931725.1. Classification (NCBI taxonomy): domain Eukaryota; kingdom Viridiplantae; phylum Streptophyta; class Magnoliopsida; order Laurales; family Lauraceae; genus Litsea; species Litsea cubeba. The sequence continues at coordinate 36,358,401 of CM022955.1, read as the reverse complement.
GACAGCTCAGCTATGGTCATTTCCAATTTACTATAATTGATCTTGAAATGTTTGAATGAGTCTGGTAGTGATTGAATGATCATGTCGATCTGCGTTTCTGTATCAAACGTAGTCCCCAGTACATCTAACTCATTCAATGCCAACTTCATTTGTAACAAATGTTTTTGTACTGGGGTTCCCTCAGCCATCTTTGTCTCCATCAGCACTTTTAGAGCAGCCTGCCTAGCAGGCCTAACCTGGTCTGCAAACATCTCCTCTAAGTTCGATATAATATCGTATGCTGACTTATAGGATTGATGTTGTTCTTGCAAAACAGTAGACATGGATGCCTGAATAAAACATCTGGCTATCTCATTGTTTTTGGTCCACTTGGTGTAAAAGTTTTTCACAATCTGTGGTGCATCAGGCTCAGGCTCAGGAAGGGGGGGTATTAGAAGGACATATTTGCAACTTGAAGATGTTAAGATAATATCCAGGTTCCTTTTCCAGTCTACATAATTGGATCCCATCAACTTGTTCTGGTTGAGGATGGTCGCAAGTGGATTGAAAGTATTCGAATTCATGCTGTATAAATTAAAGCACATAACCATACATTCAATGAAAGAATATAAATGACATTAGGGTTTAGTATTCTACCAAATTCATGTGGGAATCCTCATAAGCACTGAATTTAGAATACATCGGAATCCCAATCCCCTAGGGCATGCCTCCTTGGGGAGTGCAAATGCCCCATAGATTGGTGCGGATCAAAGTCGTCAAAATTAGGATTAAGACTAACTATCCTTGATCCCCAATCATTCATTATCACCTAGGTATCTCATACCAGATAATGTATGACTCCCGATTTGCTTTGGTCTCTAAAATACATGAGGCAAATCCTTGGGGATACTACATCATTATTTTAGTTAAGTGTGACCCACCAACTAATATTGCATGACAACCGCGATGGGCAGCTCCTCCTTGGGGAGTGAACCCCCACCACGTCTCATCAATATTATCCATAGGAGATCCATATCTAGTAACCAGATAAATAAAAGCCCTCCGTGGGGAACGGCCACTCTCTTGGTGGCGCGAGGCTAATACTTTCCTTACAATGGACCTATGGTGGAAAACCATGGGGATTTATCAATTTAAATGCCCCGCTCCCACTTAATATTTTAGAATTGAGGATTTCCTTTTAAGGTATTAGGGCCCACATATATAAATATATGAATCATCAAATCATCTCATGATGTGATTTAATATTGGTTCCAAGTCAAGTTATTTTAAGGAAAGTCCAGTTTCTTAAATTAGTGTTACCAATGTGTCCATCTCATGGGACATCAACACTAATTAGAACTCTTTCCAAAAATTAATTTGATTTGACCAATATTATTAACTTGCTATGTTTGGATCAGATTTGGAAACATTCTAAATAAAGCATGTTGGAATTTGAAGATGCATTGAGTTGAATCTTGAAGCATTGGTGTGTTTGGTGTCTCAAGCATCAAATTGTATTGGAATTGTTGGCAACACTTGGAACTTCAACACAGACACTTGGAACATGTTGACATCATAGAGCCTTTTTAGAACAATAAACTCCCCTTGGATCATGATCTTCTCATTCACTATCTTGATACCAATTTTCATTCCAATCTTCCATCTTCCTCATGCTATCATATTTCCATCTTCTTAGCATAAGACTAACTTCAACATGCATATAGTCTTTCCTTGCATAATCTTCTCAGCATAACTTGATACCAATCTCCAGATAACCTTCTCAAGATGACATGCATATCAACCTTTCCATGCATAATCTTCTCCCCCTTTGACAATAATTCCAAAGGGACCAATCTAGGAGCAAATAAGATATTCAACGAATTCATTGCTCCCCCTTTCTGGCACATCTCCTAAGGTGTAGGAGAGTGAGTAACTCCTAATTTCTTTCGGAGATACTCGAAGACTTCCTTTGGCAAAGGTTTTGTGAAGATATCAGCCACTTGCTCAGTAGTAGGAACGTATTCCAACTTTACCTCACCATCTGCAACTTTATCCTTGAGAAAGGTCTTGAACATTACCCTCGTTTGCTTTCCCTTTTGACAAGAGTCACAAATGGGGTTTGAAGGCTTTTCAACTGTAGCCATACCTCTAACAGCCTTTGAATTGCAAATCTTTGACATGTTGCCAAAGTTTAGATGCCCAAGGTGTTTGTGCCACAACCAACTCTCTTCTGACCGACTCAATAAGCATGTCTTTTCAGCTCCATCTGACAAGGTGTAAAGATTTCCAGCTGTCCTTGACCCAGTAGCCACTGTTTTGCCGTTGCTACACTTCTTGATAGCAAACCCATTCTTTGTAAAAACAATTTCGTGGCCCTTATCACAGATCTGGCTCACACTCAACAGATTGTGTCTCAATCCAGACACATATAAGACCTCTTCAGATCTGATCTTGTTTGCCATCAGCTGAACAACACCTTTTCCAACAATTTTGGCACCATCATTGTTACCAAACTTTACCGAACCACCTTCATAGTGCTGTAACTTGATGAATTTTTCTTTATCACCAGTCATATGACTCGAACAGCCACTATCAAGGACCCATGGTGCTGTCTTCTTTTGTGCATTGTAAGCGGTTTGCACAATGAGAGATTCCTTGCCTTTTTCTGCACTTTTCTTTGCCCTCCAAGTTTTGACTAACTTGGGTTTCTTTTCAACCTGAATTGGTTTAGCAGTAGGCAGCCTACAATCCCTAGCCATGTGTCCAAAATTATGACACTTGTAGCACTCAATATTGTGGCTATTTAGGATTGAGAAAGGGTTCCTTCTCACAACTGGGCTGTTTCTCACATAGAATTTACAATCTGCCCTTCTATGTCCATACCTATTGCAATGATAACAATAGCCATAAAATTTGTATCTTTTATATGGCTGGTTAGGCTTCATGTCCTTTCTCACTTGAATGGGCTCTTTTCTAGGCAGTGTGGGCTTCACAGAATTGGAAGGTGTAGTAACTTGCTTTACAAACACCGTCTCTACAGAAGGTGTAACCTTAGAAGATTCTCCATTCTCAAATCCTATTCCAAATCTGAAGTGAGGGGGTCTTTGAACTTTCAAAATTTCATTCAGTTTCAATGTACCATTGATAGCTTGAAACTCCTTGAGCTTTTGTTTCATTTGCATATTTTCAGTCCTTGCTCCAAGGATTTCATTCTCAAGTTTCATCACTTCCTCAGTTTTGGTACAGATTTGTATTTCTAGGACATCTACCATTCTTTTATACTCTTCTAATTCAGTTTTCAAAGCAATAACTGAAATTTCAGATTCATGAAGAAGTTTCAGATTTTTCTTACTTGATCTTCGCTCCTTGCTAAGCTCCTCAAGTGCAGCAATGAGCTCTTCTTCAAGATTCACTTCAGCCTCCTCTTCGTTTTCCAGCTCTTGCTCATTGTCTTCTTCAATAGTAACCATGAAGAGTGCTTCAGTCGCCTCGACTGATTCATCATCGTCCGAAGATTCAGACGTGCTGTCATTATGCTGACTGATGAAGCTCTTTGCTTTGCCCTTCTTTCTGAAATTCTTCTTCCATTTACTCTTATCAACATAAGAGTCATTATCATTGTCTTCTTTCAGCGGGCACTTCGCAGCAAAGTGGCCAACACCGCCACAATTGAAGCATTTAAAGGGTAGCTTCCCTTTATACTTGCCATTGCTTCCTTTCTTCAGCCTTCTAATAAATTGAGCCTCAAGCTCATCATCATCAGAATCATGACCAGCAATCTCTTTTGCCTTTTTCTGAACTTTGAAGGCCGCTTCTCTATCCGATGAAGACGTCTTACCTATGCGCATCTCATAGGCAGTGAGAGAACCATGCAGCTCATCCATTGAAAACTCGTTCAGATCTTTGGCTTCTTCTATGGCTGAGACTTTAGAATCAAACCGGGGAAGGAGAGATCTTAGAACCTTTTTGACGATGACTGGTTCTTTAATCTCCTCTCCTAGTCCACGAATGTCATTCGTGACTTCATTCACCCGTTGCATGTAAGAATCAACATTCTCGTTATCCTCCATGTGAAGCGACTCAAATTGGGAGCGATGAGTTTGCAATTTCGCTTCTTTGATCTTCTCATCTCCTTCATGGATGCTTTTCAGCTTATCCCAGATTTCCTTGGCTGTCTTGCATGCTATAACTTTAATCAGCTCGCTGTCAACAAGGCCGCTAAAGAGTGCATTCTGCGCCTTAGAGTCGTTGTCTGCTAACTTCTTCGTTGCAGCATCAGTGGGTACAATGGCAGAATTGTAACCGACTCTGACAGTCTCCCAGACATCATAGCCAAGAGATTTGATGAAGGCCTGCATTCTAATCTTCCAAAAGCTGTAATTAGAACCATCAAACAACGGTGCTTTCATATTCGCTGTGCTGGTTGCCATGTGATTTGACAAAGATCACCCTTAGCGTGTTAAGCTTATCAAGGGAAACCTTACGCTTTGATACCAATTGTTAGATCTCGTGATCACTGAGAGGGGGGGGTGAATCAGTGATCTCTTTTAAACAGGTCCTTGCTAACAACAATTCAAATCAAACCACACAATTGACACCAGATTTTACGTGGTTCACCAAAAGGCTACGTCCACGGTTCAATCCCGTCCGAACAACAATCCGGTACAGGTCTGAATCTTATTTAGTCGCACCGACGACAAAGAGCACCAACCCTTAAATTCAGATAGCACCAACTATCTAGGAAGCACCGACTCCCTTAGGTTTCAGATAGCACCAACTATCTAGGAAGCACCGACTCCCTTAGGTTTCAGATAGCACCAACTATCTAGGAAGCTACAACTCCCTTTACAATTTGTCTGCACCCACAGACAGGATCACCAAACCCCAAAACACCAAGCACCAACTTGATGATTACAGCAAAGAAGATAAACTGATCTACAGCCCTTTCCCCTCTACAATTCTCTCTCTCTCAATCCCTTACAAATAGAAATCTAAAGCATAAAAGAGAGACTTATCTTATGAACGAAAATACCATCTTCATGAGGCTTCAAATTCGTCCACACTTGCTGTAGAAAGTTGCTCCACAACAGCAAGACACAAGCACCTTCTTCTCCAAGCACTCTTCTCTCCAAAACTCTCTCAAACTCTTCTTTCTTTGATGCTTGTTATTGAAAACGAGATTAGGAGTGTTTATATAGGTTTTAGCAACCCCAAAGAGTGTCCAAAATAGGCTACAATTCGTTTAGAAAGAGTCCCAAACGAATTACAAAAAATTCCTAACTTTTAGCAAAAGACTTCTAATTCTGCGTTACTTGCTGTCTGTGTGTGCTCGGTCGACATCATACTGTGCTCGGTCGACCGGGTGAACTGGGCGCCTGACGAACTTTCAAAAAGTTGTAAGTTGTCAAATTCTGGAACCCGAGCTCGGTCGACATCCTGGAAGCCTCGGTCGACCGCGTGCATGCTCGGTTGACCGCACCAGGAGCTGGGTCGACCGGATGACCTCTGTGTCAAAAAATAACTGTAAGCTCTGATTTTGCACTTTCTTCATGCTCGGTCGACCGGCCAGGGAGCTCGGTCGACCGGGTACACTGCACCAGGAAAAACTGATTTTTCTTCACTGTTTTCCTTTTTCATTCTTCTTGAGCTCTATCACTTCCACTCTTTCAACACATGATTGAGACATAGTGTTGACAATAATTCCAATACAATTTGATGCTTGAGACACCAAACACACCAATGCTTCAAGATTCAACTCAATGCATCTTCAAATTCCAACAATCTCCCCCTTTGGAATTGTTGGCAACACTTGGAACTTCAACACAGACACTTGGAACATGTTGACATCATAGAGCCTTTTTAGAACAATAAACTCCCCTTGGATCATGATCTTCTCATTCACTATCTTGATACCAATTTTCATTCCAATCTTCCATCTTCCTCATGCTATCATATTTCCATCTTCTTAGCATAAGACTAACTTCAACATGCATATAGTCTTTCCTTGCATAATCTTCTCAGCATAACTTGATACCAATCTCCAGATAACCTTCTCAAGATGACATGCATATCAACCTTTCCATGCATAATCTTCTCCCCCTTTGACAATAATTCCAAAGGGACCAATCTAGGAGCAAATAAGATATTCAACGAATTCATTGCGGTCCTTGCTAACAAAGCATTCAACTATAAATAGAAAATGCTAAAATTAGAAACTAGTCCTCTCCTCCACATGGCCCATGCGGAATAGACTTCTTGGACTTCTAGACTTTCCAAAAATTTGGATTCCTCAAACACTTTGGGAAACTCCAAAACACCTTTGGTAATCTTCAAACTCTTTGATTAGGAGTCCAACTTCACTTTCCTTCTTAGTCTCGGACATCGCCAGAATTTACAAATTTAGAAAATTACATAATTCCTATGTCTCTACGATGAGACTTACATGATAATCTATTAATGGAAATAAAGAAGGCTCATAGGGAATTTCACCATGCCTTGTCCTCAACCGGGAAAACAAGGAAACCATGATGCCCTTTACAACTTGCCAAAAATAAACATTCAACCATAAAAGAAAGTAAAAAGACTTGTGGGCCATATGGAGAGGACATGATAACCTGCATGTTAGTATCTCATACCAGCAAAGCAACTCACAAAGCCGGGTTACCAAACAATAATGGAAAGACAGGATGCCAAATATTGCCACTACTATGATTCATGCCCCCTACGCAGAGGGGGTCCGGGGGTGTCCCCCGGCGGGGTTCGAGCTGCCCGGTCAGCTCGCGGGGGCCCAGGGGGGCAGCGCCCCCGGCGGGGGCCAGGGGGCAGCGCCCCCGAAACAAAAACAAAAATTGAGATCTCATATGTCAGTATGTTCGGTCGACCTGCCAGAGGGCTCGGTCGACCGGCCTCAGTGTCTTCGGTCGACCGGACAGAGGGCTCGGTCGACCTGCCTGACGGAAATCTGCAAGTTGGGTTTTTTGTATTTCGTGTCCAACCATCTCCAAAACTCTTCTGAAGATTTCCAATGGCTTCCTACCATCATTCCATCATTGTTAGACCCTTTTGTGACTATCGAAACATGGACTTACTAATTATCCAAGCAAAACCATTAAAACTGATCCGTACATAGCCCTTGATCTATCCTCTTCGCATCTCATGTAAAGATTAGATCAAGCTTACTGATCTAACATGATAAGAGATGAGGTAAGGCTCTGATACCAATTGTTGGAAATAGGGTGGGCCTCTAGGATAGGTTTCAAAACTTTTGACCCACTTGACGCAGGGATCAACTATCCATAAGGCTACAAAACCCAATCCAAGATCTATGTCCTCAATCTCAGTCATCATGATCAGTAAATACAATCTATCTAGAAGATAGAAACAGCAACATATAAGCTACAAATAAATCTACAACATGCAAGGAAGTAGATTATACCTTTGGAGCTCGGTTGTGCTCTAATGGAGGAGTTGCGTCTTTCTTTGATGATGAAACGCTTTCACTAATCAAATAGGGATCTCCAAGACCTCTTGATCTTCCACGCTATGACCCGTATCAGATTCTCCTTTTCTCAAGAAGATGGTGGGATCTCCAAGAGAAAACTACTAGGAACTCTAGGGAGGAACTAGAAAGAGAACTAGAAGAGGAAGAGGAGGAAGAACATGTGCAACTATTGCACTTAGAGAGCCTTGGGCGTGAATCCCAATGGAAGGAGCAAGCATGGACGTCCAAGGCATCCTCTCCTCTTATTTATAACTTTTGCAAGTTGTCTCTTCTTTACTAATTACAATAGAAGTCTTACTTCCATTAATTAGTAACTTACCATATCATAATTAGAAGTCTCACTTCAAATATGATTAGTATCTTTCTAATTCCTTTCTAATTAAAATAGAAGTCTCACTTCTACTAAAATTAGTAAGTCTACTATTACCACTATTAGAAGTCTCACTTCTACTAGAAATAGTAACTTTCCTTTTAGAGTTCAACTAGAATTAGATACTTTCTAATAATTGGGCTAGCGTGGGGACCACTAGGGATTCCTTAGAAAGCTGGCTCCAACTGGGACTCGCGACCGCACATCTCATGTGTAATCCGGGCCCACAGTTAATTGCAAATAACTCCACTATATAAATGCAATTGAACTCCAGTCTTAGGAATATTACATAGAAGACCCTAAACTTCCACAATATCACAAGTAGACCCCTCTATCAATATCCATGGATCAATTGGACCTGTCTTCCAAACTTGATCCATATCTTATTATCCTTGAGCCCCAATTAATTATAATGATCAATAGGTACCATTCCAATTAACTCTTAATCGGAATGGGTGCGCACTTACCAATGATAAATCCATTAATTGGCAGAAGGGGATATTAGAGATAGATTCCTTCTTGACTATTGAATGTTCCCACAGCTCTACTACCATGTACCCAAATCACCGAGGTGTTGACCTACAGTTGGCCTCACTCATTGGTGACTCAAAGCAAATGAATAGATAGAAACTTGAGTTCATTAATGTCTCAGGATTGAGAGCCTATTGCTAGGGAATTATGAGAGCAGACCTTAAAATAAAGACAGTGTTTATAAGGTGCTTCTCATGGTCCTTCAATACATCCAATGTACCAACACTATGATCCAGAATCTTCCATTCTGATGATCGAGACAAATCACACTATCTCATAGTGATCAAAGTGCTGCAACCTTGTCAGTATGAGATGTCCAGTCTCATCACTGGTTGTGAAGATATTTAAGTATAAGATTTGTCACACATGTCTCCCGTATGTGGATCTCATCCATACACATGTGTTACATCTAATATACTTGTGGACCCCCGGTTCATCTCATGAACCATCATGTCATTCGTATTTGTTATGTGCAAGTATATAATAAATCACCATTCATCTCATGAAAGGAAAGCATGAATATATGAATAAATAAAGAAATTAATCAATTTATTATATCATCTACTGGATTGAGTCCATAAAACTAACACCTCTAGGATAGGTTTCAAAACTTTTGACCCACTTGACGTAGGGATCAACTATCCATAAGGCTATAAAACCCAATCCAAGATCTATGTCCTCAATCTCAGTCATCATGATCAGTAAATACAATCTATCTAGAAGATAGAAACAGCAACATATAAGCTACAAATAAATCTACAACATGCAAGGAAGTAGATTATACCTTTGGAGCTCGGTTGTGCTCTAATGGAGGAGTTGCGTCTTTCTTTGATGATGAAACGCTTTCACTAATCAAATAGGGATCTCCAAGACCTCTTGATCTTCCACGCTATGACCCGTATCAGATTCTCCTTTTCTCAAGAAGATGGTGGGATCTCCAAGAGAAAACTACTAGGAACTCTAGGGAGGAACTAGAAAGAGAACTAGAAGAGGAAGAGGAGGAAGAACATGTGCAACTATTGCACTTAGAGAGCCTTGGGCGTGAATCCCAATGGAAGGAGCAAGCATGGACGTCCAAGGCATCCTCTCCTCTTATTTATAACTTTTGCAAGTTGTCTCTTCTTTACTAATTACAATAGAAGTCTTACTTCCATTAATTAGTAACTTACCATATCATAATTAGAAGTCTCACTTCAAATATGATTAGTATCTTTCTAATTCCTTTCTAATATGAATCCTCACCACACGTCTTAATGTCTCTAGTGTATTTTATTTCCTAGAAACTAACCAGCTCTGATACCAAACCTGTCACGCCCCGAAACCGGGACCTGCAGCGAACCGATCTCGGGGTGCGAAATTTTGGAATAATTTGAAACTTTTTGTTATAGTTCCCAAGATCCGCGTGAATGAGGATAAACACATCCCAACACAATCAGAGTATATTTTTCGCGGAAGCTAAACATGGTGTTACGACCCGGAATCCGTGGCCATCGGGTTCCGTGTCGCACGCAACCAATTCCATAAAGCCATCATAAACAGACTGGCATAAATCATAAATCACAATACACTGAGCTGGTAGTAACAAATCTATTATTTCCCAAATATTCAAGTTACAATTAACAGATGTCTTAATTACAAACCCAAAAGAAAAAGGCTGATAAAGCCATACAAAAATATACAGCTAAGTAGAAATACTACCCCAACATTTCAATACGAACTCTGGTGCCAAACTTGACATCTAGATGATATCAACGGGCAGCCTCTCACGTCAGACCGGCGGTCCCACCGCCTCCTCTGATCAAACACCTACAAACAGAAAAGAGAAGAAACTGGCACCAAACAAAAAGGGTCAGACACGACGGTCTGGCAAGCAAATCAACAAATAATATGAATAAAAGGAACATACATAAAACCAGACGAGATCATCGTAAAACCGGATAAACAGTCTAAACAATAATGACAATAAAACATGCTAAAACAATCGAAAGTCCAAACATAAATATCAAGACGAATAAACGAGCAATCTCTAAAGCATAAATGTCTCGAAAAGATACCCACCTAAGCAAGGCATTTAATAATTAGAAATACATTTAAAAAACTGAATAGTAGAAACAATACGATAAAGGTCGATATCTTAAACATTAAACAAATCAAAGCATAGAAAGCATAACCGACAATAATCATAAACTAAAGTAATATGCGGATAAAACCTAGGCGACCACCAATAGCTAAATCCTCCTATTACCGAAGTGATAAGAGCAGACAGAGCGTAGCCACTGAACGTGGTACTAAACAGAGGATCAGAACCGTAGCCATACAAATGGGACCGGCAGATCGAAGTATCAGAACCGTAGCCATACAAATGGGACCGGCAGATAATTACCGTTGCCATGGTCGGTACAGACGGAATCCAAGCTGCAGCTGGCGGACAGAGTAAAGATCCCAAGCCGGGTGATCAGCCCGACAAGGTGACCTAAGCCTAGTGGTGCCTTTAGTTTTCAAAACTCGAACGGATACAAATCTAACATAATACTAATCCCTTTGGCTCAGGGGCTCGCACCACATAGCTCTGGCCCCGTCTTGCCTCGGGGTTTTGTTTTCGAAGTCATAGCCTCTTTGGCTCATGGGCTCGCACCACATAGCTCTGGCCCAGTCTTGCCTCGAGGGTTTTATTTTCGAATGCGAGTCTTATCAAAACAATAATCTCATCGAAGAAATCCCGAATGTGTCGAACATACTCCAAATCTCTTTTCAAATCGAATCGGAGAAAACATACGAATATCTATGGTAAACCGTTCAAATACGCATCGAGGTGATTTGTATAAAATCATACGCGCAACCCTTTCGAACATGGGAAGACACATGATTTTATGACAAATCATCGATGCTATTTAAGTCAGTCCACCAAAGAAAACAAATACAAATACTAATACAAATACAAATACATTTTTCTGACTTGAAATGGAATGGAATTATGTAGGATGACTTAATGATTTACCAAGGAACCATCTCAATGCACAACTGTCATTTAAACATTGATTAGTAAAGAGCGCGTTTGATGCCAATGAAAATCCATAATATTTAAATGATAAAGTGTGCATTGAGACTCAGACGATTCCCGGATAATTTTACATACTTTCATTCTCTCATTGGTCCCATTCCCATTTCACAAATTTCCAAGTGTCAAAGTAATGTCAAAACTCTTCAAAACAGGCCCATAGCTGGCCTTAATTCAAGTCCAAAATAGCCTACTTATTTAGCTCAAAATATCCCTTTTTAAACAAGGCCTAAACCATTATTAAAACAGTCCAAACACTAAGCTTGATTGGCCCACAAAACACATTTCAAAAACAGCCCAAAGCTAAACATTGATTGGCCCACAAAACATATGTTTAAAACAACCCAAAACTGAACTTGAATTGCCCACAAAACAAGTCTTAAAACAGTCCACAACTGATCTTAAAAACGACCCAAAACTGATTTGAATCAGGCCCACAAACTGATTTTTAAACAGCCCAAAAACTGATTTTTAATCAGGCCCAAGGAACAAGTTTTAAAACCAATCCAAACTAACTATAAAACAGGCCCACCAACCAAAATTCTAAAACAGCCCACAAAACTATCATTAAAAACAGTCGAATGTCAGGCCCAAGATGACCCAACATCAGATTTTACACTGGCCCAAAAACTGACTTTGGATGGCCCAAAGAAACCCCAACAAACTGGCCCACAAAATCCTCGAAATAGGCCCAGACCCGAGCCCAGACTGAGCTGGGCTCGCTCGAGCGGACCCAGGCCCGCTCGAGCGGACCCAGACAGAAGCTGGGTCGCTCGAGCGGACCCAGACAGTGCCTGGTCCGCTCGAGCGACCCAGTGGGTCGCTCGAGCGGACTGGGCCTGCCCAGTCCAGCCCGAGTGCACATTTTTTTGCATTTTTTCCCTTTTTTTCTTGATTCTCTTGATTCCTTTTCCTTCATACTGATTTCCATGAATTGTTGGGCCCTTCCTTGACCTTCCAAACACATCAAAACCATCCATAAATTGATCCAATTTGATCAAACACAACACTTTTTCAAAGATCAAAGTTTTCCCATACTTAGAACACAACACCATTAATGCAAAGAAATCAAATGGTCAAGTGGCTAAAATGAAACCAAACTCCCAACACATCATAAGAAGCTAGCATAAGTGGAAATCAACATACATTAGTTCATTCATTCAATGTAAATCCATAATTCACAAAGGGTTAGAACATAATGAAGACAAAACCATGAAACCAAACAAGAAACATGTAAACATCATATTAGTTGAAAATTCTACTTGCCTTGAGTCAAGAGAAGATGAAAGACACTCTATGAAAGTCCTCTAATGGCCTCAAGCTTCCAAAATTTCAAAATCCCCAAATAGCTCAAGAGAACCCTAAAAATCCAATCCATTGAAAACCTCCATGAAAACCCTAACAAACGGGTTTAAAACACTCCAAATGGGTAGGAAAACAAGAATCTCAAGAAAGAAATGACATTGCAAACCTTTGGGTGTCCCAAACAAGAAGAAGAGCTTGAAAGATGGGTCTTCTCTAGCTCAATCATCTCAAAAATGGCATCTAGGGGAAGCTTGGAAGATGGGGAAGAAGAAGAGGAGCTCAAATCTCCATTTAGCATCAAAGGAGAAGGGATACATGAGGAGAGAGAAAGGTGGCTGGGAGAAACCCTAACTCCCCCTTTTTGTTGCAGGAAATGAAGAATGGGAGAAGAGAAGAGAGATCCATTGGTTTTATAGAGAGAATGGGCTGGGCCCCATGGGCCCCAAACTCACCAAGGCTGAAACTAAGGTTTGCGGGTCCCGAATGGAAACGACGAAGAAGACAAAAACGATCGGCGAAATATCTACTTTCCAAAAAGTATAATTTCCCCAATTTCTGAAATTTTCGAAATTCATGGACAGATTTCATGTGAAAGGTCAGTTTTGCCCTTTTTCTCGAAAAACGCATTTTCTAACCATCAAATCAAAATGGTCAAAACATGAAAGTTGTTAAACTTCATAAAATAAGTCGAAATACACCAAATCCAGAATTTTTAGAAATCCGAAGTAATTTCCCATAAAAATACAAATCCTAAGGACCGGGTCAAACTAAAGTCAACGGTCTACAAAATCTCCAAGGCAAGGAAAAATCCGGTCAAACTCACAAACGCGGTCAAACTAAATCAAATCTCACTTAAAAAGCTAAACCACGATTAAAACAATGCTAAACAAATGGATTGGGGTCGGGATCTTACAATGGGGCAGTCTTCAGTGAAGCTTTCTCTAGAGTTGCGGAAGAAGGCTTTTGATTTTGGTGCCTCCCGAGACTCTACTAGGGCGGGGTCGGGAAGGCATTATTCCTTGACCAATGCAGAGAGAGAGTGGCTTTTCAGCATACGTGTCGGCACGATGGTGTACCGTAGACATCTTTTCGTCGACATCCAGCCGTATGTACCTTCTCGCTTTGCCTTGCAACTGGGCTTTTCTCAAGGCCTTGTTGCAGCGCCTTCAAGCATGGTGAAGCGCTTTGGAGGCTTACAGGACGGGAGAAATGCATGGGCTTTCTATAGTGCTGAAGACACTACAGCCATGATTTCTTATCCTGTGTTGCTGACTTCCCGGACTGCCGGCTTTGCGAAGTGGTTCGCAGAGAGCTTTTCGGCATATCGGGGGCTTTCCAAGGAGCTTGATGTGAAGCTGGCATCTGGAAAAGGCCTTGGAAAGTCGGATGGCGTCCGGCGAGAGGAAGTTTGGGCCTTCCTTTCTGGAGAGAAGCACAAGATAGGCTTTCTCGGTGACCAGGGCGTCATTGGTTCTGAAGCTGTTCGAGAAATACCTGATGAGGCTTTAGAGCAGCTAGAACAGGAGGAAGCCGAACTTGGCGCTTGGATGCAAGCGGCACAGAGGCAAGCTTCCGTGGAGTCTACTGGCAAGAGTAGACCATCCAGTGAGGAGTCAAGTGGGAAACCTGACTCTGACAGCGGGGCAGGTTCCTCTAAGAAGCGAGCCCGCCGGGGTAAGAGGGGGAGGAGTCATCATCGCAGCAAGGGGCAGCATGAGGACTCTCTTAACTTGGAAGTTCCTCTTACTATCAATGAGGATGTGCCAGTGGATGCTGACGAGCCTCCAGAGAAGAGAAGCCGAGAAGAAGAGACCGTCAGTGAAGGTATGATTCTTCCTTTTTCTCTTTCCATTTCTTTTCATGGGATTTTTTTCCATGTTATGATTTGCTTCTTGTTTCTGCTTTTCTCTTTCTTTTTTTAGCAGAGGAAGACTTGATGATGCCTGAGGTTCCGGTCGATGAGGTGGTGACGGATCCTGTCGAGGCACCTGAAGAAGAACCGAGGGACTCTGGAGTGAATCCAGAATCTCCAATTGGTATAACTTCTTTTGCTTTTCTTTTTTTGTGTCTGTGACTTGGTTTGCTAACATTTTTTTTTGTCAGCTGACTTGCCACAGGATTCTGATGACTTTGAACCATCGATGGACGCAAATGTTGATGATGCTTTCGATGAGTTCATGGAGGAAGAGAGTGTTCCGCGAGTCGTTGAAGAAGGTATTTTATAGTTATAACCCTGATAATGATTTTCAAACAGGATTATATTCATACTTTTTTGTGTTTCTTTGGCAAGTTTTGAAGTGACAGAGGAGGATCCGTCGCTTCCAGAGCAAGGGATGCCAGAGGTTGATCCAGAGGTAGAGATTCCTGGGACCAGCTTTGACAATGTTGAGGAGATTCCTCGCGCTGAGATTCCTTCCCGAGCAGGAGTAGCTTCAGCTGGAAAGAGTTCTTTTGTTACTCTTCCAACAGATGATGATGAGTAGCCGACCAACGGAGTTGGGCGAATCTTCAGCTGGGCCATCTCTTCTTTTTGCGAAGAAGGTGGTGATGCGAGTTCTGAGCTCTTGGATTGAGATTCTGTTTTCTGGGCACTTGGAAGCCGGATTTGGCATGATCCAGCATGTGCAGGAGATTCTCAGTGATGCCGAAGAGGCTGGTCTGGATGTACAGGTGCCAGGGCGATCGTTGATAGGATCATTGCACTGGGTGACAAGTGGTTTGAGACCGTAGGTTTGGCTGATGACCAGTTCTTCAAGGAGATGTTCCTGGACCCTACTGATAAGGCTAAGTCTGACCTGGATGAGGCTACAGAAAGCAGGAAGCAGGCAGTCCGAAAGAAGAACTTAGAAGAGCTAACCATCATCGGGCTGACACATGACCTTAACATCCTTGATAGGGAGGTCGATGAGGCCAGGAAACGTCTTGAGCATCTGCAGGCACAGGTCGCTGCCAAGTGGACTGCCATAATAGAGGCTCGTGACAGGGAGAGTGCTCTGATTCACCTGGTTGCAGATGCCAATCGATTTCTTGAAAGGAAATCTGAAGAAAGCGAATGATGGCAAACTGCTCGGGATAAGCTTCCCGGTGTGAAATAAGGGGTACAGCCCACTCCAGCATCTCATGGCAGGTTCCTGAAGAAGCGTGCCTTGGAATCCTTGACGGCTGAGGCTAAAAATTTGCTTGAGGAGCTGAACTCTTGGCTGGAGACCATTTTTGATTGAGCTCCTGTATTTCTTTTTTTTTTACAGAAACCATCCTTCTCTCTTTTTTTGGTACCACTTGTATTTTTTTTTGTACTTATTTTTTTGTAGTGCTTGTGATTACCACATGTATTTTTTGGTACTCTTTTTTTTGTAGTGCTTGTGAACACTTTCTTTTTTTTTGTTACCCCTACGCTCACTTAAATCTTTTTGTGATAAAAGTAATTGCTAAATGGGATGCTCTCTTTTTTTTTTGTTATCCCTACGCTCTTTTTTTTTGTTATCCCTACGCTCACTTGAATCTTTTTGTGATAAAAGTAATTGCTAAATTGGATTTGATCAAAAGGTTGTCATTTTGTGAAAATCTTTTGTCAAATGATTGTTTTGGCATGAAAGCCAGGTTTTTGTTTGTGGCATGGAAGCCAAAAATTTTTTGTGGCATCTATAGCTAGTTTTGGTGGCATTGATAGCCGGTTTGTTTTGTTGCATCTATAGCCGGTTTTTGGTGGCATTGATAGCCTGTTTTGTTTTGGTGGCATTGATAGCCGGTTTTTTTTTTTTTTGAAATCCAAGTTTTTTTGTTTGTGGCATTGATAGCCGGTTTTGTTTTGGTGGCATTGATAGCCGGTTTGTGGCATTTATAGCTTGTTTGGTTTTGGTGGCATTGATAGCCGGTTTGTGGCATTTATAGCCTGTTTTGATGGCATTTATAGCCGATTTGGTTTTCAAAAATGCAAGTATCGACTAAAAGTCGCCTCCCTGCTGAATGTTCTTGCAAGTATTGATGGAATGTCGCATCCTTGCTCATTCGGTTACGAGTATCGATGGAATGTCGCATCCTCGCGGATTTGGGTGCAAGTATCGATGGAATGTCGCATCCTTGCTTTTCAAAAATTTTGGTTTTGCGGGTACTGACTTGATGTCGTTTCCACATGATTTTTGAAATTTGTGGTTTTTTCGAACCTTTGGGTTATGGATATCAACTGAAATGTTGCGTCTCCACAGTTTTGGATTTTGCAAGTATCGACGAAATGTCGCTTCCCTGTGATTTTGGAAGTGTCGAACATGGTTCATATGCTTCCGATTTGTGCGAGTATTGACTAAGCGTCGCTTCCTCGCGGTTTTTTTTTTTTTTGAAAAACCTTTTTTTTTTGTTTAAAGACACGAGGGTCATAAGTTTTGACCTAAAACCATTTTGGCGGTGAAAGGCAGGGTGGAATAGGGTGGAAATCCCTGAATCCGGATTTTGTTTCAAACCATGAATTTTGGGTTCAAGGGTTGAAAATTTTGGTCAAGTTAGGGAAAGGTTCCTAAACCTGGATATTTATTATTTTTTTTTGAACAATGAAACGATGAAAGTAAGCATTGCTTTAAATTTCTAGAAATTTCAACATTTGATATGAAAATTCTAAAAAAAAGGGTGGGTTTAGCGAGCGTGTACCTGGAAACCGGTTTTGGCCGTCCAGGCATTGCTCTTACCCAGTTGGGTAAGTCTTCAAGGGTAGTACCACTTTAAGAACTTGCCGTTGATGGGCAGCATACATCTGTCACCTTCCATGTTTAGGAGTGCGTATGCGCCATTAGAGAAAACCTTGTCGATGACGTAGGGTCCCTCCCATTTTGGCTCAAATTTGCCATTGGACTTGTGAGCGAAGGCCATTGGTCTTTTTACTGCAAGAACCAAGTCACTCTTTTTGTAGGCGCGTTGCCTGACCTTTTTATCGAAAGATCCTGCCATACGTGCTTGGTAAAGTTCAATGCTTTGTTGAGCTTCGAGCCGTCTCTCATCGAGATTGTCCAGCTCATGGAGTCGCAATTTGACATTGCTTTCTTGAGTCATGTCATTTTGCAAGGATACCCTCAAGGAAGGAATTTGTACTTCCAAGGGTACGACAGCTTCGCATCCATAGACCAAGGAGAATGGTGTGCTATGGGTTGGTCCTCGAACGGTGGTTCGATAGGCCCACAAAGCTTCAGACATTTTGTCGCTCTAGTCTCTTTTGTGACTAGAGACCATTTTTTTGAGGATTTTGCAGAGTGTCTTGTTGAAAGCTTCTGCTAACCCACTTTCTGCCGGATTGTATGGAGTCGAAGGACAGCTTTGGATTTTGTATTTGTCGCAGAACCTGTAGAATCGATGATCCCGAAACTGTGGTCCGTTATCATGGACGAATCTTTTGGGTATGCCGAAACGACAAATGATGTTGGTGCGCAGGAACTGAAGGACTAATGAGGTCTTCATTTCGTTGAACGCAAATGCTTCTGACCACTTGGAGAAATAATCCGTAGCGGCGAAGATGAAGCGATGACCTTTGCTCAAAGGGGGAGAAATAGGACCTATGATGTCCATACCCCAGGCTTCGAAAGGCCATGAGATCGCTATAGGATGCAGCCATTCTGGAGGCATGTGAATGTAATCTCCATGAATTTGGCATTGTTGGCAGCGCTTAGCAAATTGCATTGCGTCAGACACCATGGTAGGCCAGTAATATCCTAACCTTTTTATCTGATCATAGAGCTTAGGTCCAGCCTGATGAGCTCCGCAAAGACCAGCATGAACTTCTTTGAGTGTTTCTTCAGCCTCTTGTTGTGACAAGCAGCGTAGAAGTACTCCGTTGAAGGATTTCCTGTAAAGGATTTTTGAAGGAATATCCAAATGAAAGCTTGGGGTTCGCCTTTGGATGCTTACCCGTTCTTTTGGATCTTCAGGTAGGATTCCGAACATAATGTAATCAATGAACGGATCCCTCCAGTCGCCGATTGAAGTTTGAATGATTGAAATCCGACTTCCGACCACTTGGTGGCATTCAACAACTGCCTGGTGTGTGTTAAGAGGAGGAAGGATTCTTCTTTCGCACACTGTGATTTGCATGTTTTCCCCTTCCTGGATTGCCATGGATGCGGCAAGTCCGGCTAGGGCATCTGCACGTATGTTTTCACCTCTACGAATGTGGGTGATGTGACAGATGTCAAACTTTTGCAGAAGTGATTGTGCCTTGTTGTAGTAAGGCAACAAATCTGGCTTCCTGACTTCAAATTTCTGATTCATCTGGTTGACGATCAGTTGAGAGTCTCCAAAGACTTCCAGCATGGTGATACCGGATTCGATGGCGAGTTCCAATCCTAAGATCAGAGCTTGATATTCAGCTGCATTGTTTGTGCATGGTTCCAGTAGCGAGAAAGCGTGTGGAATCATGTATTTGTCGGGGCTAACAAAGAGGATGCCAACTCCCGAGATCAGCTGTCTTTTTTCATTTGTCCTGGTTGCACCGTCAAAGTACATGTCCCAGGAGGCACTTTGTGAGAAAGTCTCCACATTGTAGACTGGTTCGTCTGGGAGATCATCTCTAAGCGGAGAATCTTTAGGCAATGGATGCTCTGCGAGGAAGTCCGCTAGAGCTTGCCCTTTGATTGCTTTTTGTGGTACATACCTAATATCAAATTGTGACAGAAGGATGGACCATTTTGCCAGTCGAGCATTGAGAGAACCTGCCTTTGTGACAAGGACCTTCGAGAGGTTGACCCTCGAGACCAGGTATACTATGTTGGAAATTAAGTAGTGACGCAGCTTTTGTACGGCAAACATCACTACAAGGCATTCTTTTTCGACTGGAGAGTAGCGATGCTCTGCACCTACTAGCATGCGGCTGAGGTAATATAGAGCAGCTTCTTTTCTTTGATCATTTTCTTGCACAAGCAGAGCTCCCAAAGAGTGATCAAGGGCTCTTGTGTACAAGATGAATGGTTTTCCAGTGGTAGGAGCAGCTAACACTGGAGGTTTTGTCAGGTATGACTTTATGTCTTGGAAAGCAGCTTCACAGTCAGCATCCTAGACAAAGTTTACACCTTTTTTCATTAACCGGGAGAATGGACGGCATTTTCCCGAAAGATTGGAGATGAATCGTCTGATGTAGGCTAATCTCCCTTGAAGCCCTTTGAGTTCTCTCAAGGTTCTTGGAGAGGGCATTTCTAGAATGGCTTTGACTTTTATGGGGTCAAGCTCTATTCCAGCTTTCCGAACTAAGAATCCGAGGAACTTACCCGACGAGACGCCGAAGAAGCATTTCAAAGGATTCATTCGCAGTTTGTGTTTGCGAAGCCGGAGGAAGACTTCTCGAAGGTTTTCGAGATGATCTTCTTTTCTTTTGCTTTTGACGGCGAGGTCATCAACGTAACATTCAACCGTCTTGTGCTGCATATCTTGGAATATTTTCATCATAGCCCTCTGATATGTGGCACCAGCATTTTTCAGACCAAATGGCATGACAGTGTAGCAATACACGCCAAATGGGGTCCGAAAAGATGTATGTTTTTCATCTTCAGGATGCATCTTTATCTGATTGTAGCCAGAGAAACCATCCATGAATGTCATTCGCTCGAATCCACAGGTATTATCAATCATTACCTCTGGTATGGGGAGCGGGAATTCATCTTTAGGGCATGCGCCATTCAGGTCTCTATAGTCAATATAGACCCTGATCTGCCCGTTCTTCTTTGTCACGGGGACAATGTTGGCCAACCATTCAGGATGTTGTTCCTCACGGATGAAGCCGACGTTTTTGAGTTTTTGAACTTCTTGTTCAATTTTATCCATCACATCTGGACGGAATCTTCTTTGGCATTGCTTGACAGGCTTGATGTCTTCTTGAAGATTGAGTTTGTGAACCGCTATTTTGGGGTCTAAGCCTGACATTTCAGCGTAAGACCATGCAAAGCAATCAACGAACTCACGAAGAAAGGCGATATACTCGGGTAACTCATCATCCTTTATATTCTTGCTTATGAATACAGGACGTGGGTTATCTGGTGTTCCCAAGTCTATCTTTTGAACAGGATCTTCTGTTGGAAGGTTCGAAGGTGGTTCCTCCACAATATTTTCGGAGGCTTCCAGCTCAACGAAACCTTCTGGGTTTTCAAAGGCATTTCCAGACCAAGGTTTTGTTCCTTTCCACGGGTCTTCTTGATCGGTAATTTTCCCAAGGCTTGCTATGAGATGATCCCAATCGCCTGTTGAAACCGGGTCGAAGTAGGCTACTTCTTTTGGAGATGAGGGTTCTTCTGGGTCAGAAGACCACACGTCTGTTCCATCGGACAACTCCTCTTCATTTTCGGAGAAATCGTGCCAATTGGATGAGCTTCCTGGATCTTTGTCAGGTGACTCATCAAAGAGATATCCAGGGAGATCGATGTCTTCATGGACTTGAGAAGTTGAGGCTTGGTCAGTATATTGACTTTTAAGCCTTTGTGTCAACTGTCTCAAGGGAGTGTCGGGATCATAACCTAACCCGTGTGAAGACTTTTCTACATAGCCGTAGAGTCTCCAATCTTCCAGCTGGCTTTTGGTCAAGACGGGCCCCAATGGCGTGAGAATACCGCGTCCTTCTCCCAAACCGACTGGGTTTTGAGCGTCAAGCCCATTTTCTTCATAATAGCTTGTGCCACAGAACTGTATAAGGATAGTTGAGGCATACCTTTATTTTGGAAAGGTTCAAGCATGGAGTTTGATGAAGAAGCATCCGATCTATGGAAAAAGATCGGCTTTTCCTTTGCTGAAGTTGCTGGAACAACGAAGGAAGCTGACGTAGGATCTTCTATGTCAGAAGTTATCTCCATTGGAGTGAGAGCAGGCTGAACTTGCTGAGCGTCAGCTTGGCTTGACGATGTGTCGTCTTCTGGCTCTGAATCCGAGTCCGTGTCTTGCATGATAGACACGAAAGAGACAACAAATTTGCCCCCAGGCTTTTGTTTTGCCTTCTTCACTTTAGTTGTGATGACCAAAGGCTTTGAAGATTTGAGGGAAATGATGAAGGGAGTTTGCATGCTCTCTTCAGATTTACCGGATGGTTTGTTTTCTTCCGGTGATTGTTGAGGAGCTTTGCCTTTATCTTTCTGGAGATTTTCGGCAAAGGATGCTGTGTGCTTCTCCTCTTCTTCTTTTTCACCTTCATACATCTGTGAGTCTGCGAAGTGGACTTCTTTACCTTTGAAGGGTTTTCTGTCCGCAAAGACTCGATGTATCATGCCGTCGTCGCCAACAAACTTGATGCATTGATGTAGAGTTGAAGGGACAACACCATTCTCGTGGATCCAAGGGCGTCCGAGAAGGATGTTGTAGCATGAAGGGGTTTTTATTGCATACACTGCGACCTCAGAGATAAGATCACCGATCTGCAATTTGAACCTGATTTTGCCGATAGGCCTTTGAGTACTCCCATCGTATCCAAAGATAGATACAGATGTGTGGCTCAGCTTGCTGGGTGGGATGCCCAACTCTTCAAGAGCCGATGTGGAGATGAGGTTGAGTGCAGAACCTGGGTCGATCTGAACTCTGTGCATAGGCATTTCCTTGATATACCCTGTGAAGTATAGGGGTCGGTTATGCCTGGTTTCTCCAAGTAGGAGGTCGTCCTTTGTGAAGGCGATGGTTGCACTGGCTGCTTTTTTAACCGAGAGGCATTCAATGCATGATTCCTCAGTTTTCTTATTTTCTCCCTTTGAGGAGGCTTCTGAGTTTTTGACCCGGTAATCCATTTCAATTTGGAGGACTTGCGGGGCATATTTGTCGACATCCTCATTCAGCTTTTGTAATTCCGAGATGAGATTATCACGAGTGTGCGGAGACATTCGCAACAAATCTAGGATGTGCAGACGTGCAGGTATGTGCTTGAAGTGTTCAATCAAGTCATACTTGAAAGCCTCCTTAGGGCCTGCATGTTCATCATTGTTGCCACTAGGGGTGCTTACAACATCTTTTCCCGAAGGATTTACATATGTAAAGGAAGATTGGTTGTAATTTTTGTGGTAGTCCCGGCCAGAGCGGGTGCCTCTACCAACTTCGAGAGCTTCTTGAGAAGAGTCTTCGTTTGAAAGATTGTCTTCAGGATCAAGAGGCTGTCGTTTTTCATTTGCTGAGGATGAATCAGCAGCAGAGTTGCCATCCTCAGTGATCCTGTTGCACGGAGCATTTTCCGGGAACAAGTCCTGAACAACATCCAGCAACTTTTCTTCTTCGTTGACTAATTCATCGTCCCAAGCATCAATAACTGGGAATTCTTCAGTCAGGAAGGGTGTAAACTTTGAAGTCACAGTCTCAGGAGAAGAAACCTGAGAGGGTGTCATCTCAGTGAAAGTCACGTGAGACGAGGTGGCTTCAGAAGATACATTGCTAGGCGTCGCCGGAGTGTAAGTGCTCTCATCAGACGATGCTTCGGAAGAGCTATAATCCCGAATTATCACATTACAGGAAGCTCTCACAAGAGACGTTGCCTGATCGGAGTCAGACTCATCCTCGGATGTAAGAGGATCGTCTATCCAGCAATTTTCTCCATTTTCAGGATTTAAGGGAGGATGTACCTGGTGGTCTTCAGGGACTTCAGGCTCTGGATTGCGAGGAGGCTCGTTGACGCGTTCTTGCTCTTGTTCTAGAGCGAGTCGCTGCAAGATCCTTGCATATTCTTCAAGATCAGGCGTGGGAGCCGGATCTTCTTCTTCATCAACTCTTTGTGGCTCAACATGGTTGATTTCCACTGGAGTAATGAGAGGTGCTGGGTCAGCAGCATTTTCTTGTACAGCTTCTTGGTCTTCTTCATCATCAGACCAGGATCCTTGTGGCTGTAGGGGGTTATACCAGATTACTGGCATAAGATGAGACTCAGGAACCCATTCTTCATCGGAGAGATATTCTCCTGTTTCAAGGGACTCCTCCCACTCATCTGTGTAGTTGGATTCGAATCCATCATCGGTGTCGCTGGATTCGTATCCATCAATGGAGACTCCAACTACCGAATTGCAAGAGTATGATGCCTCCTGCAAGGCTTCTTTGAATTGAGGTGGCATGAAATCACTGAGAGTGAATTTCCTTACCCCCTTTGAAGTCTCTGGAAGGGATGTTTTTGTTACCTCCAGTGAAGCGGTAGAGGAAGCCTCTGCCTTTTCTTTGACCTCTAGTTTTGGCTGGGTCTTCTCTTGCCGTTTGAGCTTGAGGAGATGTTTCCTAGCCTGCCTTCGCTGTTGAGCTGTAGGCTTTGTTTTCACGACCTCCCAATTTTCATCTTCCAGGAGATCGGGATGTACCCATATCGGTTGTCCGTCTGGTGTCGGGTAAGGAACCAGTTCCTCGGACGCTTGGATTGAGTTTATCACCTTGAAGGAAGTAGTGATCTTCTTCTTCGGTGATTTTGATGTTTGTCCACATGTCACCATGTTGACGGAGGCAGGCCTATAGTTTTTGTCAAAGGTGATGACTCCGTTTTTTCACATCTCATTTATTTTCTCTCTCACAACGAAGCATTGATTGAGAGGATGCGAGATCATCTGGTGGTATGGACAGTATCGAGGATCGTTGGTTTTGCCAACATCACCCGGTCTTTTTGGTTCAGGCAAGGTGAGCTTGCCGTTTGCCACAAGAGCCCCGAAGATTTCATCAATATCTTCATCAAACGGATATTTCTTCTCTACTCGTTCTTTGAAGGCATCTGAGAGTTCAGGTCTCTTACCAGCAACTTTATTTTCAACTTTCTTTGGTGGCTGAGGAGCTGACTTGGTCTGCACATTGAGAACCTCTTTTTTCTTTGGTTTAGAGGTTGCAATGGCGGTCGGCTCTTTTCTTGATGATTTCTGACTATTGAGGTCTTTAATCACCGTTTCAGCTTCCATGGAAGCTTCTAGGAGTTCTCCCAGGTTTTTTGATTTGTTGCCGATGATCATGGAGCGGATTCTGGCTCTCATGTTGTTTCGGCAAATGTCGACTAGCGACGCTTGTGGCAATACATCAGAGCATTTGTATGCCATTGCTTTCCACTTGTGAATGAAGTCATATGTTGATTCATTCTCCCCCTGTTTTAGGCTGCACAGCTGAGCCATAGTAACGGGATGATCCTCACCTTTGAAGTGAGTCAGGAAGCGTGTCTCTAGCATGGCCCAGTTTTGGATTGAGTCCTCCGGCAGAGTGGAGTACCAATCGAAGGCCGTACCTTTTAGGGTACTTGCGAAGAGGCGGATCTTGAGTGCATCTTGATCCGTGATAGCTCCTGTCAGGATCTTGAAGTGGATGACGTGCTGTCTGGCTGATCCTTTCCCCGTATATGTTTGGAGAGTAAGATGCTTGAATTTGGTGGGGAACGGGACCGAGTCCATCCATAAGGGATATGGTGGCTTGATCCCATGCTCCTTGAGTATATCCTCTTCTTTTGCTTTGGCGAGGATACTGTCTACGTCCTTTTTGGTAAGGGCGCGTGACTCATTTTCTTCTTTATTTACCTCGTCGTCTTGATGATTCGGAGGAGGTTCATTGTTCGCCTGATTTTGGAAGGCGAGGAGAAGGTTTTCCATCAGAGTTTCAATCCTCTGCTGGCCCTTTTCCAACTGCTGGATGCGTGTGATCGCATCTTCTGGAGGTGGATTGCGGGGTGGTGGCTCAGAATTTGTAGCCAAGACATTCATCCTTCGTGATTCGAACGAAGAAACTGTCCTGGTGACTGAGCTGGGGCTCATTCTTTTTGAAGAAGAGCTTGAGGAAGGATCACTCTGCTGTCCTTTGCTTGAAGGAGCAGGGGATTCTTCTGAATGTCTTCTTGTCCTTGAGACGCTGCGGGTCATCGGACGTCGGACATGGATTTTTGTTGTTGATTTTTGGCGCCTTCTGGTTTTTCCAACCATATGGACGGCAACAACTTGGTTGGGTCTTTCTTTTTCGACCCATTTGGGAGAGACTTGAAGTGTAGGAGGCTGGGTCCTTTGCTTCTCTAGTCTCTTTTGCCAGTATGACGTGCGGCGGCGTATACGACGAGCAATTTGAGCTTCGGTCAGCTCTGGCTGGGCTTTGACGATGAAGGATGTGCTTCCTCGGGCGCAGCAGCCGAGCCTGTCTTCTTTGTAGCAGGGCAAGGACAGGATGCGAACCCTGTCATTCGCCTGTTGCAGCGAAGCTTTGAATTTTTGGAGTTCGGCCCCTGTAGAGATGAAGGGTCGAACTGCAGGTTTGTAGGCCTTAGCAGGTGCTTGTAGAGGCCTTGTGATGCATGACCTGATTTTGGGCTTGTAGGAACAAGCCGGCTCATGCTGGGATGACTTGGAAGTCAGGTTAGAGATGGGTTTCTCCTCTTTCATATAGGCAAGAGGGTAGAACTGGTTCTCCTTGAGTGGGGCCATGAATGCTGGCTTAGTGGATGTTTGGGACCTTCTTTGCTTTGGTGAAGGTCTTGGGGACCAAGTCTTGGGATAGACTTGGTTGCTTGCAGGTCGAGGCTTCGTGGAGCTGCCACGGGCTTCAGGCCTTCTGGTGCTCGCCTTTGGTGTCACGGTAGTGACACGTTGAGAGGCGAGTTTCTACTTCTTGGAGGGAGCAGTTTGTTCCTCAGGAAGTGGGAATGGTCCCAGCGTCCCAAAGACGATAGTCCGGGGAGTCGAGGTTGACCCGAAGTTCAGAGAGTTGGCGAGGGAGTTGATGCTTCGGCAGCTGATGGGGCGCTTGTAAGTGCGCGCGGTTTGCTTCTGTTGAAGCATGAGTTGGTGCTTGTTTTCATCGAAAGTAATGGTTAGTGAAGCTGCCATTGTTAGTTTTTCAAAAATTTCTGAAACAAGACCACATCCATTAGTAATCACAAGAATATAATGATCATAAATGGGAAGTTCTATGGTTTCGTCTTTTCAAATTGCTAGAGGAAGATGACCCAAGCAACATGAAGAAGGCAAAACGCCATAGAGGGTACAATTGTTCTGATCGTAGGTATGGTAAGCCCAGAATGAGCGTCCCAGTGACTGCTAGAAGCAATTGTGAACTTAAATTCGACTTATCGAGAAGCAGAGCTTGCTCGAGGTAAGAAGAATATAAAGTTGGAGTTACAGATGTGCCGGTCGCAATACAGTAGACCCTGAAAGGGCGTACTAGTACCGCTAGACACAAATGTTTTGAGACCGCATCCATGAGATGAGATTCTCCGTTTTGAAAGGTCAAGATTGGATTCATCAAAGAGAGCAGATGGTATTCCGATCTAAACACGGGCTCAGCGATTTCCGCGAGCGCCAGTGCTCAGAAAGAAATGAACCATAATTTCTCGGATCTAAATCTAAAAATGACGAGTTTTTTTTTTTGAAAGGCCAATATCGGGTTCATCAAAGAGAGCAAAAGGCACTCCAATCTGAACACGGGCTCAGCGATTTCCGTGAGCGCCAGTGCTCAGAAAGGAGAAGACCAAGATTTCTCCAATCTAAACCCAAAATGACGGAAGTTTTTTTTTTTGAAGATTTTGAAGATTTTTTTTTTCAAAATCTTTTTTTTTTATTTTTTATTTTATTTTTAAGATTTTTTTTTGAAATTTTTTTTTATTTTTTATTTTTTATTTTAAAATTTTTATTTTTAAAAAAATTATTATTATTTTTTTTAAAATTTATTTAAAATACGAGAGAGTACATATAGGCCTCCTAACCCGGTCTTATGAAATCTTGATTGATAGAATTGCCCCTAGGTAAGGGTAGGATTACTTAATGAACCCGTTTGGAGGACCCTTGCCTAGAACAGTCAAGCTGTCTCCACACTCTGAACAAGGCTTTTCTTTGAATCAACCATGATCAAAGAACACAGTTGGTTTAACCTTAGTGGTCTATGTCTTTTTTTTTGTTTTTTTTTTATATATATATATATATTTTTTTTTATTTTTAATGAACTCATCGAAGAGAAACGATGGCCCAAAACCTAAGTCGAACATGCTCAACATTTCTGCAAGCGCGATGAACGATAGGAACGGATCAAGGTTTCTCAATTTTGAATCCAAATTGAGAAATCTAAAAAAAAAAATTTATATATTTTTTATATATATATTTTTTTAGATCTTTAATGAACTCATCGAAGAAAAACAATGGCCCAATCCCCGATCCGAACACGGTCTCAGCGATTTCCGTGAGCGCCAGTGCCCAGAAGGGAGAGGATCAAAGTTTCTCAATTTTGAATCCAAACTGAAAAATCTGATTTTTTTTTGTTTTTTTTTTTTTTTGAAAAGAGAAAGAGTGGAAATAAATTCAAAGAATTAGAAATTTCCAAACAAAAAATCTCATCTCATTTTTTTTAGATGCGGAATTCAATATAGGCCACCAATTATAAAGTAGCCAAGGAATCGAGAAAAGAAATATAAGCATAGAGCAAAATATATGATATGCAAATATTTCATTTCTAGCATCGTGTTCTCAAATAAACGAGTCCCACCGGGTGGAGCCAGCTTGATGGACCGCGCTCCTGCTCGGTTCCTACCGAGGTCGGCGGACGTGGGAGACCGTCGGGTCCGACCCTTTCGTAACCGGGGGGCAGGGGCGTGCATCAACATTTCTTTTTTTGTGTGGGTGTACCAGATTTTCTATTTTACTTGGAATTGCAAGTGGTGATCCAGAGATCAACCTTCGCAAGTAAAAAGGAAATCAACTTCTTTCAAGTTTTCCATTGCACATATATTTAAGAAAAGAGACATTTTTCTTGGTTTGCCGTGAAAGGCGATTTTTTTTGGCATTTATAGCCGATTTTGGCGTTTATAGCCGATTTACAATCCTTATCAATAATGAAAGACAAGAGTTGTGATTTTCGTCTCTTTTAAAAAAATACAAACTACAATGAAAAGCAAGAAAAGAAGGATCTAACTTCTCAGGAGATTGTGGGGGACTCGTTTAGATTAACGGTCGCAGGCCATATGTGGGCTTCGCCATCATCCATGCAGATGAGAACAGAGGATGCTATTGATTCGCTTGGCTTGGCTATAACCTCAGGTTTTTAGAGGACAAAGACCAAAAGGAGGTCCTATGTCCAATAAAAAGCCGAGTAGACGGGCTGAAAAGCCACATCTAAGTCATTGGAGGCAGGAGGAGAAGGCAAGGACCTTGGAGGGGAGTACCCCCCAAGGGACTTTTGTCACCTTGTAGCGGTGGCCGGTGTAGAACTTCCGCAGAGTTTTCTTTCTTTTCCTTCTCTGAATTTCTGTGCTTCTGTCTGTGATTCATTGTCTCTCTGTGTGTCTGTCTCTGTGTCTGTCCCTGTGTCTGTCTCTGTGTCTGTCATTTCTTCTTGGAGTGCTCTCCTATTTATAGGCTTTTTGGTAACCATTTAGGAGGGTTTATGGGCTTTTATTGTCATTAAGCCGCATAATGGGAGGAGTTACAAAATTGAATTCTTTATTTTGTAACTCCTTTTTCTTGGCTTCTGATTGGCCGGAGGAGATTGAGGGCATTTAATCGCCTTTAATCGCCATGATGGGAGGAGTTTCATGAGTTAAATGCCATGAATCTCTTGACTTGTAACTCCCGGATGCTTGCTTCTGATTGGTCCGTCCAAAGAAATGGATTAATGACTGTAATAAAGCTAGTCAATTAATCACATTAAGTGGTCGCCGAGCATCTGAAGAGTCGCGGGCCGTGCTGCGTCTTTTGGGATTCTTCTGGTGATGATTATCGATGGGTCTTCATGTAGATCGACATCAGATGACCATGTAATTTCAGGTGTTTGTTGCCAACAGCAGGTCGGTGCCATCTGTCCTGTCGATTTCTCGATCGGTCGGGTAGAAAGCACACTTTTTTTGGTTGACCGGGTGGCGATCAATATTGTTTTCGATACTCTTGATGATTAACCCGTGTTTTGGACGGATGTCAGAGGACTTAGTGTCTCAAAAGCATGAATTTTGGAAAGTACCAGAGGCTGGGCGCTTCGAATCGCGAAAAAACGGCGAAAACCGGGGTTTCCGGGGCCTTCCCGGCGACCCCGGGCTCCAAGGTCGCCGGCGACCCTGGGCCAGGGTCGCAGGCGGGGTTTTCCCCCCTTTGTGTCCCGTTTTGTGTCCGTTTTTGCAGTTTTTCGATTCTTTTTTCTTCTGTACTTTTCCTTGACATTTTGACCATTTATTGGCCTGATTTCTTTGTAGGAAACCTGATGAGAATCCTTGCATTTTATTTTGCAAAGTTTCCAATTTCCTGAGAAAGCCGAAGACTTTGTCGCGCAGAGCTGCCGATTTTCCGTCAGAAGCTGAAACTGGGTCAAACGATGTCGGAATGACCTGAAATTTGGTGTGAAGCCTCCTGAGCAATAAATAAGACCAACCATAGGCTTTTGTTTGGGTTTTGAAGCCGTTTGGGGTCCTATCCCCAGTAGACTTGCTTTTGTCGCGATGAAGATGTCGCGGTTTGATGTGCGGTCAACCGATGTCCGATTGACTTGAAATCTGACAGGGAACCTATTGGAGTCATTTTAAGATGATCCATAGGCTCTGTCTTGGAAACCATGGTCCCGGAGAGCTTTGCCGCCGAGAGGCCTGATTTGGCTTCCGAGCGTCAAACTATGGTCAAATGTTATTGAAATGACCTGAAATTTGACGTGTAGCCCTTTATAAGCATTTTGAAGCCGTCTATGTGCTCTATCTGATGAGTAATGGCCTCGGTGGTTCTCGCAGCCGAGAGGCTTGATTTAGCTGTTCGAGGGTTGATGTAGGGTCAAACGTTGTCAGTTTGACTCGGAACTTGACGTGGAGCCTTTTGGAAGTATTTTGAGACCATTCATCGGCTCTGATCGAAGATTTGGGGTCTCCGATGCTTTTGCCGCCGAGAGCTCCTTTTCGGCTGTCGGAGAAGCGAAGTTAGGCCAAATGATTTTGAAATGGCCCGAAACTTCTTGTGTACTCCTCTTTTGGCTGTCTTGAAGGATCTTGCAGTTTTTGTTTGATTCTGACAAGATTTGATTTTTGGAAGTAGCATTGCCTATTTATGGCAGGTTGCGACTTCATGTAGCTCTTTGGATCTTGAAGAGGCAAAGTGACATTTTTGGTGTCAACAGCAACTCTTCCAACTGCAACTTCAATTCTCCTAACTCTGCTGGAGCCATCCTATAAGGAGCAATAGAGATCGGAGCAGTTCCTGGCATCAACTCTATTGTAAACTCAACTTCTCTGACAGGTGGTAACCCTGGAATCTCTTCTGGAAAAACATCGGGAAACTCACACACTACCGGAAAACTCTCCTCCCCTAGGGACTGCTCATCCTTGGTGACAAAAGCAATAAATCCCTCACAACCTGATCTTAACAATTTAGCTGCAGAAAGAGCTGAAATGAACCTAGCCGGAGAAACCTTTTTCTCTCCCTGAAACTTCACCCCGGAAGATAACCCATCCAATCTAAACACAATGGTCTTACTATAGCAATCCATGGAGGCGCGATGACCTGCTAACCAATCCATGCCTAAAATGACATCGAAGTCATGCATAACTAAGGTAATAAGATCTGCAGGGAAAATGACTTCTCCTATCTTCACTGAACAACTAGGGTAAAAAGTACTACACACCACTTGTTTCCCTACCGGAGTAGTAACAGTCAAAACAAACTCTAACTCTCTAGCAGGTATACTAATCTTTTTAGCAAACACATGGGATAAGAAAGAGTGGGTAGATCCTGGGTCAAATAACACTTTAGCTTCAACATCACAAATTAGGAGTTTACCTTCCACAACATCACCCGCCGCTTCTGCATCCACTTGATTGATGTGATTGAGACGGCCTTGCTGACGAGGTCTATTTTGGATCTGATTGGTCTTCCTAGCTGCACATTCCTATTTTGCTGCGGTGGACGGACATTTTGGTTCTGTGGTTGTTGACGGGGCTGTTGATTCTGTTGTTGCCTCTGTTGGTGCTGAGCTACCTGTTGGTTCTGCTGAGGGGCTTGTCTTGGTGGCTGCTGAGGTGCCCTATTGCCTTGGTTCCTATTATTCGGGCAATCCTTCACTTGGTGATCTGTGCCACCACACTTGAAACATGCACCTGAAACTCGATAACACTGCTGAGAAGGGTGATTCTTGCCACAATGCTCACACCCACCTTGAGTTGGAGCATTCTGCTGTTTCTTTTGCTTCTTGCCTTGATACGATTTCTGCCCACCTTGATACTGCTGCCTCTTCCTTTGGTTATCCTTAATAATCTGATTGTTAATGTCCTCGAACCTGTAGGCCCTTTTGATAGCCTCTTGAAAGGTGGTTGGTGGTACCACACCTAAAGCATCTCTCAAGATAATGGGATTGAGCCCATCCATGAACTTAGTGATCTTTTTCTCTTCGGTGTCCACAAGCTCTGGAGCATAGCGAGATAATTTCTCAAACTTGGTAAGATATTCAAGAACGGTCATATCTTCTTACTTAAGTAACTGAAACTCTGCTGCCTTTTGCTTCTTGATGTGCGCGGGGACATACTTCTCACTAAACTGCTGCTTGAAAGTGGCCCAAGCAATCCCATCCTCAATAATCTGATAGCCTTCCTTAACAGTCTTCCACCATATGTCTGCCAATCCAGTGAACATGGAGGCTGCTAATTGAACTCGCTGTCTGCCTGTGCATACGAAGATATCGAAGATGTTCTCTGTGTGGGCCAACCAATCATCAGCTATCAAAGGATCTTCCTGACCCGTGAATTCCTTAGGACCCCTCTTTCTGAACTTCTCAAATAAAACATTAGGATCTCAGTCCCTGTTCTGCACAGCTTCCACATTAGGCATTGGTTCGGGTCTCCTACCCAAAACTTCAAGTAGTTGCCTTTGCACTTTCAATTCTTCATCTTTCTTTGCCATCTGTTCCTGAAATCTAGCTTGATTTTCATTAGCTCGCTGTTGCTGTTCGACCAACATCTGCATAAGTTGTTGGAATTGACCTGTCATCGGGTTTTCAATCCCGCTGTCATGAATACTGCCCGATGCATTTGCATTTGCTGGAGGTCTACGCGGAGGCATAGTGCTGCAAAACAACTTGTTAGTACAACAAGATATAATAACAAGGCGTTCCCAAA
Organism: Litsea cubeba; assembly: GCA_012931725.1. Lineage (NCBI taxonomy): Eukaryota > Viridiplantae > Streptophyta > Magnoliopsida > Laurales > Lauraceae > Litsea > Litsea cubeba. Next base: position 36,325,667 of record CM022955.1, on the reverse strand, counting down.
CCCAAATCGATGCTAACTAAGGGAAATGCTAACGAATCCTCGCCACGTCCTTATGTTTCTAATCCAATTTTAATTGCCTCAAATATTTCTCGCTCTGATACCAAGCCTGTCACGCCCCCGGACCGAGGTCCTGCTGAACGAGGCCTTAATCCGGGGACGCGGCACGACGGGCCGGAAAATTCCGCCCGCACACGCTAGTTTTCCACAGGTTTCCGTGGTAAGAATTCCCGAAATCCGATCCAACAGTGATATATAAGAATCACTTTCATACAAATGACTTACGCAGAAGCATTGTAGCAAACATAAAAGTCTCTCAAAATGGGTATAAGATGAGAACGCACGAGACTAGTATCAAAAAGAGAAACATTTCATTGTAGGCCCCAAAGTTAGTTTAAAGTTAGTACAAAAGTAAGATTAGTCATTAATTACAAATTCTTCCCAAAAGAGTATAAGCCAACAATGGCCATAACCAAAAACCCAAAATGTCTAGCATCTATTCCCAAAATATGTGATCGCAGCTCCAGAAGCAACCCGACGTCTAAATGACATCATCGGGCTGCCACTCGCCCTCCACAGGAACTATGGGTTCCGCCTCGAAGTGCGCCTCAACCGCGAGGGGCTCGACATCTGGCACCAAACAAAAAGAGTCAGACACGACGGTCTGGCAAGCAAATACAACAACAATAGGATGATAGCGAAACAAAACAATAATAAATGAGAGCCACGATTAATAACAATGTCGAAGTAAAGATAGAAGATACATCTCGATGGTTTACAAATCCAATGTCATGATGAGTGAAATAAACAAATACCATGAGATGAATATTAATGCATAAAAACATTGGCAACCCACGTAAAGCTATATTCTCCTGTTACCGAAGTAACCGGAGCAGACAAACCGTAGCCACTACTCGTGGGACCGGAACGACATAGTCGTTATCAAACAGAACCGTAGCCACTACTCGTGGGACCGGATATTACCGTTGCCATGGTCGGTACAGACAGAATCCAAACTGCAGCTGGCAGACAAATTAAAGATCCCAAGCCGGATGATCAGTCCGACAAGGTGACCTAAGCCTAGTGGTGCCATTAGAGTGAAAGTTCGAAACCTCGAAGAAATACAAATCCATTAATAAGCTACATTTTAAAAAATCGATAAGAAAACTACTCCAAACAATGCATATTGGCGAATCCGAGCAAAATAAGTGAGTAGTCTTATCAATACTTAAATATGTGGTAAACCACTTCAAAATATTCAAAATGATTAGAGAAAGAATCCGGACAATAGTCTTTTTATATAGAATGAATGTATGATGATTCGATCGTCAAATGTGGGCAGTCTCGACATACATTTGATCCATTCATTGTCATTACGAGAACATAATTGGGTGCCACCGAAGATCCTTGACAATCGCAAAGGATGAAATGTACATTTAAACTTGGAAAGTTCCCAAAGGATTTTGATCATGGTTCCACTACTTTACTTAGCTTTCCAAAGATTGTAGATGGCCTTCACATATGGGCAAGGGTTGGGCCGTATTGCACTTGGATGCGGGCTTGAAGTGGACCTGAAGGTACACCCAAGGAAATCCCCATTAATATTGGATTAGTTCTTCTTAAAATCAGGCCCACAACTGGACTTGACCCAAGCCAAAATAGTCCGCCCATTGGCCCCAAAACAGTCCTTAAATGGATCAAAGAATGGGTCTCAAAACAGCCCAATGATTGACCTTGAAACAGGCCCAAAAGACACTTAGGGAGCAGGCCCAACACAGCCTTCAATTTGGGCCCCAAAGTAGACTCAATTGGACCTTAAACCAGGCCCAACCCAAGCCCCCAGACTAGGCTGGGCTCGCTCGAGCGAACCCAGGTCCGCTCGAGCGGAGCCCAGACAGTAGCTGGGTCGCTCGAGCGGACTGGGCTCTGCCCAGTCCAGCTCGGCAGTGCGTTTCTCATTCCTTTCTTCCTCATTTTGAGCCCCCTTTTGATCCTTTTCAATCTCCTTTCTTTCATACACATTTCCAAAACATTGGGACCCTTCCTTAGCCTCCCTAACTCACCAAATCATCATCCACAAACCATTCTAATTAGCCCAACACAATACTTTTAAAGATCAAAGTTTTCTCCTTTTCTTTGAGCACCCATCTTCAACAAAAGGAAACCAAAATTTCCTAAAGAGCCAAAGTGAAACCAAACTTCCAAATGCATTGTAATACAATATCATAAGTTGGAATCCATGTAACAATGATTCATTCAACCAAAGTAAACCCATAGATTAAAGAAAATTAACATATAGAAAGAAAATCATAAAATAGAACCAAATGAGGGAAATCATCATATTAATTGTGTAATATACTTGCCTCTAGTCAAGATAGGAGCAAAATCACTCTTCAAACAAAGCTTTAGTGCCTCAAGCTTCAAATCTACAAAAACCCCAAAATTTTCCCAAGAAAACCCTAAAAATCAATGTTGGTAAATCTCCAAGGAAAACCGTAGCAAATGGGATTAAAACACTATAAATAGAGAGGAAAACAAGAATCTCAAGTTTGGAAAGCCATTGCTAACCTTGAGAAATCCCAATGGAGAAGAGAAGCTTGAAAGAGGGCTTTTACTTAGCTCAAACTCCTCAAGAAGGGTATCTTTGGAGAGCTTGAAGAGGGTGGAAGAACTTGAGGAGATCAATCCTCCAAGAACACCTCACCAAGTAAGAGTTTCAGATGAGAGAGAGTGTGTGGGGAAAGAGGAAAAACCCTAGCCAATGACTCTTGCTGGAAATGAAATGAAGAAGGAGAAGAAGAAATCCCCTTCTTATAAGAGATGTCTTGTGGGCCCCGGTCTTCACTAAGCTAGAAATGGTACTTGCGGGCCCCGAACGAAAACGACGAAGAAGACAAAAACGATCAGCGAAATTTCTACTTTCCAAAGAGTATATTTTTGACAATTTCTGAAATTTTCGAAATTTGGGTACAGCTTTTGTGTGAAATGTCAGTTTTGCCCTTTTCCTCGAAAAACGCGATTTCTGATCACTAAATCAAGTTGGCCAAAACATGAAAGTTGATGACCTAAATGAAATGAGTCAAAATATACAAAAATTGGGATCTTACAAGCATCATGAACAAACTCAACAATTCACACACAATCCACGGGCGCCCCGGCCCGTGTCAAACTTAAGTCAATGACTCACAAAGGTTCTCAAAGCTAATCAAACATTCTAATTTAGCTTAATAAAATAAACTAATCATCCACTAACCCCACTTATCCACTAATCATGGTTAAAACATAATTAAATACTTCAAACCTGGGTCGGGGTCTGACACATCCTCTATGCTCAGAGGATCAGCTAACACCTGGTGGAGAAGTGTTAAGGACACATTTAGAACACTGCCTGAAGATGGAATCTGGGAGACTTTCAGGAATTACTTCCAAAGAAAGTTTGTACGAGAACACATACAGCAGCAAAAGGAAGCAGAATTCCTTAATCTGCAACAAGGTCAACTGACTGTGTCTACATATGTGGATACTTTCCTCAAGCTATCCAAGTATGCTCCTGACTTGGTGAATACTGAGGAGAAGAAGATTAAGCGGTTTATCATAGGCCTGAACTCAGAGTACAAGACAGTAGTAGTAGCTGGTCAGATACCTACTACGTTTGATGCTGTTTTGGATAGAGCCTATACCGCTGAAGAAATACAATGAGAGAAGGATGTTGCGAACACTACTCAGAAAAGTAGTGATTCAGGGTATCAGAAGGGAGGACAGTCCAAGAATAAAAAGCAAAGGCAAAAGAATAATAGGAATAGGACTGATAGGCAAGAGAACAAGCCAGTTTGTGAGACTTGTGGTAAGACTCATAGAACTGAGTTGTGTTGGAGGACTGCCGGGGCTTGCCTGGTTTGTGGTTCTCTAGAACACAAGATGGCTCAGTGTCCAAAGAGGAGGAGAGATGATAGAGCCCCTTACCAATAGCCTAATCGGGGACAAGCAGCACTTCCTGCACCTCCTCAGAGATTGGCTTTGCCTGCTCCTCCGGGGCAACCAGCAGCAACCTCAACGGCAAGGTCAGCAACGTCCATATCAGAGACAACAGCAGCCTAATAGGCCACAGGCAGCTGGATTGGCTTGTGCAGTCAACAGAGAACAAGCTGACGTTGCAACCAATGTGGTTGAAGGTACTATTCTTGTAGATAATAGACCTACTATAACTTTGCTTGATCCGGGTTCTACCCATTCATTTGTAGCACCTACATTTGTCTGTGATATACAAGACTGGATAGAACAATTAACTTATGATTTTACTGTCTCTACTCCCTTAGGAAAGAGAGTAGTTTGTGAATTATACCTTCCCCAATGTAATGTTAAAATCGGGAAAATGTCAATGCCAGTTGATCTGGTTGTACTGACAACTATGAATGATTTTGATGTAATATTCGGTATGGATTGGCTTGCGAAATACAGGACTTGTTTAGACCGTTTTCACAAGATCATCACTTTCAAAGTGAATGAGACCAATGCCAGTGTACTCTTTGAAGGAGTCCAAAGGAAGTATGACACCAGGCTTGTATCAGCACTGAAGGCTGAACGAATGATGCGTAGTGGTTGTGAAGGCTACATCGCATTCATTTCGGAAGAGAAGCCTGTACGGGAATTGAATGACATTCCTGTAGTCTGTGAATTTCCAGACGTGTTTCCAAGTGAAGTACTCGGTCTACCTCCAACAAGGGAAGTGGACTTTACAATTGAACTCATGCCTGGTACTGCACCAATCTCGAAGGCACCATATCGAATGGCACCATCTGAGTTATGTGAATTGAAGAAACAGATCAGGATTTGCTTGATAAGGGTTTCATAAGACCTAGTGTCTCACCCTGAGGAGCACATGTCCTGTTTGTGAAGAAGAAGGATGGCATCCTTCGTATGTGCATTGATTATAGCAGATAAACCAAACGACGATTAAGAACAAATATCCTCTGCCTAGGATCGATGAGTTGTTTGATCAACTCCAACATGTAGCTTACTTTTCCAAGATTGATCTTCGATCTGGATATCATCAGATTCGAGTTAAAGATCAAGATATACAGAAAACTGCATTCCGGACTCGTTATGCAGGAGGCATCATACTCTTGCAATTCGGTAGTTGGATTCTCCATTGATGGATACGAGTCCAGCGACACCGATAATGGATTCGAATCCAACTACACAGATGAGTGGGAAGAGTCCCTTGAAACAGGAGAATATCTCTCCGATGAAGAATGGGTTCCTGAGTCTCATATTATGCCAGTAATCTGGTATAACCCCCTACAGCCACAAGGATCCTGGTCTGATGATGAAGAAGACCAAGAAGCTGTACAAGAAAATGCTGCTGACCCAGCACCTCTCATTACTCCAGTGGAAATCAACAATGTTGAGCCACAAAGAGATGATGAAGAAGAAGATCCGGCTCCCATACCTGATCTTGAAGAATATGCAAGGATCTTGCAGCGACTCGCTCTAGAACAAGAGCAAGAACGCGTCAACGAGCCTCCTCGCAATCCAGAGCCTGAAGTCCCTGAAGACCACCAGGTACATCCTCCCTTAACTCCTGAAAATGGAGAAAATTGCTGGATAGACGATCCTCTCACATCCGAGGATGAGTCTGACTCCGATCAGGCAACGTCTCCCGTCAGAGCTTCCTGTAATGTGATAATTCGGGATTATAGCTCTTCCGAAGCATCGTCTGATGAGAGCACTTACACTCCGGCGACGCCTAGCAATATATCTTCTGGAGCCACCTCGTCTCACGTGACTTTCACTGAGATGACACCCTCTCAGGTTTCTTCTCCTGAGACTGTGACTTCGAAGTTCACACCCTTCCTGACTGAAGAATTCCCAGCCATTGATGCTTGGGACGATGAATTAGTCAACGAAGAAGAAAGATTGCTGGATGCTGTTCAGGACTTGTTCCCGGAAAATGCTCCATGCAACACAATCACTGAGGATGGTAACTCTGCTGCTGATACATCCTCAGCAAATGAAAAACGACAGCCTCTTGATCCTGAAGACAATCTTCCAAACGAAGACCCTTCTCAAGAAGCTCTCGAAGTTAGTAGAGGCACCCGCTCTGGTCGGGACTACCACAAAAATTACAACCAATCTTCCTTTACATATGTAAATCCTTCGGGAAAAGATGTTGTAAGCGCCCCTAGTGGCAACAATGATGAACATGCAGGCCCTAAGGAGGCTTTCAAGTATGACTTGATTGAACACTTCAAGCACATACCTGCACGTCTGCATATCCTAGATTTGTTACGAATGTCTCCGCACACTCGTGATAATCTCATTTCGGAATTACAAAAGCTGAATGAGGATGTCGACAAACATGCCCCGCAAGTCCTCCAAATTGAAATGGATTACCGGGTCAAAAACTCAGAAGCCTCCTCAAAGGGAGAAAAGAAGAAAACTGAGGGATCATGCATTGAATGCCTCTCGATTAAAAAAGCAGCCAGTGCAACCATCGCCTTCACAAAGGATGACCTCCTACTTGGCGAAACCAGGCATAACCGACCCCTGTACTTCACAGGGTATATCAAGGAAATGCCTATGCATAGAGTTCAGATCGACCCAGGTTCTGCACTCAACCTCATCTCCACATCGGCTCTTGAAGAGTTGGGCATCCCACCCAGCAAACTGAGCCACACATCTGTATCTATCTTTGGATACGATGGGAGTACTCAAAGGCCTATCGGTAAAATCAGGTTCAAGTTGCAGATCGGTGATCTTATCTCTGAGGTCACAGTGTATGCAATAAAGACCCCTTCATGCTACAACATCCTTCTCGGACGTCCTTGGATCCACGAGAATGGTGTTGTCCCTTCAACTCTACATCAATGCATCAAGTTTGTTGGCGACGACGGCATGATACATCGAGTCTTTGCGGACAGAAAACCCTTCAAAGGTAAAGAAATCCACTTCGCAGACTCACAGATGTATGAAGGTGAAAAAGAAGAAGAGGAGAAGCATACAGCATCCTTTGCCGAAAATCTCCAGAAAGATAAAGGCAAAGCTCTTCAACAATCACCGGAAGAAAACAAACCATCCGGTAAATCTGAAGAGAGCATGCAAACTCCCTTCATCATCTCCCTCAAATCTTCAAAGCCTTTGGTCATCACAACTAAAGTGAAGAAGGCAAAACAAAAGCCTGGGGGCAAATTTGTTGTCTCTTTCGTGTCTATCATGCAAGACACGGACTCGGATTCAGAGCCAGAAGACGACACATCGTCAAGCCAAGCTGACACTCAGCAAGTTCAGCCTGCTCTCACTCCAATGGAGACAACTTCTGACATAGAAGATCCTACGTCAGCTTCCTTCGTTGTTCCAGCAACTTCAACAAAGGAAAAGCCGATCTTCTTCCATAGATTGGATGCTTCTTCATCAAACTCCATGCTTGAACCTTTCCAAAATAAAGGTACGCCTCAACTATCCTTATACAGTTCTGTGGCACAAGCTATTATGAAGAAAATGGGCTATGACGCTCAAAACCCAGTCGGTTTGGGAGAAGGACGCGGTATTCTCACGCCATTGGGGCCCGTCTTGACCAAAAGCCAGCTGGAAGATTGGAGACTCTACGGCTATGTAGAAAAGTCTTCACACGGGTTAGGGTATGATCCTGACACTCCCTTGAGACAGTTGACACAAAGGCTTAAAAGTCAATATACTGACCAAGCCTCAACATCTCAAGTCCATGAAGACATCGGTCTCCCTGGATATCTCTTTGATGAGTCACCTGACAAAGATACAGGAAGCTCATCCAATTGGCACGATTTCTCCGAAAATGAAGAGGAGTTGTCCGATGGCACAGACGTGTGGACTTCTGACCCAGAAGAACCCTCATCTCCAAAAGAAGTAGCCTACTTCGACTCGGTTTCAACAGGCGATTGGGATCATCTCATAGCAAGCCTTAGGAAAATTACCGATCAAGAAGACCCGTGGAAATGAACAAAACCTTGGTCTGGAAATGCCCTTGAAACCCCAGAAGGTTTCGTTGAGCTGGAAGCCTCCGAAAATATTGTGGAGGAACCACCTTCGAACCTTCCAACAGAAGATCCTGTTCAAAAGATAGACTTGGGAACACCAGATAACCCACGTCCTGTATTCATAAGCAAGAATATAAAGGATGATGAGTTACCCGAGTATATCGCTTTTCTTCGTGAGTTCGTTGATTGCTTTGCATGGTCTTACGCTGAAATGCCAGGCTTAGACCCCAAAATAGCAGTTCACAAACTCAATCTTCAAGAAGACATCAAGCCTGTCAAGCAAGGCCAAAGAAGATTCCGTCCAGATGTGATGGATAAAATTGAACAAGAAGTTCAAAAACTCAAAAGCGTCGGCTTTATCCGTGAGGAACAACATCCTGAATGGTTGGCCAACATTGTCCCCGTGACAAAGAAAAATGGGCAGATCAGGGTCTGTATTGATTATAGAGACCTGAATGACGCATGCCCAAAAGATGAATTTCAGCTCCCCATACCAGAGGTAATGATTGATAATACCTGTGGATTCGAGCGAATGACATTCATGGATGGTTTCTCTGGCTACAATCAGATAAAGATGCATCCTGAGGATGAAAAACATACATCCTTTCGAACCCCATTTGGCGTGTATTGTTACACTGTCATGCCATTTGGTCTGAAGAATGCTGGTGCCACATATCAGAGGGCTATGATGAAAATATTCCAAGATATGCAGCACAAGACGGTTGAATGTTACGTTGATGACCTCGCCGTCAAAAGCAAAAGAAAAGAAGATCATCTCGAAAACCTTCGAGAAGTCTTCCTCCGGCTTCGCAAACACAAACTGCGAATGAATCCATTGAAATGCTTCTTCGGCATCTCGTCGGGTAAGTTCCTCGGATTCTTAGTTCGGAAAGCTGGAATAGAGCTTGACCCCATAAAAGTCAAAGCCATTCTAGAAATGCCCTCTCCAAGAACCTTGAGAGAACTCAAAGGGCTTCAAGGGAGATTGGCCTACATCAGACGGTTCATCTCCAATCTTTCGGGGAAATGCCGTCCATTCTCCCGGTTGATAAAAAAAGGGTGTAAACTTTGTCTGGGATGCTGACTGTGAAGCTGCTTTCCAAGACATCAAGTCATACCTGACAAAACCTCTAGTGTTAGCTGCTCCTACCACTGGAAAACCATTCATCTTGTACCCAAGAGCCCTTGATCACTCTCTGGGAGCTCTGCTTGCGCAAGAAAATGATCAAAGAAAAGAAGCTGCTCTATATTACCTCAGCCGCATGCTAGTAAGTGCAGAGCATCGCTACTCTCCAGTCGAAAAAGAATGCCTTGCAGTGATGTTCGCCGTACAAAAGCTGCATCACTACTTGCTTTCCAACACAGTATACCTGGTCTCGAGGGTCAACCTCTTGAAGGTCCTTGTCACAAAGGCATGTTCTCTCAATGCTCGACTGGCAAAATGGTCCATCCTTCTGTCACAATTTGATATTAGGTATGTACCACAAAAAGCAATCAAAGGGCAAGCTCTAGCGGACTTCCTCGCAGAGCATCCATTGCCTAAAGATTCTCCACTCAGAGATGATCTCCCAGACGAACCAGTCTACAATGTGGAGACTTTCTCACAAAGTGCCTCCTGGGACATGTACTTTGACGGTGCAACCAGGACAAATGAAAAAAGACAGCTGATCTCGGGAGTTGGCATCCTCTTTGTTAGCCCCGACAAATACATGATTCCACACGCTTTCTCGCTAGCTGGAACCATGCACAAACAATGCAGCTGAATATCAAGCTCTGATCTTAGGATTGGAACTCGCCATCGAATCCGGTATCACCATGCTGGAAGTCTTTGGAGACTCTCAACTGATCGTCAACCAGATGAATCAGAAATTTGAAGTCAGGAAGCCAGATTTGTTGCCCTACTACAACAAGGCACAATCACTTCTGTAAAAGTTTGACATCTGTCACATCACCCACATTCGTAGAGGTGAAAACATACGTGCAGATGCCCTAGCCGGACTTGCCGCATCCATGGCAATCCAGGAAGGGGAAAACATGCAAATCACAGCGTGCGAAAGGAGAATCCTTCCTCCTCTTAACACACACCAAGCAGTTGCTGAATGCCACCAAGTGGTCGGAAGTCAGATTTCAATCCTTCAAACTTCAATCGGCGACTGGAGGGATCCGTTCATTGATTACATTATGTTCGGAATCCTACCTGAAGATCCAAAAGAACGGGTAAGCATCCAAAGGCGAACCCCAAGCTTCCATTTGGATATTCCTTCAAAAATCCTTTACAGGAAATCCTTCAACGGAGTACTTCTACGCTGCTTGTCACAACAAGAGGCTGAAGAAACACTCAAAGAAGTTCATGCTGGTCTTTGCGGAGCTCATCAGGCTGGACCTAAGCTCTATGATCAGATAAAAAGGTTAGGATATTACTGGCCTACCATGGTAGCTGACGCAATGCAATTTGCTAAGCGCTGCCAACAATGCCAAGTTCATGGAGATTAAATTCACATGCCTCCAGAATGGCTGCATCCTACAGCGATCTCATGGCCTTTCGAAGCCTGGGGTATGGACATCATAGGTCCTATTTCTCCCCCTTCAAGCAAAGGTCATCGCTTCATATTCGCCGCTACGGATTACTTCTCCAAGTGGTCAGAAGCATTTGCGTTTAACGAAATGAAGACCTCATCAGTCCTTCAGTTCCTACGCACCAACATCATTTGTCGTTTCGGCATACCCAAAAGATTCGTCCATGATAACGGACCACAGTTCTGGGATCATCGATTCTACAGGTTCTGCGACAAATACAAAATCCAAAGCTGTCCTTCGACTCCATACAATCCGGCAGCAAACGGGTTAGCAGAAGCTTTCAACAAGACACTCTGCAAAATCCTCAAAAAAATGGTCTCTAGTCACAAAAGAGACTGGAGCGACAAAATGTCTGAAGCTTTGTAGGCCTGTCGAACCACCGTTCGAGGACCAACCCATAGCACACCATTCTCCTTGGTCTATGGATGCGAAGCTGTCGTACCCTTGGAAGTACAAATTCCTTCCTTGAGGGTATCCTTGCAAAATGACATGACTCAAGAAAGCAATGTCAAATTGCGACTCCACGAGCTGGACAATCTCGATGAGAGACGGCTCGAAGCTCAACAAAGCATTGAACTTTACCAAGCACGCATGGCAGGATCTTTCGATAAAAAGGTCAGGCAACGCGCCTACAAAAAGAGTGACTTGGTTCTTGCGGTAAAAAGACCAATGGTCTTCGCTCACAAGTCCAAAGGCAAATTTGAGCCAAAATGGGAGGGACCCTACGTCATCGACAAGGTTTTCTCTAATGGCGCATACGCACTCCTAAACATGGAAGGTGACAGATGTATGCTGCCCATCAACGGCAAGTTCTTAAAGCGGTACTACCCTTAAAGACTTACCCAACTGGGTAAGAGCAATGCCTGCACGGCCAAAGCCGGTTTCCAGGTACACGCTCGCTAAACCCACCCTTTTTTAGAATTTTCATATCAAATGTTGAAATTTCTAGAAATCTAAAACAATGCTTACTTTCATCGTTTCATTGTTCAAAAAAAAATATCCAAGTTTAGGAACCTTTCCCTAACTTGACCAAAATTTTCAACCCTTGAACCCAAAATTCATGGTTTGAAACAAAATCCGGATTCAGGGATTTCCACCCTAGTCCACCCTGCCTTTTACCGCCAAAATGGTTTTAGGTCAAAACTTATGACCCTCGTGTCTTTAAACAAAAAAAAATGGTTTTTCAAAAACCGCGAGGAAGCGACGCTTAGTCGATACTCGCACAAATCGGAAGCAAGCGAACCACGTTCGACACTTCCAAAATCGCAGGGAAGCGACATTTCGTCGGTACTTGCAAAATCCAAAACTGTGGAGATGCAACATTTCAGTTGATATCCACAACCCAAATTTCAAAGGTTCAAAAAAACCTAAAAAACTGTGGAGACGCAACATTTCAGTTGATATCCATAACCCAAAGGTTCGAGAAAACCACAAATTTCAAAAATCGTGGGGAAACGACATCAAGTCAGTACCCGCAAAACCAAAATTTTTGAAAAGCAAGGATGCGACATTCCATCGATACTTGCACCCAAATCCGCGAGGATGCGACATTCCATCGATACTCACAACCGAATGAGCAAGGATGCGACATTCCATCGATACTTGCAAGAACATTCAGCAGGGAGGCGACTTTTAGTCGATACTTGCATTTTTTGAAAACCAAACAGGCTATAAATGCCACAAACAGGCTATAAATGCCACAAACCGGCTATCAATGCCACCAAAACAAAACCGGCTATCAATGCCACAAACAAAAAAAAAAACTTAGATTTCAAAAAAAAAAAAAAAAAAACTCGGCTATCAATGCCACCAAAACAAAACAGGCTATCAATGCCACCAAAAACCGGCTATAGATGCCACAAAACAAACCGGCTATCAATGCCACCAAAACAAATTCGGCTATCAATGCCACCAAAACTGGCTATAGATGCCACAAAAAAAAAACTCGGCTATCAATGCCACAAGAAAAGCTGGCTCTCATGCCAAAATTGGCTTCCATGCCACAAACAAAAACCTGGCTTTCATGCCAAAACAATTACTTGACAAAAGATTTTCACAAAATGACAACCTTTTGATCAAATCCTATTTAGCAATTACTTTTATCACAAAAAGATTCAAGTGAGCGTAGGGATAGCAAAAAAAAAAGAAGCATCCCATTTAGCAATTACTTTTATCAAAAAAAGATTCAAGTGAGCGTAGGGATAACAAAAAAAAAAAAGAGCATCCCATTTAGCAATTACTTTTATCACAAAAAGATTCAAGTGAGCGTAGGGATAACAAAAAAAAAAAAGAAAAGAGTACCAAAAAATACATGTGGTACCAAAAAAAAAAAGAAAGTGTTCACAAGCACTACAAAAAAAAAGTACCAAAAAAATACAAGTGGTACCAAAAAAAAAAGAAAGAAGGATGGTTTCTGTATACAGGAGCTCAATCAAAAACGGTCTCCAGCCAAGAGTTCAGCTCCTTAAGCAAGCTTTTGGCCTCATCCGTCAAGGATTCCAAGGCACGCTTCTTCAGGAACCTGCCATGAGATGCTGGAGTGGGCTGTAACCCTTCTTCTGCACTGGGAAGCTTCCTTCGAGCGGTTTTCCATTGTTTGTCCTCATCAGACTTCCTTTTGAGAACTCGAATGGCATCCTCAACTCGGTGAATCAGAGCAGTCTCCCTTTCACGAGCCTCTGTTATTTCAGTCCGCTTGGCAGCGACTTGTGCCTGCAGATGCTCAAGACGTTTCCTGGCCTCATCGACCTCCCTATCAAGGATGTTAAGGTCATGTGTCAGCCTAATGATGGTTATTTCTTCTAAGTTCCTCTCTCGGACTGCCTGCTTCTTGCTTTCTGTAGCCTCATCCAGGTCAGATTGAGCCTTATCTGCAGGGTCCGAGAACATCTCCTTGAAGAACTAATCGTCAGGAAAACCCATGGTCTCAAACCACTTGTCACACAGCTCAATGATCCTATTAACGATCGCCCTGGCATATGTGACATCCAGACCAGCTTCTTCAGCATCACCGAGAATCTCACGCACATGCTGGATCATGCTAAATCCGGCTTCCAAGTGCCCAGAAAAGAGAGTCTCAATCCAAGAGCTCAGAACTCGCACCACCACCTTCTTCGCAAAAAGAAGAGATGGCCCAGCTGAGGATTCGCCCAACTCCGTTGGTCGGCTGCTCATGTCATCATCTGTTGAAAGAGTAACAAAAGAACTCTTTCCAGTTGAAGCTGCTCCTGCTCGGGAAGAAATCTCAGCGCGAGGAATCTCCTCAACATTGTCAGAACTGGTCCCAGGAGTCTCTACCTCTGGATTAACCTCTGGCATCCCTTGCTCTGGAAGCGACGGACCCTCCTCTGCCACTTCAAAACCTGCAAAGGAAACACCAAAAGGTATGAATATGATCCTGTTTGAAAATCATTATCAGGGTTATAACTACAAAATACCTTCTTCGACGACTGGCGGAACACTTTCTTCCTCCATGAACTCATCGGAAGCATCATCAACATTTGCGTCCATCGATGGTTCAAAGTCATCAGAACCCTGTGGCAAGTCAGCTGACAAAAAAAAAATGTGTTAGCAAACCGAGTCACAAACAAAAAAAAAAGAGCAAAAGAAGTCGTACCAATTGGAGATTCTGGATTTACTCCAGAGTCCCTCGGTTCTTCTTCAGGTGCCTCAACAGGATCCATCACCACGTCATCGGTTGGAACCTCAGGCATCACCAAGTCTTCCTCTGCTAAAAAAAAAAAAAAAGAAAAGCAGAAAACAAGAAGCAAATCAAAACATGGAAAAAAAACCCATGAAAAGAAATGGAAAGAGAAAAAGGAAGAATCATACCTTCACCAATGTTCTCTTCTTCTCGACTTCTCTTCTCTGGAGGCTCGTCAGCATCCACTGGCACATCCTCATTGATAGTAAGAGGAACTTCCAAGTTAGGAGAGTCCTCATGCTGCCCCTTGCTGTGATGATGACTCCTCCCCCTCTTACTCCGGCGGGTTCGCTTCTTAGAAGAACCTACCCCGCTGTCAGAGTCAGGTTTCCCACTTGACTCTTCACTGGATGGTCTGCTCTTGCCAGTAGACTCCACGGAAGCTTGCCTCTGTGCCGCTTATATCCAAGCGCCAAGTTCGGCTTCCTCCTGTTCTAGCTGCTCCAAAGCCTCATCAGGTATTTCTCGAACAGCTTCAGAACCAATGACGCCCTGGTCACCGAGAAAGCCTATCTTGTGTTTCTCTCCAGAAAGGAAGGCCCAAACTTCCTCTCGCCGGATGCCATCCGACTTTCCAATGCCCTTTCCAGATGCCAGCTTCACATCAAGCTCCTTCTTGGAAAGCCCCCGATATGCCGAAAAGCTCTCCGCGAACCACTTCGCAAAGCCGGCAGTCCGGGAAGTCAGCAACACAGGATAAGAAATCATGGCTGTAGTGTCTTCAGCACTATAGAAAGCCCATGCATTTCTACCGTCCTGTAAGCCTCCAAAGCACTTCACCATACTTGAAGGCGCTCCAACAACGCCTTGAGAAAAGCCCAGCTGCAAAGCAAAGCGAGAGGGTACATACGGCTGGATGTCGACGAAAAGATGTCTGCGGTACACCATCGTGCCGACACGTATGCTGAAAAGCCACTCTCTCTCTGCATTTGTCAAGGAATAATGCCTTCCCGACCCCGCCCTGGTAGAGTCTCGGGAGGCACCAAAATCAAAAGCCTTCTTCCGCAACTCCGGAGAAAGCTTCACTGAAGACTGCCCCATCTCGACGTCCCTGAACCGTCGGATACTCATGCGGGCAAACAAAAGTGATTCAGACACGGCTTTGCCCTTAGCCAGTCGAATCATCAGAGGATCATCATCCTGTGCAGCACCCAGCCGATGGAAGCCAGGACAGTGGTATACATACCACGAATAAAAGATATGGGCTGAAAATACCCTATTCATGGGAAGCCCAAGCCGAACCAAAAAAGCAGCAGCCTGCAGTTCGGTACACAGGTAGGAGTAAAGAGCTGGCACCAAAGCAAGCTGCTCTCCAAACGCCATCTGACAAGCCGGAAAAATACAATGCGGCCTGATGTGCGTTCCATCTCCTCCAGCAAAAACAAGCCTCACCAAGCCAATAAGTGAGGTAAACAGCGAGATCTCTCCGCAGTGCAATGTCAGGACATATGGCGTTTGTACTTGCACAGAAATCTCTCAACTCTTCTCGCATGGCCAAGATCTTCTTTGAACTTGGATCCTGAGCTCCGGCTTCCTGGGTCACGCTATCAGAAGACTCCCTACTATCAAAAAAGTTGGGGAATGAAGAGCTAAAACTCTTCCAACTGCTGGATCTAACTTTCAAACCCTCCTTCTCCTTCAAAAAATCATAGAAGGCGACAAGCTGAAAGTATAGAAGCCTGAACTCCTCAGACTGCCCCTCGAGGACGCTGTCAATCGGCATAAACTCCTCATAGAGTTTGCCGAGGATGGGCAATCCGGTAATAGCGCTCAGCTCCTTCAAAGAAAAACCAATCTCACCATTCGTCACAACGAAGGTATTGGTTTGTGGGAGGAATGACTCCAGCATAGCCATGAAGGCCTCGTCGGAAAAGATCACGGTCTCCCTAAAGGCGCGGACCGCATCAAAAATCCCGACTTCCTTCAAAACGGCGCCACCAATCAGCAGGACGCGATCAGTCCACGACTTCCACTCAGAGTCAGCATTGAAGCGGCCACGAAGTCGGAAAGGCTTGATCCAATTGCTGCCGTCACCACTGAAAATACCAAGGCCAACCGGTCTCAAATCGACCGACGGATAATCAGAGCCCTGGTAGCCGCTGGATGGCATCAACAGGTCCATATCAACAGGCGACCTCTCCGTATATCCAGGAGAACCGCCAACAAAAACCCCGGTCTTGATTACATTTGTCCTTCTCACCCAGCTTGGGGGATCTTCCCTCTTAGGACACGTGGGGGCAAGGCTCATAATCGAGACGGTGCGATCAAACGTCGACCGGGTAGCAACAGTCTTCTTCTCACCATCTGCTGTGAAGGAAAACTGAAAACATCTCCTCTGGTATGTCATGTCATCAGGGACTGCATCACCAAAGAAGAAGGTAGGCTTGGGCAAAACGCTCTGATCTTCCATCACCCATGGACGACTGCTTACCATGATCTTATAGAATTCCTCTCCCTTGAGAGCAATCAGTCGCTGCCTCATCTCATCTCTGTTGAGGGAGTCGCACTCTTCCAGATTTCTCTCAACATACTGGACCTTCTCAAAAGCCTGCTGAACGGCCGGATTAGAAGATCTAGAAGATCGACGAGGTACGCTTGTAGCAGGCTCTTTACCCTTGTTCGCTCTGGAGGAACCACCTGAAAAGGATGGAAAAGAAAAAGATCAAACATCAAAATGACAAAATCTCGCTAAAAAAAATCTGGCGAAATTTTGACATGATGACGGGGCAATTCCGAAGAAAAGGAACTATCCCGAAAGAAATAGAAAGCTTGAAGACGGGCTCAACATCGCTGCGAGCTCCGAAACTCCAAACTTTCGAAACCTCAAAGTCTCCGCAAAATCAGGAAGGGCTCAACATCAGTGCGAGCTCCAAATTCCCAAATTTGCAAAAACTTTCAGGTATGCTATCACATCATGCTACAAATTTAATTTACAAATTGAATGCATGCATGAACATCTTGGTTTGCGAAAAAAAATGCATTATCATGATGAGCAAAAAAAAAAAGAAAAAGAAAAGAAGCTTTCTCAAAAAAAAAAGAGGGGAAAGAAAACAAAAAAGAAAAGAAAAGAAACTTTCTCTAAAAAAAAAGAGGGGAAAGAAAACAAAAAAGAAAAGAAAAGAAATTTTCTCTAAAAAAAAAGAGGGGAAAGAAAACAAAAAAGAAAAGAAAAGAAACTTTCTCTAAAAAAAGAGAGGGGAAAGAAAACAAAAAAAGAAAGAAAAGAAACTCTCTCAAAAAAAAAAGGGGGAGGGAAAGAAAAAAAAAAAGAAAAAAAAAAAGAGAAAAAAAAGAGGGCTGGCCCACAGGCCGTGGCCCACAGGCCACGTGGCCGTACGGCCAGATCCGTACGGATCTGTCCGTACGGCCCACAAACAAAAAAAAAACAACAAAAACATGAGAAAAAAAAAGAAAGAAGAAAAAAAAAACGTGTAAAAAAAAAAGAAGGGGAAAACACGTGAAAAAAAAAGAAGAAAAGAAAAAAGAAAGAAACAAAAAAAAAAGGGAAAGAAAGAAAGATCTTTTTATTTTTCCTACAATGGAGTTTTCTTGAAAAAGGAAACTTACTTGAAGCCATTGATGGAGAAGAAGAAGAAAAGTCTTGAAGATCTTGAAGAAGAAAAGCTCTTGGTCTTGAAGCCCTCTTGAGATTATTGCAAAAGAAAGTAATAAGAGCAAGAGATCCAACCTTCTCCTTGCTTTTATAGAGGAGAGCAAACCAAAGAAGGAAAGAAGAAAGAGGTAAGTGTTACTAATTAGTAACCTTACCAAAAGAAAGAGATTAGAAAGATTCTTTCCAAAAGAAAGATATCTAGAAAGATTTTCTCCCAAAAAGAAATCTATGACGGATTCTTTCCCAAAAGAAAGATATCTTGAGATATTCTATCCCAAAATAAAGGGATCATGAGAGATTCTCTCCAAGTAAAGATATTCTTAGATATTCTCTATCCAAATGAGATATTTTTGGATATTCTTTACAAAAATGACACCATATGAGATCTAAACCATTTCAAAAGCTTAAGGTCCCATGGGTTAGCCCATATGAGCCAGGTTTGACCACCTAGGCACAAAAAAAAAAAAAAAAAAAAAATTGGGCTTTTAGTCAAAGAGAAATCCCTCTTACCAAGAGCATACAAAAATGGTTCCATGCCTCTTTTGAGTTGATTGGACCATACAAAAGAAAATTCCAAGCCCCATCAGCTTTCAAAAATAAACCATCCAGCCTCATCTACCAAATTGAGCCAAAATCTTGAAATTGACATTCCACAAAAATCAAACCAAATCTTGGTCCCCTAACTTGCCACATACAGCCTGTTAGGTCACAAGACCAAAACCAAAAAACCAAAATTGATCCCCCAACATTCCACATACAGCTTGTTGGGTCACACGATCAAAACCAAACCCGACCCCCTAACCTGCCACATATAGCCTGTTAGGTCACAAGGTCAAAACCCAAATCCACATCCCTGATGTCATCTTCAAAACTTTGCCTCGAGATGGTACGTGATCCCTTTCACTACCATAAAATTCCCCTGGAAGCTCAAAAGGCTACAAATACCAAAAAGAAAGACTGCTCAAAGACTCTTGGTCAAGTCACAAGCTCTCCTTCAAAAATCTCTTCGAGGCACATCGACTACAAAAGTTAAGCAACTCGCCGCTGTACCTCGAGGGGGCATTTGTTGACACCAAAAATGTCACTTTGCCTCATCAAGATCCAAAGAGCTACATGAAGTCGCAACCTGCCATAAATAGGCAATGTTGCTTCCAAAAATCAAATCTTGTCAGAATCAAACAAAAACTGCAAGATTCTTCCAGACAGCCAAAAGAAGAGTACACAAGAAGTTTCGGGCCATTTCAAAATCATTTGGCCTAACTTCGCTTCTCTGACAGCTGAAAAGGAGCTCTCGGCGGCAAAGCTCTCCGGGACCATGGTTTCCAAGACAGAGCCTATGGATCATCTTAAAATGACTCCAATAGGTTCCCTGTCAAATTTCAAGTCAATCGGACACCGGTTGACCGCACATCAAACCGCGACATCTTCATCGCGACAAAAAGCAAGTCTACTGGTGATAGGACCCCAAACGGCTTCAAAACTCAAACAAAAGCCTATGGTTGGTCTTATTTATTGCTCAGCAGGCTTCACACCAAATTTCAGGTCATTCCGACATCGTTTGACCCAGTTTCAGCTTCTGACGGAAAATCGGCAACTCTGCGCGACAAAGTCTTCGGCTTTCTCAGGAAATTGGAAACTTTGCAAAATAAAATGCAAGGATTCTCATCAGGTTTCCTACAAAGAAATTAGGCCAATAAATGGTCAAAATGTCAAGGAAAAGTACAGGAGAAAAAAGAATCGAAAAACAGCAAAAACGGACACAAAACGGGACACGAAAAGGGGGAAAACCCCCCAGGGTCGCAGGCCCCTGCGACCCTGGCCCAAGGTCGCAGGCCCCTGCGACCCTGGGCCAGGGTCGCCGGCGACCTTGGAACCCGGGGTCGCCGGGAAGGCCCCGGAAACCCCGGTTTTCGCCGTTTTTTCGCGATTCGAAGAGCCCAGCCTCTGGTACTTTCCAAAATTCATGCTTTTGAGACACCAAGTCCTCTGACATCCGTCCAAAACACGAGTCAATCATCAAAAGTATCGAAGACAATATTGATCGCCACCCGGTCAACCAAAAAAAGTGTGCTTTCTACCCGACCGATCGAGAAATCGACAGGACAGATGGCACCGACCCGCTGTTGGCAACAAACACCTGAAATTATATGGTCATCTGATGTCGATCTACATGAAGATCCATCGATGATCATCGACAGAAGAATTCCAAAAGACGTGGCACGGCCCGCGACTCTTCAGCTGCTCGGCGACCACTTAATGCGATTAATTGACTAACTTTATTACAGTCATTAATCCATTTCTTCGGACGGCCCAATCAGAAGCAAGCATTCGGGAGTTACAAGTCAAGAGATTCATGGCATTTAACCCATGAAACTCCTCCCATCATGGCGATTAAAGGCGATTAAATGCCCTCAATCTCCTCCGGCCAATCAGAAGCCAAGAAAAAGGAGTTACAAAATAAACAATTCAATTTTGTAACTCCTCCCATTATGTAGCTTTATGACAATCAAGGCTCATAAACCCTCCTAAATGGCTACCTAAAAGCCTATAAATAGGAGAGCTCTCCAAGAAGAAAGCACATCAGAAACATCAGAGAAAAAAAGCACAAACACACAGACAGAAATCCAGAGAAAGGAAAAAGAGAAAAAACTCTGCGGAAGTTCTACACCGGCCACCGCAACAAGGTGACAAAAGTCCCTTGGGGGGTACCCCCCCAAGGTCCTTGCCTTCTCCTCCTGCCTCCAATGGCTTAGATGTGGCTTTTCAGCCCGTCTACTCGGCTTTTTATTGGACATAGGACCTTCTTTTGGTCTTTGTCCTCTAAAAACCTGAGGTTATAGCCAAGCCAAGCGAATCAATAGCATCCTCTGTTCTCATCTGCATGGATGATGGCGAAGCCCACATATGGCTTGCGACCGTCAATCTAAACGGGTCCCCCACAATCTCCTGAGAAGTTAGATCCTCCTTTTCTTGCTTTTCATTGTAGTTTGTATTTTTTCAAAAGAGACAAAAATCACAATTCTTGTCTTTCATTATTGATAAGGATTGTAAATCGGCTATAAACGCCAAAATCGGCTATAAACGCCAAAAATCGGCTATAAACGCCAAAATCGGCTATAAATGCAAAAAAAAAAATCGCCTTTCACGGCAAATCAAGAAAATGTCTCTTTTCTTAAATATATGTGCAATGGAAAACTTGAAAGAAGTTGATTTCCTTTTTACTTGCGAAGGTTGATCTCCGGATCACCACTTGCAATTCCAAGTAAAAATAGAAAATCTGGCACACCCACAAAAAAAAGAAATGTTGATGCACGCCCCTTGCCCCCCGGTTACGAAAGGGTCGGAACCAAACGGACTCCCACGTCCGCCGACCTCGGTAGGAACCCGAGCATTCGGGGCGCGGTCCATCAGTAATAATAATGACCTAATTCTTCTCTTCCTCTTGAATTTCATGTCGTTTGGATTCTTTATGTTTTAGTTTTGATGGTGTTTTGAGAGATTGGAATGTGTATAGAGTGCAGATGAGGAGAAATTCTCTGTTTACATTCACTCGAGGCTAGGGTTCGTGTTTGATGAATCTAGTACCAAGTGCGCGTTCTTCTACGGGCGACAGCAGAGCAGGAGCGTTGAGGTATAATCAATTTTTTTTTTCATTGGTTTTGGTCATTATTTATTTTGACTTGTTTTCGGTTTTAGGTTTTTGGTGTTTGTTGATCTGGGGATGGTGTTATTTGATTGGAGTTGTGGTGTTTGCAGGTGTTATGTGGAGAATCGAGTATGATAGAAGCAGAGCAGTTGCTTCTTGAAGCAGCTCTTCAGGATCATGCGAATCAATGCTTTGTTCTGATATCAGATAGGTTGGTTCCTTATTTTGGCACTCTTTGGTGTTGTGACAATATATTTTATTCTGGTTAATTATTCTTATTTTTGTCATTTGTTTGATTTTTGAATTTATGGATATGTTCTGTTTCATTGTCTTTGTAGTTTTTTCTTTTCATTTCTTTTTATTTGCACTGTTCTTTTCGGGTGAATCTGACGGAGGCTTGTAATTTCTTCTGGCGGAAATAGAAGCCCTTGGAGGTCAGATCTCTCCATATCACAACTCTTACTGTGTTTGTCTCTGTAGTGATTTTTGTCTTTTGCATTTGCTCATATGTGGATGGTCCAGATCTTTCTTTTTTTTCACATTCTGCTATCGATTTGTTTTTCTTGTGCATTTGCCATTCCGAGGTATTCAGGGTAGCACATTTCCAGTGCTTGTTTTAACTTAGGCATTGTATTTCCTCCCTAATTTGATTTGGAAGGGAGTTCATTGAATGTTCTGGGCTATGGGTCTTGATGTCATTTGTAGGGTCTCTTCACTATTACTTGGTGACCTCTTTTCCTGCATTCTTTCTCCTTTCCGTTTTTAGATGCGTATCTCCATAATATATAAGACCAAACATGGACCTAACTATTGATGGTACAAATGACAAAATCCGAGCTGTTATTGATGCTGGTGTTTGCCCACGCCTTGTGGAGCTTCTTCTGTAAGTTATTTTTTTCAATTTATTTTGTGGTTTGGCTTGACCCATTCTTTTTTTTTTTTGGGAATATGTATTTTTTATTCTAATATTATTAGTACAGAAAACTCAAATTGTTATGAGATATGGATCATAGGTGGATGCCCACATGAGATGAGTTAGGGCTAGAATCCTATTGTGATTAGGTTTCTTAAATTAAGAGGTTACTTCTACCCTGTCTTGTCTCTTATTTTCCCTCAGCTGCATTTTTTGTAATTGGTCTTTCCAATTGCTGATTCCATCTTCTGCCTTGATAACTTTGATTTTCAGGACTTCATAGATGTTTAAGTAGACAACAAGGAAGCGGCATGGAATCTTGTGAATTTCGATTTGGACTCTATAATTTGTGCTGATAATGTAGATGGACTCTCTCTCTCTTAGTAATATGCTTTCATGTGATGTGGTGATATTGATATTTTTTTGTCCTATTATTCCCAGTGTATCATCAACCTTTTATTTTTATGTTCAACGGTAATGTAAATTACATATATTTTAAGTGTTTGATTTATCTTTTGGTGAAAGGTTCCATGTAAGTGAAGGTTGCATCAAGCCATTGTGTAAAAGAAAGAAAGAAGATTTAGGCAAACTAATCGAAAAGGTAAGTACGGGTCTCGTAATTAAGGCAAATAACAAAGAGGAATTGTTCTTCTTGTGGAATAAAATTTATAGAGATTTTACAGATCCCTCTTTCTTTTCTTAAGAAGTGTTCCCCATAAATCAACAGATTTCTTGGCATGCAGATGCTCAATTTTTATGCTACCTATTTAATCTCATTATTGTCGTTGGAGATTATGTCTATCATTTGCTTTTGTAAAAGGTATGATGAATTGGAGATATATCCTTCATAGTCCAACTTGTCAATGGCCTCATGCTCCTTTGTACTCATGGTTTCTCTTCATTTGTTTTGCTTTTCTCCAGATGCCTTTGATACAGAGCTGTTACTTTCTTGCACGAGCAAATTGAAACAAGGACAGGCAGTTGCTATTCCAAACTATCATTTTAAGAGTCATAAAAACTATATCCTGGTACCAGCTGGATGTTTAAGATTGTTAATCAATGTGTGTACAATGGACAACTCTGATGTGTCTCATTTGATTTCAGAACTCTGATAAGACATTTTAGGTTTCTCAAAGGTTACATTTCTCCATAATTAATTATGAATTTAAATTGCATAGCTATATATAACTGAATATACATAATTAAGAACAAATTTATGCCTTTCATAGTAGAGTGTGAAATGGATGAAGTATGATAGATTTTTTTTATAGGGTAAATATTGTTATAGTTTTGTTAGGTATTAACAAAGCCTTGTCTCAATTCAGTCCTAAGATGTGTTGTCTATGCTGATAGGTTGAGTGTCAGTTGGAAAACTAGGAATGTCAATATGAAAACTTAGTTCCAAATTTAAATTTGCAAGCCTTCATTATGAAAGCAATCATTGGCGGTCGCCATTAGGTTGAGTCTAAGTTTTTTTTTTTTTTTTCAAAAAATTATAGGCTTTAACGGCCGCCATGGGCGGTCGCTAAAGTTATTAAAAAATTAAAAAATAAGGTAAAAAAATAATAAAAAAATTATTTATTGAGTATATAATACTTTTTGAGTATTAGCGACAGCCAATGAGTATATAATACTTTTTGAGTATAGAAGACCGCCAATGGCGGTCGCTAATACTCTTTTACGATGACTTTGTTGCGGCATGTTCCTATTTTGATCTCACAGTACATCAATCAATGTATTCCTTTAATGTGGTGTATGTATTCCTTCACTGATGAAAATAGAAGAAGATAGTAAGTCTTTTGCCATGATAATAAGGGAGGACCTCCAATGTGACATTTCATCGAACAAATAACATGCGTGAGTGCAAACTATGTGGAAACGAGTAAATCCTCGAATCAAATGAATAGAATGGGTTACAAAATAAATAAAAAATGAAGAACTCACACTCCAAACATACATCTTCCTGCGGAATTACACAATACACATTTCATGCCCAACACAATGCATCAAGAACTCCAAACATACATAATGCTCTGCAAATAACGCGAAAAAACGTAGCTAATGTGATGTACCTTCACGTAGACGTGTGATATCGGAGATAGGTTGATGGATTGTGGAGATGGAAGAAGCTAGTTGAAGCGGCGTCGCCGCTCAGGAGAAGGAGAAGTTACAGACGGTAAAATGGTAAAAATCGCTAGGGTTTGCTGATATTGGGATTGCCGAAGCGTCATTGTCGTTAGAAACCCAGTGACGCTAGCGTCACTTACCCCAGGCTTTAAAAAAAAAAAAAACAAACAAACAAATAGTACTGACGGACCCAATTGGTGCTGCATAAATGGCCAGGACCCATCGGGATATATGACTGTATTTCATGATTTTACCGGTAAAATCCTCATGCATTTTTCATGGGAATTCAATGCAAGCAATATATTTTGTCAATAGTCTAAAATTGATAAATCAAAATATGAGATTCACCAATACTACGAAATAGTCTTAACTTAGACAATAACTAGTTGCTTAGCCATTAGCTTACTAAAACCAATTAAAACCAATGGGATTTTGTCATTTGTTGCCTCGCATTACTTGTCCTACGTTTGGATAAATAGTGAAGGTTGTGGTCACATGAGTTCATCATTAGTGTAGAAAAGAAAAATATTTAAAAATATTTATTTTCACTTTAGTCCTGGCCTATGGTTCCCGATGATGGTTCTTCTTTTTATCGAGTAGAATGATGATTTTACCAAAAAAAAAAAAAGGAAAAAAGTAAAATGTTGAAGACATAATTAGTGAAGGCCCTTTGAAGGATTTAAATCGACCGGCTTATTTTCGGAGAAGGTCTTGGACGACCCCGCGCTAGGCCTAGCCCTCTCATAGCCCTCTTCTTGTTAGTATCTCCTTTATACGTTCATTTCGATTATATTAAAAAAAAAAGTGTTTGACCCACAACCATTGATGAAATTTCCAATGTCTATGATAATCATTGTGTGTGGGGAGATTTCCAGAACTCCAGGATTACGCTAATCACAGCCATCAGATGAGACTAAGCACTCTCACGTGCAATCCGCGTGCCATCCACGTGGCACCAAAACTCACCTAGGCTAACAAGGCAGAGGCCTCAGCCGAAGTCAAACAGCTTCAGGCCGCTAGCGCCGAGCTCGGCCACCCCATGTGCCCATCTCGGCTGAGAACTCCACCTCGGCTGAAGGAGCCGGGACGAAAGCCGAAGCGAGAAAGAACCTCCACTCGCACCCCTCATCCCCCACGTCATCAGGCACGTGGAGAAATAGGGGCGCGAGCTAGTGAGACAGATGCGACATCCAGCCGTCCACAATCTTCGCCAGATCACTGACAGGGCGGCATCCAGCGGCTGAAGCCACATCAGGGCAAGGCCCGAGGGCGGATCCGATGGTACCCCAACCGTCAAAGGCGCCCAACACAATCTGGCCCAACAAGACGCGCATTTAATGCGATGTGGGCTGATCCGACTGGCATTAATTGCAGAGTGGGCTGGATTGGACTGTATTTATTACTTTGTGGGCTCATCATGACTTCCCAGTCGAATCATGGGACCCACACCAAGATATCCTCCAAAGATACGACCCAAGCCTCTATAAATAGAGCTTCATACCACATGCAAGGTACGCACAATTCAACACATAGAGCTGTTACTCTGCCTCTCTTCTTCTTCTCCTTCCATTGTTCCAGTTCACTCACTGACTTTGGCATCTGAGAGCCTTGCGCCGCCCAGGCCAGGGTCCTCTGACCGTTTGCTCTTCTCTTTCAGGCTTTCGGACGGTACCCAGTCATCACCACTTTGGATAAGTCCTCTAAGGCTCCCCAGTTATTGTGGGTCATTATTTTCTGCACCTACAATTGGCGCCGTCTGTGGGAAAGTAATATCCCAACCTTCCCAACCTTCTCAACCTCAATCTCCCAGAAGCCATGCCTCCGAAAGCTAGGAAGGGCGGAAAATCCTCGAGAGCAGAGCTCGAGCTGCCAGCACCATCGGCAGACGTCCCTCCTCAAGGGCGTTCCCGAACGGTGCATGGCACATCTGCAGGCGAGGGCCGCTTAGGCTCGCAGCTTTTCGTCGAGGTCCCCCTCCAAGAGGGACTCGAGGCCTCGTCCTCAGCAGACGAAGTTACGCCACCCCGACGCGACGAGCGTCGGCACGAGCGTCCTCGCAAAGATAAAGCCGTTGCCGTGGAAGAAACGCGTCGAGTTCAACCTCCTGCCGCTGGAGGAGATGTCGCGGCTCAAAATGCTCTCCTCCAGAAGCAGGAGCGGTTAATCCGCGAGCTCCAGCAGCAGCTGAGAGCAGCGCAAACTGCCTCGTTGAGACAAGTCTCTGATCCTCAGGGAAAGAAGAAGGATGCCCCCAGCAGGGCAGCCCAGCCTCCTCGCGAAGATCTCAGAAACCATCTGGACCATAAGCGGAGCCAGATCCATGACGAAGGCTCGAGCAACAGCCGAAGTCATCGTAGCCGTGATGGCCGAAACCATAGCCATCACAGTCCGAACCACTCCAAGCGAAAGTCAAGAGCCCAGACTCCAGAAAAAGACGACGAGCAGGAGCGATTTGACAAACGCGTCAGGTTGGCTCTTCAGCGCAACCTGGACGTGCGGGACCAGAAGCAGATCTGTGGCCATACCGATCTAGGGGCCTCGCCCTTCACGAGGGACATCGAGCGCACCCCCTTGCCCAAAAGGTTCTCTGTCCCGCGGTTCGTCCCCTACGACGGACTGTCCGATCCATCTGCTCACCTCCGTCACTTTTCCCAGAAGATGTCCATCTGGGGAAACGAGGGCCACCTCAACTGCAAGATCTTCTCCTCCAGTTTGGGTGACCTCCCTCTGAAGTGGTTATGCGCCCTCCCAGAGAAGTCGATTTCGAGTTGGAAGGAGCTCCAGCTCTCCTTTCTGAAGAAGTTCCAAGCGTACAGCGCCGTCCCCAAGAAAGAAGGGGACCTTCTCGCCCCGAGAATGAAGCAGGGTGAGACCCTCGCCAAGTTCGCCCGACGATTTTGGGCGGTTTACAGCCAGATCGAGGGCACTAGGGAGGAGATAGCGATCCACGCCTTCCAACATGCCCCACCTAAACTC
Organism: Litsea cubeba; assembly: GCA_012931725.1. Lineage (NCBI taxonomy): Eukaryota > Viridiplantae > Streptophyta > Magnoliopsida > Laurales > Lauraceae > Litsea > Litsea cubeba. The sequence continues at coordinate 36,298,103 of CM022955.1, read as the reverse complement.
AAAAGAAAAATGGACCGTCATCACAAGTATAAAGAAAGTGAGCTGAGGGGTTACCTCTAACGAGGGAAGCGAAGGGGCTGACTACCGGTGGAACCATCTTCGATACCCTTATCACGTAAAGGTAGGTCCGAAGGGTCTAAGAAAAGGTAGCGTCCGAGGGTTCGTCTGTGTTGAAGTGCCATCTTCGTACTGATAGTCAGCCCCCCGGCCACGACCTCCGGAAGGACTTGGTCGGAGACCCTCCAGAGTCCATGCCAGAGCTAATGTCCCGGATAAAGCGCTTTGTCGCCCGGGAGGAAGATGAAATCCAGGCCCGGGAAGAGGATGAAAGACCGGAACCCGAGCACAAGAGCAGCCAGCCTCGGCAGAGAGGCGGGAGGCCCTTTCAGAAGCAGAAGCCCAAGCAGGCCTGGGCCGCCAGTTCGGCGAAGCCTACGTCGTCCCGGTCTGGGGGCACCTGGAGGCCCAGATCCCCCACCAGCGCCGATCAGAGCGTCAATGTCGTCTTCAAGGAGCCGATATACCGTATCCTGAGCAAGATAAAGACCAAGCCATTCTTCAAGTGGCCTCCGCCCTTGAAGAATGAGCCCACCTCTGGCAACCGAAGCAAGCTCTACTGCTCCTACCACAAGGATAAAGGGCACAAGACCGAGGACTACAATTCTCTGAAATGGTACCTGGAGAAGCTAGCCAGCGAAGGCCACATTCCAGAGTTCGTCAAGGCAGATGATGCCGGCGGCAGCGAGGGCCGAGTTCACCAGAGCGCGGCTCGGGAGCCAGACAGTGAGGATTTCGAAAAGATCATTAACGTGATCCATCTGGCGTCCTCAGTCCCCTCTCCCTCGTCTCGTGGAGGCTCACAGACCCGCGCCGAGGCCAGGCGAGCGTCGCATGGGAAGGAGGTGATGAAGGCCGAACTCGCACCGGCATCCAAGAGGGCCCGCCGCGACCGGCCCGCTATCTCGTTCTCAGATAAGGATCTAGAGGGAATCCAGCTCGCTCACAATGACCCCCTGCTCCTCATAATGAAGCTAAGAGACTTCACCGTGAAGAGGATCCTCGTCGACTCCGGCAGCTCTTCCGAGGTCCTCTACTACGATTGCTTCAAAAAGATGAACCTCTCGGAAGCAGACCTCACGGAGGTCCGTGCACCCCTGCTAGGGTTGTCCGCCACGCCAGTCTATCCCAAGGGTAGGATCACTTTGGAAACCTGAGTCGGCGGAGCCTCCGTGTTGGCCGACTTCCTGGTCGTGGACGCCCCTTCTCCCTACAATGTCATCCTGGGCAGAACGTGGCTCCACAAGTTGGAAGCAGTCCCTTCTTCCCTCCACCAGAAGCTGAAGTTCGTCCTCGAGAACAAGGAGGGTAAGATGGAAGTGGTCACAGTGGAGGGAGATCAGCAGCAGGCCAGGCAGTGCATGCTGGCCGCGGTCCCAGTAGTGAAGGAGCCAGAGCGCGTCAACCTCGCCGAATTCGAGAAAGGCCTAGATGAAATCGGCCGAGATCCCGAGAAGAAGAGCATTGAGGACCTGGCCGAGGTCAGGCTCAACTCGGCAGACCCAGATAGGTTCTTCCTGATCGGCACCCAGCTGCTAGACGAAGAGAGAGGCGAACTCTCAAGGTTCCTGATGCAGAACGTCGATGTCTTTGCTTGGAGCCCAAGCGAAATGCCTGGGGTTGACCCAGAGGTCATGTGCCACAAGCTGAATGTGGACCCCAACCACAAACCAGTAGTGCAGAGGGCCCGAAGGACAGGGCTGCAGCAGACAGACGCGGTCGTCGAAGAAGTCGACAACCTGCTGAAGGCAAGAGCCATCCGGGAAGTCCAGTACCCGTCTGGCTGGCCAACACGGTGGTGGTCAAGAAGAAAACTGGTAAATGGAAGGTGTGCGTGGACTTCACAGACTTGAACAGGGCCTGCCCTAAAGATAGTTTCCCCCTTCCAAAGATTGACCAACTGATCGACGCCACCGCAGGTCACGACCGAATGAGTTTCCTCGACGCCTACAGAGGCTACCACCAGATCCCACTATTCGAGCCTGACGAGGAAAAAACGTCATTCATAACCCCCCGCGGCACTTACTGTTACAAGGTGATGCCCTTCGGGCTGAAGAACGCGGGGGCAACCTATCAGCGCCTCGTGACAAAGATGTTCCAGGCTCAACTCGGCCGAACGGTAGAGGTGTACATCGACGACATGGTCGTCAAATCAGTGCACTCCAGCGACCACCTGGCGGATCTTGGCCAAGTCTTCGACATCCTTCGCGCGTACAAGCTCAAGCTAAATGCCTCCAAGTGCGCCTTCGGCGTAGCCTCTGGCAAGTTCCTCGACAGCTTGGTGACGCGGAGGGGGATAGAGGCTAATCCCGACCAGATCACCGCGATCCAGGGCATTCAGAGCCCCTCTACCACGAAAAAAGTCCAGAAGCTCACGGGAATGGCTGCAGCACTCAATCGCTTCATCAGCCGGTCATCAGATAAGTGCAGGCCTTTCTTTCAGCTTCTAAAGAAAAATTTAAAATTCCAGTGGACCCCTGAGTGCGACCAGGCATTGGCCGCGCTCAAAACCTATTTGATGTCACCACCCTTACTCTCCACCCCAGCTCCGGGGGAGGTTTTGTATTTATATCTTGTGGTCTCGGATCACGCAGTGAGCTCCGTCCTCATCAGGGAGGACGAGGGAATTCAAAAACCAATTTATTATACGAGCAAGACCCTGCTCGATGCCGAGACCAGGTACCTTTTGTTGGAGAAACTGGCGTTGGCTCTCGTCAGTGCCTCTCGCAAGCTCTCCCATTATTTCCAATCCCACACCATTGTGGTGATCACGGAGCATCCACTCTGTTCAATATTCAAGAAGTCTGACTTTTCAGGGCGAATATCAAAGTGGGCAGTTGAACTGGGGCAGTATGATATACAGTACCGTCCCCGAACTGCGATCAAAGCCCAGATTCTAGCGGACTTCATCGTTGAATTCGTCTCGCCCAATTCAGCTCCGACCCAGCCCGGCACGGTACTGGGGGGCACAGGGCACGAGCCAGAAGTGACTGAGGTCGAACAGTCTCCCGCCCAGGCATGGAAGATCTTTGTCGATGGATCGTCCACCTCCAAAAGAGCTGACGCCGGCATAGTCCTCCAATCGCCAGAGGGTCTGGTCATAGAGCAGGCTTTCACCCTGGACTTCAAAGCAACGAACAATGAGGCAGAGTATGAAGCACTGATAGCAGGGTTGAACAGCGCCCAAATCCTCGGAGCCCAGCACCTAGTGATCTTCAGCGATTCTCAACTGGTAACTAGCCAGCTCGCTGGAGACTACCAGGCCAGGGACGACAGGATAGCGGCCTACTTAGCCCTTGCGAAAAAACTGCTGTCTCATTTCCAGAAAGCCGAGGTCAGGCAAATATCCCGAGATACCAACACGCACGCAGATGCGCTTGCAAACCTGGCCTCCGCCGTCGAAGTAGGGAAGAAAAGGACCGTCGAGGTTGGGTCAATATCAAGGTCAACCTTAGAACTCCATTCATCTCGGCTTGTCCTTTGTGCTGATCTCGGCCCAAGCTGGATGGATCCAATCGTCGCCTACTTGAAGGATGATCAGCTCCCTGAAGACAAGACTGAAGCCCACCGGATCAGACTCAAGGCAGCTCGATTCTGGCTCTCTCCCAAAGGCAAACTCTACAGGAAATCCTTCACAGGTCCTTACCTCCAATGCGTCCACCCGAGCAAGGTAGACGACTTCCTGTATGAGATCCACGAAGGAATCTGCGGCAGTCACATAGGAGGTCGATCACTGGCCTACAGAACAATAAGCCAGGGTTACTGGTGGCCCTACATGTAGAAGGACGCGCAGGTATACGCCAGGAAATGCGAGAAGTGCAAGAAGTTCTCCCACTCTCTCCATCAGCCAGCACAAGATCTGAGTCCCCTCACTAGCCCATGGCCCTTCGCTCAATGGGGCCTGGACATTGTGGGGCCTCTTCACCGAGCTCCAGGGAACAAGAGATGGCTGATAGTCGCTACGGACTACTTCACAAAGTGGATAGAAGCTGAACCGTTGTCCTCAATCACGGACAGGGACTCCAGGAACTTCGTTTGGAAAAACATCCTAATGAGGTTCGGCATCCCCAGGACCCTGATTTCGGACAACGGGACTCAGTTCGACTCCAAGTCCTTCAGAGACTTCTGCCAAGAACACGGTATCAGAAACCATTACTCCACTCCGGCATATCCGCAGAGTAATGGCCAGGTAGAAATCTCTAACAGAGTGATCCTGGACGGCCTGAAGAAGCGACTGGACAAGGCAAAGGGAAGATGGACAGAGGAGCTTCCGAGCATGCTATGGGCATACAGAACGACTCCAAGACGTTCCACTTCGGCAACACCTTTCTCTCTGGCCTACGGGATGGAGGCGGTCATTCCTTTAGAAATCGGCCTTCCCACCCTGAGGACAGAGCTAGTCGACCAAGGCCGAAATGAGACGAACCTGGCAATGGAGCTGGAGCTGGCAGACGAGCGCCGAGAAGCAGCAGCCCTGCGACTGACCGACTATCAGCAGCGGTTAGCCGGGGCATACAATCAAAATGTCAGAGAAAGAAGATTCTCCGTGGGAGAGCTGGTTCTTAAGAAGACCCTGCCAGCTGACAAATTACCAAACGAAGGGAAGCTGGCCCCGAACTGGCATGGCCCGTTCAGGGTAGTCTCACTGGCAGGGAAATCAGCCTACAAGCTCGAAGACTTAGAAGGCAAGCCGCTGCCGAGACCGTGGAATGGATCCCACTTAAAGAAATTCTATTTCTAAAGATGTAATGAATCTCAGAATCAATGAAAGCAGCTTTCGCCCTGTCATCAATCTGTCGTCTCTCTTTGACTGACTCTGGCAGCTCTGGGTCTACCGCCCTGGAAAAGGCCTCGAGTTCGAACATTCGGCCAATTCCTAAAGTCCGGGTTTTTTCCCACTCAAGGGTCCACCGCCCTGGAAAAGGCCTCGAGTTCGAACACTCGGCCAATTCCTAAAGTCCGGGTTTTATCCCACTCAAGGGTCCACCGCCCTGGAAAAGGCCTCGAGTTCGAACACTCGGCCAATTCCTAAAGTCCGGGTTTTATCCCACTCAAGGGTCTACCGCCCTGGAAAAGGCCTCGAGTTCGAACACTCGGCCGAATTCCTAAAGTCCGGATTTTACCCCACTCAAGGGTCTACCGCCCTGGAAAAGGCCTCGAGTTCGAACACTCGGCCGAATTCCTAAAGTCCGGGTTTATACACCCCTCAAAGGCCGTTGCCGAATTCATGCTCACGTAGCCGAGACCAGCGGAATTATGGATCCACCTCGGCGCAAGGCAGTTCGTCTCGGCCAGAGCCAGCCATTTTGGCTAAGGTCAGTTTTTAAGAAAGAAAGAGTTGTGCAAGCACTGAAGCACAAAAAGGCAGCACAAAAACACAAATATTTCAAGACAGTGCAGGGAAAGTAAAAGAGAATGCAAAAGCACTGTACACAGTTCAAGTGATCGCAAAATTCTTCCTTTTTATTCATTGTAAACTGCTTCATTACAAGAGTTATAGAACAGAAAACAAAAAACAAAAAGGAGGATCGCAGTCCTCTAAAAACAGAAAATAAAGTGAAAGACTGGGAGACTCTGATCTTCACCGACTCTTCAGGCTGCAGGCTCGAAGACGCCGGTTCGTTACCTGGAGGTTCTGAGGGATCCTGAATTTCACCGAGCTCTACAATACACTTTGGTTGGTCAGACCAAAGCGATTGCAGAGCCCCTCCAGTTCGGAGGCCCTGGACCTCGCTGAGCTCTTCAACACCCTCCGGTCAGTAAGACCAACCGAAGTTTGAAGAACCCCCAAGTCCAGCGGAGCCTCAATCCCACCCCTCGTCCGGCGGTCGCGCAAGACCGTGCCAGACGCAGAGGGCGCGACCATCCCACAGTTGCAGAGGATTCCCCTGCAACCGGACCAGGGACGATCGGCCATGAACCCGCGTTCAGAGAGCGCGTGGTCCACGGGGAGTTCCTTCAGAGAGCGCGCAGACCACGACGGGCTTCCCCCCTCGGAGATAGCCGTCCACAGGCACAGGGGTTCCCCCCGGATCAAAGGTTCCAAAATGTCTGCGAGACATGGCTCCTACAACTGTGTGAATTAAACTATCCTAATTCCGTTTCTTTTCTTCTCCCATGGCGAGCCTACTACCCCTACTTATAGGAAGAAGAAGGGCTCAGTCTCCGAAGGAAGTTAAGGGGTGAAGTCTCCGACGCGTTACATGGGATGCACGTCTTCCTGTCTGTTGACCAGCGATTCCTGTGGCGCCACGTGGAGACATCAGCCCATTTCCCTCATTGGCCGTATCACCATGCTTATTGCTATTTATGGTCTCAGAATACGGAGAATCAGCACAGACAGCTATGAAGACCGTTTGACTCTCTCTACCTCGAGGATCACGCGTCACAGTAAAGGCATTCAATACCATTCAATAGCACATCCAGAAGCAAAAGAGATAAAAAAAATGCAGGGAAAAATGCACAAGTAAAGGAGCCCGTTTTTCATTAATAACAAAGAGTATTACAGGGCTGAAGAAGCATTACATACAAAGGGCCAAAGATAAAAAGAAGCAAGGTTACTGTGGCTTCGGCGACTCCACCAGGTCGATCACCATATCTGCTGGACCAGCAGCATCGGCCGCGACCGTGACCTTACTTGGGGCGTCGCTGGCAGAAGGGGCTTCAACCGGTACCTCAGCCGAAGCAGGGGCAGAAGAGGCCTCACCTTGAGGCACGGCCGAAGCGTCGCTGGCGACCGGGGCATCGCTCGGGGCCGGGGCAACTGGAGCTTCGTCAGGGGCACTTTCAGCTGCAGGAGCGGAGCTCGGCTCGGGAGCCGGGTCCGAGTACTTCGGCAGGTCCCGATAGACAGGGTGGTCTTCAGGGACCCCCGCACGTCTCAGTGCGGCCAGGCATCCTTCCTCGAACAGAATGGAGGTGATCTCCTCCACCTGCTTCTCATATAGCTCCGTGGCATGGTCCACCCCATTCTGAAAAGCGGATTGGACCTCGGACAGAAGGGAGGCCTTCTCCTTTTCCAGTTCAGCGTTCGCCATCTTCAGCTTCTCCCTTTCAGCGCGCCCGGCCAGCACCTCCCCGCGCAACTTCGTCCCCTCGGCCGCCGATTCAGCCTTCGATCTGGCCAGCTCCGACTCTAGCTCGGCGGTCCTCTTGTTCCTCGCCCAGACCTCGCCTTTCAAATGGTTAGCTCTCGACGTGAGCTCGGCGACATCAGTCAGAGCCGACGCCAGCCGGAGCAGACTCTTCAGCGCTAGCCTTCTTCAGCCCCTCCATTCCCTTCCTTAGCTCTTCCAGCTCCTTCTTCAGCTTATCCCTCTCGGACTCCAGCTGAGTGACCCTCGCAGCGTTCCTGTCACTCCTACCCACCACGGTCAGGAGCCTCTGCACGTTCTGCAAATGGAAAAAGTGGGTCAAACCGGGGCAGTCGAGCTAAATTACTTGAAGAAAAGCACTGAAAACACTTACCAGAAGGTTAGCCTGGATCGCCGAGACCATCAGGCTCTCGTTGTCAAACCTCTCGTGCGTCTCCATGTCTCGCGGCAGGGCGCAGACCTTGGCGAGAGCTCCGATGACGTCGGCGTTCCCCATCAGCCGGTCCTCGACATTCAGAGGCTTACCGGGTTGCGTCTCCATCCTCGGTCTCCATGGCGCTAGGGCAGTTCGGGGTCCGGAAGCCGACCCAGACCCTTGCCCCGCCGAGATGGTGAGCTCGCGGGTCGCCCCCCCCCCCCCCCGGTCGACTTACTGGCCGGCGCACTCTTCTCAGTTGGAGCTTTGACTCCGGGGGCCCGCGCCGGAGTTTTACCCTTCGGAGGTTGTTCAGCCCCCGAGTCCTTCTCCCCCGCCTTGGACTTCTTCCTGGACAGGGACCCCTCCCTCGGGCGATCCGGCGAGCGTCGCCGAACTCCCTCGCTCGGAGCAGGAGCAGGAGCAGAAATAGCGCCAGCACCCCCCGAGCCCGAAGCTGCGCGGGTACTGGCAGATGATGGTGTCGCAGAAGAAGAAGACCTCAGCCTGAACTTGGCCGCCAGATCCTTAACAACTGGCTCCCTCGAGCTCCCCGCCATGTCTTCTTCCCGATCGGAAGAATAAGCGTCCACTATCTGCGTCAGGTTCGGTGGCTCCGAACTAGAAGTGGACGCCTCGGCACCAGACGCAGCTCGGCTCGCGGCAGGATCGGTCAAAGGGATCCCGGCAGGCACGACAACGGAGACGGTTGGACGGTCAGGGTGCGCCTCGTCCACCTCGGCTACTCCGGTCCTCAGGTAGCCACGGTACCTCGGCGTATACCCGAGCAGCTTCCAAGCCGACCTGGTCTCGTGCCCCTTGTATCTCTCTACCTTATTGACGTCCTCAACGTTCCTCCTCCAACCTTCACTCGCAGCTCGGCGTCTCCTCGCACCTGCCTCTGCATAATAGACAATAAAGGTGTCAGCTCGGCATCATCAAATTCAAGCAAAGCAGGTAAGAGAAAAGAAGCGATGTTTACTTGGGACAGTCCCGGGGCGACGTGGGACCATCAGCCTCCTGCTCTCGCCAGCGCCGAACTCTCAGTCCCCCGACACACAGAAGAAAGCTTCTTCGGCATTCTTACTCGAATCTTCCAAGGCCAGGACGAAGCCTCTTCGCTGCGGCTTCACCCGGAGATAGTATTTTCCTTCCCCAGCCTTGCAGATATCGTAGGTATCCTCGATATCGTGGACACCCAGGTCGGTCCCCAAAATCTCATTCAGCTTCGCCGTGCCCATGATGACCTTATAGCCATTGGGCATCAGCTGGCACGGGGTAATAGACCAGGTACTAAGGTAGGCCCTAAGCAAGGGGTGCAGAGGAAACCTGACCCCACCCTCGATCACGGAGATCAGAGGGAACGGCATCCAGCCGCAGGACCAGCGCATCGTGGCATAGTCGACGGAGTCCGCCGGTTTGAGGAGGACTCCCTCCGGAATACTGAAAGCGGCCCTAAATCTGGCTATGCCCTCTTCAGTATCTAAATCAAACCTAGGGGTGCCCATGTCTAAAAATGGTAACAGCAGAAGTTAAACCCTAAAGGTCGCGAAACCCCAAGAAAAAGCTAGACAGAGGCACGAAGCAACTTACAGAGACAAAGGGGCAACTCAAGAACAGATCCGGGCACGTCCTATGGTCGTCCTCGCTAGAAAAATCTCGAGTAGCGAAAGAGCAGAAATCAAAGATGAAGGCAGAGGCAAAAGGAAATCGGAAACAAGAAAGGAAGAAGACGACCCTATTTATAGAAAGGGAACCCTCGGCGCGTGCCACTTTCGAAATTCGAAAGGATGGATTTCGCGATCCGCAACCGTTCCATCAATAAGACAGCGCAATCAGTGAAGAGGATACGTGTGTAGCCGTCGATTCGCTTCCCAGGACAGATAGGGCAGAGCATTTATTGCTTCAGAAAAGTTGAAACAGCACCAGGCAATGATCACCGCATCCCAGACGAGTTTTCTAGCTTTCGACCACTAAAGGCTAGGACGCTTAAGATGTCAAAAGCTAGGGGGCAATTGTGTGGGGAGATTAACAGAACTCCAGGATTACGCTAATCACAGCCATCAGATGAGACTAAGCACTCTCACGTGCCATCCGCGTGCCATCCACGTGGCACCAAAACTTACCTAGGCTAACAGGGCAGAGGCCTCAGCCGAAGTCAAACAGCTTCAGGCCGCTAGCGCCGAGCTCGGCCACCCCATGTGCCCATCTCGGCTGAGAACTCCACCTCGGCTGAAGGAGCCGGGACGAAAGCCGAAGCGAGAAAGAACCTCCACTCGCACCCCTTATCCCCCACGTCATCAGGCACGTGGAGAAATAGGGGCGCGAGCTAGTGAGACAGATGCGACATCCAGCCGTCCACAATCTTCGCCAGATCACTGACAGGGCGGCATCCAACGGCTGAAGCCACATCAGGGCAAGGCCCAAGGGCGGATCCGATGGTACCCCAACCGTCAAAGGCGCCCAACACAATCTGGCCCAACAAGACGCGCATTTAATGCGATGTGGGCTGATCCGACTGGCATTAATTGCAGAGTGGGCTGGATTGGACTGTATTTATTACTTTGTGGGCTCATCATGACTTCCCAGTCGAATCATGGGACCCACACCAAGATATCCTCCAAAGATACGACCCAAGCCTCTATAAATAGAGCTTCATACCACATGCAAGGTACGCACAATTCAACACATAGAGCTGTTACTCTGCCTCTCTTCTTCTTCTCCTTCCATTGTTCCAATTCACTCACTGACTTTGGCATCGGAGAGCCTTGCGCCGCCCAGGCCAGGGTCCTCTGACCGTTTGCTCTTCTCTTTCAGGCTTTCGGACGGTACCCAGTCATCACCACTTTGGATAAGTCCTCTAAGGCTCCCCAGTTATTGTGGGTCATTATTTTCTGCACCTACACATTGCATTTAGTGATAGTCGTGTAGCATCGACCTTGACCCAGTGTAAACAGTACGAGTGACTGTGCTCCACATGTTCGGAATATCCAATCCTTGAATTCGGATAAAAATGTGAGTGACCGTGCTCCATGTGTATTCATAATTGTTGTTCGGGTGTAAGTACTAAGTTAAAAAAAAAAAGTTTTGCTCAGGTATGGGGTTCCACCAATGATCTAAGTTTTTGGATTCCCTTTTTTTTAGAAAAGAAATCCACATTTGTGGGAATTACATAATTTGGATACCACCTACACTTCTCATTTGGTTTTCCAATTCTTTTCAGAATTTATGGGGGAGAAAATCGAGCGAGAACAGCCCAAGAAAGGCTATAGAAACAGTCCCAAAAGTATGATTTTGCGGCCCAAACCTGGTCCGCCGGTCGCTGCATGACCGGCCACGTCACTCGGGCCGGCCGGCCGGCCGGCCGCTGGTCTGAGGATCCCAAGCCGTTGCAGCCGTTGGACAACTGCCTGCTGTCTAGCAACTGGCAGCTGTTTACTGTGGGCCGCTTGGCAGCAGGTTGCTATGTAGCTGCTGGCAGCTGCCTCCTGGTCTGCAGGTCGTGGCCTCAATGGGGCCCACTTCTTGATGAGGGCAAGAGGGGAGAGATGGGGTCCACCGGGGCACAAGTGGTAGCCACCAGGATTGATTAAATGAGGAGGTTAAACGGGGATTAAGTCCACTTTATTTCTACCAAAAAAAAAACAGTCCACTTCATTAAGGCCCCAAAAGAAGCTTAATCCCACTATTAATTCCATTTCTAATACTAACAGTCCCTTAAATGGAATTAACAAGACTAATTGAAAATCCAAAGATGCAAAATATCTAATTACCTTACCAAATCACCAAAGATGCATGATTAACATTAACCATTTCCAACTTGAACATGATTAATACCACTATGATAAACTAGAATCATGAATAGCCAAAGAAAATTATGCAAATTAATTAGACACTTGCCTCTAACCAAGAATCAACCCAAATTACACAATCAAGCCAAGCTCTAACCAAGAGGGCTTTCTCTTCCAAACAACCCACCACAAATCTCCCGAAAAATAAAACCCATTCACTGTCAAGAACCCAAACCTCTAAAAATCAAAGCAAGTGATGTAGGTGGGGTCTAAACCAAGAAACAATGCAAGGAGGAAAGAGGACCTACCTCTTAGAAGTCCAAGAAAGATGAAGGGTGATAGATGAAGGGGTTGCCACCAGTGGATTCTCACCAAAACGGACAATGTTGCATAGTTGACAGCGTAGAGCTGCTTGGTGGGTTCGTATCTTGTAATGAGTGCTTCTAAGTAGATGTTCTTCACCAAGCTATAGAAGAAGAGGAGAAGAAGAAGAAAGAAGAGAGAGATGTTTTCTCTCGTTGCTGACTGATGGAATGAGGGAGTGAATGAGAGTTATCGAGTTAGGTGGGGGTAGGCGAGGGTAAGTAATGAGGTAGCTGGGGTTGTTGGGATATTTTGTTGATGACTAGTTTGTGAGTTTGCCATAGTCTAGCTGAATTTGGAGTGCGATAATGGGGATCTTCGCACCCCGGTCAAGCCGGGTCAAATAAGAAGAATTATAGCTCATAAGAAGAGCCTTCGAAGAAGGTAAAAATCAGAAATTTCAGAGATCGATGGCAAAAGCTGCAATTTTCCAAACTTCAGTATACACCACGAAAATTGTGCCAAGGGTCAAATTAGGCATTCTAGACCTCGGATGAGTTTGGGATGAACATGAAAGTCGTTGAATAGGTCGAGACCGGACTTTTGGGCTCAAGATGTGATATTTATGAAATTCCAAAGATACCCCTGAAAAATCTCGAGATTCTAACTTAAATCGGAAAAAGTCAAACTCTTAGCATTAATCATGGTTATTAAAAATCAATTCTTACATTTTCTAGGTCTCTTCTCCTTTATAAGAAAGTGATGGGAACATCTGCATGCGTTCTGGTAGGTGAGAAACTCTCCCACTTTCAAAAGTGGTAGAATACTCGATTCTTCCAGTTTTTAAAACTCATGCATGTGTTGGGAAAGATCTTTTGAACACAACTCACACCTAATTCACATTATTATTTTATTACTTGTAAAAACATTTCTATCATCCAAAATAAAAATTGAAGAAACTTTAATTGTATTTGCGAGTCCAAACTTAGATCACCGTAAAACCTAAAAATATCCTAATGTTTCAAAAAATTATAAAAATCTCAAAACAACTAATTTAAGTGAAACAATAATTCGTGGCAAAAGAGTTTCTCAAAAATTTGATCTATAGATGGTTTGGCAAGACTTTTAAGTTTAGAAAAACCTAGAAATTGCAAAAATAACTAAATTAATTAAATAATAAATGTTGTGAGCTCTAATTTTGGACAAGTAAGCTTAAAAGAAGTAATAGTTTAAGTCATTAAAACATTAATCAAATAGGATAAATGCATGGATTACATACAAACGGTGATTTTGCAGTAGAGGAAATTGTATGGAATAATATTAAATAAATCATAAATGAACAGTATTGTATGTCTTTTTATAAATCAATCAGCAGCCCATACTAAAATATGATTGACCGCCTACCTAACCAGACCCTTGACCCTTTTGATTGGCACTAATAATATATTTGATTAGAGTTACTAAGTGGTATTAGAGGCCAAACATATATTTTTTTTTGTATGTTAAAATAGTTGTAAGGACCCGACCTTTTGACCCTAGGGTTAGCACTGGTAATTATGTGGTTAGGCTTGCTAAGTGGGTATTAGAGCACCTCCAACAGCTCCTTCATTTCTCCACCTCAGCCAGCAACGGCCATAAATGGCTTCTCACTTTGTCTCCAACAGAGCCTCCAAATCCACGTGGCATTTGACATGGGGTTTGGTATGCCAAATTTGGCATACCAAAAAGTAAACTTCAAATATTTTTTTTAAATAAAATAATATATGTCTGTTGCATAGTGATGCTCTGCCTGTTGCATTTGAAGCTGTTGGGGATGGTGTCAGTGGCCGTTTGGGATATAACTTAGTGAATGTTCCACGGCTAGATTTATAGCCGTTGTAGTTTTTTTTGTACTTTTTTGAATTTTAATGGGTAACTAAAATGGTGATAATTTGAGAATCTCTTGGAGCTTGAATATTTTTATAAATTATGAGTGTTTGGAGTCCTTTTTTTCCTCATTCACACTATGGATTCTCAATTCTCTCAATTTCCAAATTTTTCTACCTAATATTCAAAATATTTCGGTGAGGCATCCGAATTCCCTACTGATGATGCCTCAAAGAAAAAGGCCATTGGTCGAAGTGCCGGTTTCAGTATAGAAGAAGACCGTCTTCTCATCGGTTCGTGGTTGAACACCAGTCTGGATGCTGTGCATCGACACGAGCAGAAACTTGGAGCTTTTTGAGAACGAGGGGGAGAATACTATCACAAAAATATGCAATTTCCCAGTGATCGAACAGACAAAATGTTGTCACAACGATGGCAAAAGATTCAAGCTTCTATCAACAAATTTTATGGATGTCTTGCCACAATTATTTCCAGAAATCAAAGTGGCACGAATGGACAAGATAAGGTAAAATTAAATATAATATATATACGTGAGTTTTTTTTAATTTGAGCTTACATTTAATTTTCAGATTGCAAAAGCAAAAAAAGTTTACGAACATCATTTATATGGATCAAGATTCACCTTGGACCATGCTTGGATCATGTTGAGGCACCAACCGAAGTGGATTTAACTGTCGCAACAAGTACTAGAGAAGGCATCAGTAAAAAGAGTAAAATCTTCAACTTATGACTACTCATCATCTTCTAATCGAAACACTCCCATAATTACCGAGGAGGATGAGATAATTAACAATGCTTATGATCCTATGACGAGACCACCAGACAACAAGGCTGAGAAAAGAAAGATGAAGCAAACCACTATCAACGACCCAACACCTGTTGTAGATCTCATCCAAAAAATGATGGATGACAAAAAGGAAAGAGATGAAAAAAAAGAGCATCTTAAGCAAAAAAATCGAGCAAGATGAGAAGAATTTGCAATTAAAGAAAATACAAATGGAGATGGAGATCATTGTTGGAAATAGGGTGGGCCTCTAGGATAGGTTTCAAAAACTTTTGACCCACTTGATGCAGGGATCAACTATCCAGAAAGCTATAAAACCCAATCCAAGAAGTAAACCCTCAATCATAGCCATCATGATCACTAAATACGATCTATCTAGAAGATAGAAACAACAACTAATAAGCATCAATAATAATCTACAACATGCAAGGGAGTGGATTATACCTTTGGAGCTCGGTTGTGCTCTAATGGAGAAGTTGTGTCTTTCTTTGATGATGAAACGCTTTCACTAATCAAATAGGGATCTCCAAGACCTCTTGATCTTCCACGCTATGACCCGTATCAGATTCTCCTTTTTCTCAAGAAGATGGTGGGATCTTCAAGAGAAAACTACTAGGAACTCTAGGGAGGAACTAGAAAGAGAACTAGAAAAGGGAGAGGAGAAAGAGCATGTGCAACTCTTGCACAAGGGGGCCTTGGGCGTGAATCCCAATGCTATGGAACATACATGGACGTCCAGCCTTCCTCTCCTCTATTTATAGCTTTTGCAAGCCCCACTTACCAATTTCCATTAGAAGTCTTACTTCCAAATAATTAGTAACTATCTCTTCTTAATTAAAATATAAGTCTTACTTATATTAATTAATTAGTAACTTACGATATCATAATTAGAAGTCTCACTTCAAATATGATTAGTAACTTTCTAATTCATTTCTAATTAAAATAGAAGTCTCACTTCTACTAAAATTAGTAAGTCTACTATTATCACTATTAGAAGTCTCACTTCAAATAGAAATAGTAACTTTCCTTTTAGAGTTCAACTAGAAATAGATGCTTTCTAATAATAGGGCTAGCGTGGGGACCACTAGGGACTCCTTAGAAAGCTGGCTCCAACTAGGACACGCGACCCCACATCTCATGTGTAATCCGGGCCCATAGTTAATTACAAATAACTCCACTATATAAATGCAATTGAACTCCAGTCTTAGGAATATTACATAGAAGACCCTAAACTTCCACATTACCATAAGTAGACTCCTCTATCAATATCCATGGATCAATTGGACCTGTCTTCCTAACTAGATCCATATCTTATTATCCTTGAGCCCCATTAATTATAATGATCATGGTACCTTTCCAATTAACTCTTAATCGGAATGGGTGTGCACTTACCAATGATAAATTCATTAATTGGCACAAGGGGATATTAGAGATAGATTTCATCTTGACCATTGAATGTTCCCACAACTCTACTACCACGTACCCAAATCACCGAGGTGTTGACCTACAGTTGGCCTCACTCATTGGTGACTCAAAGCAAATGAATAGATAGAAACTTGAGTTCATTAATGTCTCACGATTGAGAGCCTATTGCTAGGGAATTATGAGAGCATACCTTAAAGTAAAGACAGTGTTTATAAGTTGCTTCTCATGGTCCTTCAATACATCCAATGTACCAGCACTATGATCCAGAATCTTCCATTCTGATGATCGAGACAAATCACACTATCTCATAGTGATCAAAGTGCTGCAACCTTGTCAGTATGAGATATCCAGTCTCATCACTGGTTGTGATAATATTTAAGTATAAAATTTGTTACACATGTCTCCCGTATGTGGATCTCATCCATACACATGTGTTACATCTAATATACTTGTGGACTCCGGTTCATCTCATGAACCATCATGTCATTCGTATTGGTTATGTGCATATATATAATAAATCACAATTCATCTCATGAAAGGAAAGCATGAATATACTGATAAATAAAGAAATTAATCAATTTATTATATCATCTACTGGATTGAGTCCATAAAACTAACAATCTCCCACTTGGGCTCAATGCCAGTTAGAGTTGCATCTCATGCACATCCCGTCTACTTATAGCCCCAAGACTTTGGTAGTCAAAGGCTTAGTAAAGGAATCTCCTAAATTGTCTGCAGAGGCTATCTTGGTGATCGTACATCACCTCTCTACAAAATCTATCTGACCATGTATAACTTCCTCTGTACATGCTTTTGGCCCCTGGGTTTCTTTGACTTATTGACTGCCCTGCTGTTATCACAACAAACTGTGAACGACTGTCCTACCAAAAGTACCACTCCAAGTTCCAAAAGGAATCTTTTGAGTCAATCTGCTACCATAGCTGCTTCTCAAGCGGCTACAGCAAAACACATACCCAGAAGTTGATTTCCTGGAATCATTATCTGACTAGAAGTCAGTATCTATGTAATCGATTGGAATCAACTCATCACTCTGTAACTCAACATGTGATCTCTAGTCCTTCTCAAGTATTCGAGAACACATCTTACAGCAGTCCAATGGTTAGGACCTGCGCTAGACTAATATCTGCTGACTAGACCTATTGCATGACAGATATCCGGTCTAGTACAAAGTATAGCTTACTGTACTAGCACCTTATCTATGTACGCATCTTGGGATAAGCCTATCATCCTATTTTTCGGTCTTAATAGAAATTGATCCCGAGGATGTAGCTGCCTTTTTAAAGTCCTTTATTCTCAAAAGTGTTAGCCAACCAAAACTTTTACTTTTGACGATATCCCTATATTACTCAATGGGAGAAGGATGTCGTCGACATATAATACCAGAAAAACTACCATGCCTTCTTGACTTTTCATGTACACATATGACTTATCCGGATTCTGACAAAAACTAAATGACTTGATTGCCTTGTCAATACAAGTGTACATGTTCCGGGATTCCTGCTTGAATCCATAAATGGACTACTACAGCTTGCAAACTCTTTGCACTTTGTTATTAGTTATAAAACCGTCCGGCTGCATCATATAGATGTCTTCCTTAAGATTACCGTCATGAGACACTATCTTGACATCCATTTGCCAAATCTCGTCACCGAGATGTACCACAATGGAAAAGAGTATCCTGATGGAACTCTTCCATATGGTCATCTCTATCTTTTGTAGACCTACTAGCATCTAATAGGTTTGCTATTGGCAGGCAAGTCCACAAGTTTCCAGACTTGATTAGAGTACAAAGACTCCACCTCAGCTTTCATAGCATCTAGCCAACATCTCGAAACTATGTCATTAACTGCTTTATCATAGTTACAGGGATCTTGTTCCGATTATACCGGGATTGCCTTGTAAGACTCTCCCAAAATCGAGAACCTATCAGGGGTCCTGACAATGCTCCCACTATGACAAGGCATTGGTGTAACTACTAGGGTCAAGTATGGGCGGATTTTCTTAAAGTTCGGTTATTCTTGGATTTGGAATTGATTTCTTTTGAATTTCTTCCAAGATAACCATTTCTAAGGATTTCCAGTTAATCTTATAATCTCCCTCCAGAAAACCGCATTGGTGCTGCCAAGCACTTTCTGCTCTTTGGGATTATAGAGCAACCAATCCTTTAGTTCCTTTTTGGGATATAATATAAACATATATACCTCCGACTCGATTCCAACTAATCCGTCTTATCCTTCAGCACGTGTGCCGAACAACCCTGAAAACGTTGTAGACTAGGCTTTCACCCGGTCCATAACTTTCGGGGAGTCTCATGTATAGACTTAGATGGAATGAGGTTTAGTATATATCTTTCAGTTTTCATATCCCAAAATATAGGTAATCCGTAGAAACTCAATCATAGACTTGATCATATCTGATGGACCGCGCTCCTGCTCGAGTTCCTACCGAGGTCGGCGGACGTGGGAGTCCGTCGGGTCCGACCCTTTCGTAACCGGGGGGCAGGGGCGTGCATCAACATTTCTTTTTTTTTTGTGGGTGTGCCAGATTTTCTATTTTACTTGGAATTGCAAGTGGTGATCCGGGGATCAACCTTCGCAAGTAAAAAGGAAATCAACTTCTTTCAAGTTTTCCATTGCACATATATTTAAGAAAAGAGACATTTTCTTGATTTGTCGTGAAAGGCGATTTTTTGGCATTTATAGCCGATTTTGGCGTTTATAGCCGATTTTTGGCGTTTATAGCCGATTTTGGCGTTTATAGCCGATTTACAATCCTTATCAACAATGAAAGACAAGAATTGTGATTTTTGTCTCTTTTAAAAAAATACAAACTACAATGAAAAGCAAGAAAAGGAGGATCTAACTTCTCGGGAGATTGTGGGGGACTCGTTTAGATTGACGGTCGCAAGCCATATGTGGACTTCGCCATCATCCATGCAGATGAGAACAGAGGATGCTATTGATTCGCTTGGCTTGGCTATAACCTCGGGTTTTTAGAAGACAAAGACCAAAGGAAGGTCCTATGTCCAATAAAAAACCGAGTAGACGGGCTGAAAAGCCATATCTAAGCCATTGGAGGCAGGAGGAGAAGGCAAGGACCTTGGGGGGGGGTACCCCCCAAGGGACTTTTATCACCTTGTTGCAGTGGCCGGTGTAGAACTTCCGCAGAGTTTTCTCTCTTTTTCTTTTCTCTGGATTTCTGACTGCTGTCTGATGTTTGTTGTGTGTTTTTCCGATGATCTGGATTCCTTTGGAGTGCTCTTCTATTTATAGGCTCTTGGTAGCCATTTAGGAGAGTTTATGGGCTTTTAATGTCATTAAGCCGCATAATGGGAGGAGTTACAAAATTGAATTGTTTATTTTGTAACTCCTTTTTCTTGGCTTCTGATTGGCCGGAGGAGATTAAGGGCATTTAATCGCCTTTAATCGCCATGATGGGAGGAGTTTCATGGGTTAAATGCCATGAATTTCTTGACTTGTAACTCCCGAATGCTTGCTTCTGATTGGGCCGTCCAAAGAAATGGATTAATGACTGTAATAAAGCTAGTCAATTAATCGCATTAAGTGGTCGCCGAGCAGCTGAAGAGTCGCGGGCCGTGCCACGTCTTTTGGAATTCTTCTGTCGATGATCATCGATGGATCTTCATGTAGATCGACATCAGATGACCATGTAATTTCAGGTGTTTGTTGCCAACAGCGGGTCGGTGCCATCTGTCCTGTCGATTTCTCGATCGGTCGGGTGGAAAGCACACTTTTTTTTGGTTGACCGGGTGGCGATCAATACTGTCTTTGATACTCTTGATGATTTACCCGTATTTTGGACGGATATCAGAGGACTTGGTGTCTCAAAAGCATGAATTTTGGAAAGTACCAGAGGCTGGGCTTCTCGAATCGCGAAAAAAACGGCGAAAACCGGGGTTTCCGGGGCTTTCCCGGCGACCCCGGGGTCCATGGTCGCCGGCGACCCTGGCCCAGGGTCGCAGGGGCCTGCGACCTTGGGCCAGGGTCGCAGGGGCCTGCGACCCTGGCCCAGGGTCGCAGGGGTCTGCGACCCTGGGGGGGTTTTCCCCCTTTCTGGTCCCGTTTTGCGTCCGTTTTTGCTTTTTTCTGATTCTTTTTTCTTCTGTACTTTTCTTTGACATTTTGATCATTTATTGGCCTGATTTCTTTGTAGGAAACCTGATGAGAATCCTTGCATTTTATTTTGCAAAGTTTCCAATTTCCTGAGAAAGCCGAAGACTTTGTCGCGCAGAGCTGCCGATTTTCTGTCAAAAGCTGAAACTGGGTCAAACGATGTCGGAATGACCTGAAATTTGGTGTGAAGTCTGCTGAGCAATAAATAAGACCAACCATAGGCTTTTGTTTGAGTTTTGAAGCCGTTTGGGGTCCTATCACCTGTAGACTTGCTTTTTGTCGCGATGAAGATGTCGCGGTTTGATGTGCGGTCAACCGATGTCCGATTGACTTGAAATTTGACAGGGAACCTATTGGAGTCATTTTAAGATGATCCATAGGTTCTGTCTTGGAAATCATGGTCCCGGAGAGCTTTACCGCCGAGAGGCTTGATTTGGCTGTCGGAGAAGCGAAGTTAGGCCAAATGATCTTGAAATGGCTTGAAACTTCTTGTGTACTCCTCTTTTGGCTGTCTGGAAGAATCTTGCAGTTTTTGTTTGATTCTGACAAGATTTTATTTTTGGAAGCAGCATTGCCTATTTATGGCAGGTTGCGACTTCATGTAGCTCTTTGGATCTTGGAAAGGCAAAGTGACATTTTTGGTGTCAACAAATGCCCCCTCGAGGTACAGCGGCGAGCTGCTTAACTTTTGTAGTCGATGTGCCTCGAAGAGATTTTTTTGAAGGAGAGCCTGTGACTTGACCAAGAGTCTTTGAGCAATCTTTCTTTTTGGTATTTGTAGCCTTTTGAGCTTCCAGGGGAATTTTATGGTGGTGAAAGGGATCACGTACCATCTCGAGGCAAAGTTTTGAAGATGACATCAGGGATGTGGATTTGGGTTTTGACCTTGTGACCTAACAGGCTATATATGGCAGGTTAGGGGGTCGGGTTTGGTTTTGATCGTGTGACCCAACAAGCTGTATGTGGAATGTTGGGGGATCAATTTTGGTCTTGATCTTGTGACCTAACAGGCTGTATGTGGCAAGTTAGGGGATCAGGTTTGGTTTTTGGTTTTGGTCTTGTGACCTAACAGGCTGTATGTGGCAAGTTAGGGGACCAGGTTTTGGTTTGATGGAATGTCAATTTCAAGAATTTTGCTCAATTTGGTAGATGAGGCTGGATGGTTTGATTTTTGGAAGCTCATGGGGCTTGGAATTTTCTTTTGTATGGTCCAATCAACTCAAAAGAGGCATGGAACCATTTTTGTATGCTCTTGGTAAGAGGGATTTCTCTTTGACTAAAAGCCCAAAATTTTTCTTCTTTTTTTTTTTTTTTTTTTTTTTTTTGTGCCTAGGTGGTCAAACCTGGCTCATATGGGCTAACCCATGGGACCTTAAGCTTTTGAAATGGCTTAGATCTCATATGGTGTCATTTTTGTAAAGAATATCCAAAAATATCTCATTTGGATAGAGAATATCTAAGGATATCTGTACTTGGAGAGAATCTCTCATGATCCCTTTATTTTTGGGATAGAATATCTCAAGATATCTTTCTTTTGGGAAAGAATCCGTCATAGATTGACTTTTGGGAGAAAATCTCAAGATCCCTTTATTTTGGGATAGGATATCTCAAGATATCTTTCTTTTGGGAAAGAATCCGTCATAGATTGATTTTAGGAGAAAATCTCTCAAGATCCCTTTATTTTGGGATAGGATATCTCAAGATATCTTTCTTTTGGGAAAGAATCCGTCATAGATTGATTTTTGGGAGAAAATCTCTCAAGATATCTTTCTTTTGGGAAAGAATCTTTCTAATCTCTTTCTTTTGGTAAGGTTACTAATTAGTAACACTTACCTCTTTCTTCTTTCCTTCTTTGGTTTGCTCTCCTCTATAAAAGCAAGGAGAAGGTTGGATCTCTTGCTCTTATTACTTTCTTTTGCAATAGTCTCAAGAGGGCTTCAAGACCAAGAGTTTTTCTTCTTCAAGATCTTCAAGAGTTTTCTTCTTCTTCTCCATCAATGGCTTCAAGTAAGTTCTTCTTTTTCAAGAAAACTCCATTGTAGGAAAAAAAAGTTCTTTCTTTTTTTTTTTTTTTGCTTTCTTTTCTTTCTTTTTTTTCATGTTTTTTTTTATTGTGTGGGCCGTACGGATCTGATCCGTACGGATCTGGCCGTACGGCCACGTGGCCTGTGGGCCAGCCCCTAAAAAAATTTTTCTTTCTTTTTTTTTTTTTCCTCCTCCTCTTTTTTTTTGAGAGAGTTTGGTTTCTTTTTTGTTTTCTTTCTCCTCCCTTTTTTTTTTAGAGAAAGTTTCTTTTCTTTCCCTTTTTTTTCTCATCATGATAATGCCTTTTTTTTTCGCAAATCTAGATGTTCATGCATGCCTTTAATTTGTAATTTAAATTTGTAGCATGATGTGATTGCATACCTGAAAGTGTTTGCAAATTTGGGAACTTGGAGCTCGCAGTGATGTTGAGCCCTTCCTGATTTTGCGGAGACTTTTAGGTTTCGAAAGTTTGGAGTTTCGGAGCTCGCAGCGATGTTGAGCCCATCTTCAAGCTTTCTATTTCTTTCGGGATAGTTCCTTTTCTTCGGAATTGCCCCGTCATCATGTCAAAATTTCGCCAGATTTTTTTTTAGCGAGATTCTGTCATTTTGATGTTTGATCTTTTTCTTTTCCATCCTTTTCAGGTGGTTCCTCCAGAGCGAACAAGGGTAAAGAGCCTGCTACAAGCGTACCTCGTCGATCTTCTAGATCCTCTAATCCGGCCGTTCAGCAGGCTTTCGAGAAGGTCCAGTACGTTGAGAGAAATCTGGAAGAGTGCGACTCCCTCAACAGAGATGAGATGAGGCAGCGACTGATCACTCTCAAGGGAGAGGAATTCTATAAGATCATGGTAAGCAGTCAGTCCATGGCTGATGGAAGATCAGAGCGTTTTGCCCAAGCCTACCTTCTTCTTTGGTGATGCAGTCCCTGACGACATTACATACCAGAGGAGATCTTTTCAGTTTTCCTTCACAGCAGATGGTGAGAAGAAGACTGTTATTACCTGGTCGATGTTTGATCGCACCGTCTCGATTCTGAGCCTTGCCCCCACGTGCCCCAAGAGGGAAGATCCTCCAAGCTGGGTGAGAAGGACAAATGTAATCAAGACCGGGGTTTTTGTTGGCGGTTCTCCTGGATATACGGAGAGGTCGCCTGTTGACATGGACCTGTTGATGCCATCCAGCGGCTACCAGGGCTCTGATTATCCGTCGGTCGATTTGAGACCGGTGGGCCTTGGTATTTTCAGCGGTGACGGCAGCAATTGGATCAAGCCTTTTCGACTTCGAGGTCGTTTCAATGCTGACTCCGAGTGGAAGTCGTGGACTGATCGCGTCCTGCTGATTGGTGGCGCCGTTTTGAAGGAAGCCGGGATTTTTGATGCGGTCCGCGCTTTTGGGGAGACCGTGATCTTTTCCGACGAGGCCTTCATGGCTATGCTGGAGTCGTTCCTCCCTCAAACCAATACCTTCGTTGTGACGAATGGTGAGATTGGTTTTTCTTTGAAGGAGCTGAGCGCTATTACCGGATTGCCCATCCTCGGCAAACTCTATGAGGAGTTTATGCCGATTGACAGCGTCCTCGAGGGGCAGTCTGAGGAGTTCAGGCTTTTATACTTTCAACTCGTCGCCTTCTATGATTTTTTGAAGGAGAAGGGGGGTTCGAAAGTTAGATCCAGCAGTTGGAAGAGTTTTTGCTCTTCATTCCCCAACTTCTTTGATAGTAGGGAGCCTTCTGATAGCATGACCCAGGAAGCTGGAGCTCAGGATCCAAGTTCAAAGAAGATCTTGGCCATGCAAGAAGAGTTAAGAGATTTCTGTGCAAGTACAAACGCCATATGTCCTGACATTGCACTGAGGATAGATCTCGCTGTGTACCTCACTTATTGGCTTGGTGAGGCTATTTTTGCTGGAGGAGATGGAACGCACATCAGGCCTCATTGTATTTTCCCGGCTTGTCAGATGGCGTTTGGAGAGCAGCTTGCTTTGGTGCCTGCTCTTTACTCCTACCTGTGTACCGAACTGCAGGCTGCTGCTTTTCTAGTTCGGCTTGGGCTTCCCATGAATAGGGTATTTTCAGCCCATATCTTTTATTCGTGGTATGTATACCACTGTCCTGGCTTCCATCGGCTGGGTGTTGCACAGGATGATGATCCTCTGATGATTCGACTGGCTAAGGGCAAAGCCGTGTCCGAATCACTTTTGTTTGCCCGCATGAGGATCCGACGGTTCAGGGACGTCGAGATGGGGCAATCTTCAGTAAAGCTTTCTCCGGAGTTGCGGAAGAAGGCTTTTGATTTTGGTGCCTCCCGAGACTCTACCAGGGCGGGGTCGGGAAGGCATTATTCCTTGACAAATGCAGAGAGAGAGTGGCTTTTCAGCATACGTGTCGGCACGATGGTGTACCGTAGACATCTTTTCGTCGACATCCAGCCGTATGTACCCTCTCGCTTTGCTTTGCAGCTGGGCTTTTCTCAAGGCGTTGTTGGAGCGCCTTCAAGCATGGTGAAGCGCTTTGGAGGCTTACAGGACGGGAGAAATGCATGGGCTTTCTATAGTGCTGAAGACACTACAGCCATGATTTCTTATCCTGTGTTGCTGACTTCCCGGACTGCCGGCTTTGCGAAGTGGTTCGCGGAGAGCTTCTCGGCATATCGGGGACTTTCCAGGAAGGAGCTTGATGTGAAGCTGGCATCTGGAAAGGGCCTTGGAAAGTCGGATGGCATCCGGCGAGAGGAAGTTTGGTCCTTCCTTTCTGGAGAGAAGCACAAGATAGGCTTTCTCGGTGACCAGGGCGTCATCGGTTCTGAAGCTGTTCGAGAGATACCTGATGAGGCTTTGGAGCAGCTAGAACAGGAGGAAGCCGAACTTGGTGCTTGGATGCAGGCGGCACAAAGGCAAGCTTCCGTGGAGTCTACTGGCAAGAGCAGACCATCCAGTGATGAGTCAAGTGGGAAACCTGACTCTGACAGCGGGGTAGGTTCTTCTAAGAAGCGAGCCCGCAGAAGTAAGAGGAGGAGGAGTCATCATCGCAGCCAGGGGCAGCATGAGGATTCTCCTAACTTGGAAGTTCCTCTTACTATCAATGAGGATGTGCCAGTGGATGCTGACGAGCCTCCAGAGAAAAGAAGTCGAGAAGAAGAGACCGTCGGTGAAGGTATGATTCTTCCTTTTTCTCTTTCCATTTCTTTTCATGGGATTTTTTTTTTCATGTTATGATTTGCTTCTTGTTTCTGCTTTTCTTCTCTTTTTTTTTTTTTAGCAGAGGAAGACTTGGTGATGCCTGAGGTCCCAACCGATGAGGTGGTGATGGATCCTGTTGAGGCACCTGAAGAAGAACCGAGGGACTCTGGAGTAAATCCAAAATCTCCAATTGGTACGACTTCTTTTGCTCTTCTTTTTTTTTTGTTTGTGACTTGGCTTGCTAATCACATTTTTTGTTGCCAGCTGACTTGCCACAGGGTTCTGATGACTTTGAACCATCGATGGACGCAAATGTTGATGATGCTTTCGATGAGTTCATGGAGGAAGAAAGTGTTCCGCCAGTCGTCGAAGAAGGTATTTTGTAGTTATAACTCTGATAATGATTTTCAAACAGGGTCATATTCATACCTTTTTGTGTTTCCTTTGCAGGTTTTGAAGTGGCAGAGGAGGATCCGTTGCTTCCAGAGCAAGAGATGCCAGAGGTTGATCCAGAGGTAGAGATTCCTGGGACCAGCTCTGACAATATTGAGGAGATTCCTCGCGCTGAGATTCCTTCCCGAGCAGGAGCAGCTTCAGCTGGAAAGAGTTCTTTTGTTACTCTTTCAACAGATGATGACATGAGTAGCCGACCAACGGAGTTGGGCGAATCCTCAGCTGGGCCATCTCTTCTTTTTGCGAAGAAGGTGGTGGTGCGAGTTGTGCGCTCTTGGATTGAGACTCTCCTTTCTGGGCACTTGGAAGTCGGATTTGGCATGATCCAGCATGTGCAGGAGATTCTCAGTGATGCTGAAGAGGCTGGTCTGGATGTCACAGGTGCCAGGGCGATCGTTGATAGGATCATTGCACTGGGGTGACAAGTGGTTTGAGACCGTGAGTTTGGCTGATGACCAGTTCTTCAAGGAGATGTTCCTGGACCCTGCTGATAAGGCTAAGTCTGACCTAGATGAGGCTACAGAAAGCAAGAAGGTGGCAGTCCGAAAGAGGAATAGAGAAGAGCTAACCATCATCGAGCTGACACATGACCTTAACATCCTTGATAGGGAGGTCGATGAGGCCAGGAAACGTCTTGAGCTTCTGCAGGCACAAGTCGCTGCCAAGTGGACTGCCATAATAGAAGCTCGCGACAGGGAGAGTGTCCTGATTCACCAGGTTGCAGACGCCGAACGGGTTCTCAAAAGGAAGTCTGATGAGGATAAACAATGGCAAGCTGCTCGAGGTAAGCTTCCTGGTGTGAGAGAAGGGGTACAGCCCACTCCAGCATCTCATGGCAAGTTCCTGAAGAAGCGTGCCTTGGAATCCTTGACAGCTGAGGCTAAAAGTCTGCTTGGGGAGTTGAACTCTTGGCTGGAGACCATTTTTGATTGAGCTCCTGTATACAGAAACCATCCTTCTCTTTTTTTTTGGTACCACTTGTATTTTTTTTGGTACTTATTTTTTGTAGTGCTTGTGAACACTCTTTTTTTTTGGTACCACATGTATTTTTGGTACTCTCTTTTTTTTTTTTTGTGTAGTGCTTGTGAACACTTTCTTTTTTTTGTTATCCCTACGCTCACTTTAATCTTTTTGCGATAAAAGTAATTGCTAAATGGGATTTGATCAAAAGGTTGTCATTTTGTGAAAATCTTTTGTCAAATGATTGTTTTGGCATGAAAGCCAGGTTTTTTGTTTGTGGCATGGAAGCCAATTTTGGCATGAGAGCCAGCTTTTCTTGTGGCATTGATAGCCGAGTTTTTTTTGTTTGTGGCATCTATAGCCAATTTTGGTGGCATTGATAGCCTGTTTTGTTTTGGTGGCATTGATAGCCGTTGTTTGGTGGCATTGATAGCCGTTTTTGAAATCCAAGTTTTTTTTTTTGTTTGTGTGGCATTGATAGCCGGTTTTGTTTGGTGGCATTGATAGCCGGTTTGTTTTGGTGGCATTGATAGCCGGTTTGTGGCATTTATAGCCGGTTTGTGGCATTTATAGCCTGTTTTGATGGCATTTAGCCGGTTTGGTTTTCAAAAAAAATGCAAGTATCGACTAAAAGTCGCCTCCCTGCTGAATGTTCTTGCAAGTATCGATGGAATGTCGCATCCTTGCTCATTCGGTTGCGAGTATCGATGGAATGTCGCATCCTCGCGGATTTGGGTGCAAGTATCGATGGAATGTCGCATCCTTGCTTTTCAAAAAATTTTGGTTTTGCGGGTACTGACTTGATGTCGTTTCCCCACGATTTTTGGAATTTGTGGTTTTCTCGAACCTTTGGGTCATGGATATCAACTGAAATGTTGCGTCTCCACAGTTTTTTAGGTTTTTTCGAACCTTTGAAATTTGGGTTGTGGATATCAACTGAAATGTTGCGTTTCCACGGTTTTGGATTTTGCAAGTATCGACGAAATGTCGCTTCCCTGCGTTTTTGGAAGTGTCGAACGTGGTTCGCTTGCTTCCGATTTGTGCGAGTATCGACTAAGCGTCGCTTCCTCGCGGTTTTTGAAAAACCATTTTTTTTTTTTGTTTAAAGACACGAGGGTCATAAGTTTTGACCTAAAACCATTTTGGCGGTAAAAGGCAGGGTGGACTAGGGTGGAAATCCCTGAATCCGGATTTTGTTTCAAACCATGAATTTTGGGTTCAAGGGTTGGAAATTTTGGTCAAGTTAGGGAAAGGTTCCTAAACTTGGATATATATATATATATATTTTTTTTTTGAACAATGAAACGATGAAAGTAAACATTGTTTTAGATTTCTAGAAATTTCAATTTTTGACATGAAAATTCTGAAAAAGGGTGGGTTTAGCGAGCGTGTACCTGGAAACCGGTTTTGGCCGTACAGGCATTGCTCTTACCCAGTTGGGTAAGTCTTCAAGGGTAGTACCGCTTTAAGAACTTGCCATTGATGGGCAGCATACATCTGTCACCTTCCATGTTTAGGAGTGCGTATGCGCCATTGGAGAAAACTTTGTCGATGACGTAGGGTCCCTCCCATTTTGGCTCGAATTTGCCTTTGGACTTGTGAGCGAAGACCATTGGTCTTTTTACCGCAAGAACCAAGTCATTCTTTTGTAGGCGCGTTGCCTGACCTTTTTATCGAAAGATCCTGCCATACGTGCTTGGTAAAGTTCAATGCTTTGTTGAGCTTCGAGCCGTCTCTCATCGAGATTGTCCAGCTCATGGAGCCGCAATTTGACATTGCTTTCTTGAGTCATGTCATTTTGCAAGGATACCCTCAAGGAAGGAATTTGTACTTCCAAGGGCACGACAGCTTCGCATCCATAGACCAAGGAGAATGGTGTGCTATGTGTTGGTCCTCGAACGGTGGTTCGATAGGCCCACAAAGCTTCAGACATTTTGTCGCTCCAGTCTCTTTTGTGATTAGAGACCATTTTTTTGAGGATTTTGCAGAGTGTCTTGTTGAAAGCTTCTGCTAACCCGTTTGCTGCCGGATTGTATGGAGTCGAAGGACAGCTTTGGATTTTGTATTTGTCGCAGAACCTGTAGAATCGATGATCCCGGAACTGTGGCCCGTTATCATGGACGAATCTTTTGGGTATACCGAAACGACAAATGATGTTGGTGCGTAGGAACTGAAGGACTGATGAGGTCTTCATTTCGTTAAACGCAAATGCTTCTGACCACTTGGAGAAATAATCCGTAGCGGCGAAGATGAAGCGATGACCTTTGCTTGAAGGGGGAGAAATAGGACCTATAATGTCCATACCCCAGGCTTCGAAAGGCCATGAGATCGCTGTAGGATGCAGCCATTCTGGAGGCATGTGAATGTAATCTCCATGAACTTGGCATTGTTGGCAGCGCTTAGCAAATTGCATTGCGTCAGCTACCATGGTAGGCCAGTAATATCCTAACCTTTTTATCTGATCATAGAGCTTAGGTCCAGCCTGATGAGCTCCACAAAGACCAGCATGAACTTCTTTGAGTGTTTCTTCAGCCTCTTGTTGTGACAAGCAGCGTAGAAGTACTCCGTTGAAAGGATTTCCTGTAAAGGATTTTTGAAGGAATATCCAAATGGAAGCTTGGGGTTCGCCTTTGGATGCTTACCCGTTCTTTTGGATCTTCAGGTAGGATTCCGAACATAATGTAATCAATGAACGGATCCCTCCAGTCGCCAATTGAAGTTTGAAGGATTGAAATCCGACTTCCGACCACTTGGTGGCATTCAGCAACTGCTTGGTGTGTGTTAAGAGGAGGAAGGATTCTTCTTTCGCACACTGTGACTTGCATGTTTTCCCCTTCCTGGATTGCCATGGATGCGGCAAGTCCGGCTAGGGCATCTGCACGTATGTTTTCACCTCTACGAATGTGGGTGATGTGACAGATGTCAAACTTTTGCAGAAGTGATTGTGCCTTGTTGTAGTAGGGCAGCAAATCTGGCTTCCTGACTTCAAATTTCTGATTCATCTGGTTGACGATCAGTTGAGAGTCTCCAAAGACTTCCAGCATAGTGATACCGGATTCGATGGCGAGTTCCAATCCTAAGATCAGAGCTTGATATTCAGCTGCATTGTTTGTGCATGGTTCCAGTAGCGAGAAAGCGTGTGGAATCATGTATTTGTCGGGGCTAACAAAGAGGATGCCAACTCCCGAGATCAGCTGTCTTTTTTCATTTGTCCTGGTTGCACCGTCAAAGTACATGTCCCAGGAGGCACTTTGTGAGAAAGTCTCCACATTGTAGACTGGTTCGTCTGGGAGATCATCTCTGAGTGGAGAATCTTTAGGCAATGGATGCTCTGCGAGGAAGTCCGCTAGAGCTTGCCCTTTGATTGCTTTTTGTGGTACATACCTAATATCAAATTGTGACAGAAGGATGGACCATTTTGCCAGTCGAGCATTGAGAGAACCTGCCTTTGTGACAAGGACCTTCAAGAGGTTGACCCTCGAGACCAGGTAGACTGTATTGGAAAGCAAGTAGTGACGCAGCTTTTGTACGGCGAACATCACTGCAAGACATTCTTTTTCGACTGGAGAGTAGCGATGCTCTGCACCTACTAGCATGCGGCTGAGGTAATATAGAGCAGCTTCTTTTCTTTGATCATTTTCTTGCGCAAGCAGAGCTCCCAGAGAGTGATCAAGGGCTCTTGTGTACAAGATGAATGGTTTTCCAGTGGTAGGAGCAGCTAACACTGGAGGTTTTGTCAGGTATGACTTGATGTCTTGGAAAGCAGCTTCACAGTCAGCATCCCAGACAAAGTTTACACCTTTTTTCATCAACCGGGAGAATGGACGGCATTTCCCCGAAAGATTGGAGATGAACCGTCTGATGTAGGCTAATCTCCCTTGAAGCCCTTTGAGTTCTCTCAAGGTTCTTGGAGAGGGCATTTCTAGAATGGCTTTGACTTTTATGGGGTCAAGCTCTATTCCAGCTTTCCGAACTAAGAATCCGAGGAACTTACCCGACGAGACGCCGAAGAAGCATTTCAATGGATTCATTCGCAGTTTGTGTTTGCGAAGCCGGAGGAAGACTTCTCGGAGGTTTTCGAGATGATCTTCTTTTCTTTTGCTTTTGACGGCTAGGTCATCAACGTAACATTCAACCGTCTTGTGCTGCATATCTTGGAATATTTTCATCATAGCCCTCTGATATGTGGCACCAGCATTCTTCAAACCAAATGGCATGACAGTGTAGCAATACACGCCAAATGGGGTTCGAAAGGATGTATGTTTTTCATCCTCAGGATGCATCTTTATCTGATTGTAGCCAGAGAAACCATCCATGAATGTCATTCGCTCGAATCCACAGGTATTATCAATCATTACCTCTGGTATGGGGAGCGGAAATTCATCTTTTGGGCATGCGCCATTCAGGTCTCTATAGTCAATACAGACCCTGATCTGCCCATTTTTCTTTGTCACGGGGACAATGTTGGCCAACCATTCAGGATGTTGTTCCTCACGGATGAAGCCGACGCTTTTGAGTTTTTGAACTTCTTGTTCAATTTTATCCATCACATCTGGACGGAATCTTCTTTGGCCTTGCTTGACAGGCTTGATGTCTTCTTGAAGATTGAGTTTGTGAACTGCTATTTTGGGGTCTAATCCTTTATTTTGGAAAGGTTCAAGCATGGAGTTTGATGAAGAAGCATCCCGATCTATGGAAGAAGATCGGCTTTTCCTTTGCTGAAGTTGCTGGAACAACGAAGAAGCTGACGTAGGATCTTCTATGTCAGAAGTTGTCTCCATTGGAGTAAGAGCAGGCTGAACTTGCTGAGTGTCAGCTTGGCTTGACGATGTGTCGTCTTCTGGCTCTGAATCCGAGTCCGTGTCTTGCATGATAGACACGAAAGAGACAACAAATTTTGACCCCAGGCTTTTGTTTTGCCTTCTTCACTTTAGTTGTGATGACCAAAGGCTTTGAAGATTTGAGGGAGATGATGAAGGGAGTTTTGCATGCTCTCTTCAGATTTACCGGATGGTTTGTTTTCTTCCGGTGATTGTTTGAGGAGCTTTGCCTTATCTTTCTGGAGACTTTCGGCAAAGGATGCTGTATGATTTCTCCTCTTCTTCTTTTTCACCTTCATACATCTGTGAGCTTGCGAAGTGGATTTCTTTACCTTTGAAGGGTTTTCTATCCGCAAAGACTCGATGTATCATGCCGTCGTCGCCAACAAACTTGATGCATTGATGTAGAGTTGAAGGGACAAACACCATTCTCATGGATCCAAGGGCGTCCGAGAAGGATGTTGTAGCATGAAGGGGTCTTTATTGGCATACACTGTGACCTCAGAGATAAGATCACCGATCTGCAATTTGAACCTGATTTTTGCCGATAGCCTTTGAGTACTCCCATCGTATCCAAAGATAGATACAGATGTGTGGCTCAGTTTGCTGGGTGGGATGCCCAACTCTTCAAGAGCCGATGTGGAGATAAGGTTGAGTGCAGAACCTGGGTCGATCTGAACTCTGTGAAGTACAGGGGTCGGTTATGCCTGGTTTCGCCAAGTAGGAGGTCATCCTTTGTGAAGGCGATGGTTGCACTGGCTGCTTTTTTAACCGAGAGGCATTCAATGCATGATCCCTCAGTTTTCTTCTTTTCTCCCTTTGAGGAGCTTCTGAGTTTTTGACCCGGTAATCCATTGTCAATTTGGAGGACTTGCGGGGCATGTTTGTCGACATCCTCATTCAGCTTTTGTAATTCCGAAATGAGATTATCACGAGTGTGCGAGACATTCGCAACAAATCTAGGATGTGCAGACGTGCAGGTATGTGCTTGAAGTGTTCAATCAAGTCATACTGAAAGCCTCCTTAGGGCCTGCATGTTCATCATTGTTGCCACTAGGGGCGCTTACAACATCTTTCCCGAAGGATTACATATGTAAAGGAAGATTGGTTGTAATTTTTGTGGTAGTCCCAGGCCAGAGCGGGTGCCTCTACAACTTCGAGAGCTCTTGAGAAGGGTCTTCGTTTGGAAGATTGTCTTCCAGGATCAAGAGGCTGTCGTTTTTCATTTGCTGAGGATGCATCAGCAGCTAGAGTTACCATCCTCAGTGATTGTGTTGCATGGAGCATTTCCGGGAACAAGTCCTGAACAGCATCCAGCAATCTTTCTTCTTCGTTGACTAATTCATCGTCCCAAGCATCATTGCTGGGAATTCTTCAGTCAGGAAGGGTTGTGAACTTTGAAGTCACAGTCTCAGGAGAAGAAACCTGAGAGGGTGTCATCTCAGTGAAAGTCACGTGAGACGAGGTGGCTCAAGAAGATATATTGCTAGGCGTCGACGGAGTGTAAGTGCTCTCATCAGACGATGCTTCGGAAGAGCTATAATCCCGAATTATCACATTACAGGAAGCTTCTGACGGGAGACGTTGCCTGATCGGAGTCAGACTCATCCTCGGATGTGAGAGGATCGTCTATCCCAGCAATTTTCTCCATTTTCAGGAGTTAAGGGAGGATGTACCTGATGGTCTTCAGGGACTTCAGGCTCTGGATTGCGAGGAGGCTCGTTGACGCGATCTTGCTCTTGTTCTAGAGCGGTCGCTGCAAGATCCTTGCATATCTTCAAGATCAGGCATGGGAGCCGGATCTTCTTCTTCATCATCTCTTTGTGGCTCAACATTGTTGATTTCCACTGGAGTGATGAGAGGTGCTGGGTCAGCAGCATTTTCTTGTACAGCCTCTTGGTCTTCTTCATCATCAGACCAGGATCCTTGTGGCTGTAGGGGGTTATACCAGATTACTGGCATAAGATGAGACTCAGGAACCCATTCTTCATCGGAGAGATATTCTCCTGTTTCAAGGGACTCCTCCCACTCATCTGTGTAGTTGGGTTCGAATCCATCATCGGTGTCGCTGGACTCGTATCCATCAATGGAGAATCCAACTACCGAATTGCAAGAGTATGATGTCTCCTGCATGGCTTCTCTGAATTGAGGTGGCATGAAATCACTGAGAGTGAATTTCCTTACCCCCTTTGAAGTCTCTGGAAGGGATGTTTTTGTTACCTCCAGTGGAAGCGGTAGAGGAAGCCTCTGCCTTTTCTTTGACCTCTAGGTTTTGGCTGGGTCTTCTCTTGCCGTTTGAGCTTGAGGAGATGTTTCCTAGCCTGCCTTCGCTGTTGAGCTGTAGCTTTTATTTTCACGACCTCCCAATTTTCATCTTCCAGGAGATCGGGATGTACCCATATCGGTTGTCCGTCTGGTGTCGGGTAAGGAACCAGTTCCTCGGACGTTTCGATTGAGTTTATCACCTTGAAGGAAGTAGTGATACTTCTTCTTCGGTGATCTTGATTTTGTCCATAGTCACCATGTTGACGGAGGCAGACCCATAGTTTTTGTCAAAGGTGATGACTCCGT